>CM053610.1:13043757-13103597 GCA_028646535.1 Procyon lotor
TGCCTGCGTGGCTCTCAGCTCCTTCAGGGCTGCTGGGAGGAAGGAGCTGGGAGGGCAGCGGGGGAGCACCGTGGGTCCCTGCAAGCCAGAGCAGCGGGATAACGTGGGACGGAGGATGCCCGAGGAAAGAGTAAGAGGTGCTGGGTGGCAGTGGGTCGGAGGTGGCTGGGTTCCCCGGAGTTCGTCAGCTGCCAGCCGGGAGGGAATGCTCCTGGCCGTCCTACCTTGGCTTTCCACAGGGGGAAGGATTTCTTGGGGGTGGAGGGTGTGGGAGTTGGCGATGAACACTGGGTGGCCGACCCACGGGGTCTGGGTAGGCCTTCTGTACTGCTTGCGGGGTGGGAGGGATGTGGGGTTCGTCCAGCTGAATGGGCTTCACCGAGAACTGGGTCTGCATCCAGATAGGAGAGCAGTAGCTTTCCTGCGGCCACACAGAGAGGATCCTGGGAGCCAGCGTGGGGTCTCGGTACATCTATTTTGTGCGACGGTGGCCCTGGGGTCCACTGGTTGTGACTTCGTCTCAGGTTGGCGTAACTGTGCCCCAGAGCACTGTTGGTGGTAAGGCGTGCTGCTGGGGTGTGTGGGGGTGCCCTGGGGACCAGGGTGTAGTAGAGCCGCTTGGGAGAGGAAGGGGAGGAGGCCCCACCGTGACTGAGCTCAGGGGGGCATGGTTAGTGCCCTAGTCACAGGTCAGCGGGCTTTGGGTCCGGGACAGAGAACCAGGGGTGGTCGGACCGGGCAGCACGTTTCCAGGTTGACCCATTACTGTTCCCTCAGTGACCGCAGCAGTCTCCACCTGAGCCCAGTACAAGGGCCCTGCTTCTGTCCTCATGGTGGCCCCATCGGGTAGAGGCTGTTGTCCCCTGCAAATGAGGAAAGTGAGGTTCAAGGAGACCCCTGACCCCCCAGCGTCACGTGGCTCATGTCTGTCAGGATGGTTGGGGGAAGGAGGAACTCAAGCCGGTTCGACTCCTGTGTGCTTTCCGCCTCATTGCGGACTTGGCGGCCCCCGTGTTCCAGGCCAAACAGGGCGGCCAGTTCTCCCCTCCTTCCTGGGTTTTCGTTTTGGTTTGCCTTTGTGAGCATTGCCCTTGGAGAAGCTCGCACCGGACCGTGGGTGTCAGAGGCTCTTCTGGATCCTCGATACTTGTGTGTGTCCCCGGTCGCCCACCCGTCTAAGGCAATCCTCCCGGGAGCTGTTGGCCGGCGCCCTGACTCCGCACCCGCTGTGTGGCCCGCACGGCTCAGAACCCCACGCACAAGGCCTCCGTAAATCCTCCTCACGACTGAGGAGAAATAGCCCCAGGTCTCCCAGTGGGTGAGGTTTGTGGGGCCGAGAGGCCCTTTGGTGCAGCCTGAGGTCGATTCTGGCCCTGCTGGAGGAAGGCATGGCACACTTGGAACTCAGCGTGTGCGTGTGCGGGGTGTTGGGACACGGGGGCTGACGCGGGGGCGGCTGCGGGTGGTGTGGGGGAAGCGGTGCCGGACGCCGGCCTCTGTCCCCACCAGTCCTCCCGTTCCTCTTTTGGAGGTGACGAGCAAGGTGCTGCGCTAGCGTTCCACAGGCAGTCTGCGTCTGCCTTTTCTCCTTGTTCTTTTGAGCTTTCTTCCAGGTCCGTCAACTTTTTCGGTCCATGTTAAGGTAACTATTTTAGGCTTGCAGTTCGTAGAGCCTCTGTCAAGGTCCGTTCTGCTCTCGTCACCCAAACGAGTCCTGGTCAGTATGGAAATGAATGGGTATGGCTGTGCTCCGATAAAACTTTGTTTATAAAAACAAAAAGGCAGAGGGCCAAACCTAGCCCCCAGGGCTTAGCTTGCTCACTCCTGGAGAAGGAAGACTGGGCCCTTGGGGGTCGGGAGACCCATGGTGTCACAGGCCCCGCACTGCCCCTCATGTTCCCCTTGACACGCTGCTTCAACTTCCTGAGCTCGGTTTCATTTTCTTCAGAGGAAGCTGGATTAGACCTGTAAGGGGGTGGTTAGAGGATTTAGGGTGACAATGCGGGGATCCTGTGTGGGTCTCGGCAGAAGGCCAGAAGAAGGGTGCCGAAGACTATGTTTAGCTTAGGTGGCCCTGATTCCAGGATCTGCTGTCTGTCCTCACACCAAACACTAGAGTGAATCAAGCAGAAAATGTCCGGAGTAGCAGGAAAATCTGTGGGGGGAAGGCCACGGGGACGGGTCTTCAAATAAACTCACGAGATCCTGGGGGCCGAGTGACATCAGCTAGAGGGGATTCAGAAGGAGCTATATAGCTTCCTATGCCGCCTCGTGAATTTTTAACTCTGGAACAAGGTTGTATGAGAACACGATGAGATGGAGCGTAGACTGGCTGAGGCACAAGGGGTAAATGGGCTGGGCTGTCATGGAGGGGTGTGTCTGTGGGTCTCTTGGCATCTTCGCTCATGCACAGGTGCTGCGGGTAAGCAGCATGGCAGTGGAACCTGAGCCTGCTGCTAGTTCAGGTCCACTTGGTAGTCCCAGAAATACCGGGTGTTCCCCCCCGAGAAGGCCACAGAGCAGGACAAGGGAGGGAAACGCAGATCGAATTGTTTTTCAGCAATTACTTACCGTGCATCTCCGATGCCCCAGGCCCTCTTCTAGGCACCATGGACACAGCACTGAAGAGGGCAAAGTCTTTGCAAGGGCTTCACCTTCTCGTGGAAGGGAATGACCGTGAAAGTGGAGATGTTAGAGCAGACTGCGGGAGGGAACATTGAAGACAGGGCTCTGAAATTCAGGCCACATCCAGTGGAAGGAATCCTAGCATCCTTAAATCTGGCTCACTGTTGTTTACTGGCATCAAAGTCCAGCTGCAGACACTTTGAGCCAAACAAAGCAACAGGTGATTAAATTGCAAATGATTTACTTGATGTTGAAAAGCCTAAGAGCAAAACCCCTGCTACTTAGAACCTTTGAGGGGCATGAGTCTGCTTAATAGCCGAGTTTTCCACTTTGACTCTGGTTTTAAGCCCTAATGTGATCATTTAAAAAAAAACTCGAAACCTCTGCCAGTCAGGGAAAATACCGTATTTTGTTTCTAGAAAAGTCTAAAATGTATTCCATGTGACTTTGCCTTCTGAAATAGGGGAATTTCAAATGGAAATTTCAAATGGAATTCAGGTGCCCAAGGTCAGTATGAGGAAACACACCCCTCCCATCACATCCTCACATGTGCATTAATGAATTTGCATGCTGTAATCAGTATTTTCTTAGGGGCTTTGAGACCTCTTTGCCTCTAACTTCAATGCCTCCTTGATTGTTTACTTTCTGAGATCTTGTGGATGTTCTGAATAGTCTTTTTATTTCTTGCCCACAGTGTGTCTCTGTAATGATACCTTTCTTTGTTAGTTTTTGTTCCATTTGTTTACATTGAGTAATATACATTTTATGTGGAAGGCTTTGAAAACTACAGACTGGAAGAAGAGAGTATTTATGGTTTCACCACCTGGGAACTGTCAATGTAAATGTTTGGATGCCTTTCCTCTCTAAGGGTCTTTGTTTTACATCAGAACGTGGTCACCATATATGTATTGCCTGGTGATCCTTTCCCCCTCACCCCCGCCGCCAATTAACATCGTGAACATCTGTTAAAAATGTGTTTTTTGTGGTATTTATGTATGCACGTGTGTTTTTGTAAAACTTTATCAGAAGTGTTCAAAGGTATGTTAAAGCATAGGGAATAGAGTAATGATACCTGTGTGCTTAATCACCTGGCTTCAGCACTTGCTAGCTTCCTTTGGTTCTCGCAACATCTCACTTCCCTGTAGTTTTTTCTGGAGTGTCTTAAAACAAAAAACCCCAGCCAGATCAGATCACTTGCAGGTTCTTCAGAAGGTGTGTCTAATGAGTGGCTTTCGGCCAGGCTCAGCTTTGTCCTCTAGGGGGCGGGTAGCTGGAGGGTTGTCATAACTGGAGGTGGCTTCTGGTAGGTGGAGGCCAGAGATGGTGCCGCGTGTCCTCCAGTGCCCAGGACAGCCCTCGAAGACCATTACCTGGCCCAAAATACCAACAGTGCTGAGGCTAAGAAACCCTGGTCTAAAAATCTAAGTAAATAGAATTCTATCAGCACATGTAGCAAAACTGATTCTAGTTCTTTAACTTTTTAATTAAAAAAAAAAAAGGTAGCTGGTTGGAGTCAGTACCCAAAAAGGTCTTTTAATTTCCTTTAATCCATGAGCTTCCCTTTCACTTCTCTTGGCATTTATTTGTTGAAGACTCTGGGTCATTTTTTTTCTTTCTTTTTTTTAAAGATTTTATTTATTTATTTGACAGAGGGATCACAAGTAGGCAGAGCGGCAGGCATAGAGAGGGGGAAGCAGGCTCCCTGATGAGGAGAGAGCCCAATGCGGGGCTTGATCCCAGGACCCTGAGACCATGACCCGAGCCGAAGGCAGAGGCTTTAACCCCCTGAGCCACCCAGGCGCCCCTCTGGGTCATTTTCTATAGATAGCCCCATATACAGGATTTGGGTGACTGTATCTTTCTGGTATTGTGATATCCTGTCCCATGATTCCCTCATATTCTGTAAATTGAAGTTCAGCTTTATCAATAAGTTTAGGTGTCGTTAGCCTTCTTATCTGTTGTAAATTTCCCGTCAACCTTTTGTCTCAATGTGTCGGTTTTCACAGTGTGGTTCCCAGTCCCTCAGCTGGGTACTTGTGAGACATGCTAGTTCTTGTGTCTCAGCTCAAGTCTATTGAACTGGAAACTCAAGGGGTAGGACCCAACAATTTGTATTTCACCAGCATGCACATACACACATATAAAGAGGTATTTATGATAAAGCATTGGCTCACATGGTTAAGGAGGCTGGCAGACTGGAGACCCAGAGAGCTGATATTGCAGATGGAGCCGGAAAGCAATTGGCTGTAGAACCAGGAAGAGCCCACACTACAGAGTTCCTCTTGCTTGGGAGGGGCAGTTCAGTCTTTTGTTGTGTTCAGACCTTCAACTGATTGGACGAGGCCCACCCATGTTATTGTGACAATCTGCTTTACTTCGTCTGTTGATTTTAATGTTAATCTCATCCAAAAACACCCTCAAGAGAAACACCTAGAGTAATGTTGAATAACATACCTGGGTACCTTTTGGTCAAGCAAGTAAACACAAAATTAATCGTTCTACCAAGTGAGTTTGGTGCATGCTTGAATTTGAGAACCACTACCCTAATGGTTTTAATAGCCATTGTTGGACATTTTCTAGATCAGTTATTTTATCCATGATTGCAGCATGACTTTGGTTCTTTTGTCCCTTTTGCATTTACTAGCAGAATAAAGTTAACTTTTGTATGAAGAATTTTCCCTCATTAAGTCTTTGGTTATAATAATAGTCTTTAGGAGTGATAGGACAAATGCTTGATTTATTGCCTTTGTTTTTTTTAAATGAAGTAAACGTTATGCACATAATATGCACAAATATTAACTCTGTGACTCAGTGGATTTTATATATGCATACATCCATGCAGCCATTATCCACATCAAGATATAGAGAATTTCTAAATTTTCCCCTGTGCCCCCTTCCAACTGATGCCCACACTCTTTCCCAAGGTAAGCTGTTGTATTTAAATTGTATTTATGCCATCTCTTTGTGCATAGTTTTATTTTTTATAGAATCAAAATAGTCATTTTATTCAGTTTCTGGACTTGGATTGGATAATGCTGTTCTTAACATAAAACCAAGATGGTAAAATTCCTTTCTCTCTAGCCTTTAATACACACACACACACACACACACACACACACACACACGATTTTGATGCAAGTTTTCCAAACGACTAGCTAGTTGTTCTACCATCATTTATTGAATCCTTCCTATCTTCCTTACTGATTTGAAATGTCTCTTTTATCTTACATTAAATTTCCATATAAATTTGCATCTGTGTCTGGTATTCTATTTGTCTCTTCCTGCACTGCAGTATTATAATACGTTTTACTATCTGGCAGGCCAACTCACCCCAAATCCTTAAAGTAATCACATTTTCTTTTTCTTTCTTTTTTTTTTTTTTTTCCTCTGACTACTCTTGCTGAGTTCATTCTTCCAGATGAATTTTGGAGTCATGTTGTCAGGGTTCATAAATTGGAATTTTTTTATTGGAATTACCTCCACAATGTCACAAAATTGGATATTACAAAGAATACAGGAAAACATATTCTGTGGATTCAGTAGTTCCTTTTCATCCTCCAGTAAAACCTTCTAAGGTTTTGTATGTTTTTATAAAATTCATTCTTATGTATTTCTTTTGTGAAGTAATCCCTCCATTCTTTCTATATAGTTATTCTTAGTGTGAAAGGCTATTATTATTTTTTTCAATCTTGCTAATTTTTTATCAGCTTCTCAGTTGATGTTGGGTGTTTCAAGTATGCAATCAACTACAAATAGGGTTTTACTCTCTGATATATACTGTTTACTTTGTTCTTTTATAATGGCGTTGAATAACACTTAGAATACAATGTTAAGTAACAGTGGTAATAATGGGCATCCTTGTTCTTTCATTTTTCTGATGGGAACACATGTAGGGTTTCTTGAGTGCTCTGCTGATTCATTTGTGGTGTGGTCGTGTGTGTGTTTGTGTGTGTCATGTGTGTTAATTTTTCATTGAATTAAGGAAGGGTTGTTTTGTTAACTCAGGCATGAGTGAGGAATTTGATTAAATGCTTTTTTGGTATCGACTGAGTTCATAAAATGTTTGCTCTTTAATGTATTAACATGGCAATTATTTGTAATAGGCTCTGTTTTGGGGATGAACTCCATTAGGACATAGTTATTTTAAAAAGTGGTTTTCTAGTTTCTATTTGCTAAGTGCTTAATTAGGAATTTTGCTTATGTTCATAAGTTAGATTGATTTCAAGTTCTTTTTTCTGGTCTTTGTCGAATTTTGTTATCAGTATTATGCTCACTTTGTTTAAAAAAAAAACAAACAAAACTTATCACAGTAAATCACCTCTACATCCATCTAGGCCTAAAATGTTTCTTTGAGGGATAATTCTTTGACAAGTAGGATATTTTTATTTTGAATAGAAAACAAGTTATTTAAAAACCCTTAACTTTCCTTAAGGGAGATTGTTTTATTTTCTGTCAAGGTCGTTTTAAAAATCATTTCTAGAAACAATGCATAATAATTAAAGAACAACTTGAAAATTCCAAAAAGTGAGAAGAATAGAAAACATACTTTAGTCATGTCCAGACTGACTGAAATAAGGGGACTTATTTCGGGACTGTCCTGAAATAAACATAACACAGTGGAGATGCTGCAGAACCTGGACTGGATCCTGGCGGAACAACCAAGTGGCACTCGAGACAAGGAGGTTTGGAGATTTATTAATCACCGGTGGGCTCAGGGGAGACCCTTCTCCGAAGGTCTAAGCCCCGAGCACAAGCAGGGAGGGTAATTTATGCCCTCCTACACATGCATGCCTGGTATTTTGGTGCGTGCAGGAAATGGGGTAGGAAAGAAGAACCAGAAGGGCTTTGAGACAGGGACTGGAGTTCCCTTGCCAGTTTGGTCGGTCAGCTTAATGTACAGTTTTTTTCCTTATCAGAGATAGGATGGGGTGTCGCTTCCAGTTTTGGCACGAATAACAAAGTGTGATGAACAGATCGGTGAAGTTTTCTTCTGATTCCGGTAGTAGGTTATTTTCAGAGGTCTGTACCTCTGAGGTCTCTTGACGCTGTTCTTTTTGTTTTGCAGTACACGGGAGAGATAAGTCACATGTTTTTTCTTTTTATTCTTCCGTGAACAGGATGCACTCTGTTTGGATACCATGTTAAACAAGAAAGGGCAAGTACATTCTTTACATGTGGTAGTTGAATAGTCTCTTTAGTTCTGTTGCTATCAGGTGTGTAGCTTTAGTTTTAAAGCAATTTTCCTTGCACTGGTATCGGGCTTTTGCAAGATTTTTGCTCTTCTCTGACACTCTTTATTCCAGAGTGGAGGATGCAGTACAGAAGAAGGCAATATATTCCCATGTTTTCCACCATCAGTATCTGTTTAGTTTTCTGGGATGCACTGGGATTCATACTTGGCTTTATCAGTGAACTATTAACTCTTAGGAACCTTTGGTTCTGAACTGTGGTTCAGTCTCTGAATGCCTTTGTATTCTAAGAGCACAAAGATCATGAAAAGAACATTTAGTTATTGACATCTATTAAAAACTACTTATGGGAGTCCAAATACATCACAACTTTCTGTTCTCCTTTTTCTCCTGTCCTTGTAAAGTCTTTGTAACATAGCTCAGCTTTTTTTTTTTTTTTCCCTTAAATGCCTTCCTTTTGTCTCTGGCTTCTCTATTTCTATCTCTTTCTCTGTGTTCTCTTGATTCTGTATCACAAAATCCTTAAAAAAAGAACTCTTTGGAGTGGGGAAGGGGAAGTGGGGGTGGAGGAGAATAGCAGCTAATGGCAGCTTTCTGTTTGGCAGGAAGGGGAAGGGAGGAAGTTGGCAGAGAGTCAGTCCCTTTTCCCCATTACAGTAGAAGGATAATGGGGGTCAGAGAAGGCACGTGGGGCAGAGCTCAGCTAGCTCTGTGGTTGTGCAAAGTAGGAAAAGGTGCTCCCTCTCTGCAGACGCAGCCCCTCATGGCTGAGCCCGTGGAGGGTGGGGGATTTGAGGCCCCTGCCCTTTTGCTGGGCACACTGAAGAATCACGAGGGGAGGCTCTGACATAAGGGGTCAGAATTGTGCCTTCCCTCCTTACACACTGAGGATTAGAGCTTATGTGAAAGGCTGGGGAGGCTTACCTTCAACCACTACACCCTTCCCCCTTTGCCACATGCAAGGTCTAAAACCAAAGGTCTAGTCATTTATTGAAATAACTTACGAACATCCTGGCTAGGCTCAGGACTCAGTGAGTGTGAATAAAACAAAGAAGCAGGGTCCTCCTGGAGCTTACAGCTTTGTAGGGTAGATGGACGGAAAATTTAATATTAAGTATACACATGCATCCTATATATATGCACATATAAACGTGTATAATTTGTGTACATAAATATGTAAATATGTTTAGAAAAATACATAAAGTTGGGATAAAGGGGAGTTTATTCTGATAGTATGATATGCATAGTTTGAGAAGGCTTTGGGACACCTGTCCTAGGCTTACAGCATGGGAACTATGGGGGAAAGATACAACTTCCGGACTTTGAAACTCCTAGCCCAGCCAGGTGTGAATTTTAGACGGTGGGTCTGTGGCTGGTGGGCTGCAGTCTAATTTTTGGTTTTCTTTGAAATTGCTGGAGGCCCGTGAATCCAAGGGCTTGGCATTGGTTTTCTTGAAGCCTAGATCCATTTGTTCAGATACAGTAATAAAAATGGGGAGCCTAGTGAGAACTTGTATCCTTTCTCCCACTTCTTGACACTTGAGACATCGTTTTTTTAAGATTTTTATTTATTTTACAGAGAGAGATTACAAGTAGGCAGAGAGGCAGGCGGGGAGGGGGGGGGAAGCAGGCTCCCCGCTGAGCAGAGAGCCCGATGTGGGGCTCGATCCCAGGACCCTGAGATCATGACCTGAGCTGAAGGCAGAGGCTTTAACGCACTGAGCCACCCAGGCGCCCCGAGAAGTGTCTTTGTTGCTAGAACTTTCTCCTTTGGTGTTCTATCCAGTGAAGTTACTGTTCTGCCTTTTGTCCTTTTCACCTATTTTGGTACCCCCCAAATGGTTGTGCTGGGACAGGCTAGGAGGAGTGTGTTGGCAACCCAGAGACTGGAATACAAACTGTGTGCCTTGTTGTAGGAGCTTGCACCTTTTTGCATTTTGTCATCTGAGATAGGCTTGGTATAGCAGCACTTGGTGCAAGACGAGACCAAATGAATATCAGTCAACAGTTGGTCCTTTATTAAAAAAAAAAAAAAAAAATTCTGACCCTTTTGGGATCTATTTGCCCTTTTTTAATGGTTGCCCATGAATCCTTCCTGTGGAACAATACCTCCCAGTGGAGGAGGTCAGGCTGTCTTCATTGGCCCCTGCCGTGATTACCTGATATAGACTTGCTCTGCTTCTCAGGGTGGGACAGTAGGCATCTCTGTAGTCTTCATGCACTTCTAACTGACATTGCCTTCCCGTGTTCAGTGCTTGAAAAGACAGTATAATTCTTAGCAAGGCCATCACCATTGTTGTGAAAGGGTAAAAACCCTTCCTAAGCTCCTGTTAGGCCGTGGCCAGCGTCAGCATGGAAGTGCCAGCAATATTTTGAAGAGCCCGGATTTGTGGCTATGGGGAGAGAGTGGGAAAGAGCAGTCGAGGTGGTGTGTCTCCTCAAAAACGGAGAGGTGGAAGTTAATGCCAATCTGGCTTCAGAGAAGGGGCTTCCCCTGCCTTCAGAAACCGAACAACAGGTTGCTCAGTTCAGACCCTGCATCCTTCCGTGGGGAAATGCTCTTCAGAATGCACAGCTAGAGGATGTGTCCATGACCCTCCGTCTTGGACCGTTTGACCTCTCTCTGGCCCAGGTGGGCCCCAGGAAGCCACATCTGCACTGAATAGCACCTTAGTGCAGTGGCCTGGCCTTTCACCTCCCTGGCTGACGTTCACGGCTGCACTAACATGGCTAGGGGACGCCTAAGTGGTGTGCTCGGAGTGACCGGTCCTCCGGGCCTCTTTGGCTTTACTCGTGCTGACGGGTGCTTTAGGGTGTTGATGTGTCCTCTCTCTGTTTTGTGATGAGCCTTTTTTGTGATCACAGTCTTTTCTCAGCTAGGGTTCAGGAGGAATCCAGAGGAGGGAGAAGTGGTTTGTAACGGTAACTCACTCTGTCCCACAGCTCATCCTTGCCATGTTTCATTTCCTATGGCATCGGGAAGAAGGAATGAAAGCTGCCATCATAGGTCCCTTTCTTCATGCGGACTCCAGTGTAGTTGTTGCTGGTTGGGTGGCTCTCCCGGGCAGCCAGCCCTCCAGGTGATGATGCGGGACCCAGGCTCTGAAGCTATCGTCCTTGAGGTTTACTATTGCTAGTAAGCGCCACTGCTGTGTGTCGTATTCCTGTGATTCCTGCTGCACTATTGCTGTCCCAGGATGTCCCCATCTCCCACTGAGAGGGAAAGGGAGATTTGGGATGACGGAGGGGTTGGCGTCACTCTTAGAATAGGAGTTTGTTTTAGGGTATTTAAATAATACAGTGATTCTAAAATCACTGTGCTCTGACTTTGGAAATGTCTTTCCGTATTGTTGGCGGGTATTGGCATCTGTTGGAAGGGGGTAGCCCAAGAAAATGGCAGCATTCTGGTGAAGTCTTGTTCTCCTGTGAACTTCTCCAGGGAACGCTAGAAAGAGGAGGGGGCTGTCCTCAGCCAGCAAGCCCACTTTACAAAAAAACAGAACTTCTTTCATCTTCGGTCAGGTTCTGTCAAATCTTCAGCTACTTTCTTTTCCTCTTCAAGCAACATAGAAATAGCAAGGATGCCATTTTCAGCTGTTTAAATCCATTTTTGACAGACCTCCTAAATGCCTCTGTTTTTAAATCCGCTACCTTATCCAGAATGCCTTCCTAACCTATTTCCTTAAATTCCCATCTTCCTACAGCTTTCCTTTTCAACAACATAATTTACCTTTAATAATTAATAGAAAAGAATTCAAAATGTAATCACTGAGCTCACTTGCAAGTTCTCTCGTCAGTTACCAGAATCCGTGGGTTTGTGACGGAGGTCTCCCTGGGGGTCTCAAAATCCCCCCGTTTGCCAAGCTTCATTCCCATAGAAGCCAAAGTCCTAATGCATTCTCCTGTCGTTGGCCAGCCCAATGAAGACAAAGAATGGGTTTCAAATGAACGATGATCCACACAATTGCTTTACATTTCTTTCAGAGTGGAAGTAATGCCAGCGTTTATCACGTAGAAATTAAAATGGAAATTGTGCCGAAGCCGAGTCTAGATTGAAGTGTGGTGGGTGCTGAGAGCCGCTGGCTTCTGCTCTACTCCAGGGCATTCCTTTCATCTCAGCCTTATTCTCCACCCCCACCCCCCCCACCAGCGTCTCTAGCAGACTTGAGGGGAGGGTGCTTACGCACCGGAGTTTATTCTGTTCGTCAGTGAGCAATGAGGGCAAGTTGCTTATGTAAGGTTGGTGATTTACCCGCCCATTTCATGTTGCTGGCAGGAAGAGGTTAGGATTTGGAATCTGAATTCAAATCCCAAAGCTGTCAGTTTTGGAGTTTGAGCAAGTTATGTCTATTTGAAACCCACATATAATTCCCTTATTTATAAAATTAGGATAACACTTAGCTTATGAATCTTCATAGCATTTATGTCCTTTTCATACTCTAAGCTTGGGGACTTCACATGCTTAGTTCTTTAAGTCCGTCAATATTCAGCCCGGTTCAATTTGCTTATTTACGTTATTTATTCATTGCTGCTGCTTCTCACCTTCTAGAAGGGCAGATATCTTTGTTTCCTACACTGATGTGCCTGGCACACAGTAGGCACTCAATAACTGTTGGATGCGTGAATGCATGAATGATTGTCTCTATTACCCTCCTATTGTGCAGTGTCTGAGTTGGGTTGTGAGGTTTTCCTTCCAGGTGATTTATTTTCTGAGTTACGTTTCCTGTGAGCACTCATTAAGTCTAGTCTCGGCACAGCCTGACTGATGGGTGAACTGGGGTCCAGACACCTGGCCCAGGGAGGCCAGCTTGGGATTTATCCCGGGCCTCTGTTACTCCTTAGAAGAAGCAAAGCCTATGTGGAGATGTTGCCAGATTGTTGAGTGTGCAGAATCTAATTTATAGTTGTCCAGGGTCTCCTGAGAACAACGTGCATTTATATCATTACTAAACAGTAATTGATTACAAAGCTCAGTTGTGAAATTTACAATTATTGAATTACTCGGTTAGCTCGTAAATTTCAAATCTTTATTTCTAAAAGTCAATTGATATTCAGCCCAATAAATATTTAATTTAGATGTAATAATGGTGTAGGAACAAAATTAAATTCTCATTTGGAAAATAAGGAATCACCTGGATGGGATCGGGAGAGATGACCTGGCAGAAATGAACAGAGAACCTGTTGGTCTGATTAAGCTCCTTCTTCTAAATTAGAAGAGACTTCTCATACATGGATTACTCCTATTTCATTTTTTCTCTAAAAGATGACCTTGTTTGGAGGAAATAAAAGTCCTTTATATATTTGTAGGGTTTTGCATTTCATAAAGCATATCTGAACTAGGTAATCGTGCCTCACAAAAGCCTTTTGAAGCAATTATGGCACACGGTTTTCTTCCTACTTAACCGATGGGGAAACTGAGGTGACTATAGAGAACTGAAGTGAGTTGCTTAGAACATAATATGAGCGAGTGAAGCTAAATTGGGTCTAATGGTACTCTAACTGGCTCCTCAGGCCCTACTGACACATCTGTATACTAGTTAGGATTAAACTCAGCTGCATAAAAAAGAAACCTCAAAATAACTGTGGCTAAAAGATGAAAGTACACTTACACCTCTTGTAAAAACTACAGAGAAGGCAACTCTGCTGGTCTAGTGATAATATAAAATTGAAAGGGTCGGAAGCTCCTTCCGTTTTACCCCTCTACTGTTGACCTGAACCTCATGGTCTAAGGTGGCTGCCTGAGTTCCAGCCATTGCATGTGGAGTAGCAGGATGGAGGAAGGGATTGAGAAGAACCTATTCCCTCATTTTAGGAAGACTCCTTAGAAGGTCAACGTCTACTTATATTTTGCTGTTCAGAACTTAGTCATGTAGTTATATCAAAGAAAAACAGTCTTATCTGGGCAACATGTTGCATGATTAAAAACTGGAATGCCGTTACCTCGTGAGGAAGGGAAGAATAGATTTGAGGGGGCAACTGACAAGTTCTGCCACAACTCGCATTCCAAAAGACCTGGTGGAGAAGCATAGAATGTGCACCAAGCAGGAGTGTGGGCATGCTTGCCTGAATTACAGTCAATTAGGACTGCCTCCAGTTACCAGCACCCTCCTGGGTACTAGAGGCTCTGAATACCCAATGACTTCAGTGCCTGGGAACCATGTGCAACACAGGAAACAGTTTTATGCTTCTCACATTGATTTATCTCTTGATTAAAAGGTGAAGGAACCTGTGAAATCCCTTCCTCCCTAAATGTCTGTGGACAGTCATTTCTGGAACAGAGCATCTTGGTCCCCACCAGCTCAATGGGGTTGTGGGGTTCACTCACATTAGTCTCTCGTAGCCTGAGAGGCATGGCATGGCCATGCAGGAATAGGAATCATTTGGTGATCATCTGTGAGTCTGGTGTCTCGCAGTTTTTGTGGTTGGTGGTGTGTTTTGTCATTGTTTTAACTAAGAACCATAGAATAACTGTTGAACCAAATTTTCCTTTTGCTCAGCAGGGCTTGTGCACAGGACTGGATTCATGTACATCTGTGCTCTCTTTGGTGGGGGGGGGGGGGCAGTGGTTCGGAACATTCCAAGGACCCTTGCTTCAGCCTTTTAAAGACCAGAGCAATAGGGGCGCCTGGGTGGCTCAGTCGCTAGGCGTCTGCCTTCGGCTCGGGTCATGGTCCCAGAGTCCTGGGATCGAGCCCCGCATCGGGCTCCTTGCTCGGCAGGAAGCCTGCTTCTCCCGCTACCATTCTCTCTGCTTGTGTTCCCTCTCTCGCTGTGTTTTTCTCTGTCAAATAAATAAAATCTTAAAAAAAAAAAAATTCATAAAAGACCAGAGCAATAAACCTAGCTTGATGTTGGTGCTTGCTGTTAAAGGTTGTGCCTAGGGTTCTCCCTTGAACTCAATGGAGTGGTTCCTTTTAAAACTTTTTTTATGAGCAACTTACCCATAAGAGACTAGAAGAGAGAATAGAAAATAATTAGGGATAAATCACTTTTAAAACCATCTGATTGTAAAAGCCAAATATGTATGTTGAATCAAGTTTGGCAAAACCGAAAAAGTTCGAGGAATAAAAAAATTACCTGCCATCTTAATACCAGGGAGAGCCAAATGATCCTAAACAATTAAAGTGTTTCCTTTCAGAGCTTTTAATATGTTTTATACATTCTCACAATACATATACACTTAATATGTATAATATCCTTGCTGAAGCAAGGGGGAGGTCATGGTTTAGTCAATGTGTTGCTTTCTTTCTTTCTTTTTTTTTTAAACCAATAGCCAAGTACAAATTTTTTTTTTTTTTAAAGATTTTATTTATTTGACAGAAACACAGCGAGAGAGGGAACACAAGCAGAGGGAATGGTACCGGGAGAAGCAGGCTTCCTGCTGAGCAGGGAGCCCGATGCGGGGCTCGATCCCAGGACCCTGGGATCATGACCTGGGCTGAAGGCAGACGCTTAATGACTGAGCCACCCAGGCGCCCTGCTTTCTGTTTTTTTCCCCACTTGACATTATTGTGAACATTTTCCAATATCATTACACATTCTTGTGAACATTATTTTCAATAGCTACGTCGTAATTTGTTCAACCTTCCCTTTAATATTGGACATTTAGATTGTTTCCAATTTTGTAATACTGTAAAAAGGGCTCTAATGAACCTCTTACTCATAAATTTGAGTTCATCACTGATGACTGTCTTAGAATAAAACTGGCATTTTCTGATCATTCTTTATGACCCTTTTAGGCTCAGGGTGCATAATGGCAACACTTATTATTATGCTAAGAAATCACTGATCCAGAATTAACAGACTTCGGTTGGAGTCCTGGCTTTACCACATATTAGTTGTGTGATCTTGAGTGGATTGCTTAGTTCCATGAGCCACGGTATCTTTATCTGTAAAATGGGAATACAGTTTTTCATCAGCTCAATCTATGAGGATTGAATGAGTACCTAGAGTTTTGGGAGGCATTGCTTAAATCAGACTGTACCAAAAAATGACCTAAATTTTATGCAGTTTTACTGTCGTCTTGGAGATACCAACCAGTTTTCTGTAATTTTACCCGTGTATTCTCATCCATTTAGATGAACAAAATATGTGCTGAAGTCTTTTCACCTCCAGTTTCTGTGAATAAAGTTTTACTGGAACACAACCATGCTTATGCCTATATGTATAGTTTGTGGTGGCTTTCATGCTGCCACAGTAGAGATAAAAATATTATCTGGCCTTTTACAGGAAGACTTTTGCTGACTTCTGGCCAGCCACAAAACGTTTATTTCTGGAGTCATGATAAGTAAGGGCATGTACTTATAAAATCAGCATTTTTCTTTGATAGAGGATAGACCCAAGCTATGAATGGCCAGGTTAACTCTATTGAATATGGATGCTACTTAGTTACAAAAGGAATGAGAAGATGTGGGTCTCTAATTTTGATTGACACAGATCTTTTTAGATTTCCCTGGGAAAAAGCCAGGTTGACCTTACATGAGAGTAAGGTGCTTCTACAATGTCTGTGTTTTAGAGCAAAACCTTGTTTTACCCAACTTGAAGCCCCATCTGGAATATTTTGGAAGCATTTGTCCTAAGAGGGCAGGACAGGCTCTCTGCTCTTGCCACAAAAAGCACCTATTTTTCTGAAATAGATTCTGGGTCAGAATGCCTGGGACTAAGCTCACAGAATGTCCGACAGTTTCTGTCACCCTGTCCCTTTGCTGTGTGGATGGGGATTGAGCTTTGTGACGTGGCTGAGTTCTTGAGGCGGGCCCTTGGCTCGCTCTTCCACTTCCTGTTCTTCACACTGCTTCCCAAATACTTCCAAAGTTTGGGATGGAAAAACTTGCTTGGAGCAGGGTGTCAGAGCTGGTATCTTCTGTCTGGGTTTGGTTTTGTTGGGGAGCAGCAGGGTGTGGTGCTCAGACCCTGGGTCATCGAAATCCCTACTCCTTTCTGGTGGTGTGACCTTGGGCCAGTTGAATACCAGGAGCACCATAGTGCCAGATGCAGTAACGGGAGAACATGGACACTAACCCCTGATGATGGGGGTCTGGGATAAATACTCCGTAAGTGCACACAGACTTCCAAAGTATGTAAAAACCGCCCCCTCCTTTCCATGCAAGAGTTTTCTGTCTGGACTGTCTTCCTCCATGTTTTCATCCCGACCTCTATCCACATGATTTTTGCCCTTCATCCTAGCAGAGATGGAGGCCATTTCTTGACCCAGTAGGTTGGCATCATCCACAGGACTTGCTTCAGCCAATAAAATATAGGTGGACGTGTCTGTGGCGAAGCATCAAGAAGCACCATGTTTCTGTTTGCCTCTTTTGTGTCTGGTCATTTCCATGTGAAGAGCTTGGGTGGCTGGTCCCTGGGTCCATGGAGGAGGAGAGTCCTGTGGAACGGCCATGGACCCCAGCTGAGCCACACCAGCTCCCTTGTCCGCCAGACAGCTTACAGATGTGTGAGCACACACTCACAAATTTTGCCCTCAACCACTGAGCTTGAGCTGGTACTTCTGTGGCAAGAGCTGTCTGATACAGCTGTGTTTCAGCCCACATGAAACCCACAATAGGTGGGTCTTCAGCCGTGGCATGGCGGAGCCCTGTGCCCCATGTTGCAAACATAGACCCTTGACAAAAATGTATTCTCGGCCATCAAGAGCCCACAAACGTGTGGTGAAGAGATCCTTAGAGTAGAGCAGGAAGGCAACTGTGGTGATGGTGAGCCCAGTGAATACCAGGACACGGAGGGGCAGCTAGACCTGGGCTGCAGGCCATCAAGCAGAGTTTCCTGGTGGAGATCATGTGTGAGGAGGCATCACTTGAGTAAATAAGGCAGGTGGGTGAACATTGGCATTCTTCATTATCATATAAGCCTGGTAAAGTCTGTTAGGTTATTCATTTGATACTAATATAACATGGTAGAATATTAACATGAGATAATGAATACTATCTAAGGCAAGGCCTTCTGTGTTTTGTTAGTCTTGTCTCCTTTAACCTCTATCACCTGTGTGGTTTATAATCCCCATGAAGACCTGGTGGTCCAGGGGGAATATTTGGGAGTCCCTGGTTCAGCGTGGAAGTTGAGACTCCTGATTCCGGAGGGCGGGTCCTGTGGTTGATGTACTTGGATTGATTTAGCTGCTGAGCATTATTAAATGGGGCAGCTATTCCTTGAACCTTTGGCCAACTCTGTAGATTCTTACGTGGTGCTAGTGGGGCCAAAGTTAAGAGCTTGGTCCTCTGCAAGAATCAATTAGAACTACTGTTTGGAACTCATTATCAATGAGTACCTTGAGTTGGTGCTGATGTGGAAGAGATGACGTGAGTTGTTTGAGGACAACTCTAATATGACAACAGCCATCGTTTGCTGAGTGGGCAGTGTCGTGCTGGGGTATTTTCAAATGACCTTATCAGGGTTCTGTAGAGGGACAAGAGGAGGCTCAGGGACTGTCCCTTGCCTAAGGCTGTCCAGCTGCTTATGATGGAACCGTGGCCTGGTCTGTCTGGATCTAAAGGCTGTGCTGTCCTTAAGACACTTGAGGGTGGGTGGGTGGGGGGTCTGAACCCTTGCCTCCAAGTTAGAAATTGAATTGCCATTTTCAGCTGGGCAGCCCTTTGTTGTGGGGCATCCTGTGCCTTGTAGAATGCTTAGCAGGATCCCTGACCACTTCCCAGATGTGGTAGGATGCCAGTAGGAGCTTTTCCTTCCCTAGTTGTGACGAGCAAAAATGTGAACATTACTGAGAGTTCCCCAAGGGACAGAAATCACCCCTCAGTGGGAATCACGCTCTATGGTATGCTGATACGGTATGCTATGGTATGGATGGAGTAACCAGGGGAAACCAGGGTTTCTGTTTGGGAAACTTGGACAAAGTGGGGAACCCCCCAGATAACATTGAGTGATGGGGCTTTGGATTTAAATGCTTGTGTGTTCTCTCACTTGACATGTTGGGTATTCATTCAGGTCCATGGGAAGACCTTGGCTGGCCTTCAGCTTAGGGGCTAAACCAGGCTTCATTCATGTGCATGGTAGCCTCTGTCTCCTGGGAACGTTCTTAGCTCCTGCTTGTCCTTCTAGGGCAGGAATGCTGGAATTGGGCATTTCCTCCCAAATGGTCTTGTCAGGACACTGGCTATAGGGGGTGAGTAATTGGGGAAAGGAGATATGAAAGGGGGGGGGCAGTAACCCAGAGAAGAGAATGACTAGCATCTCATCTTTGTACACACCTTCACATGAATGAGATGGTGCCTGTGACCTGATAGGCTCAGTGCCTGGCATGTGGGTGATGCTTAAAAATGCTGGCTATTGGGGCGCCTGGGTGGCTTAGTGGGTTAAAGCCTCTGCCTTCGGCTCAGGTCATGATGTCCTGGGATCGAGCATCACATCGGGCTCTCAGCTCAGCGGGGAGCCTGCTTCCTCCTCTCTCTCTCTCTGCCTGCCTCTCTGCCTACTTGTGATCTCTGTCAAATAAATAAATAAAATCTTTAAAAAGCTGGCTATTATTACTGTTAATATTATTTATAACTATGAATTTTTTTTTTGTAAAATAGTTTCTGGAACACACTCCCCCAGGCCTCCTGCTCCATTAATATGCAACTTACTTATTTAAATTTAATTTTTTTTCAAGGTCCTGTGTTTAATTTTTAAAAAACCTAGTGAATTATTAGCATTTTATTTTATTTTTTGAATTATTAGCATTTTAATAAATAAGGACATTTAATAAAAAACACGAGTGAGGGCTCAACATATAAGCCATTTAACACCCTACCTATGTGTTCTTAAGCAGGAAAAAAATGCCTATAAGAAATTATACAGTAGGACCAAATGTTCTCTGTAATTTGATCTTCTGACCTTTTCCTTTCTTTTTCTTTTATTTGTTGCTGTTACCAGTGAGATAATGGCCTTGCAGCATTCCTGACTTTATATATTTTATAACAGGTGCTTAGCTGGAGTTAATCTTACTTAGAAATAAGAGCGTATGCTTTGTACCAGGCACATTGTTGTAAGAGCTTTAGTGATATTCACTTAATCCTAACAACCCTGTGAAGTAGGTACTTCTGTTGTTCCTGTTTGTTTAGATGAGTAAACTGAGGCACAGGTTCACTGACTTGCCCAAAAGCACACAGCCAGTAGGTTCAAGGAAGTTTGGCTCTAAATTTTTTTTTTTTAAAGATTATTTTGGGGGGGGGGGTTAAATAGCATTTACTCATTTCAGAGAGCAGAGGGAGAGGGACAAGCAGACTCCACACACAGCACGGAGCCTGAGGTGAGGCTCAATCTGACAACCCTGAGATCATGACCTGAGCTGAAATCAAGAGTCGGCTGCTCCACTGACTGAGCCACCCAGGCACCCCTAGATTGTTTCCTTAACCATGATGCATATTGTGTCTTCGTGTACCAAGGAGATCTGGGAGATGGTAGAGGAACCCTCAACCCATCCCCTCTTCCTCCTCAGATGTTAGGAGAAAGCTAGTCAGTCTACTTCCTCAGCTCTCTCCAGACACTTCTCGACGGCAGTACTACAAAATCAGTTTCTCTCTCACACAATCTTGGAGAAGCAGACAGACACACGCAGACAGCCTAATCTCCTACAGTTTACAGGGAAGAGTAAAGCCTGTTTGTAAACACATTTTACATGGAGTTTGTGTTTGTGCCTTTACTTGGTCCGTAGTTGGGAGTATATAGTCCTTGACATGCTGTGTTTGTCCCTCTAGACTAATGAGCACAGAAATGCAGATGATCAAGTGTACACCTGTAAGATCACGTAGTATTTTTGCATTTTAGCATAGCGGTTATAGTAACAATTCTGCACAGGAATGCAGTGTGATTCATTGTGGTTTCCTAAGAGGCTCAGGAGTGCTCTGTTGCATCAGTTATGAAAATGACATTCCTGCTTCCCTTCCCACCACATTCAACCCCACCAGTAGCCCCAGACCTTCAGTCTTTCCACTGGAGGTGTTACGTCCACCTTGGTTTATACTAATTGAGCTTTGTCTCCTATTTGAAAACGACGTGGGAAGGACAGAGTTCCCCTTCCCCATAGAGCTCATCTCTTGAGTGTCTTTCAAGGACAGGAGGGTGCACTGTCCTGGCCAGGCGGCCGACTCGAGAGACTGTTTCTGGGCTTTCCAGTGGTGACAGTTCTAAGCCCAATCACACAGAGATGGGAGAAGAGTGAGAGTACTTAATAAAAGTGTTATCAAATTAAAAACCAAGCAGGATCCAATGTGAGCTCTTCTATAAATAACTTATGAAAAGTGAAAAGATGTTTCTGTTAGCAAATTTAAAATAATCGTTAGAATCCTTCAACAGATTGCTGCTAATTGGATTGAGAATTAAACAGCTTTGTATGAGTGTAGAGTTAATTAATAGCTCATTACTTTTTTAATAAGCCAAATTCATTTGGAAACAGGAGAGAGAGACGGCAAAGTTCATCATGGATGAGATGTTAGATTGGGATTATTTCTCCTTCACTTGATGAGAGGAGTTTAATTAAAGCTGGAGACAAATATGTCTCATGAATGAGTTGCATCTAGAACCCCAACGCCCAGAGGTGGAGAAAGCAGCATCTATCCTTTGTTTATTTAGCGCATATGGCGTTAATACGAGTTGTGCATGAATCTTCCTAATTCAACCTTTGAACTTCAGTTCCCTTATGAAATAGTCCTTGTTGAAGCTGCATACACTCATCCAAACTAGTGGGACTTCCTGGTAATCCATAATGGATTTTATTTTCATCCTCTTTCATTCCAGACACACTAGGATCTTACCTTGAAAGCAGTCCTTCATTTTCCTGCCTCTGTCTTGTCTTTACCGCACAGCCTCAAATTTCATCATCCATCTGGTTTCCTGAGCCTTGCATGCCCTTTGTATTACCTAACATGAAACAGTGGCATCAGAAGAAATGAATACTTTTGAATTTTTAAGGCAAGTACATTCTTGTTACCCTGTATGGAAATTCTCCTGTTGGCTAGCCCAGAGGAGCCCCATTCCTACTCCACAGCTTCCTACTGAGAGTTCTGGGGACCCTTTGGTGTTGGATAGATTGAATTTGCCTTTTAGGATGGGTATGTGTTCGTTGAAGTGTGGCTTGCAAGTGTTCCCACCATTTTGCTTTCCAACCAATCAAATAAAAATCTGTAGGTGTTAGATGTCGTCTGGTCATACGTACGCCACTGGAGTGCACGGACTGGCCTTCTCTTATCAGCGTGTGGGTCTAGTTTCTGCTAAATTGATGGATGTCATTTGGGTTTCTTGGTTGTATCCTCATCTGCAAATGAGGACACATTTCCATTCAAGTGGATTGGAGGCTTCCCACCTGGGTTGGGAGGGAGGTCAGAAGAGCATGTCTTCTTCAGGGCAATGTTGAACGTCCTGCCTGGCCGTGAGATGATGTCCCCGTTGGTGCTGAACAGTGACATGCAAATGAGTTTTTGTTTTTTTAAACAGATGCTGTGGCTGACTCAGCTAAGCACGAGAGTCTGATAACTAGCTGCTCATTTGAAGAGCTGTTTGCCACTCTGGGAAGAATTAGCACGACCTGTTTCTCAGAAGGTGATTAATTCTCAGAAGAATAATCCATTATACAAATTTCTTTCAAGATCTGTTTGTTCCGTCCCCTTCCAAATGAGGACTTGGGATCTCTAGCTCTGTTTTTTGAGGTCTCCTTTCTCACCAGGTTCCTTTTTCTTGAAACAGATTTTTCTTTTTTTTCTTTCTTTTTTTTTTTTAAACGGAACACACGGAACCTAGCTCTTCAAAAAAAACAAACAAACAAAAAAAAACAAACAAAACCCCAAAAACAAACAAACAGAAAAACTAAAGTGGATCTATAAATCTCTGGCAAAGAGCTAAAGAAGGCCCATTGAGGGACCATTCCCAAGGTTGCATATGAATAGCGTGAATAGGGACTTTCTCGTGGGGTTCGTGTGGGGATATTCTGTGCCCAGACTGTGTGGAGGGCTTCAGCTGCCTGTCAATGTCTGGGCTGCTGCTCTGCCCTTTGTTCCTGACTCGCCCCATCCACACTATAATTCGTGCTCCCTTGTCCTTCCCAGCCCCCCATCTTTTTTCTACCTAGTAGATGCTTCATAAGTATTTGACAGATTGATTATTGCTGGATAAACATCTGTGTCTCTGGTGTGACCTGAATTTCTCCCCTCCCTCCCACTGTGGACTTGATCTGGGTGGTACCACCCTGTCACCGGCTGGGATTCTGGTCCAGTTCAGGACCAGTTCAGGCTTGGAATGACTTTCCCAGATCCTGAGATGTGAGGTCAGGAGAGAGGCCTGCCCCATCTGAAGACCGGTGCCTCTGACCCCTTCTGTTTGTCTTCTCCAGGCCCACCCAAACCACCCCCTTCTTTCCCCTAGGCATGTATGTGGGTTTCCTAACTGCCTTCCCTACCTCTTCCCTTGGTGCTCTAGAATCCATTACCTAGGAGAAGCCTAAGTGATTTTTAGTAAATGTTTTATTGAAATATACCACAGATACACAAAGGGACATGTACCTTAAGTGTACAGCGTGATGAATTTTCACAAACTGAAGGCAGCCACATGAACAGTGCCCCGATGAGGAAATAGGATGTTGTCAGCACTCTAGAAGCTCCCCTCTGTCTCTTCCCAGTCAATATTCCCCTCCAAAGGTAACCACTGTCCTCACTCTGGGACAGTTTTCAAAGTTATCAACTTGATTTAGTCATTTTCCTACTTAAATTCCTCTAATAATTTCCCACTCTGCCTGAGGTAACAGTCAAGCTTTTTACCATTCTCTGTCAAAACCTTGCCTTTATTGTCAGCTCCTTTCCCACCTCTCACCTCCCTCCTTTGGTCCCCCTTTAACTTCCTAGAACATGGCAAGTTCCTTTTGGGCCTCAGGACCTTTGCACATGCTGAGCTTGCTGCCTGGAATGCTGTTTCTCCAAATCCCTTCTTTCAGGCTTAAATGCCACCTTCTTGGGGAAGTCTTTCTCATCTAGTCCTACTCTGTCATATCTCCTGTTTTTTTCCTGTATTGACTTAGTCTTTCTTTTGTTTTCCTTGTTCCTTGTCTTCTCCCCTTGAATGAAGAGAGGGATCGTGTCTGATTTACTCATTGCCATGTCCTCTGCCCCCAGCACATTGGTGCTAAATACGTTTTGGATGAAAAAGTGAACACAAAGTAAACGGAGTTGAAACGTGACATCTTCAGGGACCAAAGGCCAGGAGTGAAGTCAGGTCTCAGAGCTAAGAGCTCAGGGTTGAGAACCAGGCTGATCTCCTGCCCTGGTGGAGGAGCTTTGGAGACACTTGAAACCTCTGTATGTGGCGAGTTCTGAATAGCGCGGGCTGCCACTTTCCAACCAAGCAGTCCGGAGGCCTGGGCCTTGTGGTGTGGGAGGTTCATCCTGCTGCTGTCTACGGTGTGTTTTCTTTTCCTGTTGCTGATGAATGCTGGTCCCTTTCCCATAGTGTCCTGAATCTACCATTTACACGACCACAGCACCAGCCTAGTGGCACTTGCTTCCTAACCATTGCTTTATTGTGTATCAGAGAGTAAGGAAAACAGCCAAGAAGGGGGAGCAGCGGGACAAAATAGGACAACTTAGTAAGGGCTTGACCTCCTTAGCCAGTTCCTCAGGTAAGGCCACCAAATTACTCTGGGGTCCTGGAGTCTGGCCTTGCAATTTAAGTGACTTTATTCTAGATCGGTGCCTGAGGCAATGCATTTGGCTAATGCGTTTCCTGTTGCTTTAAAATTGAGGCTTAAAGAGGGAAAAGGTTATTTGCATTTTTAAAAGGCTTTCTGGATTTCAGACCTTAAAGATTCAGTTTTGCTTGTCCCATGGCATGGCTGAGAGCAGTGTGTTTAGCACCCTTAACAGGGGGTGTCTGGTAAGATGTTTGTTTTGTCTTCCCTGTTGCTGATTTCAAGTACTCCTCTCCCCCGCCGGGATGCTGGGGATTTGGTGTGCTAGTTTTCGAAGAGGCCCTCAAAGCAGATAAGCACAACTCTGATAGAAGACCCTTGAGAGAGCAGATTCTTTATCTGCACCCCCAACCCCACTCTGCCTGTCCTCACGTGTTTTGGTTCTCTTGCTGTTCAACAATGCCCCCCAAATTTAGTGACTTGGCTAAATGGGCTGCTGTCTCCTGGTGCTGTGGGTGGACTGGGCTCCGCAGGGTATTCCCTTCCTCGGGTGTGTTAGGAGACTGTGGACAGGTGTCGGGACTGCTGTGTGGCTTCCTCACATGAGTGGCAACCGACACTGGGTATCTGCCTGGGGTCGACCAGAGCGCCCACGAGCAGCCTCTCTGGGGCCTGAGCTGCGCACGGTGTGGCGGCTGAGCACACGAGCACTCGGGGAAGGGGGAAACCGAGGCCAGACTGGTTACCCAGGGCAGCGTTCCCTCGGTCAGCGTCCTCAGCGGGCCCACCAGGACTCGAGGCAGTGGGGATACAGACTCTGCCCCTTGCCTGGAGAGCGTCGGGGTCACGGTGCCGCAGAACACGTGGTGTGGGAGAGGTCGTAGCCGCCATCTTTGGCAAATACAGTTGGCCGAATTTTTTCCTCCCGTTTCTTCAGTTTTCCCTGTCTGCTCTTTACTCCCCAAATCTGTGTGCTTTGGGAACAACTCGCTATATGGAGCAATGGCTCGATATTAATTCACTGATGACTTCTGATATTAAGGTATTTACATAAATATACAAGGGGCCAGATCCAGATGCCATTTCTTTCCACGCTGTCTGGAGTATGGGGACCCTCATACAGGACCTGAGTTCCTTGAGTTCCTTCCCCTCCCTTCTTGTGTTCAGATAACCCTCCCTGAGTAAACATGTGTTAATCTCTGCCGACATCGTGTGACTGTGATGCGGGTCCAGAACAAAGTGCCTGTTAATGCCGTTGATGCGTCTCCCTGTTGAGACATTAACCAGGAAGCCTGCACGTGGTATCAAAATGACAGTCGTTTTTAAATTTTTTCGGTGACATTGTTTTTTCTAGCTTAAATAATGGAAGGTGCTGTCTTGTATTTTCTTTTAACCGGACGACACGAAATTCTTCAAACCATATTGCCATGTTAGTTTTCGGGAGAGATTAGTCAAGCGCACTGGTAAATGTGTGGTTTTTCTTCGTTTCCTTTTGCTGTCTTTTCTTAGAGCAAACTTTTCTGAGCGTGATGAATGGCTGGGAAGATGAAATGCCCAGCCTCTGTAAGCCAGCTATCTCCTGCACCTCCCTAGCTGCATCTTGATCTGAGAACTCCCCTCCCCCTCCCCATCCCCCCCTCTCCTTGACTCTCCTGGAGGGGTCTCAGTCCCGTCGGGCATCTCCGTTTCACCCGAAAATTCTTTAAAGCAGTCTGTATCCCTCCCCCCCTTACGTGGAAACAGAAGTAGAAAAGCTAAAAATTATAACAATATTTATCTCTAATTTTCACTTTCTCCACACATCTCTCTTTCCCCTTTACCTTCTTCTCGATGTTTTACCGAGCTTTTGCACTCAGGTGCATGGAGCTGGACGGGATCTAGGGGGAACCAGTCTGAACCGTGGTTTTTACTGAGGAGGTCCAGAGAGAGCAGGGAGTTTGCTCAGGGCAGCCACGCAGTTTAGCGGCTGCATGAGGCCGTGTTGACTGTCCCCTTGTGTCACGTCTGGGGCAGCCTCAGCTGATCCAGCCCCCTCCCCCCGCCCCAGTGCCTGCCCGGACCAGTCTCTCCTTGAGTGTTGCCTCCTTGCTTGTGAAGGGCCTTGCTGCCCGCCGTGCCCTCCCTGTTGGAAGCTAGGACCTGGTGTGTTGAAGGCTGCGTTTGTTCGCGGCTCACCTTTCCCAGCCGCCTGGGAACGAAGCGCTTCCCACCCAGGGTCAAGGGAGAAAGGAACTGTTGAAATGGAAACCCTGCCATGAGCCATGATTAGTACGCCGTCTTATTTAATATTTTCACTTGGCCCCTTTGTGTTACTCAGGGTGCAGACTGGGAGAATTTGGCGCCCTGCGAGTCCACCTGAAAGGGCAGAGGAGAGCATGAATGACAGTCGTCGGTTAGGCTGTTGGCTCTGTTGAAGCAGGAAAGTGGGCACAGACGTGAAGCTGGAAGCTTCGGATTCCATTTGAACAGTCCAGTGGCACAAACTTAGTGGGCCTTGGGAACACCTGGAGGGTTTGTGAAAGCACACAGGCTTCCTGGGCTTGAGGAGGGACTGAAAAGGTGCATTCTCTCCTGCTTCTATTGGAGCCCTGCCTTAAAGCCCCTTAGCACGGCCTTGACCACACTCTGCGCCTCTCTGGTTTTCTGGCCTTATGCTTAGGCCTTGGAGGCCTTGATAAGAACCAAGGTTTTCCTCCTCATGCCTGATTTTCTTCTTAGTAAGAAGGCCTTGGAAACCAGGGGCCCCTTTGATATTTTGCACCCCTGAATGGCCAGGTACTTGAATAGCATGTAATGAAGCCCAGGGCAGCCACCGCACTTGGTATCGGGCACCGGCTGTGTATGTTACGTGCAATTTATTCAGTGCAACAGGCTTGCAAGGTAGATGTTGCGTTACCCAAGTTTTATGGAAGAGAAAAATGGATTCTGCAAAGAATCTGCCTTAATCAGTGGTGGGGCTGGGATGAGACTTTGCCTGCTGTGTCATGCTTTTCAGTGAAGTCCAGAGAGTAATAGACCTCACCAGTGTCTGTGATATCAGCAATAATAGCAAGTCTCGGGGCATCTGGGTGGCTCAGTCAGTTAAGCATCCGACTCTTGCTTTCGGCCGAGATCATAATCTCATGGTCGTGAGGTCAAGTCCTTTGGTGGGCTCCGTGCTCAGTGTGGAGTCTGCTTGAGGTTCTCTCCCTCTGCCCCTCCCAACCACCAAATTAAAAAAAAAAAAAAAAGGCAATAGACACTCAATGGGTTGAGTGTCTGCTCTGTGGATTGATGCTGGGCTAATACTAAGCATTTTACATAACTCATTGTGTTTAAACCATAGCCATATTATGCAAAGACGGTGGTTCTGGTAGATGCGGTAGCTCAGAGAGGTTAGATAGCTTGCCAGAGTTGGTAAGTGGCAGAGCTGGGCTTCAAACCTGGATGTAGTGAGCTTCAAAGTCTGGACCTCGGGCTGCTCTGATGACTCGCTGGATGACACATACTCCAAGATTTTTGCCTGGGGCCTCAGGCAATGGTTGATCTGGCTGTTGGCCTTAGGGTCTTGGGAAACGGTAAGCTTGGGGGGGGGGTGGAGATAGGTCCTATTTGGATGTTCTGAGTTGAAGGAAATGAACTAAAACCTTGTCAAAGGCCCCACAGGGGCCTGTGCTAGGAGCTGCATTTGAGGGCGATGGTGGGAAAAGGGCAAGACTCCTGTGGTTGATATTTTCAGAGCTTTGTTCCATGACCCAGAATGAGCCTTCTACACAGCGGGTGTTAGAATTGACTTAAAGATGACCATCATCTTTCCAGCTTTCCATTGCCTCCCTACAAAGTGATGGAGATGAAGATAACCTCTGGAATTTGAGAAAAGCACTATAAAAGTTACAACATGTGATTAGATGTGGTGAACACATGCACCATTTAAAAGGGCCTGCTCACCATGAGTTTTTCTGTGATGTTTGTTTTTTGCAAGATATTAGATGAGAAGTAGGAGTTACATGCTTATTGGGGTGGACTTATTTCTTAGAAGGAATTGAAAGTGAGTCCAGGATAGGTTTTTCATCAATCAATGTTCTTTAAGTTTTTTTCCCCATTATCGTTCTCCTGAGGAGCCTTCTACATATCTTATATGTTACATACTGTGTGTTTGTGTATGTGTTTGTGTTTGTGTGTGTGTGTGTGTGTGTGTGTATGTGTATGTATTTACTAACTCCTCCTCTCCCCGAAGTTAAGAGGAATAAGATTTTGCCAGTTAGATGTTAATAAAAAAAAAAAAAAAAAGATTTTGCCAGTTAGGTGGGGAGCCACAAACCCTTGTAATATGTAAGATTATTTTGTCCTTAGCCCCCTTCCCCAATCTTTTTCCCCTTTGAGGGGTTTATTCCGCCATTGAGAACACAGGATTTATAAAAACCTCCATAAAGTCAGAATGGTGTCCAAGTTGGGGTCTTAGGGACTTCCTCTACTTTGGTTTCATCCTAAAAGGGACTCAGCAAGGTTTCTAAAATTTGCCGCTTGCTGTCCCTTGCGACAGCACTGTTTTGGGAAAGAGATTTGTCCCCACCAAGGGGTCTTCATCAAGAGCATAGGTTGCCATAGGAGACTCTTAATCTCTGGAAAGGGAAACAGGATTGCTGGAGGGAGGGCGGTTGGAGGGATGGGATGGCTGGGTGATGGACATGGGGGAGGGTATGTGCTATGGTGAACGCTGTGAACTGTTAAGACTGATGAATCACAGACCTGTACCCCTGAAACAAAGAATACCTTCTATGTTAATAATACTAAAGAAGCATAGGTTGCTGTTGGATCTGCATTCCTGGAAGGTGCCTAATCTCACGGGGTCAGTTGTCTGGCCCAAAGTCTCCACCTGTGCTTCTAGAGGAGGGTGGGGACGGAGTCTGTTCTTTGCACTGGCTGCTGGACCCAGTGACAAGAGGCCAATGTTGACCACCACGGGTAGACCAGGGGATGTGTGAGACCAGGGATGAATGAGCTTACGGGCTTGGCTACGGGCCAGACTGGGACGGGGTCAGGAGAAGTGGGCTGGTTGTAATTAGGGGCCAGGCCACTTGGTCAAGAAAGTGGACATTTCATGTCTGGTCTTTTCCCTTTCTTACTCAGTCCTAATCGTATCGTCCCTTTCCTTCCAGGTTTACCTGCCCATGAATTATTTTCTTCTGACTTTCGTTCCGTCCTTCTATATTTTCCTGTTTTTCTTGTTGTGTCTTAGTTTTGGTTCTTCTCCCCCCTCGTCCCCCCAGCATACCTTGAGACAGGGATTTGGGTCCAAGCTATTCTAGAGGTTCTATTATTAGAACCTCTATTATCTAGAGGTTCTATTATTCTATTATTCTAGAGGTTTATTCCCAGGAAGCACCTGTTAGAGGGGTCAGGGGACAGGAAAGTGAGGAAAGCCCACAAAGAATAGGTTACTGAGCAGTCCTGCTGGGGACGTGCCAAGATCTGTGTCCTACGCACCATAATTACCCACCAAGGGACAAGGAAGGGTCACTTCCGGTCTGCTCTGCCCCCGAGGCCAGCAAATGCCCTCACACTGAGATGCAGGTCGTCTGTGGTGTAGGCAGGAGATTTCTGCAAGGAGGGACTTTTGGGAAGCAGCAAAGGGATGGGGGTGGCTGATTGACACAGTCTGCCATCCTTGGTTTCTCTCCGGCTCTTTACAGTTTTGTGTTGAAATGGAGTAAATAGTTTGTTGGATTTGCTGAAAACATTTATGTCTCTTATTCCCAATGTAAAAATTAGGTCGGTTGAATATTTCATTTCCCAACATTAGTTAAACACATTTAAAAAATTGTCTGGGGTCTTGTATGGTGTGTGTGTGTGTGTGTGTGTGTGTGTGTGTGTGTGTCCATGACCTCCAATGAAAATCTGGTTTTCTTCTAAATTTAAGTACATTAGATATTGAACACACAGCTTTTTCTTTCTTTCTGTTCTTTCCTTTCTTTCCTTCTCTCCTGAGAATTATCCCTACTGTCCTGTCCCTGCCAGGCTGTGAGGCACAGCAGTCACCCAGGTCAGGCCCAGGTAGGCAATCATGTTGTATCATCATGAATCCAGATTTTTAAACTTTACTCTATCACGCCCTCCCCCTGCTTCAAACACCTGTGTATCCATGGATATGCAGATTGTGAACGCCCGTTTTCTCAACCACCTTTAAAATAGGCAAAATACTTGACAAAAATAACATACTTACCAGTAATGCTTTATTGAGAATGTAGTATGTGTACTGTGGTAAATGTTTCCTTATTGCATCATCAGAAAGAGGTGGAGCTGGGATTTGAACCCGCCTTGGCAGACTCCAGTCTAGGTCCTCCCCCGTGTATGATTGCTGACTGATTGCCAACATGAAAGTGAAAAGAAAGCAAGAACCTGCTTTGTGCTTTCTCTCGCAGAGAGTGTTTTGTGTACCATATCCCGTGGAATCTATCCCCAGTAGATTGCATGAGGGCTGCACTTCGTCCTGGTAGTGAGAAAACAGGTTCAGAGAACTTAAATTTTTTTTTTTTTTTTTTTTTAAAGATTTGAGAGTGAGCGAGCACAAACGGGGAGAAAGGGACAGAGGGAGAGTGAGAAGCAGACTCCCTACCGAACAGAGAGCCCGATGCGGGGCTCCATCCCAGGACCCAGACAGAGATCATGACCTGAGCTGAAGGCAGACGCTTAACCAACTGAGCCACCCAGGTGCCCCTGAGAACATAAATGTTTTTATCTTTGTATCCTTCAGAAGTAATCTGTAAATCATCTTAAATTTGGTAACGTGTCTACGTGGTATCAGAATGTTCTGATTAAAAGGCCAAGTTAGCCACCTGTTTTGTCTCTCTGGCCCCAGGAATTCTTTTGACCATACATATTACCTGAACTTGGGGTAAAATAATTTGGATAATTGGTAGAATCTTTGGCTTAGGAATTTTAGTGTTCTACTACCGAATACTTTAATTGCTACTAATTCCGTCCCAACACACAGTGTCCTCTGTATTTATACTTGCACAGGAAATGCTGTCTTCATTGTTTAGCCCATCTTCTCCTGTCTGGACACCTTGTTTTGTGCTCCTAGGACTGCCTGGGGACATGCCCCATTAGAGTGCTTTTCTGTTGTTTTCTCAGTGGTTGTGTATTTCTTTTCCCCACCAGGCTGTGAGCTGTCAAGGCACAGCCTGGGACAAGAGCCCCTTCTGTCCTTGACCCTAACTCAGGAATGAACGAACTTTTGTGAAGGTTTTGGAATGAAAACCATATGGATTCAGCCCCGAGGCTTCAGGCTCTATTTCATGGCCTAATGTCTTGATGATGCGTAAGCTTTCCTCCTTGGTGGCATTCTGTTTGCATTCACAGACAGATTTGGAGGTTGCCTGAGTGTCAGGTGACCCTTCACTGACCCAGTACAGCAACCGTACGTTCTGTCTATATTGTTGAACCTGTCAAGGGGAAACCTCTCTCTTCCTTCAGATCTTCCCTTCAGGAAGCTAGTCCATAGACAGTGATTGAATCCCTGCTAAGTACTGGGCACCTGTGAGGCCTGTGGGAATGCGCAGAGCCAACACACTGTGGTTCCTGCCCTCTAGGCGCCTCCAGCCTGACAGAAGAGAAGTCCCAAGACCAGAAATAATGACCCAGTGAGGAATACTCCAGGGCCGTGGGGGGTATGGAGAGGAGTGACATCGTCTTCAGCTGTCGCTGGCCAGGTGGGGGCAGTCTGAGTGTGTCCTCGATGAGGAGCTGTGGTGGCCTGGGAGGATTGCATTTGCAAGAATGGGAATGAAACTTCTAGACCGAGGCAGAGCGCCCAGAGGTGCTGGGGGGTTGGTGGGGCTGAGAAACACCACTTATCGAGGGGAAGGTTGGGGGGTAGGGATGGACTGCTTGTTGGGGCAAACTGGATAGCTTAGATGGAGTGGGGAGGCAAGTGGTCCTTTCAGTGGATACCCCAGGTGCCATGAGGAAGTGAGCCCAGAGCCAGGAAGGGAAGGAGGCCATCAGACTAGGGTGTGAAGGAGCATCAGACTGGGGTAGGCCCATTAACATGCAGGGTCCATCCTCCTTCCCAACTTGCTGTGTGTCCCTCACAGAATTCCTTTCCCTCTCTGATCTATACTTCTTTCACCTATGGCTAACAGGACTTCATTCCTGACCTACTGATCCCACTGAGTCTCATGGCATTCAGTACGCATTGATAGGTTGGAAATTATTTTGTGAACTATAAGATTCTGTATTCATTGAGGAAATCATTATTGCTCTTATTTTTTTTTTTTGGTCTTGGAGTATAGAGGGTAGATAGGTTTAGTCACACTCCCCTTGCCATGGTGTAAAGACTTGTCATTTACTGTTATGGGGAAATGCCCAAGGGTGCATGCGTGCGTGTTTGTGTGTGTGTGTGTGTGTGGTGAGGGTGACAAAGCCACCAGGCTACCTGCACCCAGGACGCACATGGCATGAAGAAGGGGACCTTATGCAAGGCTGGTATGAATACTGCGTCTGCCAGAGCCCAGCCCTGTGAGGGCGACCGCGGGGGGGCAGCCCGTGAGGGGGCGGCAGCAGAAACACATGTTAGAACGAGTGAAACCAGCTCACACTATAGACAGGCCGCTGGGCAGGGGAGGGAAATCAAAATACCAAACCATTTTTTAAAAGTTTCTACAAGCCATGGGGCGCCTGGGTGGCTCAGTCGTTAAGCGTCTGCCTTCGGCCCAGGTCAGATCCCAGGGGCCTGGGATCGAGCCCCGCATCGGGCTCCTTGCGCGGCAGGAGGCCTGCTTCTCCCACTTCTATTCCCTCTGCTTGTGTTCCCTCTCTCGCTGTGTTTCTCTCTGTCAAATAAATAAAATCTTTGAAAAAAAAAAAAAGTTTCTGCAAGCCAGCTCTGCGATGATGGAGCGTCTCATGGGCCGCCAGACCCAGGGGCCCGGAGCACCAGTACCTAAAACATAGCCTTTGCAGACCGGTGCTGTGTGGTAGCATTTATGCTCCAAGTAATTTTTTTTTTTTTTGCTTAAATGTGTGATTTGGTTTGCTTCAAACTACGGGGTCAGCTTCCAGCAGTACTGAGTCCGTTCTTCATCCCTGTAAGGACTGGACTCTGTTAGGTTTGGGACAGATGCTGAGGCTCTGGTGCAGTCCTTGAAGATCGCACCCCATAGTGAAAGGGAGCCCTCAAAAAAAAAAAGTCACTTATTTGAAGAGCGGGCTGACAGATCACGGACAGCTTTCTGTTTAGTGAATGCCTGCTTATGCAGTATTTGCTGGGGTGTGGGGTGAGCGGGCAGTATTCTGTGTAGCCCGTTTGTGGCAAGCCGCGTAGACCTCGAAGTGACCCTCAGAAGTAGGTGCGGCTTGCTTCACGTGACAGGTGAAACTGAGGCTCACGGGTGTGGCCAGGGGTTTCTAACCCAGACCAGAGCCCAGGAGGTCTGGCTCTGGGCTCTGTGTTTTTAGCCATTGTGCTGTGCTGATTTTCTGGGGCTTTCAGCAAAGGGGGTCTTTAACTGCCAATTGAATGGTTGATTTTGGTAATCACGGGTCTGTGATAAAGTTGGTAATCTCTGTTTCTCATCAGGCTCCTTGGGGCTGCTTTCTGTCACTGGGGATGGGTGGGCTGGCTGGCTCTGTCTGTCCCCTGCCCCACAATCCTGGAGGGGACCCTACTGTTTTGACCTCCCTCGTGTGGCTGGTGGGGCAGGTCTGTGGAGGACAGCCTGGGGTCCTCTCCAGAAGAAGCCTTACTTTGTGGACCCCCGTGGCCACACTGCTTCTAGCATGTGGATGACTGTGAGCTGCTTCTCACGTAGGAAGAAAGGTTTTGGGGGCTGTCCACGCCACACAGAAGACACTTAGGATTAAGGAGTCCCATGCCTTAGCTGTTTGTCGCTGCATGTCACTGCCTGGCCGTGCGCCTGAACCAGCCTCTTGCTCTCTGGGCTCAGGCGTCTCTCTCTTTGGAATGAATGTGGGAAAAATGATCCTTGTTTTCCTTCTGGCTCTCAAATTCTTAGTCAGGGGAGTGCCCTATTTCCCATCCCAGAGGTGTCTGGCTGCCTGGGTTTGACTCCGAGCACATCCATGAGCAGCTGTGTGACCTCAGGCAAACGACTTGGCCTCTCTGTGCCTCCACTTCTCCACCTGCAAACCCAACTCTAACGGCATCTTGTTGTAGGATTGTGAGGACAGGAAGAATGAATGGTGCTTGGGATGGGGTGAGTGCCCCGTTAGCTGTCATTAATGGTCTGCTTCCATGACTTTCACTTTCCTACGTCTTCACTGGTTCTGTTGTCATGGCTACCATTTTTGAGTGGTGCTTGTGGGGGCACGTGCTCGTCATGACTCTACAAGGTCCCTTTGATTGGACCCCATTTTCTGAGCGAGGAAAGAGAGCTTAGGTGACCTGCCCGAAGTCACACGACCCAGAAGCCAGAGCACTGGGATTTTCGGCAGCCTTTGTCTGACCTCACAGCCCACACAGCCCCCACAGCCCCTCCTCACTGCCCCAGGCTTCCTTTGCCAAGATGCCCATTCCTGGCGCCCTTACCAGGCCTTGCTGGGACGCCCTTGCAGAGGCCAACGCTTATCAGTAACCTAGAGAAAGCTGGTTTGCCCGGTGTTCAGTGTGCCCCTTTGCAGGTAGATTTATGGTTGCTGGGCCTCCTGGTGCTTGGAAGTTCCAGCTTTTTAATTTAATCTCCTCTAAACTTACCTTGGGTCTTAGTGCTGCCGGATGCCCGCTGTGTGCTGGGTGGCAGGGAACTGTGAAGCCAGACCAGCTGATTTATGCCATCTGGAAGGGCAGCCCGGGGGGCCTCCAGCCGCCTCTGCCAGCAGCCTTTCGCCCTCATTCCCTGTCCCCATGGGAGCAGGGGCCTCCTCTGGTCCCTGCATACCAGCCGAACCATGATGAGCTGGCCTGCCCCATTGATGGCCTGGACGCCAGCCCCGTCCAGCCAGCCCCTGGGGGCTGCGAGGGATTGTCTGGCTTTCTCTGTGCATCTGGAAGGACCCTTGTTAGTATTCTGGGCAGGCAGAGCTGTGGATGGGGAGTCTGCTGGGCCGGGAGCTGGCCAAGAGTGGAGGAAGCCCTTCTGTCCAGAGCTCCTGGGAGGAGGAATGGGAGCACACTCCTGCATGAGGATTATCATGAGGCTCTTTCTGGATGGTTTTGGGGGTCGCAGCCCCTGTTCACCCAGGGAGTTGACAAACCTTGCAGTTTGGATGCTGTCAAGAAAAGGCCCTGATCCACAGTCTGAAGGCAGGTGGTGGGATGTTATTAATCTAAAGAGCCTGGAAGTTTTGGAAAGCATGGAAGGGAGGGGCAGGAGGGAAGGGGAAGTGGGACGGGGTGGGGGGAAGGGGGAGAGAGGAAAGGAGGATGGCTGGGAGATTTTGGGGGGCCTGGGGGTAGGGAGCCACACAACACATCTAGACTCCACAGGTCCTCCTGGGCCGAGTGCCCAGAAATGTGAGGGCTGTGGGCCTTGCGTGTGACCATGGGTTCTGAGTTCTAATTTTGTCCAGCTGCTGACTCTGTCACTGAATCTGCACGGTCCTCAGTTCTCAGCTGTAGAGCTGAAAAACTAATAACAGTGATTTACCTCTCAGAGCTGGTGGGAGAGATGACTTGTGGCAGGTGACGGCAGAATGCAAGGTATCACTGGGTGTAAAACTGCTTGATAACAGGGCAACCGGCTGGCCTGCAACCTGAGCCTCAGGCCCACGGGCCTGGCCCCTTTGGGAAATGGGCTCTGTCCCTCTCAAGGCAGAGGTGGTTGGTGTGAATGCTCTTCCCAGGTCCCTAGTGGGAGTGGGACTTAATCTCCAAAATGCAGAGAAAGAGAGTGCATGAGAGGGTGAGAGTATTTCTGGGCCACTGGACACCCCTTCTCCCCAGTTGCTAGAGCCTTCCACAGGCAGGCTCTTTCAGGCTGCTGGGCCTCTGCACACCCGTTTCCCTTGTTTCCCTTGCCTGTGGGTCCCTAACTCCTGACCGTCCCTTAAGGCTTGGCTACAGCATTGTCTTCTAGAAGTCTCTTCCAGGGATGACCTGCTTGCATCTTCCTCTATACTTGATGCACACGTCCCTTTGCCCTCTCAAGGTCAGGTACACTGCCTGCCACCATATTCATTAGACAACAGTAATCTACACTTTCTTATATGGGTACTGTCCTAAATGCTGGCGATACAGCTATGCACCAGGTGAAGACCTCTGGGAACACGCCCCTGAACAGGTAATTGTGCGGGAGAGCTAGGATGGCAGCGGATTCTCTGAGGGGAAGGAACGGAACAATGGGAGAATGATGAGGACAGGGGGTCATTCTGCACGGTGTTTGGGGAAGGCTTCCCTGGAGGAGGTGGCATGCAGGCTGAAGACTGAGAAAGGGGGAGGCCTTGCCAAGAGCCCTGAGACGAGTAGTGTGGGAAGGGGGAACAGCAAGCATGGGGGCCCTGTGCCACCACAGGGTTGGTTTGTTCAGGGACCAAGGGAGAGAGCATCGTGGTTGATGGAACCAACCATGATGGAACATGGACCAGAGAACCTTGAATGCTGGGGTTGGCAGCTTCAATTTCATTCCCCAAGTGCGATGGGAAGCCACTGGAGCTGGGGAAGTTACATGGACGGATGAGCTTTCTAAAGATTGCTCTGGCTGCTGTTGGGAAAACAGAGGATCGTGAGAGAAATTGGATGATGGGTCCCAGAGCGGATTGAAGGTACTGACCTATTGTGGGTGGGAGAGTGCATGAGGACAGTGCAATCCTCCTCCTCCTGATGAGTTTTGGAGACTGGGTTTCCTAAGGGCCTTTTCTCTCCAGGGGAAGAAGAATCCCTATTAGCCAAATCTGTACAAGTTCTTGGGGGATTTGGAAGTAGGAGTAGAAACAGCCCATGGTACCTAAAGTGTTCAGAAGACTTTCGAGATAGGCATATTGTAAAGCTGAAGCAAACTTCAGAGCATTTAGGACTCACTTGTCCTTCTACTCGAAGAGATCTGTGGATTTTATGAGGTGGAAAAGCTACAGGAGTTTTCCTAGAGTGGCCTCCCCCCCCACCCCCCCACTGGTCTTTCTTCCTAGATGACAGCACTTTCCCTTGAGTTTTTCTTGTTTGTCTTCTATGCATAATACATGCTTATTATATGACATCTAAAAAGGGAAAGTGTAAGAACTTTACTCGGAATTCTCTCAAGTGAGCAGAAACATCATTAGCACTCTGTGTATAGTTATCCCTTTTCTTGGTTTCCCCTCGAAGCATCACAAGGCATTTACTTGACCCAGGATGGGCTGGGTTAGGCTGCAGTAACAAATGATCTCTAGGTCTCAGTGGCTTGAAACAAAAGGTTAGTTCTCTTACATTTCAGGTCCACGAGGGTGGGTTGGAGCCTCTGTGTTGGGTGCTTTTTCCTCGACAACTCATGGAAATGGAGTAACTATTATCTGCAGTGTTGTTCACCACAGCAGATGGAAAGAGAGTTTTGGAGTGTCTTACATCAGTGTTTAAATGTCCTGAATGGAAGTGGGATATCACTCTGACTTCAGTGCATTGGCCAGAACTAATCACGTGGTCCCACTCAACCACAAGGGGCCAAAGAGTGTGATTCCATCATATGCTGTGAAAGCTGAGAGCCAAAAATATTTAGGGAGCAGTGCTAATGTCTACATACTATTTGTGTCTCTCATTTACATAGTCATTATCACAAAGTATTACATGCACATAGAAAATACAATTCGAGAGTGTTTCTCATTTTCTGTCCTGGGACTTCACTGCTGCAGCATCTGGGAAGACCCCTGCTGAGCCATTCTGATGCACAGACACCTCTGGAAATGCTAGGTCCCCTGAACAGCCTATGTTCAACAGGGTGGGAAGCCAGTGGGCAATCTTCCCACTTCCTTGCCTGGGCAGATACCTTGTGGAGGGTTCCTAGTGGGGTGGGCTCTGGGTTGTTCCCAGGGGAGATGAGCTCTGTAGGGTCTGTGTGTGTTGGCTTTCCCTCCTTCCCTTCCCACTCTGCCCAGTCCTCCACTCCTGGGACCACTGCCCGCTGGGACCACTGTCCCCGAGTAAAACTGACATGCCCCTGTCGTTTGCCTTGTGTTTTGGGCAAGAGATGCATGGGTGCCTCTGCCATTAGAACTGTGTCTCTTGGGCACCACGGTGCTTTCTTTACCATTTCTGCAGTGGCTAGAATCATGGTGTGTCACATTTCGACTGTGTTGGCACCTAACTTTCTTGTGCAGCTTTTTGCTTTCTAATCGTCTTTCATTTTTTTCAGTAGTGGAGGAAGCAGATGCCTCCCTCACCGCGTCCCTCCTGCCTGTCGACTGTGGAGTCACACTTTTTTGTGGTGGCCTCTCCTGTGTTCTGCCTGCCTGGTGGGCCTGCAGCTCTGCTGTCCTCCCCCGGGGGGCGGGGGAGGGAGAGGGTCTGTGTCTTGCTCTCCTGGAGCACTTCTGTTTCTGGAATTCTCGATCTTCATTATTCCTTTTCATTTTGTTTGGCTATATTCCTGATTAACATTTTATACATGAAGAGGTATATGGAACACTTCATGTTCTGGGGAATTGAAAAAAAAAATTGGTGTCAAAATAATTGTCTTTGACATTTCAAAAAGTGTTCAGTTTCCTCTGATATTCCATAGAATTAGGAATTGGTAATTCAGCTAGTTACCAGGACACTTAAAATTCTAATTTGTCTGTGGGTAATCTGTTTTGTTTTACCCACATGATGCCTCTACAATACATGCCCCTGGGAGATTTTAGTGTGTTTTCTATATGGTATTTCCCATTTATCGTACTTGGGACTTGATGGGCCCTCTCAATCTTACTACTTTCTTCAATTCTGTGAAATTTAAAAATTTGTTTTTCCACTTATGTTCTAGGAGCTTCTAGTAGATATTTTATTCATGGATTGGCATTTCTTTGTCTCTTTCTCCTTCATTTTTCAGATATTTTTTTTTTCTTGCTCTGTATTCTGAGAGATTTCCTTAACATTTTCTCCCAGTTTTGTTTTTGGTGGTTGTTTTGGTAGGAATGTTCTTAATTTCAATAAACTCCCTCCCACCTTTTTTTTCCCCGTTTGTTTTTCTTTGATTGCTTTTTTTTTTTTTTTTTTAATTCTTTTTAGGGTGGGGCAGAGGGAGAGGGGGAGAGAGAATCCTAAGCAGGCTCCACCCCCAGCATGGAGCCCAATGTGGGGCTCGGTCTCATAACCCTGAGATCGTGACCTGAGCTAAAATCAAGATTGGGATGCTTAACCGACTGAGCCACCCAGTCGTCTTAGCTTTTTTGTTTTTTACATGGTCACCTGTTGGGTGTGTGTGTGTGTGTGTGTGTGTGTGTGTGTGTGTGTGTGTGTGTGTGTATCTTTCAATATCTTGGAAGATATTAAGGATACTTTGAAAATTCTTGTCTGTTTCTGGGGTTATCTCTATTTTCCTTGGAATCTGTTCTGTTAGTTTGGCTCACTTCTGTGTGGTACATTTTCCCCTCAAATGTTCTATGGTTTTAGTTCATTTATTGTAGCAATGCAAGATGAAGGTGACAGCTGCAGATAGCTGGAGTGGCTTTGTCTGTCCTCCACCAAGTCCATGGGCAGCTGAGCTGATGGGCAGGCTTCACTTGGACACGGATGGGGCCAAAGCGGGTGAGCTGGGCCCCTCCCCTCCCCTCACGCTTAGGTGAAAAGGAACATATTCTGGGATGATGATCCTCATTCTGGAGGCTTATGCAGCCCCTTGGGGGATTAAGTATCTTTAAAAGTTCTATGTCCTGTGTTGGCCTGGGAAAACTCCTCTGTTGCTCTTGGAGAAAGAGGTGAGGGGTGATGTTGGAGTTGATCAACGGGGTTGGGGAGTGGGGGCTGGGGAATGGGGGCTGGAGGCCAACTCAGGTAACCTTCTTGCAGACGGTTTTCTCTCATTCCTGCCCTTCTACCCATTCCCAGTATCCATACCTGCTCATTCTGGGGCTTCCAAGACAAGGCAGCCTCTTCCTCCTGATTAGGCTGGCTCTTCCTCCTCTTCTCCATGTATCCTGGCCCTACTATGAGCACTATTGCACCTGTTCTCTGGTTTTGATTGGCTCACCAAAGGTTCTCAGAACTTGGATGACACTGTCCTGTTAGTACTTATTTACTGTAATATCGGTGGGCTTTGTGAAGCCCACCTCTCTTCAGCACGCCTTCATAAACTGTTCCTTGTAATGGTTTAAAATCCTGCAGATTTATGTTAGCAATACCTGGTTGTTGGATGTCTAATTTTTTTCTGATTTTTCTCCTCTCAAACCGTGAGGAACATCTTTATGAAACTTTTAAACCATTCACTATGACTTCTTTGAGACTGATGGTCAGAAGTGGAATACAGATAAATGTAGTTTGCAAGAGAAAAGTTGGCATCCTCACTGTACCACTTACCTGCTAGTGGTTTTGAGCAAGTTGCTCAGCATCTCTGATCTTTATGTTCCTTCTCTTTAGGGATAGGATAGTCTACTTCCTAGGATTGGTTGAATGGATTAAAGTCAATAATGAAAGTAATGCATATTTCATGGTAAATGCTTTCAATTAATATCTGCTATTATTATGCATTATTTAATTCTGGCAGCAGGGAGGGATTATTAACTCCATGGATGAGAAAACCAGATTTAGAGAATTTGTCACTTTCCCAAGCTCCTGTTTTCTTCTTGCATATGAGCAAGAGATACGGTGGTTCTAGAATCCAGACTGCTTTAGAATGAGGTGTTCTTTCCCTAGGTAATGGGAGTTCCAGAACTAAGTTGTTATTCAGAGGTGAAAATTTTGTCAGGAGAGCTGTTTGAACCCTCCTGTTCCCCACCGACTCACTGGTATGAAGCTACGTACCTGGCCCATGGGGATAGCATAGCAGCATTGGCCTGAATGGGTTGGGTGGCGTGCATGCCTGCTTTGAACACCTTGGTCATCAGGCTTTGTCTGGGCGACCTTGCTAGGGAGTCAGTAGGTGGTGGAAAGGCCCGAGTTAAAGGGTCAAGAGCAGAGATTTGAACTCAGCACCATCTCTGCTCAGATTCTGTGTTTTCTGGCTGGTTTCCTAGGATGTGAATCATGCCTCCTGATGAGTTTGGTGTAGTCACTAGGCGAGGGGCCCTCATTAAATACTTGTAGCATATGCAAGTGTGGGAGTGCGTGCACAACGATGGAAACGAAGACTCTAGAGTGAGATTTTGTGGTGGTGTTGGGGAGTGCCTGGCTATCTCTGCTGGGCGCCTCGGCCTCCCTCTTTCTGGTGACCTGGGAAGGGGACCCAAGGAACAATCTGACCAGGCTCCTCCTAATTCTGCCTCACGTACCAGAATGCTTGCTGCCCTTCAGGAGTTACTTTAGGCTCCTGATCAGACATTCAAAAAGTATTTATTGCCTTTTCTCTGAGCTCTTTGAAAGTTCCACTTTTTGGGAAAGGTTTCAGAACCAGTTTTAAACACAAGCACACAGAGACACACAAAATAAATTAAAAAAAAAAAAAATCTTTTTTTTTTTTTTTTTTTTTTAAGAAATTTGCCCAGTAGGATTGTTATATTTTGGAACTAAAATAGCATTATCCAAGTTGGCCAGTTGGTCATGTGGCCCTTCAGGTGAGTTTACCTGGTGCGTTCTGGGTCCCTGCGGTGCTGGAGTCACTGAGGTCCATAGGCCAGAATTTGTGTCCTTGAACAAAAGCTCAGGGCTTAGAGCTTTGCGCTTTGAAAATAATGCCCTGCTCTCGACATATGAAGATTAGTCCCACTTCTAATATTCAGAGGAGGTAGGAGTTTGTACGGAGGGCCCCTGAAAGTGAGTCTCACCCCTTAGGAACAAAGAACTTGATGTGAGGCCACGTGTATGTTCCAGATCAACTTCAGCTGAAAAACAGAATTGATGCAACAACGCAGAGAACTCTGAAAAGATGATACTCAGTGAAACAAGCCAGACTCCAAAGCTTAAGTACTGTCTTCCACTTACAGGACGTTCTGGAAAAGCGGAAATGATAGGAACAGAAATTAGATTTTGGGTTGCTTGGGACTAGGGGAAGGGATTTACCATAAAGGTAAAGAATTTTGGGAGGATGACGAATGTGCTCTCTATCTTGATTGTAGTGGTGATTACATGGATTATGTCAAGTTGTCAAAATTTAGAGAACTGTGTACTGATAAAAGGTGAAGTTCGCTGTATGCTATAAACCTGGAATAAAGCAAAATCAGTGACTTTCTTTTAATGGGCACGTCTCCTATACCCAGTTCTGGTGTATACCTGCATTTACTACTAGAAGAGCAATTCTTTTTCTGAGGATTAGTAATCTCTAAGCCTGCTGGGTTTTATTGAATAACTTTGTATGGATGTGACAGCCTAAAGTCGTGGTCCTTATTCACAAATTTAAAAGTGTTTCCAGGCATTCTGAATCCTCAAAGGAAGATTATGTTCAGAATAGTTTTAAGGTTGAATGTACTTTATTATTTTTTTGGTCTTTTGAAAATTAGTAATTCACGCTTGGTGGCTTGGCTGACTCCCTATTACTGAGTGCAAATTATTCGTCAGGCCAAAAAACACAATCCCCTCTAGTTGAAGGTTTTGCTTTGCCTCTTGATGTTAGTCATTTGTGAAATTCTTCAGCAAGATATGGTCTTTAGCATAAAATGGTAGCATATAATGTTAAGTCATTCTTTTGTCACATGTTACATTCTTAAAAGGTTGTAGAGCTTGGAAGTGCCCTGTCATTATGAGAATAAATACAGCTCTAGTGGTACTTTTGGGCTTGCCTCGTTTTGGACAAGTTGAATTAGAGCGCCCTTGCCTGGCTGCATTTGGACTTGCAGTCGCTGAAGGCATTCATTTATAGCAGGGTAGACAGGGTATGGGCACCTGCAGGGTGGCAAGGCAGTTGGTGGTGATGGGGAATGAAGAACAGGGAAGAAGCATTTGAGACGGAAACTGGATGCAAGGAAGGGGAATTTTTCCTTTGGTCTTGCCTCTTAAATGCTTGTCTTGGGCCATCGTGTAATTCCTCGATCTCTGAGTTCTGTACTCAACTGACAGCCCAAACTCAATGGTGATTTTACCTGCAAACCTCTTCAATCTCATGGCTAGAAAAAGAAAGTTTCCTTTTCTAAACTCCCATTGACTCTGTTTCTTAGGATCCTCAGTGCCCCGTCCTTTGAAAGGTGTGTGCTGTTCATTATTAGATTGTAAACTTAAGGGCATGGAGGAAGGTGCTTTACGCAGAGTTGGTGCTTAGTTAATACTTGATGGATGAATTCAAGATTTCTAGTTGATGGGCTGAGCATAGCATTTACACTTAATGTATGACGAGGCAGCCTTTGTGATCTCCAGCTAACAGAGCTACTTCAAGATCATGTGTCTTGTAGAGTTTGTAGGCCAGATGTGGGATGGGGAGAGCCTGGAAAATCACAGGATGCTTGTAATGGAATAAGGTGTCTCTGAGTAGCCAAGTGTCCCCTTGTTGGTACAGAAAGCACTGTGGGAGTGACGGCAGCGACAGCTGTGCCCTTGGGCCTTTTAGCTGACTGGAGAGAGGGTTGGAAGCCCTACAGTTCTCTGGAGCTTAATAAAACTAACAGCTACTCTGCAAGTTAATCTGGAGGCTGGAGGGAAGCTTTGCTATCTTATTGCCGCTGTTGGGGAATGTGAATGTAGGGAAAATGAGGTTATATCAGCTGTAAAACAAACACCTATTAAAGTTAATTTTTTTATTATAAAAGTAACTACCAATTCCTTATCAAGAAGAAAGCTACAGGAAGGTGAATAGAAGAAACACTCCTAACCCTATCATCCCAAGGCAATAGTGTTTACTATTTTGGTCTGTTTCCTTCTATATGTTTTTGCTGCCCCACCCCCACCCCTTCACTTCATTGGGAGATCATCACAGGACATAGACCTAATTTTCATATACTTTAAGTGCCTTTTTTCTGACTATTAAAATAAATGTACCCATAGAATGAGTGTAATAAAGACAAAATAGCAAGTGTTGGCAGGGATGCGGAGAACCTAGAACCCTCTAATGCGGCTGGTGGGCATCTGAAATGGTACAGCCACTTTGGAAGAAGAAGCCTGACAGTTTCTTGTAGAAGTTCCACATAAATTTGTCCTGTAACCCAGCAGTTCCACTCCCAAGGCCCTCCCCAAGAGAAAAAAGACCTGTGTTCACGGAAAGACTTAGATGAAAATGTTCCCAGGGACATGATTCAGAATTGTCAAAAAATGGAAACCGGGCAAATGTCCAGAAACTTGGATATGGATGAACAAAATGTGGCCCATCCTATCCTACAGTTGTCCTCAGCAAAATGAAGTACTGATACATGCCGTAGGAGGGACAGGCCTCAAGGACCTGATGCTAAGTGAAAGAAGCCAGGCAGAAAAGACCACCTCTTGGATGATTACATTTATGTGAAGTCTTCAGAAAACAGCGAATTAGTGGATATAGACCGTAAATCCGTCGCTATCTGGGCTGGCGGTGTGGGAACAAGGGTTGACTGCAAAGAGGGATAGGGGATCTCTCGGGGTGATGCAAGTGTTTGGAAGTGGAGTGTGGCAATGGGGGTAAACATAATCCTAATCAGTGAGTCACACTTAAAATTGGTGAATTTTATGGTATATAAATTATACCTTAGATAAAGCTATTAAAACAAGAATATTCATCGAGGCACAATTCTAGATCATCCTACCAAAAAATAAGTGAACAGAAGAGTTCTGGTTCTAATCAACACAGTAAACAAAGTATGGTCTGCTGGTCTCTTTCTTTGCTCAGGGTTTTGGATATGCCAGGAACAGCAGTGGTGGGGGACCCATAACCTCTGTGGAACTAAATTTGCAGATGATGCCAACATGAGGAATGGAGTGTGCAGGAGTATGTGTGGAAGATCAGAGGTAGGGGCAGGCTGTACGTGTGTCTTAACTGTGGGGAGGACATGGCCATGGACAATCTTGAGGGAAAAAAGTGTGAATATGGGTCTTTTTAAGTTAGGGACAACCAAGAAAATAATATATATTTCAGCTAGCAGTAGGAAAAAGTAAGGAAAATTGGATTGATTTAGCAAGAGATAAGAAAATAGAAAAAGCTCTGTAAATCGAAAACACAAAGGGGATGAAGAAATCGATCTCCCAGCATCATCGATTACTGTATAAACAGGTTAATCTCACTGATTAAGACATGGGGACCCCTAGATGGAGTTACAAAAAAAATCCAGCAATCTGTAGTTTTAAGAGGATCACATAAAAGCACAGGGCAAGGTTGAAAATAGAGAAAAATAGCATTCCAGGAAAATAACCAAAATAACACCTGGCTCATGGTTTCAGTATCAGATGAACTAGAATTTAAGGTGAACAACATGAAAAGATGAAAAATGATGACTTATTCTGGAAGTGCCACATTATTCCAAGAAAATGTAATAATCATGAACAAATATTACCAATAGTACAGCTTTAAGCTATATAAAGAAATGTCAGATTTATAGTAATACATAGATAAATCTATTGTAGGTAGAGATTTAAATGTACTCTTCTTGGAAACAGATCAGACAAAAATAAGAGTACAAAAGATTTGGATGACCCGACTAATAAGCTTGTATCCAGAAAACACAAAATGCCTATTTTGGGGCATACATGGAATTTTCACAAAAGTGGATCACATTATAGACCGGAAAGTCCCTGGGTTCTAAGAATTGACAGCATTCTAACCACATTCTGACCCAATGAAATCAGAAGGATTGGAATAATAAGATGGGATAGAAATCAATAAAAGAGGGCTGGAGAAAGTAATAATTCACAAAGCCAAATATTTTTTTGAAAGAATTAGAGAAATGGACAAGTCTCTGGTGAGACTCATCAAGGATAAAAAGAGGAAGTTGAATATAAAATAGAGATACAGAAACAACTTAGCTGTAGTAAGTGAATTGGATATACAGCTGTACATAAATGTGAAATCCCTTATGAAAAGAATAGATTGATGGAAAAAGATTTCAGAGTTGGCTACCTGATTAATGGGGGGAAAAACCTAGAACAATGGCTGCTGAAGAAATTGGAACAGCTGTGAGAACTTTTCCCCTTCCCCAAATCATAAGGCCTACCTAATTTAATATGAATAGTCCCTGCATTGTATATGTTGTTCCAGAGACATAACAAAGGGAAAGCTGCTCTTGTTTTCCGAAGCTCGATACTAATATCAAAACTAAAGATGGTACCAGAGAAGGGAACTTGGAATCTGTTTCAATTAAAATCTAAAATACAGCTTTAACGTTCCAAATCTAACATCCTATTAAAAAATGTGTGGTTGGGTTTATTCCTGGAGGACAAGATAGTACAGTAGGGTAAGAGCAGTTACTCTTATAAGCTTCCTTATGCAACAGAGGTTTATTTCTTGCTCACAATATGGTACAGTGGTTGGCAGGTGGCCATGGGTGGGTGATTCATGGACCCAGGTGCCTTCCATCTTGTGGTTCAACCACTGCCAAGGCCCTGGAATCCCAAGGGAGCACGGGGAGCATCTCTGCCTACTGTATGACAGTGTTGGGCCTGCAAGTGATAGACCATTTCTGTTGATGAGAGCTAGAGAGCTAGTTGCCTGGCCATTCCTGACTCTGCTAAGTGTAGTTCTGGGTGGGGCAGCCTCCTTCCAGTGAAGATGCCGTGCTATAGAAGGAACAACACTGAGTTTTTTGATGGAATCAACGTGTGTTGGTTCACAACCCTCTTGGGGGCTTCCTAGGTGTAATGTGAAAGCAGACCCTGTACTCAGGGAGAGACCAAAGAAAGAGGTGGCCACTCCAGGTTAGAAGGTGGCATTTTTAATAAGAGCCGAAGGAACTTACTGATGAGGCTTGTCTTGGGCAGTAGCAAGATGAATGGACCCCTGCACCTGCCCACCATATCTTAAGAGTTCATAAGTAGGCCCTACCTGGGCCCAGTCACATACACTGTGCAGGTGTTTTCACCCCCAAATCATCTCAAGGCTGTATCCTTGGAGCTGTCTCTGGGAGTGGGGAAAGGCAAGTAGGATCCACATTCTAAGGACAGGGCAAGGGGTGGGGAGAATGGGTGCCCAGGTATAGCTCCCAGGTCAATTGGTGGTCATTGCTTTTTTTTAAATGACATTCCTCAGTAGTCTATGGATTTTTAAAAACTTTTTATTTAAAATCAATTCAGTTAGCATATAGTGTATCAATTTCAGGAGTAGAATTTAGTGATTCATCAGTTGCATATAATACCCAGCACTCATTACGTCATGAGCCCTCCTTAATGTCCATCACCCAGTTACCCACACCCCCCCCACCCCCCGCCCCTCCAGCAACCCCCAGTTTGTTTTCTAGAGTTAGGAGTCTCTTATGGTTTGCCTCCTCCTCTGGTTTTCTTACTTTATTTTTCCTTCCCTTCTCCTCTGTTCATCTGTTTTGTTTCATAAATTCCACATAGAAGTGAAGTTATCTCATACTTGTCTTTCTATGACTTATTTCAGAGCTTAATATCCTCTAGCTCCATCCATGTCCTGGCAAATGGCAAAATTTTCTTTTTGATGGCAGAGTAATATTCCATTGTATCTATCTATATCTGCACTATATAGTATATAAACATATATTATACATATATATATACACACACACATATATATATGTACACCACATCTTTGACACTTTAATTTTTTTAAGATATAATGTATTATTTGTTTCAGGGGTACAAGTCTGAATCCTCGGTCTTAAACAATTCGCAGCACTCACCATAGCATATACCCTCCCCAGTGTCCATCACCCAGCCACCCTATACCTCCCCCCGCTAGCCCCCCAACCCTCAGTTTCCTGAGATTAAGAGTCTCTTATGGTTTGTCTCCCTCCCTGGTCCCATCTTGTTTCATTTTCTCCTCCCTTCCCCCCACAGCCCCCTGCCCTGCCTCTCAAATTCCTCATATCAGGGAGATCATATGGTAATTGTCTTTCTCTGATTGACTTATTTTGCTTAGTATAATACCCTCTAGTTCCATCCACATTGTTGCAAATGGCAAAATTTTGTGGTAAATACCCAGTAGTGTGATAGGGTAGCTCTATTTTCAACTTTTTGAGGACCCTCCATACTGTTTTCCAGAGTGGCTGCACCAGCCTGCATTCCCACCAACAGTGTAGGAGGGTTCCCCTTTCTCTACATCCTCGTCAACATCTGTTGTTTCCTGACTTGTTAATTTTAGCCATTCTGACCCATGTGAGGTGGTATCTCACTGTGGTTTTGATCTGTATTTCCCCAATGCTGAGTGATTGTGAGCATTTTTTCATGTGTCTGTTAGCCATTTGTATGTTCTCTTTGGAGAAAAGTCTGTTCATGTCTCTGCCCACTTCTCAACTGGATTTTTTGTGTTTCAGGTGTTATGTTTTTCAGACTTTGGATTTAACCCTTTATCTGAGAAGTCCTTTCCCAGTGGTCTAACACAGATTTAATCTGAGAAAACCTATCAGTAGAAATCATTACATTAACACATTGAAGGAAAATAACTATATGATGACCTCAAAGCATGTAGCAAAGGAACCTCTTGATGACAAAAGCCGAGAGACAAATAGGGATAGTTACCTCTTGCTGAGTTACATTACAGTGACAACCCCCCAGATGGCAGTGGTTTATGATGACAGAGGTTGATTTCCTATTGATGTTACATATATAGGCCATAAACTGGCCATGTGTCTATCTGTAGTCTTCATTCCAGAATTCAGGCTGGAGGAACAGCCCCTTTCTGGGATGTGGTGATCCAGGGGCAGTGGGGAAAGAGTTGTAGAAGTCCAGGATGATTGCAGGTGTCACCTTGGATGTGGCATATGTCGCCTCCTTTCATAATCCCTTGGCCAAAGAAAGTCTTATGGTCAAGCCTGATGTCATGTGATAGGATCTATAGTTTGCCTGAAGGAAGAGGCCCAGTGGAGATGGGCTTGGTAGAGAGGGGCAGCAAATAATTGGGAACAATAATACAGTCTTTATAGGAAGGAATCCCTTTAAAGGCTTTCCTCCAAAAGCCTGTGGCAAACATTGTTTAATAGATACATTTTAGTATTGTTTTCCAGGGTTAGAAAGAAGTGGGGCACCTGGGTGGCTCAGTCAGTCAAGCGGCTGCCTTCCGCTCAGGTCATGATCTCAGGGTCTTGGGATCAAGCCCTGCTTCGGGCTGCCTACTGGGCGGGAAGCCTGCTTCTCCCTCTGCCTCTGCCTGATGCTCCCTGTCTGTGTGTGCTCTCTGTCAATAAAATAAAAGTAAAATCTTAAAAAGGATACCCATGATTATTGCTGTTACATACTAAATGTTTGGGGTGATATAGTAAAATAAGTAAAAAGAATATCCCCAGGATTGGAAAAGACAAATTGTCATTTTTTTTGTTCTTGGATGTAATATCACTTGAAGAAAAGATAACTACCTGACCGACTACTAGTAGTGAGGAGTTCAGTAAGTTTGTCAGATAATATAAACCTACAAATAAGAGGTTTTTCTCTGTACTGTAATAATAAACTAAGAATGCAATAGGAGAAATCATTCACAATAACAGCAACTATAATTGTACCTAGGAATCCATTTGTTCGGAGAGTGCCTAGGTTTACCTGGAAAAACTCTAAAGGGTATGAAACCAGGTGGGAATGAGCAGAGAGGTATATTGTGGATTGGAAAGAGGACTCAGTGTTATCAGGATGTCAGTCATTCCATAATCTATCAACTTAATGCAGATAGAGTAACTGTATCACAACATTTCCAAAGGTGGTGGGTCTAACACATCTCACCATTTGCATAGAAAGAAACCTGCTCGTTCATATCTGTTTAAAGGAGAAGAACAGAAGATGTGGGGATTTTTCCTCTTTGTGTTGTGAGTGTTGCATCTGAGAGTTGGTTGCTTGGACATGGTACTGAACACAGTTCTTGGCTTCCCCAGTCTGCCTCATTCATTAGAAACTTTTCGCGTGAATAAAACCCTACTCTCTCTCTGCATTAATTGAATGTTTACTTGGTGCCAGCCATTGGAATAGGAATAAAGTTTGGATGCTGATTTCCAGGGCCTCCCAGTTCAAGAGGTGAGACAGAACATGCCTGCTGTTTAGCAGGATTGGTTCTAGACTCCCTGCAGAGGAGAGGGGGAGGGGAGAAAAGCCGACAGAAACCAGAGATGGTGGTTGTACAACGCTTAAGAAGGGGCTCTTACTTTGTAGGGGAGGTCTGTGCAAAGCATACAGAAATGGCACAAAGTGAAAAATGGGCCCAGTACGGAAGCGCACAGCACTCTGCAATGATGGAAATACGATGTGGGGGAAGCAGAGTGACATGTGTATTTATGTGTGTGTGTGTGGTGTGAGCAGCAGGATGGCGGGAGAGCCGCCAGCGGGAAGAGCAGCTTTCCTTCGATCATTTGGAAGCATAGTTTATTTCCCGATTGTTGGCTCTGCCTTTTCTCTGCCACTCAAACTTTATTGGGAAATGGATTCTCTTGCCAAGGGAGTGTGATTAATCCTGCAACTGGTTGTGGGCTTAACAACAGATTGATGGTTATATTTTTAAAGGGGCAGCCTGCTTACGGTTTGCGTTGCCGTGGTATGTCACGTTTATCATCCCTAAGTGGAAGAGGCCTGTGGAAATTAGAGTTTCATTCCTTTTTCATGCAGCGTTTGTTGTTCACCTGCCACCTTGTAGTAGTTGTTTGATTTTGGAGAGTGAATGTGCATGGAGCCGGGGCCATCATACCAGATTTTGGATGTGTAGCAGTGTCTGGAAATAATGCCGGCACAGTTTTCTAGGGGCTGGAAATGGAATGGGAATAGGAGCGCCCAGGGCTGCCTGCCTGCCCAGGCTGGGTGTCGGTCATGTCCTCCGTCTTCACGGGTCCCCAGGCTCATTTACTCAGGGCCTCCAGAGAGGTCTGTTTCAGAGAAGCTGGCTCCCTGATCACATCCCTGAGAAGCTGGCCCTAAGACTGGGTGCTGCTCTAATTCAAAAGCAGATGAAAACTTAAGTTTTCTAAAGCTTTTATCCATTCATCCATTTTTTTTTCCCAGAGAGAATTATCGAGCACTTGCAAGAAGGTGAATGTGAGCTAGACAGGTGGCGTAGCCATGTAATTAGGCCAGAGGGTGGGGGTTGAACAGTGCGGGTAGGAGCCCCGTGAGGACCCGAGTGCAGAGGTCTCCTGCTTTCTGTGTTTTCTCAGCTGGGAGGAGCATGGACCCATCCACAGAGTCAGTGGGACTGGGAACCCTTCTGTGTACTTGGCCCTGGGCGCGTACTTGGGAATGATCGGGAGGCCATTGGAGCAGGTGTGTTGTAGGTGGCAATGCGTGGGCTGAAGTTGGCCTCTTCTACTCCAGGTGGTACTCAGACTTCCTACTGTCTTCTGGACCCTCTCAGCTTGAGCATGGGGCTCCCTCTTGCACATGCAGGGGTTTAGTTGAAGTGGATATGGTAAGCAGTATCTGGGGGTTTCCACACCACCAGGTCCAAGTGACCTTAGAGCCTCTGTGTTGACAACACATGGGGTCAGGGTGGCATAGTGAGCAAGGATGTGGGCTCTGTCATCGCTCTTTGGGTTGAGTTTCAGCCTGTGCCACTTACTGAGCTGTGCAGATGCTTTCCTGATTGACAAGTGGGGCAAATGGAATGCCTGCCTTTTTGTCAAGAAGATTGAGATAATGCATATATAGCATTCGGTACAGCTTCCCAGAGTAAGCATTTTGTACTGTTGGATGTGATTGCTCTCATTATTTCTCCCTTTCTTCATTACCTAAATCTGTTTGATCAAGTCGCGCTGACCCTTACCACTAATTGAGTAGTTATGGAATCAAAAGGTGGGCTGGGGCCAGCTCATGTTGGTCCTCGTAGTCCTGTTGGGCATTCTGAATCTCAGCTTTGGCAGTGGGACTCTAGCCTGAGTTTTCCAACCAGGGGCTGATAGGATCCCATTTGTGGCTTAATACCAGCACTCTAGTAACACTTGGGAGGATCTGAAGTCCTGTTGGGAGGCTGGTCGGAAATCCAGCGGAGAGGTGCAGAGGGCCCGAGTGAAGGCTGTGGCTTGAAGAGGAGAAGACAGGAAGGGATGGTGTTTAGAAATGCTTAGGAGGTACGGTTGCGGAGACTCAAGTGCTGTTGTGGGAGGTGATGGAAAGGAGAAGTTAGAGCCAGCCCCAGGACCTGTATCTTGGGTGGCTAGCCTGAGGGGACTCCATCACGGAGTGGAGGGAGTACAGTGGGTAGAGGTGGTGGTGATGGGCACTGTGTATTTGTCTCCTTTTCATCGCCTCCTGGACAGGTTGCTCAAGAGTCCTGGGACAGGGAATGTATTCCTTGGGATCCTTTTGGGGATGGGGAGGGACAGACCTGAGAAGACTTTTGAGAATATTTTTTCTCGTCTCCAATTAAGGACCACATAACTACAGTAAAAGGTCAGCTGAAGACCACACCAAAGTAAAAAGCAGGCTCCTTAGCATTCTTTTGTGAGAGTGTTTTTGTTTTTAATTTGGTTTATATTTAAAATCAAGTAAAATGAGATAAAATTCTGTTAAACATATCACATGGTAACATTTTAATTTTAACTTCATGTTGTGCATAGTTCAGGAGACTTACGGTATCCCAGGTGAATCAGATGTAGTGCTAGCCTCCAGGACTTTTGGCACTGGACCCTAGGAATCACGAGGAAATTGGGAAAGTAGGGATTTTTCTTGGAAAAACAGGAGGTAAAGATGTGCATGGAATAAAAATGCATTTAATAATCTGCCCACATAGCAGGAGAAAGAATTTAGTTATATTGTAGTTATTGTTAGGTTAAAAAAAACCACACCCATTTATTGTCTTTTTCTATTTGAAATAGTGAAAATTATTTTTAAATAGGGGGTTTAAGTCCCTGACCAGAATGTTTAGGAAATTGGCTGAAGGACGGATGAAATTAAGCCTCTGGTCAGAGGTTCTTCAGCTCTGTCATAGATGGAATTCTGCAGCTCTATTGAGTGATAAAGGGGGTTCAACCCTTTGAGACCTGGGGACTCACATTTCCTGCTTTGAAAGTGAGCATAAAACTCTCAGTACTGCTTTCTGCAAACAAAGGCTTGCAAAATTCTAACTGTGAGCGCACCTGTTCCCATAGCCGTTTCGGTTCTGCACATTTATTTTTCTTCCACTTTCAAAGACATGCTCTCTGCTGCAGATTTTACTTGCTACTGGGTGTTCCTTGGGTCCAGGCAGACTTAGCCCAACCCATGGCTGTAGAGGAGTGGGGAATGGTCCACGGTGCCTGACCAAAGTCAGGGAGGATCAATTCTGCTTTTCCCTCTGAATTGAGGCATCCACGTGAAATCAGAAAAGTTTCCAGTTGGGCAGCACATTTTACTTGGGAGGCTGCAGGGCACAGCCACACAGGATCCCAGCTCCATCACAGACGCAAGAACCTGTGGGACAGAGCCTGACAAGTATTTATCAGAGCGTAGTCTGGCTGCATAATGAATCTCAGAAGAAATGTGACTGGCCGTCTGGCCTCTGCACGTGCGCATTGCCTTCTCAGCATCTTGCTGTGCATCTCTGCAGGAGAGCCCTCTTCGTGGTGCCAGATAGATCAGGGGAGATGGAGGGAGCCATACGCACTTGAAATGATGCCCTCCCAGGATACCTTCTAAAATGTGTGTGTTCTCTCCACTTAGAGATGCTCACACTTTGGTGAGGAATCCCACGAGGGCTCCTACTTCTTAAAACTTTCTTTTAATTAGACAGTGCTCTTATGATGCTGATGCATATCTGTAGTTTAGTGCTAAAAAGCAGGACAATGGCCCAGAGAAAAAAAAGTATTCATTAAGGGCTGGGTGTTTATCTTCTGCAGCCGTGCCGGGCTCTCCCCAGAGGCTCAGCACTGGGAATGAGCTTGAGATAAAGCTCTGGGAAGGGACAGAGTGGGATATGTGCTTTCGGGGTTGAAGTCAGCACATCCTTTCTGGAGAGCCTTGGCTCTGGGCAGCACCTTGGTAGGGAGAGTGTATCGCTTCCAAAATGTGGCAGGAGAGGAGAAGAAAGGATGCTGTTCTTTGATTTTCTAAGGGTTTGGACAAACTGGGGTTTCACCCGCAACCCCAAACACTTTGCTACTTGATGATGCGATTATATGGAGGCTTAGAATTTCGAGCTCCAATTAGAAATCTAGTCCAGTCCTCTCATTTTACAGGTGAGGAACTGAGTTCTGGAAAGTTCCAAGAGTGACATCACTGGTGTCCTGGGGGAGGAGGGAAGGAGGACTGACGTGAGGACCAGAATTGGGCTCTGCCCGTGTGACTTTGAGCAATGTCAAAGATGTGTGACTTTGAGCAAGAACCTCAATAAAAGTTTGAACAAATGCACAGGCTTCATGGTGTTCTGCTGACGGTGATGTGTGAGGGCTTATTCGGTGTTCCTTCCTTCCTCCCGAGTCAAGATGATTGATGGACATATGGAACTTGGGAAGGCCGATGCACAGACTGTCAGCGAGCAGGTCGGCTTCATTTCCCCTGCTTTTAATAACTCAGATTGTTGGCGATCCAAACCATAGGGAAGCATATCTTCTCCTCTGAAAAAGAACATATGGTCATTAAGAGATATTAGAAAAGTTTGTTTAGTTTTTGCTCTTATTTAACAGTCTAATATCCAGCAATAGCTTAAGTGTGTGTTGGCAGGTTTTTATTAAAGGGATTGGTTAAGTTGATCATATTACAGCCCTCCACTATAGTTTTTTGGTTTTTTTTTTTTTTTTTTTTTTTTTTTTTTGATTGCCCCCTCAAGGAGTCTTTGGGACATTTTTTCTCCTAACTGCCACTACCCCATAAAATTTTAATACCCCAGATATGCTGAATGTTTATACATCTGTGCTTTATACATAAAAGGAAGATAGTCCGCACCCCAGTCCCTCCCCGAGATCTGAGAGCGTGTGATGATGTGGAGGGAAGGGAGCCCAGCAGGGGTGAAGGCAGCCTCACCGAGTTGTTATTCTTCCTGAGATAAGAGACCCATACAAACAGTTTTCAATAATACAGGCAAATGTTACACTAAGTGGAGGAAATGAGACAAATGGACACAAAGTATGATCTACGGTATAATGTATCTATTGTATATTCAACATAAAAAAAATGGAAGTGTTTGCTATCACCAGGTAGTTGATTTTATTTTATTTTCCCATTATGTTATTCTGCATCCCCCTCCCTCCCCTGCCAGTTTTTCTACAGTGGGCATGGCTTCTCTTTATAACAAGACAACGATTATTTGTGAAGTAAGCGAGTGCTATTTGCTCCTGCCCTCTCTGTGGACTTGAAAGGACCTTCGCTGGTGGCAGAAAGGCTGCTGGGAACATAAGGCAGTAGGCTGTTGCCTTTTTGAACACACAGATGGTCTTTTATTCCTCTTGACTTCTTCAAATCAGCTTCTGCCTTGATCTTCTGGTCAGGGACCACACCTGGACCATTTTTTGGAGCTTGGTGGAAACTTAAAAGGATGTGGGCTTAAGAAGATACAAATTCCAGAATTAAGTACTAATTAAGTTCTTGGACACAAATCACTTCACACACTCCACTTAGAGGATTTGTGTAATTGACTGAGGAAATAGTTTGAAGGGGAAGAGCATTTCTTTTCATTAGTGTTCAAATGAAGTGCAAATTATAGAACTTGGGCTCCATATTTCCTAAAGATAGAAGCTTTGGAGAAAGGAAGAAAAATTAGGAACGGAACTTAGTTTAAAATCAGAAACAAATGCAGTTTGGGTAGAAAAGTTTGGACAATTTTCTACATGGATAATTTGAGAGCAGCCAGCTAGTGCTGGGTTTGAAATGACTTTTTTTATTTCCAGAGCTCAGGTTTACAGCCGGATTTTATTTTGTGTTTGTTTTATTTCACGTGCAGCTTGATTCTGTAATAAAAAAAAAACAAAACCCCAAACCACAAACATCTCTCTAGGCTAAGGAGATTGCGTGAATATTTGAACCATGTGTCAGAGGCCTGCAAACCTACTTGGAGGAATTAGATGTTAAGTGAGTGGAGATGGCCCCTGCACTTAGCTGGACTGGGACTAAATTACAGGGGTTATTAATCTGCAGGCTTCAGGGTTGAGGATGATGACCAGTTGAATCAGCAACTAATTTCTCTAGCATATTACATCCTTGCCCGATTGTAGCCAATGCATAACTATAATGTCCATGGGGTCATTATATTAATTTGTTGCAGGGATTGTTTCTCGGGCTCTTAATTGCATGAATTTTGCTTCTGAGCCTTAGGAATGTTGGCCAGTCTCAATAGAGTTGGTTCAGTTCATCTTAACTCTGTTACAGTAGATGAGAGAGCTAGAGCAAATGTCCAGACCAGTCCATGCAGACGGGGCCAGGATGCATGAGCTAGGCTGGGTGTAAACCAGTGGAATCCATGGAAATGGTTTCAGTGGGGCAGCAGTCCTTTTTTAGCAGTCAAGCTAATTGCTTCTCTCTGGGAAAGAGGCAGTTTCCAAGAGGAGCTAGAGAGAGAGTTGTTTTTTTGTTTTTTTTTATTTTTTGTAAATTGGAATTTTCTTGTTTTGTTATGGGTGGGTTCTCTGGAGGCAGAACTGGAATTGGGAGCCTATGTGAAACTATGTCATTCCACCGCAGGAGAACTTGGGTGGTGGTTCTCAAACTGAACCACATGTAACAATTACTCCAGTGGCCGGCTTGTTGAAACACAACTTACGGGCTCCCTTCCCAGCATTTCTGATTCAGAAAGTCTGCAATGGGGCTCGAGATTGGTATATCGAACCCAGTCCCCAGGAGCAGCCCTTGTCATCTGTGGTATGGGGACCCATCTTTGAGAGGCACTGCTCTGAGGAGGTGAGAGGGAAAGGAAGTAGGATCGGCAGGGGAAGGAGCCAAGCAAGGATGCAGCCTTGGTTGGGGTCCCGTTCGGCCCAAACCCAAGGGGGGCTCCATAGCATGAACTGCACCACGTTGGCCCCATCTTGAGGCAAGGCAGGGAGTCACTTGTACTCCCTTGTGTTCACTCGTCACTGGCCACTGCTCTGTGGTGGAGACAGTGGCCAAGGATTGGTGGAGGGCAGCTGCGAGCGATTCCCACTGGGCAACGGTCACCTCCTGGGGCCATCCACCAGCAGCAATCCTGACATCTTTCAAGTTTGAAGGGTTGGAAATAGGTTCACATACTAAAAACGAGAACAAAAACCACAAAGGAACTAGGCAGGGCCATTAAAACACACCAGGAGGCCGAATCTGGCTCAGAGGCTGCCAGTTTGTTGCTTCTGGGCTACAGGTTTTGCTAAAACCTTTGCTAAGAAGGCCTGTGCAGGGGTTGCTGGGTTTCCTCTGAAGAGCTACCTGAAGTTCACTCGGTGTGCTCGCCTTAGGAGCCCGCCAGCCCACGGTGAGCTTGGTCCTCCAGAACGTTTTCTGCAGTGATAGAGGAGGCTTCTTCCAACTGATATTGTATAAATCACAGGGAGGCTGTCCAGAGTCTCCTAGTCTGGAGTAACCATTATGCAAGCTGTCATACATGACTAACCCATTATTACGGCCCCAGAAAAGCCGAGGGACTCCCACCTCATTTCTGGGGGAGCCCATTTCACACCTGAATAGCTCTTATTTTAAAAAGTCAGCCTGATACTCATTACACACTTGCCTTTGCTAAAAGACGTCCTACTGCTTTTTGCTAAGCATCCCCATCCCCCCACAACAAAGTCCCTTCCTTGTCATACCAGAAATAATTCTTGCTCCTCTGTGGTGCTTGCCTCTTTAGTTAATATTATAAAGGAGAGATCAAGGTTGAATAAATAGAATGTGGCTCTATTATTTATTATAGTCTTTTTGGATTCCCACTTACGGTAATAATGGCGAGTCAAATTCATGCTGATTCTAAGGAATCGGTGTGCTATTAGACGCCAAATGTCATCATTTTTGAAGTTAATGTGATATTGTAGAGGACTTACTGCAACAAATAGAAATAGAGCGCTGGCCGGTTGGTGGCCACTGATGCCAGAAGGCCCTGGGTAGTGGTACATCGAGCTACGACTCTTGCATATATCAGTTGCATTGACGTGTTTGCAGAGGGGCCCAGGGCATGTGGAGCATGATTCTGCTTTGGGAGTGAGTGCGGCTTTGGACCCGGGACCATGATTGGGGATAAGCAGGTATTGGAGGCTGGTAATGACAGAGGGCCAGGGAGGACAGAGCTCCCAGCTTTGGAGTCTTACTTTCTTTGGGTGCTGAGCTACTTAGATCCCATTTATCCTATGCATGGCCTCGCATACCTAGCAACCTCAGATGCTCAGAGGACAAGTCAAGAACCAGGAGGTAGATTTTGAGCTCTGCTACTACCTACAACTCCAGTGACTTTGCTCTAGTCCCTCTGTAATTCCTTCTGTCTTCTTCCTGATCTTCTGCCCATCTCTTTTTTGATATTCTTCCTGGCTGTGCTTAATCTCCCTGCCCTGTAAAACTAGGGATTCTCCATTGTTTGTGCCAACTCTTTCTCCTCTCATCTCTCATGGTAATACTACCACCTTATGGACCAACCCAACATTTCTTTCTGTGGCCTTGATCTTCCTCATAAATCCCAGTTCAGCATCAAAAACTCTGTGTTATTATTTCTCGCAGTTGTCCCACAGGTGGACAAAATGAATGGGTGGCAAACTGAGTGCCCCCTTTCCTAATTTGATTTTTCTCCTTTCTTTTTAATTTTTGTTGATGGTCGTGTCCTCCCCCAGATACCCGGGAGTAATCCAGGGACTTCCCTTTTTGTAAGGAGTGCTAGGTTCTTTCATGAAGGGGGATCTCAGATGGTGTCACTCCCCTGTTCCAAAACCCCAGAGACTGACTCCTTAAAAAATGATAGTTTTTATAGATTCCTGCCTCACATTGAGGTCTTTTATCCATTTCGAGTTTATCTTCGTGTATGGTGTAAGAGAATGGTCAGGTTTCATTCTTCTACATATAGCTGTCCAATTTTCCCAGCACCATTTATTGAAGAGACTTTTTTCCACTGGATATTTTTTCCTGTTTTGTCAGAGATTATTTGACCATAGACTTGCGGGTCCATAAGAAATTAAAAATAGAGCTACCCTATGACCCTGCAATTGCACTACTGGGTATTTATCCCAAAGAAGCAGATGCGGTACAAAGAAGGGCCACATGTTCCCCAATGTTCATAGCAGCAATGGCCACCATTGCCAAACCGTGGGAAGAACCAAGATGCCCTTCAACAGACGAATGGATAAAGAAGATATGGTCCATATATATAATGGAATGTTATGCCTCCATCAGAAAGGATGAATACCCAACTTTTGTATCAACATGGATGGGACTGGAAGAGATTATGCAGAGTGAAATAAGTCAGGCAGAGAGAGTCAATTATCTTATGATCTCACGTGTGGAGCATAAGGAAAAACATGGAGGGCATTGTGAGAAGGAAAGGAAG
>CM053610.1:13104097-13124610 GCA_028646535.1 Procyon lotor
CTTGACTTATTTCACTCCGCATAATCTCTTCCACTCCCATCCATGTTGATACAAAAGTTGGATATTCGTCCTTTCTAATGGAGGCATAATATTCCATTGTATATATGGACCATATCTTCTTTATCCATTCATCTGTTGAAGGGCATTTTGGTTCATTCCACAGTTTGGCAATTGTGGCCATTGCTGCTATGAACATTAGGGTACATGTGGCCCTTCTTTGTGATGCATCTGCTTCTTTGGGGTAAATACCCAGTAGTGCGATGGCAGGGTCATAGGGTAGCTCTATTTTTAATTTCTTGAGGAATTTCCACACTGTTTTCCAAAGTGACTGCACCAGCTTGCAATCCCACCAACAGTGTAAGAGGGTTCCCCTTTCTCCACACCCTCTCCAGCATTTGTTGTTTACTGTCCTGTTGATTTTGGCCATTCTGACTGGTGTAAGGTGGTATCTCAGTGTGGTTTTGATTTGAATCTCCCTGATGGCTAAAGATGATGAACATATTTTCATGTGTCTATTAGCCATTTGTATATACATTCAATTTTATTTAAGTTCTCAAGTCTGTTGGCTGACAAATGATTCTGAATTTTTTCTGAATATTTTCTCAGTCTGAATTTTTTTCCTCTATCTCCTCAGATATTTCTGTTCTCTCTTTGAGATTTTCATGATTTATGTAGTTTATGGTCTTTTTCCTCAAAGAACCAGTCTTGGATTTATTTATTAATTTTGGTGTTGTCTATTTTTTAATGAATTGATTTGTGCTTTTATCTTTATTAAGCACTTTTTCCTGTTTCATTGAACATTTTATTTTCTAGCTTCTTGAGTTGATTTCTTAAATAATTGATCTGTTTTATTTCTTGCTCTGTTATTAAAGTATTTAAGGCTATGAAATTTACTTTTAGTACACTTTGGCCACTTGCCATGTATTTTGATATGTGTTGGTTTCATCATTGCTATTCTCCAAAAAATCTGTAATTGCTGTTTTGGTTTTATTTTTGACCCAAGAATTATTTCCAAGCCATTGGAATAATTACTTAGTTCTACTTTTGAAATTAATTTCTCGTTTATTGTAGTGTGAGTAGAGAATATAATCTATGTTATTAATTTCCTTTTGGGGCATTTAATGGGATTTTCTTGGTTGTTTAATATTGGTAGATTTATAACTGTTTAGTGGGCCTTAGAAAAGGAACTTAAATTCTTTGCAATATACAAAATATGAATAAAGCTTTTACAATGACTTTAATAATATTAATCAAATCCCCTACTTGTATACCTACTATTGTCCTGATTAGCCACTGCAATATTCTTTCATTCCCCCCTCCCCCTGACACCCCACTTTGTATTTGCAACATTTTCTTCTTTAGTGTTTGACACGATGTTACTCAGACCGAGGGTATTTTGACAGATCTCAGTTGTGGCTTGTGCCACCTGTCATTTTAAAAAAAGGACCTCTTTTGGCAGAAGTTAATACTGTTTTCCTCTGTGGAGTCAACCTAATCATCTGTAAATAGAAGAATGTCTGCTTTTATCTTCTTTGAATTTTTTTCTGGTATATTTTTGCCTTTTGGTATTTTTTGTCCTTATATTTTTCTCGGATATCGCTCCCATCTTTGCATTACAGCTTTAGTCTTTTTCTTGATAAACATCACACACATGTTTTTATTGGTTTTGGATTCGGTTTGTGAAATCTCTTAACTGCTGATTTCATCTTCTCTCTGCCTCTAGTTTTTTAATTGATATTTTTGCCTTTAAATCTGTTTTGAGTATTGATTTTGGTGACAGGGAAAACCTACAATCTTTTATTTATTTATTTTTAAGAATTATATATTTATTTGACAGAGAGCGTAAGCAGGTAGATTAGCAGGGAGAGGAAGAGGGAGAAGCAGACTCCCCACTGAGCAAGGAGCTAGATGTGGGGCTGTATCCCAGGACCCTAGGAACATGACCTGAACCAAAGGCAGTTGCTTAACTGAGTCACCCAAGCACCCAATCTACTTTAATTCCAACCAGGTTTTTATTTATTTATTTTTCATGTGTTTTGAAAACGATAAGGTTTTATGGTTTAAATTTTTATTTTATTTTTCTCGGGGGCTGCAGGGGGAGAGAGAGAGAATCTTAAGCAGACTGTATGCCCAGCATGGGCCCTGACTTGGGGCTTGATCTCACGGCGCTGAGATCATGACCTGAGCCAGAATCAGGAGTCAGACAGTGCTCCACCGACTGAGCCACCCAGATGCCACATGGTTTAAATTTCCTTACAACGGTATGTACCACCATTTTATTAAGAATATCAATTTTATCAAGAATTTTATCAATATACTTAGTTATTGCTGTTTATTTTTGATGGAGCGTTTGGTGATGGACAACATGGCTGGACGTTGTTTCTTCATCAGTGGTGCTTTAGCATCCGCTGCCTTGAGTCCTTCATGCTGAAGAGTATCATGACTGTCATCTTGGCCTCTGTGTTGGCCTCTCCTTTCCTCTCTTTCCCTCCTCCTCCTCTTTGTCCTTTGACGTCCAAATGACTGGTTGGCTGCGTGCAGAATACCACCTCTCCCTCAAACCCCCTTGGGCACTGCTCTGCCGTCTCTCGGAATCCAAGGAGATGACTCATCTCTTTATCCTTTGTACATCACTGACTTTGGTCTATGTACTTGCGCAAATTCTGTCTTCATTCTTGGTACTCTAGGACTTCACTAGCCTATTTCTCCATGCTGTTCACTTTTCAGTCATCTTTTTTTTTTTTTTTTTCTGATGCCTGCAAGTCCTGTCACCGATTTTCAGATCATACACATTTTCTTCAGCCATGTCCCTGAATATAGTTTTTATTTGACTTCCTCAGCTCTTTCTTTGGGCCCACCCGTTCTAGATCTGTGGTGTTTGATCTGTCACCTCTGACATCCCCCTGATTGCTTGGGTCAGTGTACCATGCGCTTTTGGCATTCTGTATCCATAATGATCTCAAGCTTATTTTTATCGTTGACTTGGTTCATTATGCTATTTTGAATTCTTCAGTGGACTTTTTCTTTAACTCTTCCCCACTCCGCTTGTCATGTCACTTTTTTGTCTTATTTCAGATTTTAGATTTTGATTTATTGCCTCAATTTTTCCAGCTTCTTGGAGAGTTCAAACCATTGCTGTTAGAACATTTTTTTTCCTGTCTTTTGGAGTAAATCTTCCTAAGGTATATGCTCTTAGAGATGCACACTTCTAATCCATTTAAAAAATTGATTTACTTTTTTTTTCTGCAGTAGGGCTGCAAGAGTCTATCCTCCATATTTTGCTGCCTTTTAACTCTTTTGGAATCAGGACTCTCTACTTTCAGGTCTCCTACTTACTCTGAAATTGTCTGGTTGATTTTCCTTGGATATGCAACTTGTTTTCCCAGCCACCATCAACTCCTATTGTGGAACCAGGGCCAAAGGCTGTGTCTGAAGTTAGTTTTCTGAGTTGTTTAGTCCTTTGTGAGACTGGACAAGAAAAAGGGAGCTGGGTCTGTGGTTTATTGCCACTAGAGAGACTTGCTTTTGCAGCCTTTTAAATTTTTTTCTTCCTTCTTTTCCCAATTATTTCATAATATGTCAGAGCCATTAATTTGAGGGCATATCCTGTCTCATTGTGGGATGATTCCAAATTATTCCCTATTCCATACCTCTTTAATGTTTAGCCGTATTGTTAAGTAATTCCTTTTTAAAACAAGCAAGCAAAACAAGCACTGAAATATTTATGGCTTCTAATAGATGTGGGCTCAGAAGCATTTTATTCCCCACCCTCCCACTGTAGTTTGAAATAACAATTTCAATTACAGAAGTAATACATTCTCATTGTGTAAATCTCCAGGAGTCTTTAAAAATACCCATAGAGAGAAACAAAAATTGCTTATAACCCCACCATATGGAAATAACCAGTGTTTGCTTTTCGACGTATGCTTTTAGCCTTCTCTGTGTGTGTATGTGTTCTATGGAAACCTTCTTTTCGCTTAGCAGTATATTGTGGAAATTTTCCCATGCGGCTCAATATTATTCTTCATCATTAATTTTAATGGCTGTGCAGTACTTTTATTTTCCTCTGGCTTACCTTTGTTTCCTAAAAGAGCCTGTAAAGAGATGCTGTTTGTAACTCAACGGAAGGTGAAAATGGAGGGAGGTCCATATAAACTTGAAGTACATCTAGAATTGATGATGGTAAGTGGTTGGGGAAATGGTGGCGGCCTGTTGCGCTCCTCTCTCCACACACTCATACTCTTGTAGACCCAGATATTCCCGTAAGTAGGGTTTGGAGGGTGGGAAATGCACCAGATGTCAGGAGTCCCAAGATGAGTCTGGGCTCTTCCCATCCCAGCTGTATGACTGGAGGCCAGACACTTGGCCTCTTCACTTGATTTTCCTCAGTTGTCAAATGGGGGATGGTAACACTTACCTTGCCTACCTCTCTTGCATAGCCATTTTATTCCCAACTAAGGTTGAAATGAGAAAATGTGCAATTGCTTATTGAACGAATTCTATATACTGCAGAGGGATATCTCGGTGGCAAAAGTCCATGTGATTCCACTAACATTTATTGAGCACCTACTCCGTTCAGAGGCCAGTACAGCCAATCAATATAAAAGGAGGCACCATCCTTTGCTGCAATGGCCTTGTTATGAATGTTTCATTTTCCTCAAATCAATGATCTTCTGGGTGACAGTGCTGGTTTCTTCTCATCACTCCGATATGATTAATTCATTCATCATGTTAGACTGATTTAATTATTTATTATGTCGTTTTGTTTATTTAATTTGCATATCAATTGCCAGGGTGCTGCCTGTCTCTGCTTACCGCACAGTCATATTAAGAAAGGTTTTGATGCCGACGCAGATTCCGGTGGTCTCCCCAGGGGCAAAAACTTTCCTGTAATTGAATACTTAGGTGCTGGGATGTAGCAGCTTGAGTTTTTTTTCTGACCTGAAGTTCAAGCTACTCCTTCCTGCTTGGGTCCAGGGAGACAGCTAGTTGTGAATTATGCATTCCCTTCCATCCTCTGGTCAATGTTTGCATATTTTACTTTTCCACTGAGGGGACAGCCTTTCCCTCGAGGAACAGGTATCTCACACTCTTTGTAGTTGGCTTAAAGGAAAAGAAAGAAGGCTAGTCACTCTTCTCTTACCCACTGTCTCTGGATTCTCCTTTTTTCAGCCCAAACTCCAGTGGAGAGGCCCCAAAGAGGCATTGCCTATGTTGTCATCATGGTATTATTTCAGCCTTTCAGCTAGGAACAGTTGGAGGAGAAGCAGCGCTTGAATCCTTGGACATTGGATTTCCTTACCTTTCTATTCATCAGCCTAAGATGAAGTGAGACTGAGGTCTTGGGACTGAGTTCCTGGTCATGAACTGTATTAACTGAGTGATTCTGGGGGTTACTGAGCAATACTGACAATGATCATATACCTAAAGAGCATTTAATACATCCTCAGGACTAAGCTAAGTACTTATTATATTGTCACATAATAATCTCCCCAGAGTTCCTTTTCTGGTTACTACTGCTGCATAACAAGCCACCTCAAATCTCAGTGGCTCCAAACAGTCAAAATCCTTTATTTTGCTCATGCATATGCATATTGGGTAGGGCTCAGTGGAGGAAGCTCTCTCTGATACAGTATGGGCTACACAGACTGGGAGCTGGAGAATGGTTCATTTACCTGACTACCAAGCCTGGTCGGGGGTTGGGGGGGAGTCTCAGTTTCTCTCCGTGTATTGCCTCTTCATAAATTGCTTGGGTTTCCACATGACATGGATCCTGGGTTCCAAGAGTGGGCATCCTCAGGGAGCCAAAAAGAAGCTGCATGGTTTTGGCTAATCAGTTCTTAGAAGTTACAAAGTACCACTTCTAGCACACCCTGTGGCAGGGTTCACAGACCTTCCAGAGTCAAGGGAAGGGGACTTTGTGTTCACTCGTTGATGAGGTAGTGGCAAAGTCAGTGTAGAAGACCATTGGGTGGGAGATGCTGTTGCTGCCATCTTTAGAAAATGCAATCTGTCCGAAACTCCTCCAAGATGGAATGTTCTCCCTCCTTTGACAGGAAGGGTATGTAAGTTGTCTGTGGTCACAGGCTTGTGGAATGATTGACAGGGAGTTGAATGCTGGCGCTCTGGCTCTAGACTGTATCCTCTCACCACTAACAATCACAACAGCAAACATGTATCGAGTTACTACTGTATGCTATTGACTCTTGTAAGCCCTTGAAATGTTTTCACTTAATGCTTCTAACAAACTTCCATAATGGCCGTTACCTTTATCCCCATTTTACAAATGGCGACATTAGGGCACGTAGTCTGTTGAGAGTCTTGCTCCAGGTCACATGGGTAAGTGTCAGAGCTGGGATTCAGACTCTGGCCTCAGAATCCACGTGCTTAACAATGAATGTACTCTTCTGGTTCTCAAGGAACGATGCAAATTGGTTGTGATGCCCATTCTGCTCCCCCACTTCTTTCCTTTCACACTAAAGACAGATGAGATCTTTTTCTAATCGCCTCCCTCATTCTGAGGATGAATTGGAGTCATTAAATCTCTTGAATAGTGGGAGGAACTCAAGTGCACAGAGGTTATCTAGCCTGGCATACCATCAACACTTCCCATCATGAAGAGCCAGGTTCTTGTCCTGGTTTTGAATGAAACAGCCATGGATATGGCTTCCCCATGCCTCTCCCTCCCTCCCTCCTTCCTTCCTTTTTATTACCCCAGCCAGGTTTTGAGGCTTTTCGTACTTCATTCAAATCCTGGCTCTCACATCTCTCACGTTCCCTGAGTGAATTGGCCAAGGATGCTGCTCAGCCCGAGCCTTGCTGTTCTCCTCTGTAACATGTGGGGCTAATAGCGCTTCCTCCTTAGGGTTGCTGTAAGGATTTAAAAATGGCATGTGCAAGGATTCCTGCTTGTAGAAGTTGCTCACATGTGCACTGACTTTCCTCCCTCCTTCCCTCCCTGGTATTCCCTGAAGCACACTTCCTGCTGGGGACTGTTCACCTGACAGCTAGTTGCCCTTGCTGCCCCCTCCTTCACGGGAAGTGAGAGGGGTTGAGCTGCCTAAAGTGGGCGGCAATGAGTAGTTGGATTGGGGTCATGACAAAAATAGACTTACCCCAAAAAACCCATAAAAAATCCTCACATCAGAGACTCTTTCTTAGAGGAATGGGATTTCTGCCTTGTGTGGAAATACAGTGGAATGGATAGCATGATGGAAAGATGATGACAACCCAGTCTTTCCTGGGGAGTCTCAGGGAAACCTGTTGGCTGCCCCCTCTGTACAGGGGGGTTTTCTGCCTTCATCTCTTTGGCTCAGTGTCTTGGGATGTCCAGTTGGGCCCCAGGACTCCAGGATTCCATGGCTTGAGAGAATTTTAAGAATGAGCTGAGTCCTTATGTGGACACCCAAAATGGGTGAAACATGCAGCTTCACATAGGTTTTATTTATTTTTTTTTAAGAGAAGAGGGTGGCAGAAGGAAAGGGGGAGAGGGAATCCCAAGCAGGCTCCGTACCCAGGGCCGAGCCCAATGTGGGGCTGGATCTTAGAGAACCCCAAGATCACCATCTGAGCCAAAATCAGGAGTTGGACGCTTAACTGACAGAGCCACCCAGGCGCCCTGGTTCATACAAGCTTTAAGGTTAGAGATGACGCTAGAATTGGGGTCTCTGGATCACCCGGGGCTCCGATTCCCTCTCCCTTTCTCTAATATGTTTAATATAAGCTCTGACTTATAACAGAATCAGTGCCTTCACTTCTCCTTGTAACCATTTACTCATTGATTTTGACTGCACCATCATGAGGAACCTTACACTGGAACCACCCAGCAAAGCTGCTCCTGACTTTATGATGAACAGAAAATGTGAGATAATGAATGTTTGTCGCCTGAAGCTGCTAAGATTTGAGATGCTTTGTTAGGCAGCAATTGATGACTAATACAGTAAGGGAATTCCCCTTGGTTAGGCCCTTTTTAGGCCCTGGTCTCTTAATGCATCACTGTGTCTCTGTTTTCAGCCCTTTCTGTCCGTGTCCTTTAAGGATCCTTTCTAGAGATTGCTGGGCACACCACAATTTCTGTTGTTTATCCTAGTGAACAGTTTTACTACTATTAAAATTAGGGACACCTGGGTGGCTCAGTTGGTTAAGCAGCTGCCTTTGGCTCAGGTCATGATCCCAGTGTCCTGGGATTGAGTCCCACATCGGGCTCCATGCTCAGCAGGGAGCCTGCCTCACCCTCTGCCTCTGCCTGCCTCTCTGCCTGCTAGTGTTCTCTCTCTCTCTTTGACAAATAAATAAAAAAATAAAAATATTAAAAAAAATTAAATTTCTCTCTCATCTTGGCCATATCTGGGTAGGCCTCATTATAAACACATTCAGGTGTTGCCCTAAATAAAGGGCTATTACTTGTCCATGAGAAATGCTGCGGTCCTTCTGGGCCAGCTGGCCCAGGTGATAACCAGCTTACCCTATACCAGTTATTCCCGTGTCACATAATTTGAGGCTCAGGGAATGAATGGGAGGGAGTTAGTGATTCCGTTACAAAGTAACAGAGCTGGGTTTCATCGAGCTGCAGAGATTCTCCCTGCCAAGTGCCTTAGGATACTTTTCAGATATTTCCACTGAAGTTTCACTACCGGCAGAAGAATGAATGTGTATGTGCTCCTGGGAGGTCTGGGGCTAGCCAGAGTAGGTTGCCTCAAGCAGGACGTTCCTTTAAAGTTTCATGTTTTAACTTAAAAAATTCATGTGAATTTTAAGTTCTCATTAATGTATTCATGTTTTAACATAATGTTAGGTTAGTGAGGCTAGTCGCCATTACACTGCAGTAACGAACTCCAAAGTCTCAGTGGCTTGGTTGAGAGTGGGTGTGTGTGCCTGGCTTCTAGTAGTTGGTCAAGGTGTGAGATGCTTTTGGTCAAAAAAAAAAAAAAAAAAAACCCACAAAACCCAAATTCCTGTACACCCCAGTTTGAGTTTCTTAATTTGACTCTCAGCTTTGGGATAAGAAAGAAGAAAATCTCAGTGGCTTTTTTTTTTTTTTTTTTTTGGTTTTTAAAAATTTTTTTTATTTTTTTCTCAGTGGCTTAATACACATAAAGGTGATTCCTGATTCCCATCACATTTCAGTGTGGATTCTGTGGATCCTCCAAAGTGGCTACTCTAGGGTTCTTTCATGACACTCCCATGTGGCCTCTGGAAAAGGTGGGGGGAGGGCAAGCATGGAACGTTCCCTGGGGGTGCTGTGGTGAAGCTTGGAAGTGGTGCGCGGCCCATCCAGCTGACCAGAACCCAGTCACACCGTCCTGTTGGAGCTCTGAGAGGACTGGACTGACAGACTCCTACATGCCCAGGAGGAGATAATTTCAACAGGCTTTGATAAGCATATAGCATTACCTCTGCCACAGGAATTTACAGTTACAAACAGAAGGTTTTCTACTGTTCCCAATATTTGATGGGGGAGAAGGTGTTGCTTTGAGACTGTCACTTGAAAGATGACGTTGAGCAAGACAGCTGATGGTGTTGGGTTCTCTGCCCGGGCAACTTCTCTTGTATCAGTGCCACAGTATCTCAGGTATCACATAAATTGGTTATTTCACTGCCTTGCAAGCAAGATCAAGGCAATCACTGAGCAGGCAGGTTCTGAATGCTGCCAGGCAGGGGCCACGGTGCAGTATTTTAAGCCAACCTTGGTGGGTTTTGGTGATGAAAGGTCAGGTTACTCATACTGCGTGGTTTTGTTTACTACTTGTGGGAAATGCTGGTCAAAGGAGTGTGTGAGCAAAGAAAGAGAAGAATACTGGCCTCATCACCAATAATTTTAGTTTTATTCATATGGGAGCCAGCTAAAACTCACCCAAGTGAAATGGCCAACCAGGTTGTTGTCAGATTCCTGATCCGTGGAGACCATAAGGGATGAATAATGATTGTTGTCTTAAACCAATGATTTCAGAGTGGTTTATTTTATTTTTTTAACAGCAACAAGTAACTAGAACAGTTCTCTCTAATAAGCTCTAACTATCCAATGTGCCAGCCTACTTTTTTTGGTCAACCATCCTGACATTTTTCATTAGAACGCTAAGAGTTTTCCCTTGATGGCTGGACAAAGATGTTAACTTGCTTTTCTTCTGAAGGGACGGGAAGAGAAGGGTAGGAGAGCTAGATTTCTGACTCGAGACCAGTTTACACAGAACATGAAAGACTGAGTTTTTCCCTTTCCCCCATCTTTCCAAGAGGAAACAGGTAAGACAACATGGGTATGCATCTATCTCACTTGCGACCTGCAACAACTTGTCTAGAATGAACACAGGCTGATTCTTCATGTCCTGGTGCAATGTAATCCTTTTATCCAGACCTCAGATTCTTACCCTTTTTGACCTCATCATTGATGTGCCACCTGACAAACTACCCTAGAGTTTTCTCCAAATGTTAGCCCAGGGGGAATGGCAAAACTATGATCTAGGGACCAAATGGCGGTTTTTTTTTTGTTTTTTTTTGTTTTTTTTTTTAAATTGCTGACTTTTATTTATCTCTTAAATACTAATGATAAATGGTCAATATAATTTCAAGAGAAATTATGCCAAATATGTTAGAGTTAATGGGAAACCAAGGCAGTATAACTTCTGTTGCTGTTCTCATCCCAACATGAGGAAAAAAATTGCTGGGATTGGAAGTTGGTTGGCCATATATGAAAGCTTTCTTAACCTGCTTATAAGCCTAAGAAGTTTTATAGGATGAAGTTGTTTGAACTTGGTTGTAAAGCTTTTGTGTGGGACATTTCATTAAGTGGAAGATACCCCTGGAGTCCCAATGGTTTAAGACTTTGCCATTTCCAACAAGGAATCACATCTCTGTGTGTGTATATGTGAATGTATTAAATTTTTTTAAATTGTGGTTAAAAAACATGTATAGCATAAAATTTACTATTTTAACCATTTTTAAGTAATGCAATTCAGTGTCATTAAGTACATTAAAAAAGATTTATTTATTTTAGAGAGCATGGGAGTGAGGGGCAGAGGGAGAGGGAGAGAGGATCTCAAGCCCAGCCCAACATGGGGCTTGATCCCATGACCCTGAGATCATGACTTGAGCTGAAAATAAGTCAGACATTCAACTGACTGGCCCCCAGGTACATTCGTAATGCTATGTAGCCATCACCACTGTCCATTTCCAGGACATTTTCATCATCCCCAAAGAAACACTGACTCCCCATTTTCCCTCTCTCTAGCCCCTGTGACTACCATTCTCCTTGCTGTTTCTATGAATTTGCCTGTTTTAAGTACCTCATAGAGTGGAATCATAAGTAGAATCATCCATTATTTTGGGTAACATTTTTTTAAAATAAGTTTTATTGGAACACAGCCATGGCACTTGTTTATATATTGTCTGGCTGCTTTTGCACTTGAGCAGCAGAGATAAGTAGCTGTATTAGATGTTGTTTGGCCTGAGAGCTAGAAATGCACTATTAGTGCTTTAGAGGGAAAGTTTGTAGACCCTTGAACTGGATGGGGCTGCCTGACCTCTATGATTTTTTCATTAGCATGGGAAAGGAGCCTCTCTTCCCACTGACTGAGGGTGGATTTCTACAGTAGAAAAATAACTAAGAACATTTAACTCTGCTTGGTCAAATTCCTACTCTGTTTTTAGCCTTCTTCATTTTAAAGAATGCAAACCATCTTAGGGTGCTGCCTGCTTTGTCTCAGGGTGTTGTCTTTCTACAAGATCTAACTGACCTGGAAAGTGCTTCTTCTCCCTTGAATGGACTAATGCAGTACCCTTTGTTTCTCCCAGGTCATCTTTATTCCTTTCCCATCTGTGTAACAGAAACCCCTTCTAGTCAATACTGCCCGCTCCACACGATTGTTGCACAGTTGTGAAACAATGTTTGCTAAATAATCTGATGTTACAAACTTCCCTTCTCATTTGGGTAACAGATTAGTTCTCCTTATTTAGATTTAGATCTTTGGGTTTTTATTTTATCCCATGAATAAAAACAAGATTTCGACCCTGAGTTCTAAAACGGTCCCAGCACTTGTGTTTGCAGTCATTTTTCATTTTACTGTGTGTATGGTGAAAAATTCAGATTACCACTTTGCTTTATTTTTTCATGCTGTCGAATCTGTTTTGATGGGAGGTGGGGTCTGTGAATGCAGAAATTTCTAGGGCATTGGGTTTCCTGTGGCCTTGAGTAACAGTGTGGCTCCTTTATAGTGTTGTTCATTATTGATTTGGGCTCATTTATGTATAAGTTCACACATTAAAAAAAAAAATCAATCACTTTGCTCTCCTCAAAGAAAACCAACCAAAATTCCATGTACCAGACAATTTTTCTATCAGTCACTTATAAGTAAAAGTTCATAAATATCAATATTATAAATACACTGAAGAAAACCTCAATGAACTGTCTCAGTTAGGGCTTGGCAAACATTTCTATAAAGGGCCAGCTATAAATACATTTCCATGAATTTTTTCCAGTAGAAGTTTAAATAAAAAACAAGCAGCAGATCCTACTTTGCCAACTCCTATTCTCAGTTATTCATAATTGTGCATTTTTTTAACCTTTAAAAGGTCTTTTACAGTGCATATTGTTCTTTTTTTAATTTTATTTATTTATTTGACAGAGAGGGGGAAGCAGGTTCCCCCACTGAGCAGAGGGCCTGATGTGGGGCTCGATCCCAGGACCCTGAGATCATGACCCGAGCTGAAGGCAGAGGCTTTAACCCACTGAGCCACTCAGGGGCCCCCAGTGCATATTGTTCTTAAGTTCTCTTTGAAAAAAAAAAAGTGTTGACTTCACAAGGTGATGTTTTGTGCCTAGTATCAGAATACTTGGGCACATTTTTCATTTCCATAATACTCCGTATAACCAATCTCCAACACCCAAGCGCCCCCTGCCCCTTTATACTGTGACTTGTGCTGCTGCTGTTTTTTCCACAGTCCCCAGAGGTTCCTGTTGTGGGGAGCCCAAAGGACAAGACAGTGTGAACACCTGTGATTTGAAGTTTTTCTGTCCTTCTCTCACTAACTTTCAAATTCTCAGTGATGTCAAGTTGACGTCTTACAGTTTCACTTCTCAATCACCAATTTTTCCAGTTGAAAAGATGCTTAAGCTAAATGAAGCGTGAGCAAGATCACCAAATACAGAGATCTTCTAGGCTTCTGCAGTTGAGAAATTCAGGGAGGGAGGAGGAGCTGGTTGAGGAAGAGGCACTCAGTTTTATGAATGAAAAACCAAGTGGGGAGACTTTGACTTGATTTACCGGAGCCAGTGAAGTTTTGTGTAATAAGAAACTCGTTCTTGCTTTCTGGGGGGGGGGGGGCATATCACTCCTCGCATTCCAGCTGGTGGTCTCTGGCAGCCTCCCTGGGAAAGCTGCCTCTCAGCTCACCTGCTCTGACTTGGGAGGTCACCACCCACCTGGGCCTTGAGCAGTCTCAGGAACAGTGGAGGTGATAGCCCTGGGTCCTCCCAAGCCACAGAGATGGCAAGTTGTCTCACCTTTCGCAGCCCACGAATGTTTCCTGGTCTCTGTGTTTTCATGAAGACTCATGCGATTGCATGGAAATTGATAGAATTCTCCTAAGTGTGTTTGCGTACCCTTGTGTGAAATATTGAAGGGTTTGGTGGAAAGGGTCTTGGGTCTTGAAGGGTCTTGGGTCTTGAAGGTTTAAACCTGGCCTTACTCCGTGCAACCCACATGTGTTTGAGCAGCCGTGTAGACCTTAGGTTTCTGTTCTGTGAATTGGGCATAAAGCTAATGAAATTGGGCATGAAACTAATGCATTCACACCATGGTGGGCACCTACGGTGTGCCAGGCACTGGGTGACGTTGCCCTGAGACCTTATGACACGTGATGGATGTAGACCTTCTAGGAGCTGTTGCAAGGATTAGGGGCACACTGGGTGCTTATGACATGGTAGCTGTCACTAGTCTACCATGATTTTGCTCACTGGTAATCCCAGGTCATAAGGCACATGGTTACCTTGTCAGATGAGTGCCCTGATTCCTAGCATGTCCTGCCAGCTAGTTGACCCTTTGAACCTGTGTCAAGACTTGGTGCTCATCTCTGCTCCAGTGATTGACCCAGTCACAGGTCTGACCAGCAGCTTCTATTTTTCTGCCGCCACTGTGTCTCCCTGTTTATTGCCTGGGAGAAGCAGCTAATAAAAAGTCAATGGCTCTGCTGGTCCTTCATAAATGTGTGGTTCCCTGGTGCATGGAAAGTATAATTTCATGGACCACCATGAACCTGTCAGTTCCTGTGTGATGGAAAGCAGAGCCATTTGAAGCACATGGGGGTTGGGAACCCTGGATTAAACCAAAGTTGGAGGAAAAAGACCAAGAAAAAAGAGAACACACCACAAAAAACACAAACCCCAAAAAACCCTACCAAAGTCAGAGGGAGCCTTGGATGTCTCTCCCATCCAAGACTTTGTTCCTGAGAGAGAGCCCCATGGACCACAGATAAGCCCCCACCCTCCTTCATTTTTACGTCACCAGTTGGAGATCAAGACAAGTATAGAGACTGTGTCATCAAAATGAGCCAAAGGATAGGGGTGCCTGGGTGGCTCAGTCGGTTAAAGCCCCTGCCTTCGGCTCAGGTCATGATCTCAGGGTCCTGGGATCGAGCCCCGCATCGGGCTCTCTGCTCAGCAGGGAGCCTGCTTCCCCCCGCCCGCCTCTGCCTGCCTCTCTGCCAACTTGTGATCTCTCTCTGTCAAATAAATAAAATCTTAAAAAAAAAAAAACAAAAAACCAAAGGATATTGTGGATGGGAAGAAGCATTGGGTATTTTCAGGCCTGACTCCTTGGTTTATTTCATAGATGAGGTAAGAGGATAGTCAATCATACTTCTTTTCAACAATATATGTGGAGGACTTAATCTGGTCCCAGCGCTCTGAGGACACTGTGACAAAGAGGACAGACAGCCTGAGGTAACCAGTCTCCAAGATGGCTCCCGAGGCCCCCAGCCTCCTGGTTGTCACAACCCCATGAAGTCCTCTCTGCCTCTCACCCAGGCCTAGTGTTGTGTGATCCCCAATGGAATTCTGCAGGAGTAATGTTATGTCTGTTCCAAGATGATGGTAAAAGATACTGTGGCTTGCATCTTGGTGTTCCTTGTTTTTGAGGAAAACCAGCTGCCGTGTCATGTGCAGGCTTTTGAAGAGGCCCATATGACCTGCAGATGACAGCCCCCACGTGAGTGAGCTGGGAAGAAGAGTCCCAGCACTAGTCAGGCTTTCAGATGACTGCTGCTTTGAGATGTTACCAACTTGACATACTGTGAGAGGAAGGACGGGCAACGGTGAGAGAGGAGATGAACTACCGGGATTCCTGGGTGTAGGTACATTTAGGTTTAGGAAGACACCTTGATGTGAAGTTTGAAGTGAATCCTGAGGGATCTGGAGTAGTCAGTCTGTAGTGACAGGAGGAGGAGGGTGGTCTCCAAGGCGGGCAAGGACTTGGTATGTTTGAGGACCCGAAGGAAGGACAGGAAGCTGGAGTGTGGGTGCACGACAAGGGACCAAACCCCGTGGCCACGGCAGGGAGTTGGGATTTCTTCATCTTCGTTCTGCCCGAAAGAACTTTCTTTGGCAATGGCAGTAGTTTATGTCTGTCCAGTAGGGTAGCCACCCACCGTAGGTGGCCGTTTTGCCCTTGAAATGTGCCTAGTGCACTTGGGGCACTGAGTTAATTCTATTTAATACGATCGGATTTCAATTTAAAAAGCCATATGTGGCAGGTGTGTACTCTATGGGACAGTGTAGAAAGTGTAAAGGGAGGCTGGGGAAACGTTTAGTGGGTATTGAGATCAGGCATCTGGAGGAGGATCTTCCTGGCTGCTGTGTGGGGAATGGATGGAAGGGAGGGAGGGAGGAGGCTGGAGCAGTGGTCTAGATGGGGGATGGTGGCTTGCCCCCCCAGCTCCCTGTGCCTTCTCGTGGCTCCAGGGACCCGTGAGTGTCCTAGAGGCTGGGGTGTCTGTGCGGCATCGTTCCTACCTGGTCTACTCCATGCCCAGATGCCTGGGCATGGTCTCCAAGGAGAGCTGTTTCCCAGCTGCGGAGGGTGGTGGGTTCCCCCTCCTGCTGTTGCAGAAGGGCTTTGCCGTACAGCTCCCTCTACAGGGCAGTGACGTCTCTGCACCGTCCTTCGTTCAGGTTGCTTACTGTCCTGCTTTAGTTTCTTTGTCTGCAAAATCGGGTATTTTGCAGGACCATCTACCTTCAGCTGTTTACCTTCAAATGAGAGCAGTCCGTCCAAACTGCTTCCCGCAACGAGTGGTATGTGGTAGAATTGGTAACTATTTGCTGTTTGCTTTATCATAATCACCAGCAGCATTTCAGAGCTAAGATTCTCTAGCTTCATGTGCTAACCATGTCTTGAGCTGTGGGAGCCTCAGGGCTATTACCGGGCCTCTTCCAGAAATTGTTTCTTGAGCTCATACTGAGGGGAAACTTCAAGATTGGATTCACTGGTCTGGTGCTGAGGTGAGCCAATGGTCTGGGACGAGCTCAGGTGGAGGGAGGTACCAGAATGTTCTGGTCTGCTTTCATTTCATGCCGGTCATTGTCCTAAAGTGGGCAGGTGGGAGTCCTGGGAAGCTGACTGGCTCTGGGGAGAGTGAGTGCTCCCTGCAAATCAGTGGAGCCAGGAATACCCCCAGGTCTGTGCCTTCACTCCGGAATGTCTCCTTCAGTTACACAAGGAAGTCTGGCTTGAAAGTCCTGTCCTTGCTGGTGGCCTCTGGAAGGTAGCATGTGTACAGTGAAATATTAGTTTCAAGTGGAATCTTCATGCTATGTCTTCCTGCTAACGTCATGCTAATGTCAACTATTAGTTGAATGTCCTATCATGACACTCTCTTCTTGCTGCTCATTTCATGGAATGAATGGTTTCACAGATGAATCAAGTAACCACCAGTAAGCCCAGCCTTTCTACACCAGCATACTCCTTTCTCTCTCGTCCCACGTTTTTGAAGAGCCTGTGGTTCACAGGGGGTAAACTGGTACCTCGGGTCCTTCCTTTCTCACTGTCATTTGCTTGGCTTCAGCCACGTGGGCACCTTGGCTGTTCCTCGAGCTCGGAGACACCCTACTGCCTTGGGGCTTTTGTTTGGGCTGGTTCTGGGTACTCATAGCAGCCTCACTTGCTTCCCCCAGAGATCTGTGGGGTCGCTCTCTCACCACCTCCTTTGTGCATTATGACCTTGTCCCTTGGCTCTGATCTCCTTTCTTCCCCATGGTATTCACCACTGCATTCCACGTAGTTTCCTTTTTAATTCCCGACCCTGGAAAAAGTGTGTCCCGCAAGGGTAGAGATGTTGGTTCTCTTCTGTTTTGTTCGCTGCCATGTCCCCATTTTCTGGAACAGGGCCAGGCATGACCTAGTCATTGAGCCGTAACAATGTTGCATGAATAAGCATCTAGACTCTGGTCTGCTGTTCAAGGCTCTGATCTCCAGTGTCCACTTCATTTCACTCTTGCCACATCCACCCTGTTCTGGTTTCCAACTGGATCGTATTCACTTGACTTTCCTGTTACTCCCTCCATCATTCCTCCTCCTTGAATTACTCACTGTCTTACTCTTCTCATCTCCACCCAGCTCTTCTATCCACTCTGCGGGCCCCCTAAGGCTCTCTCAACCCCTAGCCAACCCCTCGATGGCACTCCTCGGCTCTGCTTGCCTTATGATAGTCATTCCTTTAACTGTTGATGGTTCTGAGGCGTTGCGTTCTTCACTAACACCTTCTGCTTATGCTTGGGTGTCAGACAAACTGAGATTGTCCTTCTATTACCCATTGGACTGGATCAAGTTAAAGAATGTCTCTGAGCCTGTGAATAATGAATAGGAATAATGAAACCTACCTGGCTGGGTAGTTCTTATGAGAATGAAAAAAGATAATGTGCCCAAAAGCATAAAGTAGCTGCTCAAGAAAATTGGCCCAACTGTTGAGTGAGCCTGGAGTCATGGGGTGGGGGTGGGGAGCTGCAGCATTAATGAAAGCTGTTTTATTCCATTGTGCAGGTTCTGGAATGGGATTGTTTTTGTTCCACATTAGAATAATGAGAAAGCTCTTATCTTTATCAGAATCCTTCTACAGAAAGAGGAGAGCTGTGTTTGTGTCAGATAATGCGACCTTTTTACAAGCTTCTGTGGGACAGACAACAGTTGGGAGCTTTTGACTGGTGTTCAGGGCTTTTTCTGTTTCTTTACATGGTCTGTCAGTTGCAGTCCTTACTTGGCTTTTGAATGACATGCGTGGCATTGGATCACACGTGCGTGTGTGCATATGTGGGCACACCTACTTGTCCATAGGGAGCTGAGTGCTTGTGTCCATAAATGCATGTCTTTTGACACGGATGCATGGGTGCATGCATGTGCCTTTGCATGTGTGTGACTGTGAGTGAACTTGGTGTTTTCCTATAGACAAAACCCAAATGGGAGTGGCAGGGCTGTGGAGACCTAAGTGAAGTTGTGTGAGTGGGCTGGTGGGGTTGGACAAGCCTCCCTGATGGTGGACTTGGCAGCGGGGGCAGGGGGTTTCACGTTGGTGAGCGCCTGGACTCCTGTTGGCCCACCTTTGGTAGCTCAGTGAACTTGGGGAGTTGCTCAACGCCCTGGGGTTGATCAGGGAGTAAATAGCCTGATGTTGTAAATAGAGTTCTTAGGGGAGAGAAACACTCACTCCAGAAGCACCAGATCTTCCTTTTCAACTCCTCTTCATTGTTATTTCCACTTCTGAGATTTCAGGGCATTCGGCAGCCAGCATGGTTCTGGATGGCTACCAAGTAGCCTGCATGTAACTTAGGGAAGCAAGAGGGAGATGCTTAAAGGCCTCCCTTTGGGCTCCAGGAAATGACCAACACTGCATGCAGAAGACCAGAGAGCTTGAAATGAGCAGGAACAAAAAAAAGACAAAGCCTCTAGGCGGGGAGGGGGAGACTGAGTGACCTCAATGCCAAGGAGCCAGGAGCCAGCAGGAACAGCCTGGACTCTGGGCCTGTGAAAAGAGCTTAGGCCCAGATTCCAGTGCTGGTGCCGGTGTGCTGCCCCTAGTTGGTGTGTGGTCTTGGGCAGGTGACCTAATCTCTCTGGGTATGTGGGGATATGTATTTACCTCATAGATGATGGGATGGTAGTAAGTCCACGCAGTGCCTGGTGCAAAGGCACTAGTACCTCTGCTCATCAAATCCCCTGACCTCTGATCTCCACAAGTGAGAGCAATGGTAACAACCGGGGGGCATGTCCTCAGGAGGGCGGATGTGGGAGAGCATGGGAGGGATGGAGGTGGTTCACCCTGGGAAAGCCAAGCTCGTCTGAATCTATCTGCATTGACTATCTTCTGACTTCTCAGAGATCCTTGCTGCCTCAGGGCCTTTGCACAGTTCTCTTTGCCTGATGCTTGTTAAATTTTGTAAATTACTGGTTTCATCACACCCTTTGATCTGATGTCAGATCTCACTTTCTCAGGGAGGTCTTCCCTGACCATCCTTACGTGGGTGCTCATGGTCCCTGGCTCAGTCCCTCTTTGCCAAGCACTGCACTTATTTCTTTCATAACAATTATCACCTGATATGGTCATGTTGCTTCCTTGTTTACTCCTTTTATGACCTACCTCTCACACCAGATGGTGAGCTCAGCAAGGGCAGGTGGATAGCTTCTCAGTGACTGTCTCCATCACTGAGCTCAGTGCCCGCTCCATAGTGGTGCTGAGGGAATGTAAACAGCTGGGCGGTAGAAACTCCTGGGTAGCCTCTCTGGGTCTGTCTGAAGAATGTGTTTTAGTTCCGCAAGGATTGAGTGTCCCTTTACCAGCATGCCTGAGCCAAAAGTGAGGTGTTGCTGATGCTATATAGGTTGGTAGGAAATTCACATCTCCTTGCAGAAGAGTTCAAGACCTCAGGGACAACTGCCTTCCTCTATGATTTTTAGTGAGCACAGAGCACAGGCTGCACTTTAAAGGTAAATCTGTTACCATTTAGGTGCAGTTTGGGCAGCTTCTCCTGAAGAATTTGTCTTATTTGAATAAGAGAATGCACTTGACACCTTGATGGCTCCAATACAATTGCAGATGCAACATATAGAAAAAGTTGATCTTAAAATAAGCTGTAGAGATGAATGGATAAAGAAGATGTGGTATATATACACAATGGAATACTATGCAGCCATCAAGAGAAACGAAATCTGGCCATTTGCAACGACGTGGATGGAACTGGAGGGTATTATGCTAAGCGAAATAAGTCAGTCAGAGAAAGACAAGTATCACATGATCTCTGATATGAAGAACTTGATAGGCAAGGCAGGAGTTTGGGGGGGGGGTGGGGGAGAGAAATGAAACAGGAAGGGATGGGGAGGGAGACAAACCATAAGAGACTCCTAGACTCAAGAAATGAACTAAGGGTGGCCGGGGGGGTGGTGGGGTAGGGATAGGGTGGCTGGGTTGTGGACAATGGGGAGGGTATGTGCTGTTAAGTGCTGTGAAATGTGTAAGCCCGAAGATTCACAGACATG
>CM053610.1:13125110-13152820 GCA_028646535.1 Procyon lotor
TTATGGGTCTGTTCAGGTTTTCTATTTCTTCCTGGTTCAGTCTTAGTAGTTTGTGTCTCTAGGAATGTGTCCATTTCTTCCAGATTGTCTAATTTGCTGGTGTATAGTTGCTCATAATATGTTCTTATAATTGTATTTCTTTGGTGTTGGTTGTGATTTCTTCTTTTTCATTCATGATTTTATTAATTTGGGTCCTTTCTCTTTTCTTTTTGATAAGTCTGGCCAGGGGTTTATCACTTTTATTAATTTTTTCGAAGAACAAACTCCCAGTCCCTTTAAGTATGATATAGTGTCCTTCTTCATCTCTTATTATAGTCTTTGGTTTAAAATCTAATTTATCCGATATAAGGATTGCCACTTCAGCTTTCTTTTGATGTCCATTAGCATGATAAATTGTTTTCCACCCCCTCACTTTAAATTTGGACGTGCCTTTTTTCTAAGGTGAGTTTCTTGTAGACAGCATATTGATTGGGTATTTTTTTTTTATCCATTCTGATACTGTGTCTTTTGATTGGGGCATTTAGCCCATTTACATTCAGGGCAACTATTGACAGATAAGAATTTGGTGCTATTGTATTGCCTGTAAGGGGACTGTTAACTGTATATTGTCTCTGTTCCTTTCTGGTCTATGTTCCTTTTAGGCTCTCTCTTTGCTTAGAGGACCCCTTTCAATATTTCCTGTAGGGCTGGTTTGGTGTTTTCAGATTCTTTCAGTTTTTGTTTGTCCTGGAGCTTTTTATCTCTCCATCTATTTTCAATGACAGCCAAGCTGGATATAGTATTCTTGGCGGCATATTTTTCTCATTTAGTGCTCTGAATATATCATGCCAGTCTTTTCTGGCCTGCCAGGTCTCTGTGGATAGGTCTTCTGCCACCCTACTGTTTCTGCCTTTGTATGTTACATACTTCTTGTCCCGAGCTGCTTTCAGGATTTTCTCTTTGTTACTAAGACTCTAAGTTTTACTATTAGTTGATGGAGTGTAGACCTACTTTTATTGATTTTTATGGGGAGTTCTCTGTGCCTCCTGGATTTTCATGCTTGTTCCCTTTGCCAGATTAGGGAAATTCTCTCCAGTATACCTTCTGCCCTGTCTCTCTTTCTTCTTCTTCTGGGATCCCAATTATTCTAATATTGTTGCGTTTTATGGTATCACTTATCTCTCAAATTCTCCCCTCATGGTCCAGTAGTTGTTTGTCTTTTTTTTTCTCAGCTTCTTTATTCTCCGTCATTTGGTCTTCTGTATCACTAATTCTCTCTTCTACCTCATTTATCCTAGCAGTAACAGCCTCCATTTTTTATTGTACCTCATTAATAGGTACAATTAGGTACCTATTAATAGGTACAAATAGGTACAAGTTTTTTATTTTAACTTGATTAGATTTTAGTTCTTTTATATCTCCAGAAAGGGATTCTCTAATATCTTCCATGCTTTTTTCAAGCCCAGCTATCACCTTGATAATTGTCATTTTGAACTCTTTTTCTCTTTTTCCTTTAAATTTCACATATGAGTGAAATCATATGGTATTTTTCTTTGACTGATTTCACTTTGTATTATACTCTCTAGGTCCATCCATGTCACTGCAAATGGTAAGATTTCATTATTTTTTATGACTAAATACTGTTCCTCTGTGTGTATGTGTGTGTATGTCTTTCCATTTTTTTTTTAAGATTTATTTATTTATTTATTTGACCAAGAGAGATTGAGATCACAAGTAGGCACAGAGGCGAGAGGGGGAAGCAGGCTCCGTGCTGAGCAGAGAGCCCGATGTGGGGCTTGATCCCAGGACCTTGAGATCATGACCTGAGCTGAAGGCAGAGGCTTTAACCCACTGAGCCACCTAGGTGCCCCCATTTTTTTTTTTTCTTATTTTGGTGTTATCAACTAGTTCTTTCATGAATGTTTCATACCTTTCAGATGATAGGGCTTTCACCTCTTTGGTAAGGTTCATTCCTAGGTATCTTGTTTTGGGTGCAGTTGTAAATGGACTTAGTCTCTCTTCTGGCTACTTCATTATTGGTGTCTATAAATGCAACAGATTTCTGTACATTGTTTTTGTATGCTGTAACTTTACTGAATTCATTGATCAGTTCTAGCAGTTTTTTGGTGGAGTCTCTTGGGTTTTCTCTATATAGTATCCTGTCCTCTGCAAATAGTAGTTCTTCTTCCTTACTAATTTGGTTGTCTTTTCTTTGTTTTTGTTGTCTGATTGCTGGGGCTGGGACTTCCCGCACTCTAGTGGAATAACAGTGGTCGGAGTGGACGTCTTTGTCTACTTCATGACCTTAGGAGAAAAGCTCTCATCCTCCCATTGAGGATGATGTTAGCTGTGGTTTTTTCATGTAAGGCCTTTATTATGTTGACGTGTGTTCTCTAAACCTACTTTGTTGAAGGTTTTTATCATGAATGAATGTTGTACTTCATCAAATGCTTTTTCTGTATCTGTGGAAATGATTGTATGGTTATTATCCTTAATACTGTGATGCATCATGCTAATTGACTTGTGAATATTAAATCACCCTTGCGTCCGGGGGATAAATCCCACTTGATCATGGTGAATGATTTTTTTAATGTACCGTTGAATTTGGTTTGCTAATATTTTCTTGAGGATTTGTGCATCTATGTTAATGAGAGAGATTGGCCTACAGTTGTTTTTTTTTTGTGATGTTTTTATCTGGCTTTGGTATCTGAGTAATGCTGGCCTCATAGAATGAATTTGGATGTTTTCCTTTCTTTTCTCTTTTTTGGAATAGTTTGAGAAGAGTAGGTATTCTTTAAATATTTGATAAAATTCCCTTGTCAGGCCATCTGGTCCTGGACTTTGGTTTGTTGGAGTTTTTTTTTTTTTTTTGTTATCAATTCAATTTCCTTGCTAGTAATTGGTCTGTTCAAATGTTCTGTTTCTTCCTGCTTCAGTTTTGGAAGGTTTTATGTTTCTAGGTATTTACCCATTTCTTGTAGGTTGTCCAGTTGGTTGGCATTTAATTTTTCATAGTCTCATAGAATTTATATTTCTATGGTGTTGGTTATTCTTTATTCATTTGTGGTTTTGTTTGAGTACTTTCCTTTTTACTTGATAAGTCTCTTGAGGGGTTTATCAATTTTGTTGCTGTTTTCAAAGAACCAGCTCCTCGTTTCATTATCTATTGTTGTTTTTAGTTTGCATATCATTTATTTCTGCTCTAGTCTTTATTATTTCCTTCCTTGTGCTGGTTTTGGGTTTTGTTTGTTCTTTTTTTAGCTCATTGCAAGTGTAAGGTTGGGTTGATAGAGATGTTTCTTCTTGAAGTAGGCCTATGTATTGCTTATACACTTCATTCTTAAAACTGATTTTGCTGCATCCCAATGATTTTTCGCCTATTGTGTTTTCATTTTCATGTGTGTGTATGAACTTTTTGATTTCTTTCTTGATTGCTTGGTTGACCCAGTTATTGTTTAATAGCATGCTATTTAACCTCCATGTACTTGTGCTCTTTCCAGATTTTTTTCTGGTGGTTGATTGGTTTCATAGTGTGGTAATCAGCAAAGAGGCATGGTATAACTTCGATTTATTTGAATTCACTGAGACTTGTTTTTGGCCTAATATGTGATGTAATCTAGAGAACCTTTCATGTGCAGTTGAAAAGAATGTGTATTTTGCTGTTTTGGGATGGAATGTTCTGAATATATCTGTTAAATCCCTCTGGTCTAGTGTGTGCCTCAATGCCACCATTTCCTTGTTGATTTTCTGTTTGGATGATCTGTCCTTCAATATAAGTGGGTGTTCAAGTCCCCTACTGTTATTGTATTATTATTGATTAGTTCCTTTGTTTGTTACTAACTTTTATGCATTTGGGTGCTTACGTGTTTGGTGCCTAAATGTTTAAAATCTTTTTATTTTCTTTTGGATTGCCCCTTTATTATTATAAAGTGTCCTTCTTTGACTCTTGTTAGTTCTTGTTTAAGATCTATTTGATGTAAGTACTGCTACCCCACCTTTCTTTTGACATCCATTTCCATGTTAGGTATTTTTCCATTTCCTTGTTTCGAATCTGCAGGTGTCTTTAGGCTTAATGTGAGTCTCTTGTAGGCAACATATACATTGGTCTTGTTTTTTGATTTCTCTGTCATCCTTCATCTTTTGATTGGAACACTTAGTGCATTTATATTCAAAGTAATTCAATAATTCAATAATTACTTAATTAAGATATATACTTGTCCTTTGGTTTCTTGTTTTGTGGTCTTTTCTATAGATTTTCTTTGATCCCTTCTTGCTCTCTTTCATGGTTTGCTGGTTTCTTTAGTGATATACTTGTATTCATTTCTCTTTATTCTTTGCTAATCTATCACTGATTTTTGATTTGTGGTTACCATTAGGTTTGTATATGGTGTCTTCTTCTTATAGTGGTCTATAGTAAGTTGATGGTTGCTTACATTCGAACATATCTTTACTCCTCTGCCCCCTACATTTTAGGTGTATGGTGTCATATTTTATATCCTTTTATTTTGTGAATCCCTTGACTGATTTTTATGGATATACTTACTTTTCATACTTTCATTTGTGGTCTTTTCTTTTCACTCAAAGTGTCTCCCTTATAGGGCTGGTTTAGTATTCATGAACTCCTTTAGTTTTTGCTTAGAACTTGGTGTTTTTGAACTTTCTGTCTGTAAAACGAAGGCAAGTGGAGCTCTGCACAAGGTTGTTATGAGGGCTAATTCAGAATATAAAGAATGTGGCACTGAATATATTCTCAGTAAATGATAACTAGGGTTCTCCATTCTCTCTGTTGTTCTGGCATTTGGGTTTGGAAGCTTGGTCTGAATTGGCCTTTGAATTATGTTCTGTTATTTTGTGCTTGTTTGGGTATTTCCTAATTATTTAACCACAGCCCTTTTTCCATTTTCCCCAAAGACAGTTAAGTCAGCCTTGACATTGCTGTTTTGAATGGCCTTGTTCAGACTCTATCATGCTATAGACTCTTGTTTTGTGGCCTAATATGTGATCTGTTCTAGAGAATAGATAGGGGATGGAGATGGACTCTTATATTTCTTTCTTTTGTTAGTCTGACAACAAAATTGTAATTTCTGATGGTGGCGAAGATGTGACTAAGTGGGCATTTGTATATCCTGTTCATGGACCCAGAAACTCATACAACCTTTTTAAAAAATTTTAATCATTTTTAAATTTAAATTCAGTTAATTAACATATAATGTATTATTGCTTTCAGGAATACATGCTCTGATTCATCAGTCTTATATAATACCCTCTGCTCATTACATCACATGCCCTCCTTAATGTCCATCACCTAGGTACCCCACCCCTCCACCCTGATCCCCTCTAGCAACCCTCAATTTCATACAACCTTTTTAACGGAAAGTTTAGAAATACATATTGGATTTTTAAAGTACCTTCATATCTTTGGATTCAGTAAACTCATATTTGGGAAATAATGTGTTTTGATAGTGAACAGATGTACGTCATAATTTATCTACAATTCCAATCCTGTGTCCATTTTAGGACCTGAGGGTATAAGGCATAAATGTTGTTGCTTATGTTTGTGAAACCCCTAGAATTAGGGTTCCTTTGGCAGGAGGCCAAAGGTCTGCGGGTCTGTCCAGATGGTGGTGATGATGAGTAGGGCTCCAAATCAGACACAGTTCTTTGTCATTGTGGTGTAGATGAAAGAGGCCATGTGGGGTAATGGAAAGATCTGATCATGGCATCAGCAAACACGGATTTGCATCCAGACATTGATTAGGGGACTGACTTGTGACCTTGTGCAGATGCCTGCCTTCTCCATGTGCCCATTGCCTCATCTGTAAAATGGGTATTGTAGTGATAGTCTTGCAGTGACTTTGTGTATAGAGTGCCGAGGACTAGCAGTGTGAGCCTATGTCATCGTTACTTTTTCCGGTGAACTGTACTGATAACTGTGGATACTTTAACCTCCTGTTTTCTCCTGGACTTCTCAGGAAGAGTCAGGCTGCCAGACTCCCTCCACATCCACAGTCTTCAGAAATACTATGGGCTGGATCTATAGCCAGCTCCGCTAGAGACTGGGGGTGCATATGGGCATGGGGGCAATGACTTGTTTCCCCAAACATCATAATGCTGTGAGGTCACCTTAAGATAGAAGGCTTTGCAGAAAATGTCTTCATAAAAGTTTACAAATTTTAGGAAAACCTTATTCTGAAAATAAAAATTTGCTGAATGAAAAGATTTTGTTAAAATACAATGGGTACCTGCAAATGAAGTTTGGTATAAAGAAGTAGGTAAACTAAAGAAACAAGGACACATGTTTTCTGGTGACCCAAAGATAACCATTGTTGGTCTTTTTCATGTATTTTCCTTTAGGGTTGTCTGTGCCTTTTCATATAACTGAAATCATGCTGTATGTATTGCCATACATTTTTTTTTTTTTTTGATTTGGCCACCTAATATGTACTTTTCTCACGTTATTAAAAACTCTTTGTAAAAATGGCTTTGGAGGGACGCCTGAGTGGCTCAGAGGGTTAAAGCCTCTGCCTTCAGCTCAGGTCATGGTCTCAGGGTCCTGGGATCGAGCCCCTCATCGGGCTCTCTGCTCAGCAGGGAGCCTACTTCCCCCTCTCCCTCTGCCTGCTACTCTGCCTGCTTGTGTGCTCTCTCTCTCTCTCTGTCAAATAAATAAAATCTTTAAAAAAAATGGCTTTGGATAGCTGCACGTTACTCTATTTAGTGGGTATTAGATAGTTACTCATTTCAATTATCTTCTGATACTTTTTTTTTTTTTTTTTTTAAAGATTTTATTTATTTGACAGAGAGAAACACAGCGAGAGAGGGAACACAAGCAGAGGGAATGGTAGCGGGAGAAGCAGGCTTCCCGGCAGAGCAGAGAGCCCGATGCGGGGCTCGATCCCAGGACCCTGGGATCTGACCTGGGCCGAAGGCAGACGCTTAACGACTGAGCCACCCAGGCGCCCCTCTTCTGATACTTTTTGTCTTGTTTCCTTTATATCACATACTCCTCAAATTATTTCCTTGTTCACAATGTCTATATATCAGGCTAGAGCTGGCAGAATTACACCTTCTTTCAATGCCTGTAATGACTCATGGTTAAATCTTTAATGATTCTCGCAATTTTTTTTTAGTGTTGTCTATAATTTCAATTGGAAATCGAGATGCAGCAGTTTTGATGAGAAATCATACCTCAAAAAGTGGAGAGAGTGTTGCATTCCTGACTTGGAGTGACTGTTCGTGGCAAGTAGAAAATGTGCATTTGGGGTGAAGCTGGCAATAGCTGTTGTTTTAATTTTTGTTAAGGACTGAGATTACTTGGGGGGTGGAAATGAGGGGCATGTTTCGTTTTGCGGCTAATGTGAATACAGTGGAAATTGAATGGATTTTTCTTCTCTCTGTCTCTAGCCTTAGTGGAACTTGTACTAATTTTCTGGAGTTGTTCACCCAGCGCATACAATTGCTTTCACCAGAAATGATCTCATTTCGGGAGCCTGTGAAGGGGAAAAGGAAATGTGTTCTCACGACTGTGAGGCAGCGCAGAGTGAAGGAAGCTGCAGAGAGCTCTGCGTGTGTCTGTGGGTGTGGAATTGTGTGTGAGAGAGAGTATGTGTTTTGGGGCAGTGCGTTGACAGCATTAAGTCAGAGAGGAGAATGTGGGAGATAATGACAAAGCTGTGCGTGGCTCCTGCCTGACAAGCTCAAGTGAGTAAATGCAAAGATCTGCTCTGGGTCTCCAGAGATTTTGGGTGATAGGGCTTACCTGTAATTAGTGAGAAAATAGCCGAGATCCTGGTTGACAGGTTGTGTGGGGGGACCTGATGTGTGCAGGACAGGCTGGTTGGGAGTGGAGACCAGAGAGGCTCCCTGACTTAGTCAGGGTTGCACAGCTCAGTTCAAGTCCATATCTGTGTGACGGCAAAGCTCCTCCTCCTTACATCCCGCCACATAGTGCCTGTTCTCGGGGATACAATCTGCCGCCTGTCCTCGGCGGAATGTGAGTGGTTGATGGTCATGCCCTGCTCCTAACTAAGAGCAGGTAACACTCAGGGATGCTCGGAACTTTTATTTATTTATTTATTTTTATTTTTTATTAATTTTTATTAACATATAATGTATTATTTGCCCCAGGGTACATGTCTGTGAATCTTCGGGCTTACACATTCATTTCACAGCACTTAACAGCACGGAACTTTTAAAAACCATATAGTCCAGGGTTTATCTTGTTTGCATTTTACATATCCTCGGCTCTGTCCCCCAGAATTCTTGGGGAGAAATGGGATTGCAGAGCTGGGAACCATGTTCTGTTTAGCGTTTCACTTGTGCACCTGTCAGGTGGGGGCAGATCATTAACCGGAAATTATACTCTGTTTCTGTATAAAAGAAATACTGGTAAATAACGCCAAACAGAATTTATGCCTTTATACCTGGGGCAGGTGTGTGAGCACACTTTGTTTTCCACTATTTGATGCTGTACAAATTCAAACTGGAAGCTTACCCTCTGAGGCTTCAGCCCTGTTTTTTGTTGTTTGTTTTGCAAGGCGTTTATACCTGTTTTCTTAATTCAGCACATACTTGAATACCTTCTCTTTGCCAGGCACGTGTGTGTCTGTGACGTGAGGACCTAGTATGGAGAGAGTTTATAGCTCAGAGAAGAGGGAGGCCATGCATTCATGGTCAAAAATTGGCAGATACTAAATGGAGGGCCCATGGGAGAGAGGGATGAGGACGGGGGTGGGTAACATGCCCAGCCTCTGATGAAGTGATTTTTGAGCTGACATTTGAGGCCCAGATGTCCAGAGTAACCTGCCATGTTTAGAGTTTGGGAGAAGCAAGTCCTTGTGTTTTGTTTCCTCCCCCAGACTGGCATCTTCCTCTATCTTCTCCATATCAAAATGGTGCCACCATCTACTTAGCTGCTGAGCCAGAAATCTACAAGTTCTCTGATTGCTCATTTTCCCTTCCTCTCCCCCACTCTCTTGTTGCCACCTTTGAAAGGTATTCCTAGCTGTCACTCCTCTCCGTCTCTGCTTCCGGCTGTCATCATCTCTCCCCTGGACTGCTGTGATAGCTTCCTGATTAATCTTCCTGCTTGCACCCTTGCCCTCCTCCTGTACCTCCTAATTATTCTTCAGCCAGCATTTAGGGGGCTTGGACCAAACAGGAGCTACCGGTCATGTGCAGGTCTTTAAATGACTAAAATAGACTAAAAATAAAAATTCAGTTTCTCGGTCCTACCGAGACACAGCCACATCTCAAGGGCTCATTTGTTAGTTACATGTGGCCAGTGGTTTATTGCATTTGACAGTGTAGATAACAGGGTATTTCCATCATTGCAGCAAGTTCTTCTGGAGAACTCTGAGTTAGAGTAATCGTTCTGAAATACACACCAGCTCATGGTACTCTCTGCCTGGAACCTCAGATGTTTTTACAGCTCAGGGGGCATAAAATCCAAATTTCACTCTTAGAGTGCTACACGATCTGATCCTTCTCACCTGTCTAGCCTCGTTGCACTCCTGTCCCCTCTTTGACCACTAAGCTGTTCCTTGGCTTCCTATTGCTAGAACACAAACAGCTTGTTGACTCCGTGGGGCCTTCAAAAAAGCTCACACCTGGGTTCCCTCTGCGTGAAATGGCCTGTCTTCCACTCCCCAGCCCAAACAAATTCTTAGTGTTGATGCCTCCTTGTGGTCCTTTAGCTATGAGAATAAATGCCACCACCTCCCGAGGCCTTCCTTGATGATTCAGTCTAAAGCAGCCATCCAGTGGGTCTTAGACACCTGAGTTACATTGTCTTCCCACTGTTGTCATCGCACGATGTTCTCCTTGTTTATTGCTGAACTGTCTGTGCGTGTCTCAGCTTGTGTGCGCAGGCTCCTAGATGGCAAAGAGCAGTCTGTCTAGTTCAAGGCTACAACCCTGGTACCTAGAACGGTGCCTGACTTAGAGCAGGTGCTCAACTAATAGCTATTGGGCGAATGAATGAATCCTTCCAGGGAGGAAGGACTGCTCCTAGCTCAGATGGTTGCTTTGTACGGATCAGAAAGAAGCACCCCTTGCTCTTGGTGACCTTGTATCGTGTCCGTCCTGCATGACAGCCTCGTAGCCCCGGGAAGAGAAGTGATCTCTCCAGGCAGGAGGCAGAGCAGGTACAGAGAACCTGAAGGAGGAATGTGCTTGATGTGTTTGAGAAGAAAGAAAGACTGGTGCGTGTGGAACATAGCGTGTAAAAGGGAGTGGAAAATGAGAAAAATCAGGAGATACAGTTGGGGGGCGGGTCACATGGGGCCTGGAAGGCTGTGATAAGAAAGTTTTATTGGTGTTCTGTGTATAGTAGGAGACTGTTGTAGGCTTTAAGCAAGAGAGAGACATCTGATATAAAATTTATTCTTAGTTTTATTTCCTTGCCTTAATGGGTAAATCTGTTCTAACATTTTTCTCAGGTATATGATTTGGGGAGACTTTTACTTTCAAGACTAGTTTTCCCAAGGGTTGGGGACTGGCTTCTCTGAAGACTGAAAAATCCTCAGATAACACTTTCATGCACAGCAATTAGGTCCCAAACGCACATCGACTCTTCCTTGAAATGCTTTCTGACATGCACTGCTGCTAATTTTGAAGGTTAAAAATTTTCAGCTTCCTCCTAAAGGTGACAGAGGCACAGAGTGAAACTAATTAGGAAAAATCCCAAGTAGTTGATTGCGGCCATTTGTTAAGAGTTTTGAAATGCAAATATGAAAGCTGGTACAGCTCTTCCTTTGGAATGGAAACACCTATTCAGCCTGAAGCTTTGGTTTCCGAATCCATCTGCCTGGGAAAGGGAAGTGTGACCTCGGTGTATGGACGCCGGTGAGCGCAGCTTGAATCTATAACTTGCTCCTGTCTCCATGTCTTCTCTTGAGACCAAAGGGAAAATACATCCTGTTTTCCCCAAAGTATCATTTATCATAGTCTCTCAATTCTGAGATGCTATAAAGAAAAAAGAGGCACCCTTGGTTAAAATGCTGCTTTTTAGGAACGAGAATGTAAACATGATATGAAAAATATGTCTCGATGGCAAGAAAGAGTCCAGTTTCAGAGAGGTTGGATGTGAAGCAAAGTATCCGAGACCTACCATTATCTACCTTGGAATCAAAGGCTAATACAGGACTTGCTGTATTCTAAGCGCTTTGAATACAGACTCATATGTCCTCATGGCAAGCTGTTGAGGTTGGTGCTCTTATTATCTCCAAGTTCCTGGTACAGAAACTGAGGTACAGAGAGGTTAAGTAACTTGTTCAAGGGTACACAGCCATAAGGTAGCTGAGTCAGGATTTGAAAACAAGCTTTCTGGTTCAGGGTCTGACCTAATCGCAGTAATGTGGGAAAAATGTGATCATGGGGGACAGCCTGAGCATCAGCAGATTGATAGATGTCTTTGTTTCTCAGCATGAAACCTCAAGTATAGATGCAGATCCTTGACAGGTAGTTTTCTATCTATGACTCACACTGTCACTGCTTTTCACTCTGGATCGGAAACATAGGTCAGTGTGGCAAGAATTGTTTTAATAAAGCAGTTTAATTAGGGTCCTGTTGTTCTTGGAGTTGTCTCAGATCAGAAATGTCTAGGAAGGCCAATCCTACCTTCCTGCTAAAGAGCAAGTAGAGAATGAAGTGCTGGGCTCCAAGGGGGAGCCTGAGAGCAGCTGGAAGGGTGATGTGCCAAACGCAGGGGAGCTCAGTGGTTGATGATGCCCCCTGTGGAGAGGGGCTGCAGGGTCCAAGCACGAACATTTGCTGCTTCTGTGTCAACCTCTTGGAATCTGTTTTCTCATCCATAAAATGGGTTGAACAAGTTCTTAACCCCTTACCTGCTGCCTTTGGAGCCAAATGTGTTTCTGAATTGAGAGTTACTTTTTAGGAGGGTGATAGAGTTCATATACTGTAGAATGAATAACACACCCCAGCAGAGTCTGAGGCAGCACCCCTGCCCCCCAAATCAAACATGCTGGTTTTTTGTCTTTGTTTTTACGGCTGCAAGTATGGCCGTTAACACTAAGGAGGAGATGTAAAAACCACCCCGAGTCTATATGGGTTTAACTCAAGTCTTAGCACCAAGTAAGTTTACACCAAAGTTAGGAAAAAAAAATCTTTTGGTTTTCAAAGCTTTTGAGAATTCAGAATTCTTAGATCGGGGTTTGTGGACCTGTACTTGCCTTGAAGGGTGATTGAAGGAAACATGTTTATACATTCCATCGTCCATCATGATGTGCTCAGTATTGTTTTCTGTTATTATTTATAGTTGTATTTTCAGTCGTCTTGGTTGGGCAGAGGGGAGCCCAGCTTGGCGAAGAGCCTGCTGGTCCTGGCTGGACTCCAAACACCTCCTAGCTTGACGGTTGGATTCTGGAGTTCTGACCTAGAACTCAGAGCATTTGGCTGTGCTCAGAACCCAGGTTCATCCTCTGACTTGGACTGGTATTTTGTCTGGCTTTTGGTGGCTCCATTCAAGAAAGAAGGAAATACTCAAGTAAAAAAAAAAAAAAGAAATTGGAAGAATGAGAATGTCTTCCCCATTTCACCCCTAGGCAGAGTCATCCTTTCTGTTGAATCTCTTGCTCTTTTTTTCCCCTCCCATGGCTGTAAAATGAGGGGGAGGGGGAAATTGAGAACAACAATAACCAAAAGAGCATTTTCCTTTAGGCAAACATGTGTGACACTCCATTAACGATAAGTGACATCTTCTTCCATCTAGTGGGAAGCGACACAATATTCACGTTAACCAGTCATCGATGGCGCCAGAAGCAGATGATGACTTGTCAGTTTCCATCCTATCCGTCATTTTCAGGCAAACAGCCTGTGTCTCTGGGTTCCACATGTTTGCAACACTGCTTATTTTTTTCTGTGAGTGCTTGGTGGTTGGTCTGGGGCTTCCAGCAGAAGCATAGACTAATGGGGCTAGGTCCTGGAGTCTTTACCTGCCACTCACTCAGCGACTGTCCCCTAACTCTGAGCCTTGGCTTCCTTCATCGTGAATAGAAGATATAGTAATTCTTTATGTCACCAGGTCATTGTGAGAAGTAAATGGCTTCAAGCCTGGGAAAGTGATTTATAAACTGGGAAGCTCTAGAAAATACCAGGCTTGTTATGATGTATTTATGTTCAGTCAACTTTGGATCTGCCACCTAGAGTTGACTTGCGTGACTTCAGGAGTTGCTCTTGTGTTCCGGGATCCTTGTGCATGTCATTCTTCATTTCACAGTAGCCTGTTAGTGAGTTCCTTCTGTACTTGCCAGTGGGTGTGTTCATCCACACATCTGTGTCTCTACTCACCCAACCTACTGAATTCCTGTTGTGTGCCAGGTACTAGGCTAGGTTCTGGAATATAGAGATGAATCAGGTAAGGATGGATGTGTCCCTAATGAGGCTCATAGGCTAATGGGGAAATGGATGCATCCACAGATGAGTATAATCAAATATGGTTGATACCCTAATTCAGGAGTAGGTTACAAATGATGGGGACACAAGGGGAGAGCTCAGTGCTGTTGGGGTTGTTGGTAGAAGTAGAGGGCAAGGCTAACTGAAGTTCTTGAAAAGGAGATGGCACTTGAGTCTTGAAAGATATTTCCTTTGTCAAGTAAGGGGGAAGGGCATACGTGGCATAGCATGTCAGAGCCTTGTACACTCAGGGGACTGACTGCGGGTTCCTGCCTTGAGAGGAGAGTGTTCAAGAAGTTTGTCTTGGCAGGTGCAAGGTCTGAGAGGCATGCTGGGGCAGGAAGGAGGAATCCTTGGATGCTGGAGCAAGCATCTTGAGTTATCCCGATGTGCATGGTTGGTCTGCCATCCGTTGAATGAAGGTTTTAGGAGGAGAGTGTCAGTCTTTGGTTGGAGTGTTCGGAGATTGTTTTTGACTTGTGGCACAGGTGGGGGGTTGGCTTGCAGGGGGCAAGGCTGAAGGCAGGAGACTAAGTGGAGGCTGCTGTCATGCTCCAGATAATAGTCTAGCAGAGAAGGGATTTAGAAGCAGGTGAATAGGGTCAGCCACTGTATAGATTCCTAGGGCAGCTGTAACAAATGACCACATCTTGGGGACTCAGAGTAACAGAAACTTATTGTCTCAAAGTTCTGGAGGCCAGAGTCTGCAATCAGGGTGTCAGCAGGGTTATGCTTCCTCTGAAGACTCTAGGGGACACTTTGTGCCTTGTCTGGTTGTTTCTGGGGGCTGTTGGCACTCTTTGTGGCCATATCACTCCAGGCTCTCCCTCTCTCTCCACATGGTCATGTGTCTATATCTTTTCCTGTTTCTTTTAAGGACACTTGTCACTGGAATTGGGAGCCACCTGGGTAATTCAGGGTAATCTCATTTCAAGATCATTAAATGATCCTATCTGTCAAAGCACATCATAAAGACCTGCTTTCCAAACAAGGTCATATTCATGGTTTTGAGAGATTAGGTTGTAGAACTAATTTTTGGGGAGCATCATTCAACCCACTAGGCCTACTGAATGGATGGAGCTATTCCCACCCTCAGGATCCCTTTAAGTGGCTGTAGAAGGAAGGCCTGGGATCTTGCACAAATGTTCTAGCAAACTTGGATAAACCTATCACCTGCTGAAATGCCACAGCACCTCCCCACAGTGCCTTTCCAGTATCTGATGAGCAGATCATGGCAGACCAACTACCTCTCGGAAGGGAGGCATTGCAAAGACACAGCGAATGCAAGTTCAAGCGGGGAGCTCTTTAGAAGTAAAGTAGAAATTCAAGTGACTGTTATTTGTGGAGAATCTGATTTTCTCCAACAGTTCTGCAAACACACTGGAACAGTTTCTTAAGCAAAATGTATTGTCTAAAGACTGTTCTCCTTGAATTATTACAAACTTTCCCCAGCTTGATGATGAGGTACAATAGAATGGGTGGCAGCGATGCTCTATTTTTGTTTTTCTCCTTGTTTGTGCCCAGTTCCTGTTAGTAATGCCGGCACAACTGCATCTCTGGGAAAGCAGCACCAATTTGATGTGCCTACATTGTGGCCACTACCGGTGCCCCTGTTAAGCAGCCCCAAGTGCTCCACCACCTGAGGTCTTGTTGGTTCGGCAGGTACTCTCAGAGCACCTACTCTGAGTGGGCTGGTGTTTTCTGCTGCAGATACGGGGAGAGACCAGACATAGTCCCTGTTCCCGACTTGTTGTCTTGTGGGGAACACGGACACACACACGGCCATGGGCCGGTGGAGGGAGGGTTTTGATGAGACAGCAAGGGCAGCCAAGGGGGAGCACAGAGGAAAGATGGGTTTCCACTAAAGTAGAAGTAGAAACACCCAATAAACAGAGGAAATGCTACCAACCTCATTAGATGCTGGGTTTGCTACTTAAGACAAGGTACCATTTTTACATGTCAAACTCGGCAAGATAAAATAAAAATGGAATAATGCTCCATGTTGGCAAGCCCCTAGAAGCCGTCTCACACACGGGTGGTGGGAATATGAATTGGTACAAGTGTCCTGGAAAGCAATTTGACAAAAGGCTCAAAAGACAGGAAAAGGTGAATCTGTTCAAGATGTCACTCCTTTTCCATGACATTCATAGGCTCCTCATTTCCCCCACATCTTCTTGGCTGTTTCTGTCATGGTGCCTGGTACCTGGGGTTGGAATGATACGTTTGGGTATCTTTCCACCCTGCTAGACTGAGACCCAAGGTTTCGGTTTCTCTAGTACTTAGCCTCATGCTTTTCTGAATACTCTAGCCTTGAAATACCTTGACGATTGAGTGCCCCCTGAATGTTGTGGTCTTGGTGGAATTTTCCTAGATTTTCTTGCACGTTTACTTTTACAGATCAAATTTAGGATTGCTTTGTCAGGCTCCCCCTTCCACTGTCCCCAAAGAAAAATAAAATGGGTATCACTTGGGATTTCGTCAATGTATAGTTGAATCCAAAGAGTATTGACATCTTTACCTTAATACGTTCTCTCAACTATGAGCACGATGACCTTCTGTTTGTTGAAGTTTTATTTTATGACTCTCCAAGAAGTTGAGTGATATTTTTACTAGATTTTTCCAAGTGATGAATCTTTCTGGTTGAGATTATTAGGTTCTTCATACCATGATGTGTTGGAGTCCGTCTGTACCTCCTTGCAAGAGCTCATTATTAAGTTTTCAGAACTTCTGTGGTTGTGAAACATAGGCATTCTTAAAACTTAAACTTGCAACTGTGTATATTATCAGAGGTAATAAATACTCAAAACTCATGACTTCCTAATCGTTATGTTGCATTTTATTATCAGTGCCCTCGAGGTTTTTTATGTCTGTGGTATGTCTGTAAACAGGCAATCCTGTGTCACCGTGGACCATTGCACAACTCTTCCCACCTCTACGTGCAGTGGTACTGTGTTGGGCATTTCTGCTGGCCGTGGTGGGAGTATTGAAACTGCGGAAATCAGAAATGCTGTAAATGCTATAAATTAGGCCCCCCCACCCCGAGAGTGAGTTAAAAATTCACAAACACGCTTTTGATGAGTTTGTGTGTGTGTATGGCAAATGGGATGTCTTCTGCCCAGCTTTATGTGTTCTTATTGGCTGACAACGTTTTATGAAAAAACGATGAGTTTATTCATTTACTTCTACACTAGATGTCTTACTGAATTTGATGATAAGTTACAATCATTTTCCTGTTGATTACCTTGGCTTTCCTAGGTAGATACAAATCATTTTAAAATAATGATAATTAAAATATTTTACTAAGAGTTGAAATCAAGAATGGATATTTATTCTAATCCAATATTGTTTGGCATCTATTGATACACTTGTATGATAAATTTAAAAAGCATTTTTCTTTGTATTAAATATATTAATGCTGAAATATCCTTGTATTTCTGGAATGAAATTTATTAGCTCATATTATTTTTTCCATATGTAATAGGGTTTGGTTTCTTAATTTTCTTTTGGATTTTTATTTATACACATGATACTGGCTTACAAATTTATAATTTTGCAACTTTGACCAGATCTCGGTATCACGATTATGACAGAAATGTTTGAAAAATGGTAAGTGAAATGTCTGCTCTTTTAAAATTTATCACTTATTAAATGTTACTTAACCTTTGGCCGTGAGATCTATGTAACAAAGCTTATAAAGCATTTAAAAATGATCTGTTGAGGTTCTTTGTGGCATATTATTAATTCTTTTTAGGAAAAGGAAGTTTTATATATATATTTTGTAGTCTTTGGTTAATTTGGAAGTTTTCCTCTCTTTTCTAATTTTTTGGAATAGTTTGGGAAGGGTAAATATTTAATTGTTCTTCAAATGTTTGGTAGAATTCCCCTGTGAGGCCATCTGTGTCCTGGACTTCTGTTTGTTGGGAATTTTGTTGTTGTTGTTACTGATTCAATTTCCTTGCTCGTAATTAGTCTGTTCAAATGTTCTATTTCTTCCTGCTTCAGTTTTGAAAGGTTATATGTTTCTAGATATTTATTCATTTTTTCTAAGTTATCCAATTAGTTGTCATGCAATTGTTCATAATAGTCTCTTATCCTTTATTTCTGTGGTGTTGGTTGTTATTTCTCTTTAATTTGTGATTTTGTGTGAGTCCTCTTTTTTTTTTTCTGATGAGTCTGGGTAGAGGTTCATCAATTTTGTTGACCTTTTCAAATAATCAGCTCCTGGTTTCATTGTTTTATACACACACACACACACACACACACACACACACACACACACACACATTTAGTTCTTTTTCATTTGTTTCTGCTCTGATCTTTATTATTTTTTTCTTTCTTTTTTTTTTTTTTTTAAAGATTATTTATTTGACAGAGGGAGAGAGAGAAGACACCAAGGGGAAGGGTGGGGAAAGGGAGAATGGAGAAGCAGGCTCCTCATGGAGCAAGGAGCCCAATGAGGGGCTTGGTCCCAGGGCTCTGGGATCATGACCTGAGCAGAAGGCTGTTGCTTAACTGACTGAGCCACCCAGGTACCCCTGATCTTTATTATTTCTTTCCATTTTTGGTTTTGTGTTCTATTTAGTCAGAAGAGAATAGGGCTTTTCATCTTGGGGTCATGAGTTCAACTGAGTGTAGAGGTAACAACAAAAAATGCCTTAAAAAATAAAACAAAATTTTTATTTATTTTTTTAATTTTTAAATTTTTTTTAAAGATTTTATTTATTTGACAGAGACACAGCAAGAAAGGGAACATAAGCAGGGGGAGTGGAAGAGGGGGAAGCAGACTTCCTGCCAAGCAGGGAGCCCAATGCGGGGCTCGATCCCAGGACCCTGGGATCATGACCTGAGCCGAAGGCAAACGCTTAATGACTGGAGCCACCCAGGTGCCCCTAAAAGAAAATTTTTAAGAAAGTGTTGTTTTTCTAGCTCCTTTAGGTTAACATGAGCTTGAGATTTTTCTTCTTGAGGTAGGGCTGTGTCGCTATAACCTTGCCTCTTAGAACAGCTTTTGCTACATCCTAAAGGTTTTGGATGGTTCCTTATTCTTAAATTTTCCTCTTTGGATTAGTCAGGACTCAGAAGTAGGTTAAATTTGCTTACTGTGTTTCTGTTGATTTGTTTTCCAACAGTTTGCTTTATAGATTTCAGCACAGTGTTACCTGTTGCAGAAAATATCATAATAGGATTCTTTTGTGAATTACAGCTTTTATCAATGTAAAGTGGCTTTCTTTGTACTATTTAATATCGTTTAATTCTGCTTTGATGGATATTGGTAAACCTGCATTTTTTCCATTGACAGTTGCCTGTTAAACCTGTCCAGTCTTTCACATTTCACCTTTGTTGAATTAAGGTTTTGTCTGATGGCACTTAGTTCTACTTGATTCTTTGACTGAGTCTGTGAGTTACTGTCTTTTACTAGAGAAGTCGAGGCCATTTATACTGTCCTAACTGCTATGTATTTTTTTTTTCTAATGTTCATCATCTGTATTTAATGCTTTGTATTTCTTCTTACTTTTAGATTTTTCTTCCTCCCTACGTCCTTTTCTTTTCAACCCATGTGCACTGGTTGGCAACCTGGAGCCTGTTTTTGTGGACGCCCAGGCCAAGAGTAGCTTTTACATTTTTAAATGGTTGGAAAACAATACAAAATCAAGGAGAATATGTGGCAACAAGTGTATGGAACTCAGAAACCTGAAATAGTTATGATCTGGTCCTTATAAAGGAGTTGGCTAACTCTTCACCTAATAAATAGGTATTTGCATTACATCCTGCATTCAGTTTCACTGTTGTGAATACGTTTAGTGGTGTTAAAAATATATGACTTTGGCACCTGGGTGGCTCAGTGGGGTAAAGCCTCTGCCTTCAGCCCAGGTCATGATCTCAGGGTCCTGAGATCGAGCCCCGCATCAGGCTCTCTGCTCGACGGGGAGGCTGCTTCCCCTTCTCTCTCTGCCTGCCTCTCTGTCTACTTGTGATCTCTCTCTCCCTCTGTCAAATAACTAAATAAAATCTTAAAAAAAATTAAAAACATACGACTCATTTTAGCTTTTTCTAAAACTTATTTCTAATTTCCTTCAGAATACAAAAGACATTCTAGTTTTTCTCCTGCATAGGATGGAGCAGATTGGTATATACCATCCTGTCATCTTTATTCATGTCCTCACTAGCTGATGGTGTAGTATGGGATTTTTTTTCCCAAATATGTTTGTTTTATTTTTTCAGTGTTACAAGATTAATTGTTCATGCACCACCCCCAGTGCTCCATGCAATACGTGCCCTCCTCAATACCCACCACCAGGCTCGCCCAACCCCCCCCACCAAAACCCTCAGTTTGTTGCTCAGAGTCCACAGTCTTTCATGGGTAATCTCCCCCTCTGATATCCCCCCATTCACCCTTCCCTTCCCTCTCACAATGCCCTCCTTGTTTTTCCTTATGCTCCACATGTAAGTGAGACCATAAGATAATTGGCTCTCTCTGCTTGACTTATTTCACTCCTCATAATCTCTTCCAGTCCCATCCATGTTGATACAAAAGTTGGGTATTCATCCTTTCTGATGGAGGCACAATATTCCATTGTATATATGGACCATATCTTCTTTATCCATTCATCTGTTGAAGGGCATTTTGGTTCTTTCCACGGTTTGGCGATTGTGGTCATTGCTGCTATGAACATTTGGGGTACATGTGGCCCTTCTTTGTACTACATCTGCTTCTTTGGGGTAAATACCCAGTAGTGCGATGGCAGGGTCATAGGGTAGTTCTATTTTCAATTTCTTGAGGAATCTCCACACTGTTTTCCAAAGTGGCTGCATCAGCTTGCAATCCCACCAACAGTGTAAGAGGGTTCTAGTATGGGATTTTTAATCCACATTTAATGTAATCATCATTTAAAATTATAGCTCTGTGTATCTTTTTTTTTTTTTTAAGAACCATTAATAGATACATTGTTGGTAACTGTGTTTATATCCATTTTAAGGGCATTCCGTGCTCACCCTGCTTTGGTGTTCTCTACCAGGCCTTTGAAAACCTATAAACCATACCCATTTTTCATTTTAAAAAGTAACCCCTATTTGGTTAGACTATCTCTTTTAGTATTTCCCTGAGGACTGTTAGCTGGTCAACGGAGAGGTTGGGGTAGGTGGGGGTGGAGATGTTTTGCAGGTATTTTCTGCATTTTTTTTCACGTTCGTTAAGTGTCTTTCTGCTTCTTCTGTATATGAACAAGGAGTGCTTTAAACTCTGCACTTACCTAGTTGGTAGCTTTTGCAGTCCAGTATTGTGGAGAAGTCTGAGGTTAGTCATTTAATTATAGGAGTATTTGCTATATAGATTGCTTGTTTATTTCTTCTTTGATACTGGAAATACTGTACAGGATGTTTAGGACATTCTGTCCAGGTTATTTTTTGTGCGATCTAATCTATTTCTTGGGAATTCTCATTATATATCTTTAATATTTATGATTTTCTTGTCATTTTGTTGCTGAGAGCTGTGTGTCTACAATGGCACCTGTGGTAATGGGCTTACCCAGTATGCCAGAATTTCAGGACTCTTTGAATTCTCTTGATGGGCTTTCTACATTTATTATTGCATTCAGTATTAGTACTTCAACTAATACTGGGAAAGCATCCACACTGTGCATTAGGTACAAGATATAGAAGTGGAGGGTTAATTTCTGTATCTCTTCCTTTTTTGCAGTAAAACACCTGTATTAGTTTCCTATTGGTGCTATAACAAAATTCCACAGACTTGAAACAGCCCAAGTTTATTATCTTACCGCTCTGGAGGTCCAAAGTCTAAAATCAAAGATTCAGCCGGTCTGTGTTCCTTTTTTGGAGGCTCTTGTGGGAGAATCTGTTTCCTTGCGTTTTCAGGCAAGGGGTGTCTCCAGGGCATCTGCATTACTTGGTTTGTGGCCCGAAATTACTCAGGTCTCTGCATCTGACCTCCTGTCTCTTTCTCTGAGTATTCTTCCCTCTTTTATTTATAAGAACCCTTGTGATTACAGGGGGCCTGTTGGATAATCCAGAGAATCTCCCAAGTCCAAAATTCCTTAAATCTACAAAGTCCCTTTTAAAGCCCTGTAAGGTAACATGTTCAGAGACTCTGGGCATTACTAGGATGTAGCTTTTGGGGGGATCATGATTCATTCGCCGCATTTCCCTCCCCGATGCGTGTAGAACTCTGTGATTCCATGCTCCCTTTTAGAAGGCAGTCGAGTGGGTCTCTTTTCCTTTCTCTGTCCTGTGTCCCATCTGCACATCTTTGCTGACTTCTGTGATGTGTCTGTTCTGTGGATGCCTTTTGGGCCTAACCCTTTATTACTATGCCAAGACATCATTCTACTTCCTTCCAGCCAAATGTAACTATAGCCTTTCTTCTTAGAAACTTCTTATTTAGAGTTGCCTGGGTGGTGCAGTTGGTCAAGGGTCGACTCTTGGTTTTGACTCAGGTCATGATTTCAGGGTCGTGAGATGGAACCCTATGTCAGGCTCCAGGCACAGCATGGAGTCTGCTTGAGATGGTTTCTCTTCCTTTCCTTCTGTCCCTCCCCCTGCTCGTGTGCGTGCTCACTCGCTCTCTCTAATTGGTAAATAAATCACTGAAAAAATTAAAAGAAGAAACATTTATTTTCCCTTCCAACCAGTGCCATTTTGTACTCAGTAACTAAAATATCCAGCATTTTTTTAAAAGATTGATAAATTTATTAGAGAGTGTGATGCACACTCTCTAATAACATATATTAGAGCAAGGGGAGGTGGGTAGTGGACTAGGCAGAGGGAGATGGAGAGAGAGTCTCAAGCAGATGACCCACTGACAGGGAACCTGGTGTGGGCCCCCATCATGACCTTAAGACTATGACCTGAATTGAAATCAGGAGTCAGATGCTCAACCAACTGAGCCACCCAGGTGCCCCTCGAGCATTTCTAAGGAAGGATACTATAGTGTATGGAGATTTTCTTTTAATGGGGGATAAAATAAGGTTTTATGTTTCAAGAGGACCAGCAACACTGTAACAGTCTTTATTGTCCTCTTCTGTTCTTCATTTCTGGTTAATTCTACATATCACTGCTTCAGTACTGAACAGCATCATTTGGCTCCTGATGGCTATTACGTGCATTAATGTTATCTTACCAACTATTGAATTTTAAAACATTTTTATTTTAATTACCTATCTTTATTTTTTTTGTAGCCTTTCAACTAAATCCCTTTTTAAAAATCTTTTGATCTCATTTTAAAAAATTCCTTTTTTTTTTTTTAAGAAACTAGGTTTTCTTGAATTTATGGAGAACACAAAGGAGATAGTATGAGACTTAATGGCATTTCATGCACTGAATCATTCTAGAAAAGTATATTTTCCCTGAATACTTTATTCTGTCTTGTTTAATTTAGAAAACATCTTCCTAGTCTCTATATTGGTTGCATTTTTCTTTTGTAGTCTTTTTATAAATGGGGACACTTAAATGTCCTGGTATGTTCTCCAGAAATAGGCAAATGAAATTATTTGGGGTGCTGTTTGCTCTCTGCTCTGTTAATATTTGAAACATTGTATTTACTCTATCAGCCACGGTCACTGTATCATCTCCTTGCTCAAGCCAGTTTTTTAAGGGGGTGTGTGTTTGTGTGCGTGTGCGTGTGTTTATGCATATGTGCACATTACTGTTGGTGTGTGGGGGAGCAGTGACAGGTGTTGTTTGACTACATTTGCATAGGAGATGATTCTTTTGATTTGACTGAACGCAGTATTTCGTTAACCTTTATCAGAATACACAGGAATATATGTTAAATACCCATGTGACCTGGTTGGTGACTGTACCTGAGCTGGCTCCTGGTGGGTAGTAGTGGGTTGAGTGGTCAGGGTGCAGAAGGGCTCTCCGTCACCTGGGGCTGGCACTCTTTAATAGTGGAGGGTGGGAGGGACTAGGTGCTGGGCAGTGGGGCCAGCCCTTCCCGGTGAGAGGGGCTCTGTGCCAGCAATCCGGGCATGGAATTGGATAGATTGGGGAGGTCCAGGAGTGAACTCCTGGTGGAGGATTGAGCACTGTTCACTCAGCTGTACTAATTTTCTACCTCTGTGCTTGTTCATTTTGGTTCTCCCTCAGAGCTCAGGAAATCTTTCTGGAAGTTCTAGCCAGCTATTCATTGAGCCTAGGGTCCTGGCTTTAAAGGGGAGGGGCAGGGCCCTCTGGACATAGGTGTTAGTGGACAGTGAAAAGGAAGAGAGTCCCAGCAGAAAGAGAAAGTCAACTTGATCCTCAGATTGAGGTTGGTGGTTTTTTTCCCTCTGTTTCCCCATCTGGGCTCAATTCTTGGGGGATTTAGTTTTGTAGTATGGGAGAGACCATACATTGCATCTGAGCCTCTGTTTCCTCCTCTGTAAAATGGGGATAAAGGCAACTCCTACCTTCCTGAGCTATTGTGGATTAAGTGAGGTGACGCTCTTGAAGTACTTCCCTCCTTCTCTGGCACAGGGAGCTATGCTCAACCAAATGTTTTCAGTAACATTTTATAAAATAACAGTTGGTTGAATAAACAAGATAAAAAGATACTGGGTGAACTAAAAAATCTAATTTAAGATGGAAAACGGGATTGCTTTGAATTTTCCTGATGATTGCTAATATAAGCATCCTTTCATGTACTTTTTGGCTGTGTGTATGTCTTCGGAGAAATGTCTATTCAAATCCTTTATCCATTTTTAAATCAGGTGCTTTTTTTTTTTTTTTTTTTTTTGCTGTTGAGTTACTGGAAGAAATTCCTTATGTATTTTGGATGTAAATCCCATATCAGATGTATGGTTTCCAAATATTTTTTTCATTCTGTAGATTGCCTTTTCACTCTGTTAATTGTTTCCTTTGCTTTGCAGAAGCTTTTCAGTTTGATGTAGTCCCACTAAACTGATTTTGCAATAAAGCTTGTGCTTTTGGTGTCCTATCCAAGATATGATCATTACGTGCACCATCAGGATGGAGTTTACATTCTAGGTCTTATGTTTAAATTTTTCAATCCATTTTGAGTTGCCTTTGGTGTATAATGTAAGATGAAGTCTAATTTCATTTTTTTGCATCTGGATATCCAGTTTTCCCAGTATCATTTGTTGAGGAAACTATCCTTTCCCCATTGAGGTATCACCTTAAGCTCATCAGGATGAGCTTATCCTACTATTATCCTACTACTATTATCCCACTATTATCCAAAAAAAAAAAAAGAAAGAAAAGATAAGAAAAAAGGAAAAATAGTAAGTGTTGGCAAGGATGTGGAGAAAGTGGAACTCTTGTCCATTGTTGACCAGAATATAAAATGACCTAGCTGCTAGGGAAAACAGTATGATGGTCCCTTAAAAATAAATAAATAAATAAATAAATAAATAAATAAATAAATAAATAAATAAATAAATAAATAAAGAGAGAGAGAGAGAGAGAGACACCCCATGACCCAGCAATTCTAACCCTGGGTATACATCCGAAGAATTGAATTTGGCATCTTTAAGAGATGTGTCCACTCCCATTTTCATTGTAGCATTATTCACAATAGCCAAAGTATAGAAGCAACATGAATGCCCATTGCCAGATGGAAGGGTATAGAAAGGGTGGTACATACATACAAGGGCTTATTACTCATTCTTCAAAAGAATGAAATCCTGCTTTGTGTGACAACAGGGTTGAACATAGTGGGCATCATGCTAAGTGATAGAAGCCAGTCACAGACGAGTGGCGTATGACTCCACTTCCATGGACTACCTAAAATACTGTAGTTCGAATCTCTAGAAACAGATGAGAATGGTGGCTGCCAGGGACTGGGCGAGGAGAGGAGAATGGGAAGCTGCTCTCCAACAGGTATAAAGTCCCAGTTCTGTAAGATGCATAAATTCTCAAGATCTGCTAGACTGTACAGCACGGTGCCAGTCAATAACGAACCTGCATTGTCCACTGAAATTTTGTTAAGAGGGTAGATCTCATGTAAAGTGTTCTTTTTTACCCCCCATTTATGTATGTATGTATTCATTTTTATTAACATATATCATTTGTTTCAGGGGTACAGGTATGTAATTCGTCAGTCTTACACAATTCACAGCACTCACGATAGCACATACCCTCCTCAGTGTCCATCACCCAGCCACCCCATTCCTCCCTCCTACTCCCCAGCAACCCTCAATTTGTTTCCTGAGATTAAGAGTCTCTTATGATTTGTCTCCCTTTCTGGTTTCTTCTTGTTTCATTTTTCTCTTTCTTCCCATCATCCTCTGTCTTGTTTTTCAAATTCCTCCTATCAGTGAGATCATATAATTATCTTTGTCTGACTGACTTATTTATAATTTATTTATAAGTCAGTCATAATACCCTCTAGTTCCATCCATGTCATTGCGAATGGCAAGATTTTCTTTATTTTGATGGCTGTGTAATATTCCATTGTATATATGTACCACATCTTCTTTATCCGTTCATCTGTTGATGGACACCTAGGTTCTTTCCATAGTTTGGCTATCGTGGACGTTGCTGCTATAAATATCTGGGTGCACATGCCCCTTTGGATCACTACATTTGTATCTTTAGGGTAAATACCCAGTAGTGCGATTGCTGGATTGTAGGGTAGCTCTATTGTCAACTTTTTGAGGAACCTCCATACTGTTTTCCAGAGTGGCTGCACCAGGTTGCATTCCCACCAACAGTGTAGGAGGGTTCCCCTTTCTCCGCATCCTTACCAACACCTATCATTCCCTCAGGTAAAGTGTTCTTACCACACAAAAACATCAGCAGAATGTAGGAACAGTAAGAGTCAGGTGGTAGAGATTATATATTATTATCATTTATCAATGCATTTTGCTTTTTCTGGCAAATACTGGCTATGTTAAGGTAGCAAAAGCAGAGTTGCATCCGTAAAGGAATGATCCTCAGGAAGAGGTCCTCAAGCTAGCATTCAAGGGAAGATGGAGCTTGCATGGCGGTGATGGGTTGGGTGACCCTTCATCCCGGTGTGCTGTGGACAGTCCTGGTATGTGTCTAGCATTCCCCAGTATAATGATGAGTAGCAGTTCTTCTTTTCTCAGTCAGAAGTGTCCTGGCAGAGAGGATAAATTCCATATTCATATTAGTAATGAGGGTGGGAGGAGATACAGGGAGCAAGGCAGGGGTGAGGGAGGTGTTGTAGACAGACCATCGGAGAGGTTGGTGAGGACGCCTCCCCTTTTGGACATCAGTTCCTTACCTGCAGGGGAGTTGTTGGGTCTGTTCTTCCATTTTATTCCTGGTTTGTGTATATGCTCACAACGCACATTTTGGGGTGAAACACCCTCTAAGGGTGATGTGTAATTTGCCTGTATGCAGTACAGCTGACTCTGCTGAGCTCTTTCTAGGCCCCCTTGCTTGACTGATTACAGTAAATGGGGTGTCATTTAAGAGCAGGTGATGTGGAGATAGTATTGGGTCTAAAGTACAAAATATTAATTGATTAAAAAAAAAGTAATGAAAACCTAATTAAAGCAGACATCCTGAGCAGGGCGCTCCTGGAATCCTGGGACAGTCTCAATTACCAGCTTTCCTCCGAGCTTATAATGTGTAATTGGGAGGTATTAGGTTCTAATGGATGAGATTAATACAAAAATTAATTAATGGAAAAGGAAATTAAATGTGAGTTTGTTAAAATTTTCCGGAGGTGGGTACATGACGTCGGTGCTCAAAGATTTATTAATGAAAGTCTTTGTGAGTGATAAAGTCTTGTAGGCGTAACTGACACTGGAGGCCCCTTTGCTCTGCCCAGCCTCACCCTGTGTCATTTGTCTCCATTAAATAGCATCTGATGTCCGCTAGAGCAGTGAGAACCAAGGGGAAGCCTTAACGTGGAAGAATCAGGAGGTGTTCATTATGCTCGAGGAGAAGGGGTGCGTTCTGGCCGCTGCCTCCTGCGGCCTCACTCGGAAAAGGGCGAACCAGACGGAGTCTTCCGATCACTCAGAAAGAAATTTAAGAGTAACAAATCTATGTAGAGTAAGATATTAAGAGCAAATTTACTTTTCCTACAGCTGCATGAAAAATTAACTTTCTTTCCTATCCAGGAGAGCTGTTTTTGTAGATGTTTAGGCGCTGGCCATGCCGGCGAGGGCCCCTAACGACGTTGGCTTGCCACGGACGCGGTCTCCCCTGTGCTCCCGGGCGCTGCAGCTTGACCTTCGGCGTGATTCATCGTTCTCTTCTATTGATCTGTAGTTAATCACTTCTGGGTTTTGATTTCTCCCCCTCAAAATGAGCCGGGGTGGGGTTGAGGCGTTCTCAGGGCAGTTTGTGAGGCAGTTTAAGCTGTTCCTACAATTCCACGTGCACCAAAG
>CM053610.1:13153320-13203434 GCA_028646535.1 Procyon lotor
CATCCATCCATCCCCCATCTACCTATCCATCTACTCCTCCATCCATCCATCCCCCATCTACCTATCCATCTACTCATCCATTCATCCCCCATCTACCCATCCATCTCTCCTTCCCTCCTCCCCTCATTCACCCATCTCTTTATTCTTGTTTATCCAGTCAGTCATGTAGCAGAGCAGGAAAAAGGCAAAACACATTTAGTGCTGTGAGGTCAGACTCAAACAGGTATTATTAAAGGCCACTTGGATGAAGAAAATGTTGTATTTCTTTAAGACTGAAACAAGATAAAAGGCACTTTTCATGAATTAACACGCATCTCAAAATTCAGACCTATATCTATTAATATACAACCTGTACCTTTTCTAATTTTGTCCGTAGATGATCAAAAGCCAGCACGTGATGATTCAAATACAGGCTAAGTTCTAATTCCTTGCCTGTTAGGAAGCCACTTGCACTTGGCAGTGCAAAACAGAGATTGCAGACATATTAATATTTAAGAGCTTGGAGACTGGCTAAGCTAAGGTATAGGCTTGTAAAACAAGTACCTGATTACAGAGCAGATTTTTATAATGTCCAGTCGAGGGGCCATCGATCCTCAACCGGAGGGGCCCCAGCCACCCTCCTGGGTGCTGCCCAGAGCACCAGTGATCCCAGCTCTGTCTCTGAGGTCGGCGCCCCAAGGGGGAGCTGGGGATTCCACGCTCTTCTACAGACTTCCGCCTGTGGTCATAGTTAACAAAGGCAGCCAGCTAGGCGAGCAGGGACGAGATTTCCCAGTGCAGGAGCCTCATAAATATGAGATGAGACAGCTCGGATGGAAATGAAAGCTGAGATGCTCAAAAATAAAGCGTGAAAAAGTCCTGGCCCCGTATAAGAACGGGATTGATCTCTGTACGCTGACAGAATGTACGATTTCCCTTCGCTTTACTACAGCGCTTCTGTTTCTATAGAAACCACCAATTTTATAGACAGATCGGCTCCCTGAGAAGGCGCGTGGAGTTCAGTTTGAAGCCAAGTGCCGTCAGGGCACCGGCACTCCCAACCCCAGGGAGGGGGCTTTCTTCTTTGCTGGCTAACTAGCTCTCCTGGGGATGGTTAATGATTACCAGCCTTAGAACCTGTCACCATTATTATAATAACACTTGCAAGGCATCTGCCCTTCCACGGAGCCCCCGAAGACACAGCTAGTTGTAGGGCCCTTGGAGCGCCCTTGCAGAGGGCAGTGGTGTACGGCTCTTCTATTCCATTCATTTGTTCATCAGCTACATACTGATATCTCAGCACCAGACCCTGTGCGGAGCCCCGGAGGAGTCTGTGCTGCGGGGAGGGAGACGGACAGGCAAATCGATAACTTCATTTCAGTTCTGCAAGAGAAGTTTTTCTGGCCAGGGCTCCCGGACAGAGAGAGAGGCGGGGAGAGAAATATGCCTGGTGTTCGCTGGGTTCCGGGGATGGTCTGGCCCAGGTAAGCAAGCTCTGAGTGCTTCAGTTACGTTTGCTGCATCCCAAGCTACCCCCAAACCCAGGAGTGTCAACCACTGACTGTTGCATCTATAGACACGTGATCCTGTGGGTCAGAGACTCGGACAGGGTGCAGTGGAAAGTTCTGGGTCTGCTCTGTGACGTGTGGGGCCTCAGCTGTGGTGGCTCCCCCAGGGGGGTGGTGGGCCTGCCCCAAAACGCCTTCCTGTGTTTTGAAGGTTGGTTCTTTTTGATGTGGCATCAGCTGGGACTGAGGTGTCCAGGCGTGGCTCGTCTACTCCCATGACTAGCTCCGGGCTAGGATGGCTAGATCGCCTGGGGCCTCCACACTTTCTGTCCACTAGCGTGGGTTTCCCCTGAGGCCACGGCCTTCTCAGGAGAGTCGTCCACGGCCGTGGGTGCTGCGAGGCTTTCTGTGACCATCAGGATTTCCAGAGCATCGCTATTCTGGCGTTCTGTTGGGAAAACAAACCACTAAGGCTAGTGCAGATTTGAGGGGAGGCTAGGAATAGGCCTCTTTTTTTTTTTCTTTCCCTCCTCTTGGATCAATTGTAGCCAACTCCATGGGGCAGTAGACAACCCAAACTGGCAGAGGCAAAAAGGAAATGGAATCATTTAACTGGAAACACCTGGGGGGCAGGTAAGCCTAGCTGGAATCTAGGTCTCTTACGATGTCATCAGTTCCTGGTTTCTGTCTCATCTTCTTTCATGGCTTTTTTGTGAACTGATGCAACTCAAAGGCACAGAACCCTTAGGGAGTCAAAGGTGATCACAGCTCAGAGCTCTGAGCTCAGTGGAGAAGGGAGAACTGCCCATTGCCACCTGGTCAACACCTGGCCCAGATTTGCATTGGCTTGTGTGGGTCCTGTGAGCATCTCTGAACCATTCTCTCTGGCCAGAGGCCTGTGGGGCTCTGATTGGTCAACCCTGAGTTACATGCCCACACCTGGGGCAGGCCTGGGTGGGAGGGGCAGCTTTCTAGGAGACGACCCAGAAGTTCTTAGGGACAGTGGTGAATAGCAGAAAGTACTGCCCTCTCTAGGTGGTAACTGAGGCCAAGGTCGAGGAATGGGGTGTTGTTGACTGAGAAGGGGGCCCAGGGTGGGGGTCTGATGAGCATCTAATGGATGGATTGAGAATGTGCACACTGTAAAGAAGGCAGAGATGGAGTCCCTGGGGGAGGTGGGAGGAAAACCAGTGGTTTGTGGCTTTCTGGAAACCAGGAGAAGCAAGCCTTTCGAGAGGGAAGTGGTGGTCAGCGTTAGCAGTGCCTTGTACAAGCCAGGTGAGAGTCAGTCATTGAACAGATAGACGGTGGGCACCTACTAGGTGTGCCAGGCACTGCTCTAGTGCTGGGGATACGAGAACAGACAACACAGACACAAATCCCTGCTCTCGGCGACCTTGCATCCAAATAAGGATGAAGGGTGGTCACTAGACCCAGCGACATGGGAGCACTTGGTGACCTTGGCGAGAACATTTCAATACAGTGCTGGGATTGGAGAGTGAGTGGAAGGCGAGATGGTGGGGAAGGCAAATGAGAATAACTCTTAAATGGAGTTTGGTTGTCAAAGGGGCTGGATGAGAAGAGACATTTTCCATTCAGTTTTGTACCCTGGGAGTTGGGCTCTCCCTCTCTCTGCATATGCTGGTTAATCTTCCGGTGTGGCATTGTGTGTGGTCTGCTCCCCCAGAGAAAACTCTCCTACTTGCTCCCTTGCCTGAAGGTAGGCCCTTCAAGGGAGAGGTCCTGCTAGGATTTTCCCTGCCAGAGGGAGAAGGACAGGGAACTCCTGACATCAGGGGGGACAAGAAGGGGCTCCTATCTCTGCCCCTTTTAGCGCCTCTGCTGCAGGTGTGGGGGGATGGGCTGGAGCGGGGCTGGCAGCAGTAAAGCATTCAAAGGGTGCAGGGAAGATGCCCTCTAACACCTTCCCATCTCTCCATCCTCAACAAAACCAAATAAGTAACCCGAACTTTCTGTGCGTCTGTATTCTTGATTTGAAATTCCTCCTCCTCCCCCGTGGTACCAGCTGTTTGTGAATGGTGAACTGGGGAGACCTCAGGTAGTGTGGAGTGGGGGCTGAGCTAATGTGGATAATTGGTCCCTGGTGATTTAGAGTTGATTGTAATTAACCTGATTTTGGAAGCACAGCCCAAGATCCCGTACCTGCAGTTCTCAGGCAGCCTGGTGAGAAAGCGCTTCGTAGTTGGTCTCTCACACCTGACTTTGACATCAGTGGTTCGCTGCCACGGTCCATTTTGCCCCTTGGGTGACATTTGGCCGAGCCTGGAGATGTTTTTGGCTCCCCTACCACAGAGGGGCACCAGTGGTTTCTAGTGGGCAGAGGCCAGGATGCTGCTCAGCATCTGAAGATACACAGGGCCTTTTCCCCACCCCACCCCCACCCCCGGCACAGAGAACTACTTGCTCAAAATGTCAGCAGGGCTGACAGCGGTGCTGTTTCTGTAGCCGAGGGGAATGGTCACGATGGTGAGTGAGGAAAGGAAGGGACACTTGGTACAAGAACTATACAAGTACAGGCTGAAAATGATCCTGACACTCCAGCTAGAAGGTAATGGATATTCAGTCCAGGGACTGATTTTTTTTTTTTTTAAAGAGAATTCGACAGTTGCATTCATATTCACAACTCGAGGCCCTTGTCTAAGGAATTGATAACATTCTGACCCATGCTCTGCTGATGCCACGGTGGGGTCAGACCACAATCTCTTGTCCTCACAGCTAAAATACTGTTTTCGAAACTCTCTGGGTTGCTTTGTTCTTGGGATTGCCTGGTTTTGTTTTCTTTAGCAAAAGCATACAAGCCTTCAATACTAATGTGTCCCTTCCTCTTGATGAGCACAGGACCTTGCAGGGTAGGGTGGGACCCTGAGGTCTCTAATGGGCCTGGCCCAGACTCCTCCTGTGGCACGTCCCTGGGTAAGCCATTGAGACGGCCTGTAATTTCCCCTGAGGGGCTCTTGCATGGGGGAGACCTTTTCACAGGAGTAGAATTCTGATTCTTCCACTAGCTAGTGGGCCTGGGTAGACGGAGGGATGACGGGTCCTCAGTGGTTCATTCTCTGTGCCCCTCACCAAAGGCGTCTCTGACTGGCAAGTGGGCTACGTTGTGCGTGAGCCTCCAGGGCGTTATGCTAAGTGCAAACCAGATAGATTCCCTTTATGTGAACCATGTGGGATGGGCAAATTCCTAGGAACAGGAAACAGATGAGTGGTTAGCCCCGGGGGAGGGGGAATGGCGAGTAGCCGCTTAATGAGGGGTCTTCTTCAGAAATGATAACATGCTTTGGAACTCCATACGGGTGGTGGTTATATAATATTATGAGGGTACTAAAAAAGGCCACTCACTTGTATGTTTTGAATGATTACTTATGTTGGGTAAATTTCAGCTCAAAAGAAAAAATAACTTCTTACAGACAGGGAGGCTGAGCTGGCCCATCTTCAGACCCCAGGTCCCTGGGCCCGCCCCCTGCTGGGCACCAGGGCAGAGAGGCTGTTCTTGAGGGGAGCTGGCCCCCCGGAAGCCCTGATAGCAGGGGCCCAGCCCTGTCGGACACTGGCGGCCAGGAGTGTCGGCTGGGGTTTTTGTCTCTTTCATGTTCCATTGGAAGTGATAAATGAAGCTTTGCATCTGCTTCACGGCAGATTAGTCCCGGGAGAGGTAGCAGACGCTCTGGCAGACGCGCGTGTAAATCCTCCTCAGTAGCCGGCTTCCTGCAGGATATAAAGTAGAGCTGGGGAGGGAGAGCGGGGAGTGTTTTGCCAGCGGCAACCGCAGGCACAGAGCAGGCCTGAGTGAGCCATTCCCCTGGCCTTGACCCCTCAGTGGCTCACCAGATGCAGGGGTGCAGAAAACAGCCCCGTTCTCTTACCACAGCCCCCTGGTGCTCCCCCTTGGGGGGGGGTGATGCTCGTGTGGAGTCCCAGACCTGAGAGACAATACCCATGAGGGATAGAGTGGTGACGAAAGTCAGACAGCTGTTATTTATTAGCTGTGTGATCTTGGGTGAATGATTTAACCTCTCTGTGCTCCAGTTTCTTCATCTACAGAATGGTGATGGTAAAGCCTGTCCCACAGGAAACTGTGAGGCTTAGATGAGCAGATACAAATACACATCAGTGACCTTATATTTGTATCAATTGTATATGTCATGTAAACATAAAAGTACATGTAGTAATATATTTATAGCATGTAATAGAATATAAATACATTAATATATGCTCTAAGTACTGTATATAATGTATGATATACATGTAATATGAGATATACACAGGTCCTTCTACAATGTCTGGCCCACAATGCTGGCAAATACTAATTTCATCTATAAAATGGTGAAGCAGATTCATTCCTTCATTCCTTCATTCGTTCAGGGAGTTGAACTCCCTCTGTGTTCCAGGCACAGGGACTAAACAGTGACTAAGATGCACACCTTCTCTGCCTTCACGGAGCTTCTGTGCCAGTGGAGAGAGAAAACAAGACATCAAGGACCAACCTCAAGGAAATTAGAGTAAATGCTGTGACTGAGAACAAGCAAGTGCATAAGGTGGAAAACAGCCAGGTGTGGCCTGTGTAGGTGGTGGTTGGGAAAGGCTCCTCTGAGGAGGTGCTCTTTGAACTGGGAGCCAGCAGAAGCAAAGTGCAGAGCCTTCTGGGGTTTAGGGGGTGTACAGCAGGTGCGAAGGCTCTGCCTCTTAGGGGAACTGAGAGGAGACCCATGAGGCTGGGGCATGGCAGGTGAGGAGTGAGGCTCCAGAGGAGGTTGGAGGAGAAGGGGGTGGACCCCACATACGGCCTGGGGAGCCGTTTACGGCAACAACGTGGATTCTGCTGGGAGTTGGAATCCAGGCTGGTGCAGTGCAGAGCTGTGTTCTAGGAGGCCATGTGAATGTTGTGAGGGAGAATGGTGTGCAGAGCTCGCGAGTGCTATTGGAAGAGCAGCTTACAGGTTCTTATGTCCCTCCGTGTGAGGGCATCAGCGCTTGCTTCCCTTGTCTGCTTGGCAAGATAGAAATTCCAGCTGAAGCTCTTTTAAGTCCTCCAGCACCAAGATCCTAAATGGACATCTCTGCTCTCCTTTATTTGTTAGAAATTCCTGTGACACAGTGGTGGGCTAGTGCACAGAGCAGTGTGGAAGGTGTTAGTGGCTCCCTATTTTGACTGCTGTCTTCACCCATGAGTTCACCCCACGAAAGCAAGTTCTTCTTGGGACCAGCTTCTCCTGGAACAGAGGGAGCTTAAGTGATTTCAAGGAGGTTTACCGTGGGGAACTATATATCGAGAGAGATTGATCCATTGGCTTCATATTCTTTGTGAAAGGAGATGGCAGTGTCGGGATGCAGCAGGAGGGAAAGTGAAAGGTTCTGGTCCTAGCAGAGGTTGGGTTTCCCTTTTCCTCTGATTTGCATTATTCCAGACAACTGAAGCCACTTGGCGGTAGGGATGCCCTAGGAGAGACTTGCTGTCCAGGGCCTGGTGCCCGGGAGAGGAAAAGTGAGTTGCTGGGCCTTCAGTGGGTATTCCTTCTCATGGGGCCAGGCTTCCCTAGGCCTGTGCAGCTCTGGGCCCCGGGGAAATGTTTATAACCTGAAGACTGTGTAGATCTGGCCACGAACAGATCCCTAAAGGGCTGGCTTGGGACAAGTGGAGTCGATCCGGCAGCTGGTGAGCTCTGAGCTGACTGCTCAGGGCTGATACCCATGGGCTATCTGGGGACTCCTTGGGGCACCTGCTACGCTGGGACATTTTCCTAACTACAGCCTGTTGGGCAGCTAGGCACCTGAGCTTCTGCCTGCATGTCCCTGGCATGGGCATCTTGGCTGAGCCATGATGCGCTGTTGAAAGATCTCTTTTCCCCCCTCCAGTCCCGTCTGAGTTTTGTTGTGAATAAACAGATGCTTGAAATTCATGCCACAGAAAAATGTCAAGCGACAACAAGTCATGAGCCCCCCCTTTGTGAAGAGTGGAAATGCTAAATATTAAAATCTGTAGGTGTCAAAGCCCTGTTGCAGAGTTTAATATGCAATTAATGTAGGTCTTTCTCCTTTCAGAAAGCACTTATGGACCCCTGGCCGAGGTAGGAAAGTAATAACAGACACTTAATGAGCACCTCTTCCATGCCACTGAGTACAAAACTCTTCTGCGCATATTATCTCTTATAATTCTCCATCACCTTCACAAGGATGCTGCTGTCAGTCTCCTTTTTGGGGATAAAATCACTGAGACTTAAGGGGGTTGGCCACTCGCTGAAGGTCATTTAGCCACAGCTGATGGAGGTCCTGAGGACTGGGGACAGGAAAGAGAACAAGACAAGGTTGCCACTCGCCTTTGCAGAGAGGCCCATGTCAGGCAAACACTTAGACAAGTTCTTCTCCAGGATGAAGTCTCATAAGCCTTAGTACGTACCCTGCCTAGAAATACCGCACCTGGGCTCTTCCATTGGCTTGTACATGCTCTTCTTAGGGAGCTGTGACTGGGGTGGGTGGAGAGGTGACCCATCTTGCTCTCATTGGCTGAGTGCCTGCATTACTCTCTTGACCCTCTGGAGCCAGTGTGGACTTATCCTGCCCATTTCTGTTTGTGGAGCTGGGCATCTGCATATGCTCCAGCATGCCTTGTTCTCTGGTCTCCATACATTGACTTCTCAGGATGGTGGCCCCCTGCGAGTGGCCTGCATTTCACCCCGCCCATGGTCACAGTGTTTCTGCAGCCTGAGTGTCCTTCCTCACAGCCTCGGCCCTTTGTTCCTGCCCCCATTCCTTGCAGACCATTGTCTTTTGCAGTTTTGGGTGGGAAGGATGGCTTCTCAATTGCACTGGGGTAGAGAAGGGTTACTTTGGTGTGGCCTCTTCTTGGGCATACCCTGGATTGTGCCTTTTAGTATTTCAGCCACTGGGGGGCTGCGGAAGGCAGTGCTGTTGGAGTATGTCATGCTCAGGCTATGTTGCCTCCTCTTGGTGATAGCCACATGGCCTTTTCCTACTTCAGCATAATTTTCCACTCAGAAGAGTATTATTGCCAACAGTTCCCTCTCTAAGCTCAGAGTTCATAGCCAAGCAGGGCATAGGAGAGTAGCCTATGAGGTTTAAATCATTTCCTGCTGTCTCAGGGAGTGACCTCTTCACAGCGCATTTCATGAAGACTTGGAGGGACTGGAGAGTTACAAACGTGAAGCGTGGAGACTGGTTAAGAAGTCACAGTGGTCAGCTAGGTACTGAAGTGACTTTCAGCCTCTGTTTCTCATTGCTAGGCCTAGAGCGATAATTACTATCCCCTGGGAAGGTGATAGTTGGGGTTAAGTCACTTTATTGTATATTAAGGTCTTAGCATCATGGCTGACACACAGTAGGTGCTAAAAAAAATGCTAGTGTATTCTTATTAGTGTGTCTTCAGAGAGACACAGAGCGGTGGTGTTGGGAGAGGATGTGACTAACTTTACCTTCATCTCTCTGTCCAACACATACTCCCTGAATGGGTAAGAAGCTACTCAGTTTTCGTTGGACAGAGAGATGGTGGCAAAGTCAATTACCTTGCCTTCTGGTACTCTGTCACGCTCTATCACTTTACCTGCCGACTTCTTTTTTTTACCCCAGAGTCCTTATTTCTACGTGAACTGTTATTAATGAAATAATTTATTCATTTATTATCATTCTCTTACTAAAATGTAAGCCCTTTGAAAGTCAAAACCTCTCATTCGCTGCCATGGCCTCAGCTCTTCATTGAAAATGTAGCTCGTAGTAGATATCAAGGAAATAGTTGATGAGTGCATGAGAAATCTAATGGGCCGATTTAGTTCAGTTTGATGAACAGCCATTGTCTCAGGATCAACTTTGGGCCAAGTACTAAGCTAGACACTAGATAGAGAGATTAACAAGACAGACCCTGTTCTCGAGAAGGAAGGGAGGAGAAAAGAAAAGAGGGTGTCCAGCGTTTCCAGTTTCTGAGCCAATGTTGGCAGAAACATGAACTGAAATGGAAGGAGTGGGAAGGAACAACACCTGGAATCAAAGCCTTCTCTATTCAAAGTCACACTCTACTGTGGACTTGTTTCCCTCCTTCCCCCCCAGATTAGCCTACAAGACCATCTTGCTTGGCAGGAGAAATTGACATCCCGTTGAAATTGATGAAATATTTAAGCATTTGCCATCAGAGTACACTAAGCATTGCCATTTGGGGAAAACTCATTTAATAAGAGGTCTGACCCATGCAAATGTATGAGAGCTGCTTGGTATGTCTTCTCTTTCTATGGATTTTACAGAAACCAGCAATGATTAAGGGGGCAAGCGAGTTGATAAAAGCATCTCTGGAGAACAAGTACTAAATGGTTTCTTTATTGCTCACCTCTCAAGGAACCTTCTGTTTAAACTGCTGGCAGTAAGTGCAGGTTAGACCTCTGTGAAGTTATTATAAATGCTGTTCTTATACCTAAGAACTTTATTTTTTAATTGGTATCTTTTCTTTCTTTTTTTCCTCCCCAAACTAATGCACTAGGAAGAATGAAAATTTATAATTTCTTAAGACACAGGAACTATTAAGAGAGAGAGCGAACAAAGAGGTTATTGAAACACCATAGACTTTGTGAAAAACTCCAACCAGGAAGAACCTCCTCACCTCCTTTGGCTGCACAATGGAGGCCTCTCTGAGCAACGTGGGGGTAGGGCAGCAAGCTGAGAACCCCAGCCCCACATGCTACTGCATGAGAAGTAGGCTGCAGGGCAAAGGCACAGAGCCAGAGACTGAGTGTTCTTGCGGGACTCTCTTCAGACCCCTCTGCTCCTTCTCTCATATCCTGCTAGCAGTTTAAGGTCTCACCATTTTATGGCTAGGGCTTCAGAAGAGACAGCGTCACTGAATGTATGAAACCGCTTTCTTTAGAACTGTGAGGAAGTGGAAAGAGTCATAAAGAACCAAGTTCTCGGGTCCTGGCTGGGCTAGGGTGGGGAGGAAATTTGGGTTGGGGTAGGAAATGGTAATTGCCTGGGCTCTTGATTCTAGAGCACACCCCTCTGAGCCATCTGATTTTGATTTTATGGAACCTAGTTGATAATCTGTGAGTTTTAAATGACTGATAATACACAATCTGTGGTATCAGGGGCAAGTTCCCCCGACTTGCACAACCTCCCCAAAGCCACTTTGACCTTCACGTGCACGTCCACGTGAATATTTCTCAGTCTGTGGATGTGGCTGTACTTTGGGTTTACTTTTGAGCCAGGTTCAGTATCTTCGTAATCTTTACCGATTAGTGACAGAAGAAAGTAAAATCAATGACAGGACAAAGAATTTGAAAGAAAAGAAAACCAAAATTCATTATAGGATAAAATATCACAGGTTCATTCTGTGTATGAGAGTCATGATTTTACTATTTTTTTTGAAAATTATCTTTTAACACTAGTTATTGAGATCTGCTCTTTATGTAGCTTAACCTTTCTGAGCCTCAATATGCTCATATGCAGAATGGGAATAATAATACAGAGTGAAATCCTCACAGATTTTACCATCTGGACCCACAGATTTCCCATTCATTGTCTCATTTGGTACTGATAGTTACATAATATGTAACGACTAGTTTTTAGCCATTAAGGACGGTTAATGGATAATGCTTGTGAAAACACTTTTATCAAGTGTGGTTTGTAAAATATGATTCAGATTTTTTAGCTGGAGTTGCTATTGTTGGCATCAAATGATGATTTAAGAGTTGCTCTCAACTCTCTGAAAGCTTGTGATTTGGAAGGGAGAGGAAATTTTCCCTGGTGGATCCAGGAGGTGAACTGGGGCCAGTGAATAGAAACTGTAGGATCAGAGTTTGGCTGATAATAATAGAGAAGGGCTTTCTAACAACTTGCTGTAATGATGGCGTGGGCTGCCTCATGGGGTAGTGAGGTTCCCATCACTGAAAGTATGCCAGCAGAGGCTGGGTTGCTCATGGTAACTGCAGTACTAAAGAACATCCCAGACTTGGTTCCCATTTCTGGGAAGCTTAATGTAGAGCAACACAGGCATATGTAGGAAAAACGGTCACAGCCCACTGCCAGGGAACCCGAGAGCCATGGAAACTGAGCCCTGGGCCTGTGTATACATGTGGATAACATAGGAACAATGCCTGGGAGAGTGCCTTGCACACAGTTGATGCATATTGTGCTGCTTTGAGGAACCTGTCCTCTTGGAATAGCTTTTTTCATTTACCTGTGCAGTAAGATATATGCACATATAATATGTAAAGCAGGCAGTCCCACTGCACAGGATCAGGTAGCTGGCTAAGTGTGCAACTCCTCAGGGGTTGGGCATTTGCAGGTTAAGGCGAGATCCTGGAGGCCAGTGTGCTGTGTGAACCATGCAGGATCACTCAGATGGGGCTGAGCCTCACTCTGGGTCTCAGGGTCTTCCCCCCCCCCCTTTTTTTTTTTTAAAGATTTGATTTATTTATTTTAGAGAGCATGAGTTGGGGAGGAGGAGTGGGAACGAGAGGCAGGGAGAGAGTCTCAGACTCCCTGCTGAGTGTGGAGCCCTTCGCAGGGCTTGATCTCCCATTCTGAGATTACGACCTGAGCCAGAACCAAGAGCTGGACCCTCAGCTGCCTGAGCCACCCAGGCGTTGCCTGACCTTCACTTTTAAACTTGTTCTGCCCGTAATATTCAGTACCATTCTTCTAGATATTAGGACCCAAACCTAGGAGTTACTGCTAATTTTTTTCTTTCCAAAATAGCCCCAAAATCTAACCCTCTCATCCCTGTTGCCACCACCCTGGACTAAACTGTCATCAGCTGTCATCAGCTCTCATGTGGACTAGAGCAGCAGCCCTAACTGATTTTTCTTCTCTTTCTGCCCTTGCCATGCTACTAAAATTTGTTTCTGCCCACTAGTCAGAGGAGGTCTGTTAACTCACAAGACATTTTATGTTGCTCCTCTGTCCCAAGCTCGCCAGGAGCTCCTTATCTACTTCAGCTGAAAAGCCAAAATTCTTACAAATTCCTGCAAGGCTTCACCTGATATGGTCCTCACACTTTTCTTCCATCATCTCTACTACTCTTTCTCATTTGCTTTCATTTGCAAATGCAATTTGCACCCCCACTGATTTATATTCCTGCCTCAGGACCTTTGCATCTGCAGCCTCTGTCTGGAATGCTCTTCTCTCAGATAGCCACATGACTTGCTCCCTGATCTTTTTCATGATTTTGCTCAAATGTCACCTCTTCACGGGGGCTTTCCCTGCATGCTGTTTATTTCCTGCTGCAGCCCTCACCCATTTCTGGCATTCCCTTCCCTGCTTTGTTTGGTTCCCAGCAGCTAGCACCATCTGATATATTGGTTATATTGTTTACTGTCTTTCTCCTTCCGTTAGAAAATAAGCTCTGCAAGACCAGGGAGTTTTTAATGTTTTATTCACCTGCTTTTGAGAGCAATGCTTGGTCCAGAGCGGGTTCTCATTAAATATTTGTTAAAGCATATATCAGTGAGTTTCCCAAATACTCTTTTGTGGCAGGTTTTAGACAAGAGGCTCTGATGATACTTTCCATTGAGCATTTCTACGGTAAGCAGTCTTTGCCATGGTTCCTGATAATCCTTCTCTTTGCATTCATGACCTTGTGTGTAACTCCTTTCCTTCTAAGGTGGGCTAGACCTGGAGACTTGCTTATAAAGAATAAAATAAAGCAGAAGTTCTGGGATGTAACTTCTTTAGATCGGTTAAAAAATACTGTTACTTCCATCTTGGTAGCACTCTCTCTTTGCTGGCACTTTTTCTTGCTCCCTTCCTTACTCACTCGGATGAAGCAAGCTGACTTGTGCGATCTTCTGTAGAAAGGCCCATGGGGCAAGGAACTAGGGAAGGCCTCCAACCACCGACGCGTGAAGAACTAAGACCTCAGTCCAAGAGCCCTTGAGAGATTGAATCTCGTCAACAGCCATATGAGTGAGCTTAGAAGGAGATCTTTCCCTGGCCAAGCCTTCAGATGAGACCACAGCCCCAGCCAACATCTTGATTGCAGACCTATGAGATGCTAAAGGAGAGGATTGAGTTAGGCCGTGCCTAGATCCGTGAAATACTGAAACTGTGAGAGAAGAAATGTCTATTATTTTAAACTAAGTTTTGGGGTAATTTGTTAAAGAGCAGTATATAACTAAGGTGCATCTGTTTTTTCTTGATTTGTTGGGAACTGGATTCCTTTAGTGGAGGAGTCCAATTCTTCCTATTAACTTCCTCAGCTACACAAATGTAAACACACACACACACACACACACTTGCATTAGTCTGAAGCATTCCTGACATTGGTATTTGATACAACTTCAGGCCCAGCAAAAAAATGCTTGAGACCCTGTTAGCAAGACCATAATAAGATGGGTAAATTCTCAGTACCTCTGACAGCACTCAGGGCCGAGTCGGAATTGATGCTTGTTTGATAATGCTGAGGCTGTGCCACTGCCCGGAAGGCCGTCTGGTATTTACAGGAAGCCGAAAGTTAGGCACTGGGGAAAAATGAGTTCCAGACTGTTGCACTTCTTTTCAGATAGAATCATATTCTCTGAAAAATTGCGTAGGATGTTGAACTGATAGGGAATTCACCACAATTGTATGGCTCACTGGGCTTGTATTATGGCGGAGAAAAATCATCTTGTCGGGTTGGGGAGACGACAGTCCCATCGCCGCCGGCGGCTGGTGATCGATGTCGGAGGACAGGCTGGAGACGCCGCTGCATCCTTCTTCCGACTGGAAGGCACGCAGTTGCATTTGAAAGTGAATCTGTGGTAGGAAGGCTGCTTTGACAGACACGGTGTGAGGCTCATCCTGTTGGCGGCATGCGCTGCTAGATGAAACTGGGAGCTTTGAGATAAGCATTTGGCAATTCAAAGAGGCATCCTGTCTGTTGTTTGTGATGGCTAAAACCTTGGAGGAAAATACAGTTTCACATGGAAGGGTTTGGGGGAAGTAGGTTTAGTCAGTCAGTCAATCAATCAGTTGGCCAGCAAACACCTCCTGTCTGCCTATTGGGTGCCCAGAACCATGCTCCTGATGGAAAGATAGAGTTAAACAAGACTCCATCCTGTTACCAGATAGGTCGTGGAATAGTACAAGTTACAACACATGAGAACATAATACGGTGAGTGGGGGGCTTGGGCTTTGTGGGAGGCCAAATAGAGTGATTGGCCCGACCCACAGGGAACAGGGAAGGAAAAATAAAAGCTTTTCTGAGTAGGCAAATAATTTGGGTAGGTAAGTGGCAGGGTAAGGATCTAGGGGAGCCCAGGGCATTCAAAGTTGAAGGACCAGCCTGTGCAGAGGCCTGGAGGTGTGAGTGAGTGTGTCCGGGTTGGCCAGTTGAGATGGCCAACAAGGCTGGAGAAGGTGAGAGGGACTGCCGAGGTGCTGGTCTTGGAAGGCCTTGAGGGCTAGGCTGAAGTTTAGATTCTGTTCCAAGGGTAACAGGGAGCCCATAGAGGAAGGCATAGACAGATTTGGGGTTTGGGAGGGTCAGAAGTCCCAGAAGAGGAGGGATTGGAAGACACGAGAATAGGGGCAGATAGACCATTGAGATCAGAAACAAGGACCTGTGTTTCTGTGCCACTCTGAACCATGCTTACTACTTGCTATTCTAGTTTTTCGTCCTTTTGGAAGGAAAGTGGGGGCAGACACCTGGTGGGGAGGTGATGCAGATGAGTAGTCATTTCAGAAATCCCCTGAGTGTCTAGGAAAGAAGGGGCATTTTCAAGGCCCATCTCAATGCGCACCGTGGGGCCCCAGGCCAGGGGTGGTCTTGCCATGGGGAAGCCGACTGTCCTGGTTTGCCAGGAGGCATGAGTTTCAGTGCCAAAACCAGGAATGTCCTAGGCAACCGAGGACAGTGTGGTCACTAGGCTCTATAGGGCCCTGCCGACCAGGTTCCCCTCCCCTCTCAGTCAAGGTTCCCCACTTTGTCTCTGAGCCTCCGCGCCTGTGTCTTCTCTCAGCTCTCCGACCTCTCTGGGAGGGCTGTGCATTGGCTACCTTTGGAAGACTGGAGGCTGGGCCCCGGGCTCCTTGTCCAGACCAGGCAGGTGGCCCAGGGGGAGATGCCGGCTGCCTCACTGGAGCTGCCCCAGTCCAGGCTTCGGTGTGGTCAGTCCTGGGTCCCTGAGGCTGCTTCTGGCCTTCCTCTTCTGCACCTTAGGGAGTGGGCCTGTGTTCCCCAGCCCCAGGTGCCTGCACGGGCCCTGTGTTCTCACAGCCACCCCGTCCTTGGGCTGGCCTCTGCCCTGGGTTTCTTGCTCTCTGGAAGGATGGGCTCGGTGGGACTTGGGCCCAAACCAGCCCTGTGTGTGCCATTCAGGAGGACGCTGTTGCCTCAGACTGTAGTTCCTATGCTGCATGTGAGAATCAAGATGAATGCAATCAGGAAAAATGTCGACAGGATGTTTTTGGTGCCGTGTAGCTAAAACGAAAGCTACCGGAAGTGACCTTCACTCCATGCGTCAAGACCATGGCTCATCTGCATGAGGGTTTTTTTTTTTTTTTTTGAATTATGTTAGTCACCATACAGTACGTCATTAGTTGTTGGTGCAGTGTTCCGTGATTCATTGTTTGCGTATGACACCCAGTGCTCCATGCAACCCATGCCCTCCTGAATACCCACCACCAGGCTCACCCATCCCCCCACCCCCCTCCCCTCTAAAACCCTCAGTTTGTTTCTCGGAGTCCGTAGTCTCTCATGGTACGTCTCTCACTCCAGTTCCCCCTCTTCATTTTTCCATTCCTTCTCCTAGTGTCTGTTCCCGCCCTCTCTCTGCTAGATAGATGTGAGTCATCACTGTGGATGCTTGGTTTCCAATGAGAAAGGAAGCATGTTGCTCCTTCTACAAAGATGGATTGAGTGTCCAGGCTGTGGCTTCTCACTTGGTGTGGGAGGGTCCCTGGCAGGGGCGTGTATCCATAAAGGTGCCCCCTCCCCTCCCTTTCCCCCTCCAGGAGCCTGTGCGGTGCCTGTTCTGCCCTTTCTGGGAGAGGCTTCTCCATCATCCTGAGCAGAATGGTCTCCTTGTACCCTCTCTACGCACAGACTTCATTTCCTTCCTCAAGAACTTATTAATTCCTCCGCTTTTAGGGAGCAGTGGTTCCCCCGTCTTGGAATCTGCTCGTGTTAGTCAGCTTAGGCATTGTAACAAAATACCATGCTGGGGGGTGGGGGGCTTAAACAACAGACTTTTTTGCCCTCACAGTTCTGGAGGCTTCAGGTGCCAGGTTAAGGTGGCGAGGGCTCCTTTTGGGCGAGGGCTCCCTTCTGGGCTTGCAGGCAGGCTGCCTTCTCACCGTGTCCTCACATGGTAGATTGGGGGGTGGCCATGATTGAGTGCTCTTCCGTGTCTCTTCTTATGGGACACTGGTCCTGTCGGGCCAGGGCTCACCCCTACGACCTCGGTGAACCATCATAACCTCTTAAGATCTTTCTTCGGGTCCAGTCATGCTGGGAATGAGGGCTTCAACGCACCCATTTCTGGGTGGGGGATGCACTTCAGTCCCCAGCGGTGTCCCCTTCTGTGTGTGACTCCTCACCCCACTCCTGGTCAGGGAGCTTGGCAGTGAGGGCACTCCCTGGGTCGGTGGTGGTGGCTGAGGGATGGGTGGAGGCAGAGCTGGTTCAAATGGTATAAAGAGGAGGAAGTGGGGAAAAAAAACCCAAAAAAAAACCCCAAACAAACCAAATTTCTGTGTTCTAGATACCAGTCACAACCGTTCTGCTAAGATGAGCTTAGTTATTTGGCAGTGATAGCATCCTCTTGCCAGAAGGTACATTTTGGGGTTGCAGTGTGTGAGCTCCGTTTCCCAGGCGAGAAGGCAGGTCCTAGCAGGTGTTGGGGAGGGGAGGGCAGTTGGGCCAGGACTTCAGCTGGTGCTCTCGGGGCGGGGTGGTTGTTTGGTGCAGGCTGTGAGTCCCCATGACCAGGTTTGGAAGGCTGGTTCTTCCAGAAAAAGCAGACCCTTGGTTGACGAGCAGGTATCTGGGACCTTGGGCGGGACCACTGCATCGGATGAGAACAGAATTTGGCCCCCACATCTTCTGCAATGCGGACTTGCAGGGGTAGTCATGTGGCCCTCTGGGCTGCTGATGAGGATGCCCCGGGAAAGATGCCTCCGAGGGCAGGTGGGTGGTTTTCCAGAATCAGGGTTCCGCTTCCTTGCCCTCAACAAGCACCACTCAGGCCTTTCCCCTCCCTGCCTCTCCCCACCGCTGCCCCCAGTTTATTAGAAACAAGTCTGAGAAGTGATGGGTAAATGTTTCCCAAGTGACTACTTTCTTGAGTGGTTACCAAGCATGCAACCTAGAGCCAGGCTTCCTCATTTGGGGATCATCTGTAGCCGGATCAGGCATGGAGATAGGGACACGGAACCAGCAGTGATAAGCTACATGGCCATTCCAATACACATTTACTGATCAATAGTGGAGGAGAAATTTCAAGTACTTAACAAATTATCGGTGGCGGACACGTTGCCATGGCAACTGTTAATTCTTGAGAGTCCATTCAGTCACAGGTTCTTGAGGCCCTTTCTCTGACATATGCTTGCTGGGGTTGAGAACACTTGTATTCCTGTAAACACCGGAGCAAATACTTTCTTAGAAACTGAAGGGGAAAAAAAACCGTCCCTGTCGTTTTTGGCTCTGAGGGTGCAAAAGCGGAGAAAGGTTTGCCCCACACGGGTCTCCAGCCCTATCCTTTCTCTCGTAGCCTAATTTTCCTATCTTTATTTGTTTTCAGACCTTTTGTTGTTGAAAGAAAACTGTCAGGTTTGTATGCAATGGCTTTTTTCCTGTATTTTCTACAGAAAAAAGGGAGGAGCACAGAGGAAAAAAGAAATAAAACCCCATGCAGGAGAACAGTGGGGATTTTATGTTCTCTTCGGTACACTTCCTTTGCGTGTTTTTTAAAATATTCTCATTTCCGTATTTGTATATCTTAGACACAATCGGAGTCATTATATATGTGAACGTTGATTTCACATCCTGCTTTATCGCTTAACGTTTATCATCCATATGTCCCCACTTTGGGTGATTTGGAAATTGGAAGACTGGCGAGCAGCCTGGGCTTCAAGTGCGTGAGCATCCTGCCCCTTCCTCACCCACTCTGGTTTCGAACACTTGTGGGTCCTTTTGCATTCATATAAGTAACACTCGACTGAGGATCTGTGTGTGCAAGTCAGAAATTAAGTCCCCGGGGGACAGTGACTCTAGCTCCAAGGCTGTTAGCTGTGACACAGGTGCCCAGCATGTTTCTCTGGCGTGGGGTAGCAGCCTCGGTGCCCGGTGCCGTGACTCGTCTGCTGCCCTCTTGCCCTGTTGATGGTCGAAGCAAGACAGAGGACAGATACTCTGTTGCCTGTTTGAAATACTCTGGTATTTTCCACCTGGAGTTATCCCACGTCCCCAGAAGGAAAGGTGTCAGATACCAGAATCATCAAAAGATGGGACTGACGAAGTCCGTCTTGAGGGAAGGGGATGTGTTTTTCTTGTGCTGTGAAGCAGACGAGGAAGGGTTTTGTGTTGCATGCCGGGGCCTGCCCTGGAATGGTTGTGGAGTGGGGGTGTCCCTCCTGGAGAAGGGGAAGTGGGAGGGATGGGTAGAGGCTCTGGGACCTGATACATAGGAGGTCCTACCACAGCAGAGGCTTCGAGCCCCTTGTCATGTGCTGGCTCTGGTACCTGCTTCCTGCCCTACCGACCCCTTCTTGGTCCGCTGGGCAGCTGTCCCCACACCCCTGCCTTCCCCACTGGAAGCACCACAGCAGGATATCCCCAGAGCCCCTGGCTGTCATCCCTCCCAAGTTGTCACTTCCACAGGACATATGCAAGATGCTCATGTGCTGTGGTGCTAGGATAGGTGCACCCCAGAGGTTCCCTCCTCCTCCTCTTGCCTGATTTCTGTCCATTTTGTCACCCCTCCCTCCCGCCACCACTGCCGGCTTGCAGGTGCTGGGGCTCCCCAGACAGCTGCAGTCGTCCTCGTCCTGTCTGGGCTGTGTCCTCCCTTCCCCTCCCTCTGCCCCTCTCTGGGCATCTCTGAGGGCCGCCTTGCCGGGAGCAGCTGTTGATTCCGATTTTCATCAGGACTTTGATAATTAAAACTCGAAGCTCTTCAGACATTCGCGTTCCATTACGTTGACGGAGCAGCTGTTTAAATTTGGGGCAGGGAACCAGAGCCTTGTGCGGTGAGCTTGGGCTTGGATTAATCAAGTCTGCAGATTCCCTCCCCTTAGCATTCAGAGAGAGAGGCTTTAGGAAAGCAGACACCCTCCCGGCCCCGCCCCCAGTTTATAGGAACAGCTCTGCTGGGGTGTGGTGATGTGCTGCGTGTGGCTAATAGTGTGTGCGGCTTGGAGGGAGACCGCGTGGCTTTGGATCCCAGCTCTGCCCTTGATGGGCTGTGTGACCTTGAGTGGGTGACCCAGCCTCTCTATAAGTTCAAGACTTGCTAGTGTTGGTCATGGAGGGTTTGAGGACCAAGTGGAACTGAGCACAGCATCAGTGCTTAATTATCGTTTGTTTATATTGGAGAATTTTATGTCCTGCCCCCGAAGACTCCCGTTCATCCTGTCTTACCCTATGTATGGAAGAGGAAACGGAGCTTCATGGAGGCCAAATCGTATATGTCAGCCCATGCAGGAGGCCAGTGGGGTCCTGAGCTTTTGAGCTCCAGTCTGCCCACTTGCAGGCATGGGTCCGTCCCACCCTGTGCCTGCTTCCCTCTCCGCCTTCTTTACTTGCTGCCTTTGTGCCTTTCGTGCCCATCCTTGATGTACAAGGCAGCAGCCTCGGCTCTGGGAGTTGCCAAACTCTCTCCATTTTGAGAGGGCAAGTAGGGATTCCCGGATGAATGGAGTTTCTTCCTTTTTTTCTTGGCCCCAAGTTTTCCTACCCTCCCTTAGTGCAGACATCTCAACAGCAACCTTAAAAAACCCCCCTGTACATCATAACCCGTGGTGGTGTAGCTTCCAGGGCTGTAGGGACCTTGCGGGGGAGAGAGGGAGAGCGTCAGGGCGTGCACACGCGGGCACACACGTATCCTCCTTTTCCTGGTATTAACAGTCGGGGGGGGGGAGCAGGAGTTGGAAGGAGCCCCTCCAAGAGGGGCCCTTGTGTCAGTAACGGTGGTGGTGTTGGCGGCAGCTCCACCCTTTCTGGGGGACGCCTCGTAAGCCTGGCTGTCACCCTGCTGGGGCCTGACACATGTGAGTTCATCCCGATCCCCAACAAGCCTGCAGGTAAGTATGATTCCCTCCGTGTCAGAGGTGGAACAGTGGGACCTGGAGAGTTTCCGACAGAGGCCTCAGGACCCGCAGGGAGTACGTACGAGGCTGTTGTTGTAACCTGGCCGTGTAGACCTTGGAGCCCGTGTCCCCGTGTGCGTCGTGTGGGTTCTGACACAGTCCTTCAGTTCTCCCCTCAGACGCCATCCTGTTGGGGTGGAGAACCCGAGTCCAGGCTTCGGTGTCTCTGGGAAGTGCTTCCAGGGGGATATTTCTCTTCCCCGGGAAGCATGTTTCTTTGATCCCTTGTTTGATACCCTAAGCTCCTTAAAAGCATCAGGTGTGGTGGAGTGAATTGCAATGAGTTGCTTTGAGAAAATATTTGTTCTTGGCTACTTGAACCTAATGGTCACTGGGGAAGAGCCAGGAGTGGGGTTTGAGCTAACACAGCCCGTTGCTGGCATCTGTGACCTGAGGAAGGGCAGTGCTGGGGTGGTGGGGTCTGGGCAGGTCCAGGAAGTGCGAGGAGGAAGGGTGGGGAGCAGGCCCCAGGAGCGGGTGCGTTGTTGTCCATGTGGGGTCTAGGGAGATTGTAGACGACCAAACACGGCTCAGACTTGGTCAGGGAGGGAGGGAACTCCAGAAATGGTCCCTGGGGCGGGTGCAGAAGCCACATTGTGGAAATAACGGCCTGAAGGGGACACGTTGCCTTCCAGAAGTCTAGCTCACGGGCTGGTTGGATCTCATGCTGCTGCTCCAGAGGTCAGTGGGTAACATGCTAGCCAGACTTCCTGCTCCCTCCACTCCCCACGAGTTACCATGAGAAGAGAGAGCCCACCTAGAAGACCCAGCCAGTGGGGTCTAACCCCTCCAACCCCAGGATGGCATCTGGAAGAACAGTGAGTGGAGTAAAGCGATTTCTGAAGGCCTTACGTAAAACTGGGGCTTTGGGATGACAGGATGTCTGATGCTGGGAATCTGCAAAGGGACCACAGCCATAACAAGCACCTGGTGATCACACGCAGCTGACAGTCCCCTGTAGATGGCAGTCCTTGGGAGTCGAGCCTTCCTTTGCTCATCTGCTCTGCTCTCCTTCGGCTGGTGTCCTCAGTATTCCCGGAGCAGAGGCTGCAGTGGCATCTGGAAACTCGGTAGAGGTTCGGCTTCTCAGGCCCGGCCCCTAACCTGCTGAATCAGAAACCGAAGCCATCCGTGTGATTGCCCAGGTGGTTGTGATTCACCTTTATGTCTGAGAACCACCCCCCGAGGCCAGTGAGACCCCAGACGGGGCACGTCACCGTCGGTGGTTCACGAAACCTTTGGTGGGACGTGGACTGGGCATTCAGAAGCATTGAATCGCTTAGAGAAAAGGCTTCCTTTTTCTTCCTTTTACTGTCACTCTAAAAGGGGACCTCTCAGTTTTCAGGTGTCTGATGCCTTGCCTTTTTAACACTACTGCCTGTTTTTCTCTGGGAGAAGGGAGGTCTCAGGATCAGAACCCTAGCAAAGCAATAGCATCTTGTTAATATTTACGTGCGTTGTTTGTTGTTAATTTTGCTTTTAGCCTCTTTGTGTGTTTATGGCACTTGAGTACAAGTTTCCAGGTTTGGGAGTGATACAGTTTCCTTTTAAATTAAGAAAAAAGTCACTTAAAAATATTCGTACATGTGGTACTAGGGTTTGTCACTGCTGTTGGTGGAGGCCTGGGAGAGTTTGGGAGGCATGGTTAGAAGCCAGCCCCATGGGGAAGAGAGGGCTTATGGACCTGGGGATGTCCACAGCAGTCACCTGCATTGCAGTCACCTGGGAGGCTCTTTCAAAATACAGATGCTTGGGCCCCACCCCTGCACTACTGAAGGAGCACAGCCCAGGAATCTGCATCTAACAAGTCCCCAGGAGGGTCTAATGACCAGTAAACTTTGGGAACCACAGGGGAGGTGGTAGGAACACACATTCATGAATCTCTCCGTGGTCTTGCCAGGTCAACTCATCTCCTGGATTTCCGTTTCCTTATCTGTAAAGGGAGGTTAGCGGCAGTTGCATTTTGGGATTGGTGTGAGACTCAGGCAATCGGCCAGCTGTGTTCTCCGCCTATATGCACCATTTTGTGTGAGCTCAGCTTTCTTCACCTGGAGGATGTAATTCATAGCTATTTCGCTTCAACCATCACAGCACAGAGCTTAAGGTGGAGTTTAGGACCAAGAGTGAGGCCAGGTTTCTGGGGCGTTTTAAGACACATTTTTGTCCCTCTTGGCAATTGTGCTCCTTGAAAGGCGTACTTTTGGACTTCAGGTATTTTTCCCCGTGTGGCTTACACGTGTGGCCTCGGGTCCCGGCCAGCACCGCTCAACCTGTTTATCAGACCGTGGTTGCTCCCATTACCAGAATGGAAGGCTGTTTTACACGAAAATGCCACCACCTTCCTCAGCTAGCTGCGCGCTCTTTGAACCCCAGAGATCTTGCAGGGCTTTGCAGAACAGGCTTGGTTAAAAACAGGAACAGGAAAGGGTTAAAAAGGTAGGTTTAAAGTGGTGTTAAAGGGGATTCTTGTGTGAGTGCACAGCCTGTATAGGAATGCATCGTCCAGCTGGAAACGGGCTGGGTGTCGGTGACATTGGAGAGTGCCGGCCCAAGGTAACCAGGGCCGTCCTTGTGTGTGAAGCATCCTCGGGCCCGGCAGGACATGTGGAGACTGGGGACTGGTGCCAGGGCTTCTGGCTCCTGTCCGTCCTCCTTGCGTGACCTTGTTAAATCATCTGCTCTCTCCAGGCTTCAGTTTTCCCAAAGGCAAAATGGGGATAATAATGAATTTGCCTCCTGGGGCTATTACAAGGGGAGGGGAATAAGAGGAGCAGACAGGAAAGTATTTTGTCACCTAGATGGTGATGTGCGGGTATTGGTTGCCCATCTGTCACTGGGAGAGTTATGTGTGGCCATTTTTGGTCAGGAAGCCCTAATTCAGTTTTAATCCCCATGGTCTTGCACATTTAGGGATTTTGTATGTCATTTGGCTCAGAGGTGGCAAATTCATGGACGATGAGCTCAGCTCTGTGTACAGGCAAGAACTCTTCTGAGAACACAGTGTTCTTTAAAAATTGCTTGGGGACACTTTTAGATGGCATCTGGAGTCTTTGATTTGTTGAACATCTACTCCTCTGTATTGCCCAGTCTGTGGCTTGGTGCATTTATATCACCTATGGGCCCAGAGATCCTTGGAAGCGACCGCTGGAGTTCTGGATTTTCAGGTGCTGTTCCCAGGTGTAGTGGAGGGACGTGCCCCGTGCAAGATTGGCTCTCCTGCAGTCATGATTCGGCAGGAGTAGTATGGGGCCGGGGCCAGGGCAGGGGTATTACTGAATGTCACCTGTCTACCGACGTCAGGTGGAGGGCCCATCCCCAAATAGCCATGAGTGAGGTGTTGGGAACCACAAGGTGGGGATGCCATCCTTGCTTGTGGTGGGAGGGGTGGTCCAGGAGCGCTTCCCTGAGGAAGCCTTAGTGCTTGAAGGACATTTCCAAGGACGGTGAGACTGCAAGGGGAGAGGGGTCTAGGTCTCACCAGTCTGCCAGGGGAAGGACAAAAGGCATTAAATGCTACTATGTGTTTGGATGACCCTCAGTTAAGCTAGGGTGAGATGTGGATCATCTCCTTTTGAAGGCAGACATCCTAGATGTATCTGTCCGTGTTCTCATGGGAAAACACAGTTCTGCTCAGAAGTGTGTGATGGAGGAGAATTTCATGAAGCAGCTCCTAAAATGCCTACTCCTAGAGGCTAAGGAAGCCCACAGGGGGTGCTGAGGGACCAAGGGGAGACTCAGAGGAATAGGCTTGGGGAAGGGTGGTCATGTAGGCTTGACATATTTGTTAGTCGTCCGTGTGGATGTGTCCAGTTAGGCAGTTAGATGTACAAGATGTGGAGTCCAGGGAACACACATCTGGAATAAAGATGTAAAATTGGGAGCAGTCAGAGTACAGATGCTATTTATAGTCATGGGCCTGGAATGAGATCCTCAGGGAAGCAGAGGGAAGAAGAAATGCACTGACTGAACTCTGAGCACTCCGGCATCTCACAGTCAAGAGGGCGAGGGAGGGGCTGACCTGGAGGCTGAGAAAGAGGGAGGTGGAGGGGCGGGGCAACAAGACCGTGTCTGAATCCAGGAGGAGGAGGCAGCCAGTCATGTCCACACTGATGGTGTCTGAGAAGTGACCTTTGGATTCACCAACATGGAAGTCACAGGTGACCTTGGGGAGTGTGGTGTCACTTTCCTGGTGGCAATGAGATCCTGATCATAGTGGGTGCAGATAGAGTGGCTTCAGATGGAACACAGTGACTACAGAGGGTTCTTTCCAGTTTTGTCCCCTTCTAAGGGGGGGGGGCGAAGAGATGCTGAACACATATGCTTTTATGTGCCTACAGTAGTTTTCTATTTTGAAATGAAAATAATGAGTTTTTGGGAAATGGGGAAGATGAAGACAGTACCCTAGACTCACCTCCCTTGTACCACCCCTGCTAGAACACATTGTAATTTTCAGCCCCCAACCCCCTCCAGGCTTCTAATTGTTAAAATCACTTACAGTGTTAATGCAGGATCAGTCTTTTTCCAGCTTGACATTTCATCACCAGCAGTCTTCCATGCTTTCCCTTTGCCACAGTAACCTGGGTAGTTAAAATGTGCATGATCTCATTAGGACCTGTACCCAACCTCCGTATTTCCTGTGGAGTCGGAGACTAATGAAGGGGATGAAGAAAATGTCTGTAAATATTTTGTTGGTTTGCAAACATGAGCACTCTTAAATCCAGCTTAATGATTGCTCAGTTTAATTAAACACTCTTAGTCTAACTCGTTACCCACTTCTTTGCACTGATTACTGCCCCGATATGAAAGGAGAAATCCAAATGTGCCTTTGAGGTTCTTTTCTATCCCCCTCTTCTTTCTCTTCTCTTTTTGCAAAGTTGAGAAAGATGAAGGGAGGAATCTGGTTCTGCTCTGTGCATTCTTCTTACCCGGCTTTTTGTTTGGGAAAAAGTTCTCTAATTTTTTTTTTTTTTTTTTTGTCTGTGACAACTCCCCTCCCCTCCCACACCCCTGTAAAAAAAAAATGTATTAAGGTGTTTTTTTCCCTAGACTGAAAGTGCTAGAAGTGTGCTGCAGTGTAGTGATTGTTGATCGTTATGTACAATCATGTAACCACAATCTCCTCCAGATGCAGAATTGTTCCCTCCCCCTAAAAAGTTCCCCTCCTTTTCCTTCCCCCTTCTCTGCCTCTCACTCCCACTCCCAGCACCTTGCCCCAGGCAACCACTTACCTGCTTTTTGATACAATAGTTTTTCCATTTTTACAATTTTATATAAAAGGAATATAATGGAATAGAGGCTTTTGTACTTGACTCTTTCACTTAGTCTTTTTTGCATGTATTAATATTTCATGCCGAGTGGTCTTCCATGGTTAGGACCTACCACAATTTGTTAATCCATTCACTTTTTGTTTGCTGCTTCTGACTCCACTTACTCCATTCATCCTTAAATTGCAAGTGGCAGAGATGGTCAGAGAGCTTCTTATAATGTTTTTGATCAGGACCTTCAAAATGCTGAGTGCTTTACCTGTGCTCACTGTCCTCCTCTTGCGTGATGAGCATAAATTGTAACAGAGTCAACTGGAATCCTAGGTGGGGATTGGGTTCTAAAATCAACAGGTAGGTTGGGAATTGCATGCTATCACAGTGATCCTTGGAAAATTCCTTATATCACTTGTGATAAAGTATTTTGGAATGAGTAATTTTTCTGCATCCTACAGTTTAACATCAGTTGTACTAGACTGAAGGAAAGAACAATGGAAGGTGATGCAGATGAGTAGACAAGGCATTCTTGAATTTAATGGGTGGAAATTCTGAGGTCTTCATGCTCTATTTTAAGTCTCTAACTTTAACTCAAATAATTTTACTCATTTTCACATAGTGGGAGTTTTTCAAAGATTTATTTATTTAGAATATGGAAGCATGCATTAGCAGGGAGAAGAGGGGAGGAAGAGTGAGAATCTCAAGCAGATTCCACTGAGCATGGAGTCTGATGTGGGGCTCGATCCCAGAACCCCATAGATCATGACCTGAGCTGAAATCAAGAGTTGGATGCTGATCCTACTGAACCATGCAAGTGCCCCAAGTGCCCCAGAGAGTGGTGATTTAATTGAGATAATACTTGCAAAAACAATGAACCCAAGGTTTGACACATAGTGTGTATGGTGAAATGTTTCACGGATTTGAATTTACCTCTTGCCAGATCAGAATTGCATATAGACCCTGGTTTTTGAAAAGTTGTTCAGAGCTTGGTCACTTGGTCTCTGTCTTTTCTAGCTTCTCATCTTTGGTGTGGCCCCACAGACTGGCCATCACTCTCATGCCTTTGAACATTGGTCTTGTAATCCCCTTGTCATACATCTGTACATGAGTGTTCAGTACTCAAAGGGATTTCAGATGGTGGGATCTGGACACCCTCAGGCACAGAATGGGGACAAAGAACATCTAGCTTTCCTGGTGTACAAAGCCCCAGCAGTTGTGTATGTTAAGATATATGCTATTTAGATAGCTGCTTGGTCAAATCAGAGGTGTCCCTTGATATCTTCTTTGCGGGTATGTTGGCACTGAAGGGTGCCCTGGGTTTTATTCATGGGAGAGGCATCAGCTTCCATTAGCCCTCTTTGTCTCCTTAGTCCTTGAGAAATGGGAACAGCTATTGTCCTTTGCTTTTTGAAACCTGTTTTACTTTTTTTTTTTTTCTTTTTAAGATTTATTTAGAGAGCAAGCATGCACACATTTGGTTGGGGAAGGGCAGAGGGAGAAGAGAGAGGGAAAGAATCCTCAAGCAAACTCCCTGCTGAGCATGGAGCCCAATGCAGGCCTTGATCCCAGGATCCCGAGACCATGGCCTGAGCTGAAATCAGGTGTCAGCTGTTTACCCGACTGAGCCACCCAGGTGCCCCATCTGTTTTAGGGGAGTTTGTATAGGTGTTGTGGTGTTGGGGAGGAAAAGTTTTTATATAGTTTTCAAGGTTCTTCTAGTTTGTCTAAGGATTAACTTGACATGAGACAGATAAACAGGAGAAAAACTAACGAAGTTTAATAACATGTATACCTGGGAGAGACCCAGGAAAATTGAGTAACTCCATGGAATGGTTGAAGCCATCACCTTAAATATGATCTTTAGCCAAAGACAAAAGATGTGGGTGTGGGAAGTCAGTTTTGGGACATCACCAGGAAAAACACAGTGAACAAGGGTTAAGATGGTTGTGCAGATTTAAATCCTTGCCTTCTCTTTTGATAGTAGTTTCTAGAGATTTAGAGTCCTCCCCTTCTTTCTGGTACTGCAGAGAGAGAGACACCCTTACAGGTGGTGGTGTCCTTTATAAATGTAAATATCTCTTCAGAAGGGTAACTTGTACTTGCTTCTCATAGCTACTCCTGGGTTTGCAGTTTCTTAAAAATAACCAGCTTAAAATAATATGCCAAAGAGACATAGTTTTTAGTGGCAAAATTTGTTCCCTGAAAGTAGCATGAGCCAAGAGGGCCTCTTGTGTTAAGGGGTAGAAGAGAATAGAAGAGTGGGAACAGGTGGAGTTGGGATATTGAGGTCACCAGGGTTCTACTTGCCCACCATTTCCTTGGAAGACTAAACTGATGGAATATACACACCAAAACCTGGAAGCAGTAGCAATCCTTTTAATCTGAACGGAAGCTCTCTACCCACAATCAAGTTAAAGTTGGGTTTTACTTCCCTTCCTCCTGAGGGCAGTGGTGAAGAAAACATTGCAGGCAGTCAGTGGGAAGGACAGTTTATGAAGGAGGTGATTGTGTTGGGGGGGGCAGGGAGGGCTGAGCCCTGGTGGGACTGGTTGTGGTGGGTGGGGTGGGCAGGTGGTCTCAGTCATTCACGAGGAAGTGGTTTTCATGGCAGTTAGCCAGTCCTTAAAAAGGGCCTGTGGGGAAGAGACACACCCTACTAACTTTTGGTTAAGTTAGTTGCTATTTTGTTGGGATTGGTCATGGGAGACAGACGGTTCAACTGATCATTTCCGAGACAAGAATATGGGGGACTGGTTTCTGACCTTGTCGTAGGTAAACAAAGGGGACATCCCCTGTCTCACTGAAGCCTTATGGGGAAAGAGTGTCTCTTTGCAGTAAGCTGATGCCTAAATACAGAAGGGGGTGGTTTCTTAACCCTCCTTCACTGTTATCCAGGAAGAGAGGGCTCAGGTGACATTCAGCATTTTCACCAGCACGCTGTGTCCTGACTTAGCACTCACCCCATCGCAGGTATGGGCAGCGGAATGGGGGTGGTGCTGGGTGCTGCCCAGTTACACTTGAACTGGAAGGAGGGAAGAACCTGGAAGTGGGAGGGGAAAGAGCAGACCAGAGGACTTGGCACCTGAGCTCAGTTGGGCATGGAGCTTGTAGGAGAGAGTTGTACCTCGACGACACTATGATTGTACTCCCAGTCAGATGGCGCCCCAGGAATGGCAAGCTTACCAGTCAGGTGAGTGGTTCCCCCATCCTTGGAGTGCGACGGAGGAGGGAGCCATTCTTGCCCACCCACCCCAACCACTGTCAGTCTTCAGCTCCGTCCCTCACTGGCTGCACGTGTTCTGGAAGCAATTTCCTTATCACTAAAATGGGAGCAGCGGTACCTGTGACCCTGGCAAGCTACCTCTTGCCACTGTGTGCACGAGAGCCTCCCTCCATCCTGGACCGGTGGGAAGGCAGGTTCCGTGTGATTTCCCTGGTTCACTGTTGAGCTTTTCTGAGATCTTCCTTTGATAAAAAGTCAGCTCCAGTGAGGGAAATGACTTTTGAAAACAACAGCAATTTATCTGTCTCCTGCAGTAAAGCTGCAGACGCATCGGGAGGGAGGGGTGTTCTTAAGGCAGCTGCCTCTGCTGCTAAACATCATGGCGATCTAAGACACGTCGACATCTCGGCACTGTAGGGAGTGGAGCATCACCTCACCAAGCTGCCTCCTCGGCTGGGGGAGCAACCAGGCCTCAGACGCAAAGCTGCCATGCCCCCCGGAAGGCAGCTTGCAGAGGGCCTTCAAACTCAGAAGTCCGCTGGCAGGACTTCCCTGTAGCCAGGCCAGGCCCGAGAGGGGTGTTCCCAGGGGCCCTGCTCTGGGGGTCTCTCAGCTGTGCCATGAACTTTTTAATAGAAGGCTCAGATTTTTAAGCACATGGTACATCATAGTTGGACTCCCTGAGAGGCCCTGAAATGGCAAAGGCAGTAATCTTGGGAGCCGTTTTTTTTCTTTGCTCTGACCACAAGACATTAACAAAGATATTAGTGTAGCCATTCCACTTGGAGGGGCCACAGTTGGGGATGCTTCTGTTTCCTTAATTGTGTCTCTCATTTTTCCTCTTTTATCTCTCGGTTTATTGAGTCATTGGCCGGCACATTCATGAACTAGGCCATTTAGGGAGGGTAGAGAAGGGTTCCCCAAGGCCATGTTTTCTAGGTCCCTGCCTCGCGCAAATTCAGTGCTATGCATTAGCCACTCCCCCCCCCCAACTGTATGTTTTGTAAGATCTCAAATATGTGCCAGGGAAGTACACAGAGTAACGTAACGAACCCTCATCACCTGGCTTCAAGGACGATTACATCGTGGCCAATTTCATGGTACCCATATACTCCTCCTATGCACTTACCTCTCAAGTATTATTAATACAATTTTCCATTATGGCCAAAATTCTTCGTGCTGCCCCTTTGTCTCGTCAAACCCTTCTCCCACCCTCAGCTCCTGGTAACCACTGATCTCTTTGATCTTCCTATAGTTCTGACTTTTCGAGACGCTTAGGTAAATGGAATCATGTATCACGTAGCTTTAGGCGCCTAGCTACTTTCAGTTAACATAAAACATTTGATTCTTGTCCATGATGTAGCATTTAATCATTAGCTGGTTCTTTTTATTGCTAAGTAGCATTCTCTCTTTGATGTTTGAACTGGGTTCTCAGGATCCGAGGACTTACGGAGTCAACCGGCATTGCCTTCTTGGGTGATTCATTCAAGAGGACCGGGATGGGAGGACAGGTCTCTAGCATTCTGTTTTCCTTTGAGTGAACTGATGTGACAAAAGGATGTACTAGGCTAGGAACTAGAAGAGGTGCCATCTTTCTGGCTCACACTCAATAGTTTTACTTGGTGCCATGGTAGGATTAGACTGAAGACGTTTACTTTAGGGTTGATATGAAAATCTCTTAGAAAACAAAAACAATCCTGGTTGGGGAATTTGTCCAGGGGAGGGTATACAGGATGTTTTCACAAACGAAGATGGATGCAGCCATCGTAGCAAAACAACAAAACCAAAACTTGCAAATCCAGTAGTATGTGTTAAAATTATAATACAACACTATATGATAGGATTTACCCTGGGAGTGTAGGGAAAGCTCAACATGAGGAAATGAAATATTATTTGTCATATTGATAAGTCAAAATAGAACAACCCTATGATTAATTCAGTGGTCTCAAAAAGACTTTTGATAAAATTCAACACCCATTCTGATTTAAAAATTAACAAGCAACCCAATACACCAAATGCTTTCCCCACCCTTATATAGTAGACCTTATATAAAAGGTCTACTAGAAATTGAGAGGAAAGTGCTTATAATACTAAAATAACAGCAATGGGGAAAAAAACCCCAAAGCTTGTTCTAAATATATTTTCTTGGGGGACACCTGGGTGGCTCAGTCAGCTAAGCATCTGCCTTCAGCTCAGGTCATGATCCCAGGGTGCTGGGATCAAGTCCTGCATTGGGTTCCTTGCTTGGTGGGTAGTCTACTTCTCCCTTTTTCTGCTGCTCCCCCTGCTTGTTCTCTTTCCCTCTCTCTCTCAAATAAGTAAATACAATCTTTAAAAAAAATATTTTTAAAAAAATTTGAGAGTGTGAGTGCAGTGGAGAGGGGCAGAGAGACAGAATCTTAGGCAGACTCCTCCCCCACCCTAACCTGAGCACAGAGCCCAATGCGGGGCTTGATCTCACGACCCTGAGGTCATTACCAGAGCCAAGACCAAGAGTTGGAACCCTAACTGAATGTGCCACCCAGGTGCACCAACTTTTTCTAAATAGAAGTTAACGTCATCATTTGCTATGGAATTTTAGAAGCATTGGCATTAAAATTGTTAGACTAAATTGCTTAATACATCTGTCATTCAGCGTGAAAAAGGGATAATAAATAATGGATATTGCAGGTTGAACTGTGTTCTCCCAAAGGATAGGATGTTGAAGTCCTAACTCTCAGTACCTCACAATGTCACCTCATCTTGGGAGATTTTACCAAGTGAAGATGAGGGTCCTGTGCGTGGGCCCTGATGCATCGAGAGTGGTGCTCTTAGGAAAAGGCAAATTCTGACCAAGACGTGCACAGAGACGAGACGGTGTGAAGAAATGAGACAATGCTGTGAATATGATGGCAGAGGTTGGAGTCGTGCACCTCAAAGCCAAGGCCACTAAGGATTTCCAGCAAACCACTAGCAGTTGGAGAGAGTTTCTCCCACGACCCTTAGGAGGAACCACCCCTAGGTACCAGCCTACTGGTTTCTGATTTCTAGCCTGCAGAACCGAGGGGCAGGGCATCGTGTAGGTATTTTATAGCAGCTCTGGGAAACCCTGCAGTAGCTCATGTTGAACACCCACTATATGTCACGTGCTGCTCCAAGCATTTCCTACCCCTGAAGGCATGTAACTTCCATAACAATTTTATGAAGAGGTGATGATTACTCATGTTTTGTTGATGAAGAAACGGAAGCACCAAGACATGAGCAAACTTTCCCAAGGCCATCTAGCTGGGAAGAGATGGGACAGCAATTTAAACTCCCATCTATTTCCTGAACTAATCCCCAGCATTACCACTAATTATGCCCTGCTCAGATCCATAATAATTACAGTATGTTGGTACTGATATATTTAGACACCTAGATCAATGGAACAGTTAGAAACTCAGAAATAGACTTATGTATATGTAAGCATTTAATATATGGTGGTTATCAAGGAGTAGCTGGGTTATTCAGTGATGCTGGAGCAATAATGAAAATACTTTGAAAAGTAAAATAGAGTTAGATTCATATGCCACATTATACATTAAAATTATTTCTTGATGAATTAAAGATTTAAATGGATTCATAATTTAACAAGGGAATCAAAAGCTGATACAGGTGAATATGTATTTCTTCTGCAGTATCAAATACCAGAGTATCAGATAGTCTCCGTAGGCAACCCTCCCAGGGTGGGGAATGATTTGCAGATTTTACTTGATACTCAGTTATGTCCATATGGCAGAAATGAGTCACAGGTGAAAAGCAACTAGAGAAGTGTCTTAAGAATACAGAAAACGAGTTAATGTCTTTACCATGTTAAGAGTACTAGCAAGTTAGAATGGATAGGCAGCTTGATCATAAAATGAGTAAAGTATATGAACAGGTAATTAGAGTGAAGAAATGCCAGTGGCCAGTCAAGCAGATGAAAAACCTTCAACCTTGCCTAGGTTAGTAACTTCAAATTAAAATGAAAACCTCTGTGTTTCACCAGTAAAATTGACAAAGATTAAAAACAGTGAGGGGGCACCTGGGTGGCTCAGATGGTTAAGACCTCTGCCTTCGGCTCAGGTCATGATCTCCAGATCTTACCGAGCCCCATGTCCAGCTCCCAGCTCAGCGGGGAGTCTGCTTCTCCTCCTCCCTCTTGCTTCTCCCCCTGCTTGTGCTTTCTCCGTCTCTCTCTCTCAAATGAATAAATAAAATCTTAAAAAAAAAAAGTGATAGTTAGCAGTGGTGAGGATGCAGAAGAAATGAGCAATCTCACATGTTGCAGATAGGAGTATTAATTGGAACAACTATTCTGGAAGGTTGATTTGATAATCTCTATATAAAATTAGCATGTCCTTTGACCCCAGAGATTGAACTTTCAGTAATTTTTCCTGAGGAAACCAATGTAGAGATATTCTGAAGCTTATCACTTTGCCTTATGAATAGTAAATTAAGGAAACAAAAAAAGGGAGATTTAGTTTAGTAAATTATTGGCATATAGGATAGTAACCATTAAAATTAGATTTTAGGAGAACATTTTGTGAATAACATTCCTCATGTACTAATGCACTTTAAAAGCAGGTTGCAAAGCTTTATGTTCACTTTGGTTCCAATTTTTTTCTTAGAAAATAAATTATATATCAGTGGAAAAAAATTTGTATGTCAGCAGGAAAAACTCGAAATCCACAGATCTGTGGTGCTACTTGGAGAGGTGAGTTTGGAGGAGATGGTGTTCTTAAATTTAAAAAAAAAATTATTTGCAGTAGAAATGTATTATTTTTGCATTTAGATTAAAGCTAATAAACCTGACCTATATATGCATGTAGAGTTTTATGAATAAATAAGTGCCTATTGGATCCCCCTATATGATGTACACACCTTCCAGATGTTAATGACACCGAAAAAGGCCATGTTGACAAATGTATGGGTGCCTAGTAGGAATTCTGGATAGATGTGACTTATGGGTAAGTAGAATAGTCACTAGTTAATGTCGATCAACAGCTGTAACTTGTCAAAATGCGTAGTGTTAAATTATGAATACATTTTATAGGCACTCAACTCCTAATAACAATGTAATAGCTAATATATATTTAGCTCTTAAAACGTGCCAGACTTTTTTCTAGATTCTGTGTGTCTACTGTCCCTGCTAACTCCCCCTAAGAAATCCTGTGAGGTTGTGTGTGTGTGTGTGTGTGTGTGTGTATGTGTGTGTACACCAAGATTCGCGAAGTACCTAAGATAAATACGGGAGATTTTGGAGGGGGCACTATGATTTAAGAAAATGTTCTTTTGTGATTAATTTCAAAGAAGTCTTTGTGCTCTGTAATCCCCTCCACCTCCGTCAATTTGTATTTATTTTGTGTGGCGGCTTCTTTCCATGCTCTCATGGGTACCAAGGGAGTTCTCTAGGGGCTCAGCACAGTTGAGACAACATGCGGAGACCAGCATGTTGCTCTCAGTGATGTGTTGGGTTTGATGCTGGTGCAAACCGTAGGTTCCCTGGGGAGTAGAAGGAACGAAGCTCCTTTAAGCCCACCTTCTGTCAACATCCTTCCTTTAGTCTATTTTCAGTAAAAAGCCGACGGAGTCTCCCAGTCTTACCTTATAACATTGATCATTTCCAGAATAACGAGAACATGATAAAGGAGGATATGAGAGTAGCCACCGGGTCCAGTATGGAGTGCATTGCTGTCTCCCTGCAAGTTCCTGGTGTAAAGGGGTGGCCGACTCGGGCAGAGCTCTGTTTCTTGAGGTTTGCCTCCCAGGACTGTTGAGAAGCCACAGAGAGAAATCTGTGTAAAAGCTAATTGACAGAGATGAGGGTGATTATACTGAAAAGTGGATCAGAGCAGTTTCAGAGTCCCAGGTGTGCAGCAGGACTCCTGGGGCTGGGGTGGTCTGGGGTGTATTAGGCCATCTGGCTTGGGGCTTCTGGTGAGAAATGCCTTCAACCACACAAGCTGCATGGAATGAAGGGGTGAGGTAACTACCTTTACGGTATCTGGTATCTGCTTAAAGGCTCAAGGATGTGACGGAGGTGTGGAGGGAGCTGCCAGGGAGAAGGGAAGGGAAGAGTACTGGGAAAATTCCTGAGGGTCTGAAATACCTGTTGGTCTCAGCATATTTTAGCCAACCAGGCAAATGTCTGAATTATGGTATTTTGCCAGAGCCATGGATTATAGCAGTGTTTTCTAGCACAGTTGCTGAATGTTTTTGTCCCCAAGGTAAAACAAATCCAAAATGTGTGAAAGTAACCGTGTGGGTGACTGGCACAGATCTTGCCCCCCAGGTCCCTCCCCGTCTCCTGCCTGAGGTCTGTTAAGTGAGAAGGATAAGCCATGCAGCCGTGCGGAGGGACCGCCGAGGGTTGTAAGTTCTGGACCTCGCTCTGGTGCCTCCATCAGCATTGTGGCCCCACAGCACGTAAGGACATCGATGGCTTCTGGGGCCGGACCCTGTTCCTCACCCCCTTCCTGCATCCCGTGAGCTGGTTTCAGGGCCCTCCTCCCAGGCAGCTGCTGTCACAGTACCTTCCCAAAGCCCTGGCAGTAGGTTCTGATTGGCAGATACTTTATCAAATTATCAAAAGTAAGGTAGGTTTTTTTTTTTTTTCTTCCTTTTTTTTCTTAAAGTGAGTTAACTGGGTTAAAACAGTTAAGGGATGCTCTCCAACTTTTCCTTCATCATGATTTCCTTCTGGGGGGTTGGAGGTGGGGCTTTTGGAGTAGTCCGGGACATTTCAGAGATCTAGATAAGTGGAAGTTGAAATGTAGTTTGGGTTAGTGGGATATTTATATATGTAAATGTGTGTACAAGTACACATAGTGTATAGTCTCTGCACACGCACAAGTGTATACACAGTGTTCGCTTCTTATGGAGGAGGAAGTGGAAACCCTAGAAGGTGAACTGGCCTGTCCAAGGTCACATGGCCATGGGCTGGCCCCCAAGATGTTCGTCATCCCTGGGTTACAGCGTACTCCGGCGGTGGCTTTGCTTCCCTAATGGCCAGCACTCAGGAGGATGCCGGAGGGTTCAGTCTCAGAGCCAGGGGGAAGTGTTTCCATGCTTGCTGGTGGGACATGGGAACTTCTCTCAGGGGGCTCCAGGTGGGGAGAAGTTGGGCAGTCCTCGCTCATGATTGCTTCGGCTCCCGTGGCGGCTGTCGGTCCTCACCTGGAAAATCGTTTTGCCCTGTCTCATTGCCTTCATTCTGTTCCCAGCTCAAGTTTTGGGATGCTCCCAGGTGAGAGAAAGTCCCAGGTCCTCTAGGGAGAATGGGTTGGGGGTAGACACTGCAAACTGCTGAGGCCTTGGAATGCTATTGATGGAAGCCCAGAGCAGGTGCTCTAGTCCAGTGTCCTTCATCTTTCCCACACCCCTGACATTCCTCTGGCAGAGTGTCCTGTTTCCCAGGAATTCAGCCACTTCCTCTCACACCCTGCCATTTACTCCAGAATGAGTTGTGTGGTGTGTAAAACACTGGGCATTTTGGGTGGGCCCCAGCTGTCTCCCATCCTCTTAAGTCTGTGAGAGAAAGCCCTAGCACTGCGGTGTCAAGGTTCACTATTTCTCTGCTACTTTTGCGTCTTTTTCTTCATTTCAGTCAGTGTTAAGGTTGGGGGGTTGGATAAATTTACGTCTATGCCACCATCTGTCTCACTAATGCTGGTTTCCATCCTGCATTTTGCATTTTCCACTTGGCGTGAAATCCTTTATTAACCGACTAGTCCCTCCTGGTGGCTTTATCTTCGTGTTTCAAGGGCTGGGCCTCTTTGCGTCGGATTCAGGATGCTGACATTTTCTGAAGCATATTTCACGTCCCCGTGGTAGATCATTTTTAGAGGTCTCCTCTAAGTTTTCACAATGATTTCTTTTGCTTTTTCCTTTTTTTTTATCTGCTCATAATTTTTTTTTTCCCTGAAGATTTTATTTTTTTTATTTTTTTTATTTTTTATTTTTTTTAAAGATTTTATTTATTTGACAGAGAGAAACACAGCGAGAGAGGGAACACAAGCAGAGGGAATGGCAGCGGGAGAAGCAGGCTTCCGGCAGAGCAGAGAGCCCCATGCGGGGCTCGATCCCAGGTCGCTGGGATCATGACCTGAGCCGAAGGCAGACGCTTAACGACTGAGCCACCCAGGCGCCCCAAGATTTTATTTTTTGACTGCAGATAAGAGACAGCAAAGAAGAGAGACTTCCAAGGGTCTAAAGCAGGTCTGACTCACTAGGGGGCCAGAGACTCGGTTTTCTACCTGGTAGATACCATTCGTTTCTGATCTGGGGGTTGGCAGTGTGCAAGGAACACATGGCCTACCCACTTAATTCTAGGCACATGAGGTTCAACTTATTTCCCCCAGATGCTAACAAGTGTCAGTCTGCCATTTACATTTAAATCCATTTCCGTGTCCTCCAGATGCTTGTGATAGTTTTATTGTGAGCCCCTGATTTCAGTTCCATTGAAGTTTTCACCTTTTCTAGTGTTGTCACGATCATCGCCATAAGGTCCTGTGGGAGCCCGTCAGGGGCTTAAAGCCAGATCAATTTCAAGTGGAACGTGACTCGGGCAAGGTCATGTAGCCAGCTGGTGGCAGGGCCCAGTCTGATGTGGCAGATCTTCAGCCTTCGAGACCATCTGCCCCCCCTCATCTTGTTGGAGCATGAGCTGTGATGTGATTAGCAAGTGGTGGCTCTGTTAGAAGTTCATATCTGTTCCGCAGAGCTGTAGCCTGGGGTGCAGCCCATGCTGTCAGGGGCTGCCCTCAGAGGATCGTGTGCCTTGGGCATTTTCTGATTGGAAAAAAAATGTGCATGGCGCTTGAAGTCGCTGAGTGCTAGAGCCAAGGATGAGAGCAGTATTCACGTGTCCCGGACAGGAACTCTGGGGCAGTGGAGAGGCAGAGCTGAGGCCGCTCCGAGGTCCTTGGGTCTGTTTTTCATGCTAAGGAATCTGAGTGACTGCCCTCCTCGTCGTGAAATGTCCATCAGAGGCCACTTCCTTGCTGACTGGGAGAGCGCCCTGCTTTCCATTTGTGGGTGTCCCTCTCTCAGTGTGATGTACCTCTCCAGGGAATTAAAGGGTCAGCATTTGAGAGAGGAAGAGAGCAGGCAGGCTTAGTGATTAAGCAGCGAGACTCACCAGCACGTCTCCAACTGCCCTTACCCCAGGGTGCCATCGCTGTTCCTGAGACCTCCGCCCACTCGGATTCCACCGCCCCGATTGGACTGACCCAACCGTGCCTTCCAGGTCATTGGGGCTTCAGCTTACTTGAGGCTCCTTTACGGTCTGTCCTCAAAAACCCTCCATCCTGGGGCGCCTGGGTGGCTCAGTCGTTAAGCGTCTGCCTTCGGCCCAGGTCAGATCCCAGGGGCCTGGGATCGAGCCCCGCATCGGGCTCTCTGCTCTGCAGGAAGCCTGCTTCTCCCACTACCATTCCCTCGGCTTGTGTTCCCTCTCTCGCTGTGTTTCTCTCTGTCAAATAAATAAAATTAAAAAAAAAAAACAAAACCCTCCATCCTCCATTTAATGCACATTTAGCGCCCCGTGGTAGATGAAGCCCAGCTGACAACCCCAGACAGGTTTGCCAAGCTTAACTGTTTGGAGGGAGCGTCTCATACCGAGTATGCTTACGCTAACATCAGACCCCAGTAAATATTTTATCTTTACAACTAGCAGGTTGGTGATTTATGTAACACTGGATGCTATTATTGAGTTTAAATGACTCTATGGAACCCTCGTTTTTACTTTACGTAATTAAATGTTAATATACTTCTGTAAAGTGAGTACATAAACCCGTATCTGCCAAGTGGTCCTAAACGCCGTCTGAGGCTTTTGCGTGCAGGGCCTTGTGCAACAGAGAGACGATGGGCTTTGGGGAAAGGATGCAGAGTGAGAATCCGCAATGAAGGGAACTTGGCCTGGATTCTTACTGGATTCCCAGTTTCTACATCTTTACAGTGAGAATGAGTAATTCCTACACCAGAGGGCGGCTGTGGGGATTAAGGGAGGTCGTGCGGAATGTCTGGCCTGCTGCCCAGCATAGGGTGGCTGCTCGGCGAGGCTCACTTTCTCTCTGTGCCTTGCAGATGTGTTTACTGAGGGCCTGTCACATTCAAGACATGACGCTAGATGAATACCCTGAGTGAGTGCCTTACCTGCTTTCTTTCTCCTGTGTTTTCATTGTTAGCACCTCCCCCCCCCCCCCACCTCGAACAGGAGCTCCGTGAAGGAGGAGTGCACAGCTGGGCATCCCTGCTCACTCTCTCTGGGGCTTCGAATGAGGTCCGGCACATAGTAGATACTCGGCATAGGGTTAATGGATGCCATTTAGGCATGGGCTGAATTAATTCAGACGGGATAATAAGGGAGTGTAAGAATTGCCAAACTGGAGATATTTAGTGGTTTCTTCGTGCAAGAGACGTGATACTGTTGAGAAGGCTTGTGCTGTGGGGTCAGATCGAAAGTCATTCTCTTCCTTACTCTGCCTTTTACCAGCTGTGTGGCCTTGAGGAAGTTGCTTCTCTGAGCCTCAGGTTCCAACTTTGCAAAATGACACGCTGAATCCCAAAGAACAACTCGGTGCAGGCTCTAAGGGGAAATAGGGTTGTGCTTGTAAAGTGCCTGGACCTTCATTATTCAGAGTTAGAGAGTGGGCCCAGAAGGGTGATTTTTTTTTTTTTAACCAAAGGGGGGAAAAAAGCCCTGGAAAGCTTTAAATGACCTGCACGTGTCCCCACTCAGGCATTCTTGATGTCTCGGGAGTGAATATTACAAGGGTATGCTCCTTGCTGGGCCAGTGGGGAGCACCTGGCCATGGTCTCTCCTGGCCATCTGTAAGCGAGGTCACTAATGGAGCTGAGGTCTGGGATGGGGTCACGGGGAGCACCAGAGCCCCAAAGAGAGCCCTGTGTGGACCCGGTGATTGCACGTGGCCTTGAGCAGTAGACAGTGAGGGGGGACTCAGACAGCCGTCCTTGCTGGGTGAGTCCTGTCTATGGAGGCTCACAACATGGAGGCTGCTTGTCTTTCTCTCTCTTTTTTTTTTTTTCTTCTTCCCCTTCTGAAAAAATTATATGTTAAAAATAAGTTACTTTGCAGAAGAGGTTTTTCGAAAGCCAGGAATTCCTGTAGTGGTGGCAATGTTATTGGTCACTTGGGTGGTGTCACCCGGGGGCCAAGAATGTGGTATTTGGGATAGGAGTGTTTTGATTCAAATCCTGGTCTTGCCATTTCCTAGCTTGGAGATTTGGGGCAGGTTATCTGATTGGTTCTCAGTTGCATCATGCAAAAAGTGGGGGCAATGATAGTAGGTGTCTTGTGGGGCCCTATGGGGATTCAGTGAAATATCTATCGAAATGCCTTAGCACAGTGCGCAGCCCATGGGAAGCACTCACTAAATGCTAGCCACTTGACAGATGGAGAAATGGAGGCTCAGAGATTTTCTCTGCTCCACTGGGGTCACAAAGAAAGTGCCGGCACCAAGCCACACATCTTCTGATGGTGAGTCAAACAATCCTGAGGCTTGACCTTGCTTGGCTCCATTCATTCACTCACTCACTCACTTGGTGTTGGCCAGAGTTTTCATCAAACTCTTGAACGTCATGGTGCTTAGCTCATTGAACAGTCCTGAAGATAAACAGTGGCAAATAAAGCAGACGCATTCTTCCCACCCTGGTGGACTTAGGTCCACCTTAGGAAAATAGAAAATAAATAAGCGAATGAGTAAATAATTTCTGAGTTATTAAGGGGGTGAGCCACGCCACACCACCTTGCACATAAAAAAGGTGATACGGTAGTCATGAACTGGAGACGGGAGGGGGCCGCTTCCTTCTTAAATGTTCACAGAGGTGGTGTTTCGATGTGGGCGATGCCCAAGCCAGCCTCGTGAAGCCACATGAAGTGCTAATGGTGAGAGCGTGTCAGGCAGGGCAGGAGGAAGTGCAAAGACCTCGAGGCCCCCGAGAGCTTGGTGTGGGTTTCAGAGGCTGTCAGAAGATGGCACCTTGCCTGCCAGAGAGCCCTGTAAGCCCATCCTTCTGTGTGGAGGAAACCTCGACTCACCTTCTCCTGACAGATAAAAGAGTTTGCCAGACACAGGGTATGACCCGAAGCCATCTCTTTCCTTCCCTGCTCCTGCAGAAATATGAAAAAGACGTCTCTGTTGTGTGAGAGAAGATGAAAGATGCTATTCCGGCTTCTGAGTAGGCAGAGTTCTGGCCCCAGGCCAGGAGAGCGGGGTTCCATCCCAGCTCTGCACCCCTCTCTGCAGCTTTGTGCTTTTCGTGGTTGTCCCACCTGTAACATTAGGAACTGGGCCAGATGGTCTGTGCCCCCCCTTAAATGGGGGAGATCAGTGGAATCCCTGGATCTGGCCCCAGGCTGGTGGGGCCCGGGGAGGAAGATGCGCTCATTTGGGAGGGGCTGCTTTTCAGGCTGGTGGACTCTGCAACTGGTGTCCAGATGGAGCCCCCTTCACTTTCGACCAAAGGTGCCCAATCTCTCCCCTGCTCCCCAATCTTCTCCTTGACCGGTAGAAGCTGAGCGCTGACCCCATGTGTGGGCTTCTCCTTTGCTCTTTCCTCCTGGACACGGTACATGGCAGCATCCCTGCGATGTTGCCTGGGAGTAGAGATGCCACCTCTCCCGCATGCTGTCCCTCGGGTCTGCTTGGACGCTGTGCCAGGGAGGGCTCGGGTGTGTGTGAAGATGGAGATGTGCCTGCCCCACTGGCCACCATGTTCTCGTCTTGTACCACACACGGTCCGGACTGAGGACTGGGACAGACCACGCAGAGACACTGGTCTGAACGGAGACTTCTACCTTCTGGGGATGCCTCACAGTCTGGATCTCAGCAAATGGAGCTGGGCCATCATGGTAGAGGACACAGTTGCCATTTCACAGGGTATCAGGATTTCAAGTGCTGCTTGAGAGAGTTTGACTTCTCCTCTTATGGGGGAAGACTCTCTGGCCTGAGAGATCAGGTGGTTTGCCCAGGGTCACGCAGGGTCTAAGCTTAGAGTACGGATCAATGGCTTATCACAATAGGTGCTGCCGATCCATGCAGGAGACAATGGGCCAACTCAGATAGTTTCTTTAAAGTATTGTTTGTGAGATGGTGTCGCCTCAATTTAATCTACAACATAGCTGTCTTCCCCATGTCTAATTCATACATTGGGATTGAACATTAATGAATACTCCCTTGGTACCTATGTGCCAGGCACTATTCCGCGTCTTGGTGGGTCAATATTAAATTGACCCAATCCCCGTAACAACCCTAAGAGATGGATGCTATTATCATCCTTGTTTTGTAGATGAGGAAATTGAGGAACATAGACGTTAAATGACTTGGCCATGGTCCCAGAGCTCCCCCGACCCCCCCACCCCAAATAGCCCAGCTATGATGCTGGTTTCAGAGTCCACGCTTTTAATCCCCATCTGTATATGTCCCAGTGGACAAAGGACACCTTCCACTGCCTGAAGTGGGCGTGCCTGAGGGCCACCCAGCTTGCTGACCCCTCCAGTTGACAGGCGGACTCGGCAAAGGGCTTGGGAGCGCCGCATCAGGTTCTAGAACACTGCTGTTTTCCGCCAGCCCTGTCTCTTCTTGCTCTGCTGAGCTGCCTTTGGAAGTCCAAACACGTCTCTGGTTTTGCAGACCCAGCAGCAAGTTCATTATTCCCCCTTGAAGTCCCTTTGCTGACTTCCGCCTTTGTTGTTTTCGTTCCTGGATTTATTACAATGGTTCAGATTAACCTGAGGTGCCTCGTGGGGTCTTTGGTAGAAAGAAGCAAATGAACAGATCAGACACTTTCTGTGGTCCTTGGGGAATGCCCAAGCCATCAGAGAGACATCTTATTTATCGTAAATTCACTGTTCAAAAAAGCTTTAAAACATTTTTTTTTTCCTATTAGGAGTATTGTTTCTATCTGTTGAGTCCATGAGTGTTTGACATTGGATGACTTTATAAAACATTCTACTAATTGGGTTTATTAAAGCAAATAAATCAAACACTAATTGGAACGTGCCCTGCCATTATTTTTGCTTACTGAATTAGATATAATGGTGTGAAGGCCTTCTTATCATATTTGTGCACTTATTTAAACACCCCCCTGGCACACACTTCTGCAAATTCAATTAGATATTCAAAAAAGGAATTCAGTTTATGCAAGGCTGCTTTACATTCGTTCTGGGGGCAACGCTGGCCTACTCGTGATTGGCTGCTCACCCTACTAAGCCCCACTTAGATATCGCCCTGCCTTCAAAGCATTTGTCAGCATGCCAGTGGGATCTTGATGGTTTGGGGGTTGGGTGTTTTATTGGTAGAATATGGTTGTCCACAGAGCGGGGTCGATTTCATGGGGGTGTGATCTGTGCAGTCTCATGGAGCCTGGCCCTTGGAAGGGTTCCCATTCTTGGTTTGCTGTGGCCATGTTGAAATTCATAATTTTTTAGCAAGAGGCTCCGTCCTTTAGTTAGCTTTTGAGCCCCACCAATTTTGTAGCTGCATCCACCCTGGATCTTGCCCTGGTTTTCAAAGCTGACTAAGGAGGATGTCTCTGGCTTGAGTCTCAGCCCTGCCCGTGTCGTGTTGAGAACGTCATGTGAGGTGGCCTTGTTTTCTTGGTCCCTGAAGTGGGCGTGCTTAATCCTCACCCACGGAGAACACAGGCTGGGATGCAGGGGAAGTGCTGATTTAAATATGGGGAGTTCCTGTGCTTCTCTCAGCCCTTATCCCACGGGTCAGGAGTGTAGCTTTGGAAGACCTGGGAGACACGTTCTTTTCTCCACTCCCCAGAGGAAGGGAAAAGCATTCTATGTCTGGGAACTGGGAAAGAGGTGTTTAAAAGCCCATGACCTCATACAGACAACAAACACTCAAATGGTGAAACACGGTCCTTCTCTGGGGCTGTATTACAGCTAGAAATTTTAATGGCATTGAAGGGAATGTCAGCACAGAGCAGCCTAGACCTTCACTGGTTTTGATGCGGCCCGCCAATGAAGGATGGCTTTTACATTCTGAAATGCTTAGACAAATCAAAAGGGTCTTGTTTTGTGATATGTGCAGATCATAATGCAGTTCAAAGTGCAATGTCCGTAAATATTGAATTTCCCTATCGAACTCTGTTCATTCTTTTCTGTCTTGTTGATGGCTGCTTCTGTGCCACAGTGGGGTGGCTATGTCGTGGTGACACAGACTGGGTGACCCACTGAGGTGAGCAGAATTTTGGCACAGCCTCCAAGACCTCTGGCCCCTGGCATGCGTGCCCTGTGCAATCCCCATTCTTTGGGTGGGACTGTGAGTAGGATGAACTTCATTGCCGTGCTTAGGTCACATTAGTGACGGAGGTCAAGGAGTTTTGCAGATGTAGCGAAGGCCCCAAATCAGCTGGTTTAAGTTAATCAAAAAAGAGATGGTCTTGGATGGACATGATGGAATTGAACAAGCCCTCAGAAAGGACTATGCTCTGTCCAGGCAGAAGATTTGGGGCCCGAGAGCCAGGAGCCGTGGGTAGCTTCTAGGGGCTTGAGAGTAGCCCAGGGATGGCCGCCAAGCAGAGGATATGGGCCTCCATCCTGTAACCGGGAACTGAATTCTGCCCCATACCACCTGAGCTCCAAACAGGACTCGAACCCCAGAAAGAAATGGCAGTTCCCTGACATGTTGACTTTAACCTTGTGGGGCTCTAAGAAGAGAGACCACCCTGAGACCCCACCTCCATTTCTTCTCCACAGTGTGGAGGCACACTGTGGCCTCCACAGTAAGTTAAAGAGAGGCCTGCCTCCCGGCCTTGACCCCCAGGACTGCAGACCGGCATCCTGAGCTGAGGCAGTGACTGACGGCAGAAGGCTTCCAGGCTGGCTCAGTGTTCCTCTCACAGGGATCAGAGAATTATTGTATAGCCCCCTCCCCATTTGCCTCAGCCAGGGCTTCCTTTCAAGGCCAAGCTTGCCTTCCAAGTTCACTGTCATGGCAACCTGGTGTGATGGCTAAGAATGCAGACTGAGCCGGTCAGTCTGGGTTCAAAGCCTCCCTCTGGCACTAACCTTTTTGTGCCTTGATTTCCTTATCTCTACAGTGGGGGTGTATGTGTGTATGTGGTATCTCATGGGGTGATTGGGATAATTAAATGGGCTACTCCGGGTGAGCACTTAGAATAGCGTCTGGCATGTAGTTCAGCACCTGACATGGGGTGTTGGTTGTTATTACCACTCAGATTTATTTGGGATTTGTGTCTGCCCAGTAGCTTTGTGTCCACATGTCTTTGACCTTGCACCATGATTACCTGGCCCCACTGGCATTGCGCCCACTACCCTTGCTCGCGCCGTGCTCATACCCTGCTCACGGTGTAACCTGGAGCAGCCTGCTTCTCTTTCTGGGTCTGCTGCCAGCACTCTTATTTCTCCTCTTAGGACTCCTTGGCCCCCACGTGTCTCACCCTCCCCCTTGTTCGATGGCCTGAATGGTTTCACTTGGACTCATCCCTTGACTTCCCTTCACAGTCTGGGTTCAGGCTTCCCTCTGTCCTGGGTGGGCATTTGCAGGACCAGGGTAAATGCTCTTAAAAGGTCCAGTCTCAGGGGCAGTTCCAGATCCCTACCATGTTCCAAGACCTACACTGGGTTCATCTTGACCCCCAACGGGAGCCCAGTGGAAGATGCACCAGAGCCCCCTGTGTGGTCTCAACCTGGTTCCCCTGCAGCAGCATTTTCAGCCATTTATGGAACAATAAGGTCAAGCATAGACTATGGGCTAGATGCCGAGTGAAGAGATAGATGACATTCCCCTGCTTTCATGGAGCTTTGGGGCTTGGAGTTGGAGGGACACAGTCCTGCCGTCTCATTTCTCCCTTTCCCCAGATCCCCAGTGCTGGATGTACCCTCAGAGGATCTGGAGAGGAGGATATTGAGTGGGCTTTGAGGGTTTTGAGTTTGCAGTCCATACTCGCCAGGGGATGTGGTGTGATGGTTTCATCCTCTCATGGCCCATCGCCTTGGTTGGTTGTGCTCATATTTGTCAGTCAGAGTCATGGCACTGGCCACGTAGAGCAAGTGAAGGCAAATTTCTGCCCTTTTAAAAGATGTTTTGTCCATGGGCACCTGGGTGGCTCAGTGGGTTAAAGCCTCTGCTTTCAGCTCAGGTCATGATTTCAGGGTCCTGGGATCCAGCCCCTCATCAGGCTCTCTGCTCAGCAGGGAGCCTGCTTCCCCCCTTTCTCTGCCTGCCTCTCTGCCTACTTGTGATCTCTCTCTCCCTGTCAAATAAATAAATAAAATATTTAAAAAGATGTTTTGTCCAGTTTTCTCTCTTTTCTTGTTCCACCACTGGATGTTCCAGGCACATCTTCCCCCACAACACCCCAGAAGCAACAGGATGAAACTTGGATCCTCTGAACACTCAACAGTGTTCTAAGAGCAGCAGGGCCAGAGCAGTGGAAAATACTCAGGCTTTGGTACCATTACTGCTTGAGACGAATGTCTTGACTTTACTACTTCATGCAGGTTAGTTTACTTCCCTTTAAAATGGGTACACTCAAAATGGTCTGACCTGTGGTGATGGTTATATGCTCAGTGGCCAATAAAAGGAGTTGTTAGTATTGTTACTGCTTTTTGTGGGGTCATTCTTTCTCCCTGAAATTCCTAGTTGGGCACATCCCTTAGTAACTCTGAGGACAAGTTTTCATGTGTAAAATGGAGAAAGCAATGCTTCTTTCTTAGAGGGGGTGTTGGCAAACTATAACCCCTGGGTAAGATCTGGCCCACCACCTGTTTTTGTAAATAAAGTTTTATTGGAACACAACTATATCCATTTGTTTATGTATTGTCTACAGCTACTTTTACTTTACGATGCCTGAGTTGAGTGGTTGTGACCAAGACTATGGCTATAAAGTTGAAAATTTTTACTGTTGGGCTCTTTACAGAGAGAGCGTGTTGATCCCTGTCTTAGTGGTGGTAGTTGGACTTACCTCCATTCGTGTACACACATCTATAAATACATACTTACACAGCTCAAGTGCAGTGCCTGGCATATAGCAGAAGCCCAGGAAATCTTTAGTTCCTCTTCTGAACTTAATTCTGTTCAAGAAAATACGGGATCGTATCTGAGAAATGCAGAGGCAGACACATTTATATTTTTATTGAATTCTATTCCTTTCTCATTTTCAAAAGAGCTCATGTTTAAAAAAAAATTCTGATTGGCACTATAAACTTTATTTATGCTTTAATGTATCTTAAAGTATGTATCCTGCACTATTTTTACTTCCCTTACAGATGCTGATATGCTATACATTACCAAACCCAAATGGATTTTCAGAATCCAATTTCCTTGCTACAGTTTTCCATTTCTCTGTTGACTTTTTACGCTTGACTCACAGTGCATCTGGGGCCTTTGCCACATTCTGACCTCAACCCATCCAGGGAAATAGCTCCTCTGTCTGGGTGCTAGGAGGTAGGGCTGGGTCCTTTGCCTGCGGCTGCACTGCCTTGTCCTCCCCCAGTGATGTGGGTCTTCTCCAAACCAGGACATGTGCTCTGGAGACTGAGCCTGATTCCTGGGGTGGGAGTAGGCTGGGGGGGGGTCTTTGTTTTCCTCCCTAAAATAATTGTAGTAGGTTTGACTTCAGTTAAATGAGTCTGCCTGTTCTTTAAAACTGAATGAGGTGAGCATCCAAATGGGAGTCTTTTGGGAATCTTTGCAATCGTTCGTCTTCCCTAAGTAGCCTGCTACAACCACCTGCAGAGATGGCCAGGAGCCTTTTTTCGGTCAGGCATTAGGGACCTAAGGAATTGCGCCAAGAGAGTAAACCTCATTTTTGAGAGTAAGAGGAACAGTGGTGAGACTCGAGATCATCAAGGTTTTATATATTTCATGCCGTAGGTCCAGGTACAACTGGACTTTCCTTTCTTCTCCTCTTCTTGCTGGTTCTTAGGAGCTAGCCCCTGGCTGGCGGCGTGGCTCTGCATCTCTGTGGCTCCTGAGAGTTTCCAGTTCTTGCTGAGTCTCTGGAATCCTTAACCTTTCCCATTGCAGGGTTTCCTGGCGATCCGTGATGCACACCAGAAAACACAGGCTCCGCAGCGAGGAAGACATGCAAGCTAGAGGGGCCGCCCCAGCTGCAGTGTGGGCTGCTGTCAGGATGTATCATCTTGAGCTCATAACCACTCTTCCTCAATCTGTTGGTGGAGAGGAAGAAAATTCAGGGAGGACTGCTTAAAAAAATAACCCTGAAGTATATTTTTTCTCTGAGATAGCTTTTAAAACTTGTCTCTAGGTCAAGCCAGATGACTCTACGTTGAATCCTGTGGGGTCCCAGTGAGTAGCTTTCCCCCCGATTGTATGTCTGGGTAATCCTGCCAGTCTATGTTGAGGATGACCATGAGGAATAGTCTCATGTCACTGGCCATGCACTCCTTGTGTGGATATTGTTTCAGGCCCCGTTCCTGAAGGGGAATGGGACTTCTGCTACCAGTGGCCCTGTGGAGTTCTTGTGTGAGCTAAGCACCTGGAATGGTGACAATTTTTGTGTGCAATTTGGCTTTTATTGTATGAACACAGAGTGTCCAGTATCTGAACTGATTCTCCTGCCTGTGGTGGCCATTGGAAGCTCAGAGCCAAATACCTAACTCCCTTTTAGTAGGCAGACATGTAGGAAACTGCTTTTTTCCTTTCCCTGTTCTCAAGTGTTTTTTGCTGTCATGCTTTACATGCTGGATTTCCAGCTTCTGTGTTCATCAAGACACAGTGGGATTGTGAGAGGTAGTGCTAGAGTTGGTAGAGGGGAGGTTGGGGATTGGTCAAACCCCCTCCTTTGAATGGAATCTCTGGGCTTCAGCACATCCCTGTGAAGGTGTTCTTTGCATTTTTGCACCTTAACTGTATGTTTTGTGGCTGTCTTTCCCTGTGCTCTGCCAACTACATGATCATAAGAATTCTATATGTCGATTCTGTGTCCCTCTACAGTACACATAAAAAAAACCCCAAAAAACCTTTAAGTGTTTCTAGAATAAGCAAAGGAATGCATTCTAATGGGAGAGACCTGACCACCTTGGAAGCCCTTTGCCTGCATGATTCTCTCTCATAACCTTGTAAGTGAAAGGCTTAGGTCCTTGGTTTGGGGGGAATACATTCTCTCTGGTCCCCCGAGCGTGGGGTGCAGTTAGATCACACAGAGAATTAATCTTGGCCCTAACACTCCCTTCTGTGTGAGTTGAGAAGGGCACTTAACCCCTCAGTGCATTAATTACCTTGTAATTATAACAGGGATAATAACCTGCCTCACCAGGTTGCAAGCATTAAGGGAAAGCAAATGAGATAAAATATGCAGTCAGTATCTAGTATATTGCCTGGCATGGAGCAGATACTTGAGAAGGAGCTTCTTACATTCATCAGGGCACAGAAGCTTCTGTTGTGGTCATACTCAACCCCTAGGGTGTCAGCAATGTAAGACAAGCTGTTATTTTGCTCTTGGAAGGTTAATGCTGGTAGCACTGCCCAGGTGACTGGTTGGCTCTCTTCCAGTGAGTGTCTCAGGGATCTACACATCTTTTTTTTTTTTTTTTTCCTTCGATGCCACTGCCTTCCCCTGTGATTTTGGAGGTCCTCACAGTAGGGGCAGGTGAGGAGGGTTGTTTGTAAGCGATCATTTTTATGGGCTGGTCATGCGAAGTACAAATGGTGGATATCACTTTGTTCCATGTTTCTAAGGTTTCCTACCTGGTCTTCCCCAGATGGGAGTGGCTTGGAGACACATTGTTTTTTTTTTTTTTTTTTTTCTTTTTTGAATAGAGGTGGGGTGGGGCAAAGGGAGAGGGGGGGGAGAGAGTCTTTTTTTTTTTTTTTTTAAGAT
>CM053610.1:13203534-13217973 GCA_028646535.1 Procyon lotor
TATCAGTTCCAGCATGTCAGGATGTGTTGTCCATGGCATTAACCCGATTCATTTGTCTCTCCGGGCTGGGCTCCTGGCAGGTGACAGCAGGGAGATTGTAGAGGAAGGAGGTTGACCCTCCAGAGAGCAACACGCCTGCTGCTGTCACTGCCTTTAAAGTGTGAGCATAGTGAGTGTGGGGCATTCACACTGCACTTCAGTTCGGGGAGTTTCTAGAAGTGATTTGGGAGGATCACTTGGTTCGTCAGACGGGCAGTGTGGGGAGGGAGCCCCCTGTGTGGGACGGGCGAGGCTGAGCCCCGGAAGAACAGGCTACGCAGGGGCTCTGTGCTCACAGGTACCGTTACTGAAGTAGAGCTTCATCCGTGTCAGGTTCCCGTCACATTATTGGTTTGTTCATTCAACAGATACTGAAGCCCTACTATGTGCCAGAGCTGTTCCCAGCCATTCTGTCGCTTACTGTCTACTGGAAGCTGATTGCCTTCCTCGTCTTTCCGAGGCCCTCCTTCTCCACTGTACCTGGGCTGAAGGGTCCTCTCCTACCCTTTCCTCTCATCGCCTGGGCCTCCTGTCCTTGCCCATTGACCCTTGTCTGTGCACACTGGTCATCGCCCTTCCTCCCTCAGTTCCCTGCAGTACCAGCGGCACACAGCTGCCCCGTGAGGCCAGCCGTCCCCGGGGAGCTGGGTGGAGTGGAGGGACAGGAGAGCCCAGGACAGGGCGCTGTTTCCGGGACCCCAAGCCAGTGGTCTTTTCCCACCCACCCCAGCCGCAGCCTCTGCGGCGTGACGCTGAAATGCGTGTGGGTTTCTTCATTGACTTGTTGGCCGTGAGTGTGTCCTGCAGAGTGATAGCAGACTGCGCTTGTGACCTGCTGGACAGCCGGGGCCTCAGACGGTGTTGGATCCACCCGAACTGCTCAGTTAAACAGTTGTTGAACTGGGGTGCCTCAGTCGGTTAAGCATCTGACTCTTGATTTCGGCTCAGGTCACGATCTCTGGGTTGTGAGATGGAGCCCCGAGTTGGGCTCTGCACTTGGAGTGGAGTCTGCTTGAGACCCTCTCTCTCCTCCTCTGTCCTCCCCACTCCCTGCTTGTGCTCTTGGGCTCTCTTGGATAAATATATCTTTAAGCAACAATTGTTGAAGAATGAATAAATGGAATCATTTATTTTAGTTCCTACCAAGGCATCAGCCAGTTTCCTCAAAGGAAATTTCTTACCGGCTGTCACCTTCTGTAGATATCTACTTTTTATTGTTTCTTGCATTCCTTTCTTCCTCTCTTCTGCTTTTTAATCTAGATATCTACAAAAGACCCCCCCTCCCCAAATTCCTATTACTTTTTTGGACAAAATTATTGAATACTGTCTACTCAAGCCCAAAGCCCTGTATTAACAAAGTAGATCCAGCCTTCCTTAGCCCAGCCAAGACTCCAAATTGGGGTGAGCCACCTCTGCCGGGTTCTCATTCACAGGAAGGAAAGTAGAGAAACGCTTTGGCTTTGTAGAGTTTTTTTTTTTTTTTCCCCCAGTGGTATTGTGACTGTCTTCCATATTACACCTGTCAACAGGACTTCACCTTCCCCACTAAGCAGAGGACTTCCCGGGCCCAGGGTGCAGAGAAGGAATTTCATTCTTGGCAGCTGGCAGAGACGGTGGTGTGATGTTAGGGGAGGCTGTGGACATAGGCTGGGACTAGTGAGGGATGACTTTTTTTTTTTTTTTAAAGATTTTATTTATTTGGTAGAGGGAGAGAGATCACAACTAGGCAGAGAGGCAGGCAGAGAGAGAGGGGGAAGCAGGCCCCCCACCAAGCAGAGAGCCGGATGCAGGGCTCGATCTCAGGACCTGGAGATCATGACCTGTGCTGAAGGCAGAGGCCCCAACCCACTGAGCCACTCAGGCATCCGGAGGGAGCCTTCTGTACGCAGATCAGAACCATGGGTGTCTGGGTGATGGGGAAGCAGGAGTGTGTAAGGGAGGGAGATGGTGCTGTGACGGGACCCGAGCAGCAAGGAGGTGGGGAAAGGGGGCAGTGGCAAAATTGGGTCTGGGCGACGAGTCCAGAAGCTGCTGTATAATGCTGTCCGTGCTGCCTCTGTGTCCCACTAGCTCACCCTGGGTGCCCTTCCTCCTGCTCATGGTCCACAGAGATGCTGGGTCCGCCAGAGCCCTGATGGTCCTTGTTCAGGATGTCACGGCCCCTGTTTCTCCAGGCAGACCAGCATTTCCTCCCTGGAGCCCTGGTTCTGTGCCCCTCATCTTTGTCAGCATCACTTAGAGGGGACCTCCAGCCCCCTAAGCGTGTGCTTAAAACATGAGTTTTCACAAATGGGCAGGGGATAGATGTGGGGAATTTATTCTGTGTCACTTACTCTTGCTTTGTTACCCTACGTCGTCCTCATGGTGTTTCTGTCCATGGCTCTTTCTCTCTGTGTCACAGGTGAGGAGACTGGGTTGCACGGGGACAGGGGGAGGGGGCTGCAGCTGGCCCAGATTTGCACGGCTGAGATCTGAGGCTGGTTTGGCCGGGCTCTGGAGCTGGTGCTCTATCTGCTGTCCCCAGTGTCTCTCCCTGTGGCAGGAAGCAAGCACAGAGGCATGCCCTGGCATTCATTTTTCCTGCCTCGAATGAGACGTCGCTGTTTACTTTCTCAGGGAGGAAGATTGAAATCAGTGTAACTGGCCTTATTAACTTTTTTAAATGGGGGGGGTGTGTGTGTGCCTGCAGATGCCAGCACCTTTCTTGAGAGCACCAAAGCAAATATAAAAATCCAATTTGCCTGCGCCCCGCCCCCCCTGCCCTTTTTTTAATCTCCTCCAGAGTTTAACATTCAGAGCTGTAAATGAAGAGCTGATGAGACAGGGCTAACGAACCAAGGCTCAGACACAAGGATGTATTTACCCATATCTCTTCTGTCTGTAGGCGGCTGTTCCTTTGATGAGCACTACAGCAACTGTGGTTACAGCGTGGCCCTGGGGACCAATGGATTTACGTGGGAGCAGATCAACACGTGGGAGAAACCCATGCTGGACCCAGCGGTGCCCACAGGTACGTGATCCACTGTGTTCGAGGCTGTGTTGAGGATGACTCACTTTTGGGATGACTTGTGGGGCACACTTTCTTAGGGATTGAGCTGTCTGGGAGGGCAGTAGACAGTTTCATTGGTAGTAAGTTCCTCATCCCCAGGGGTATTCAAACCAAGTCTGAGTGAGTTCTTCCTATCAGTGGTAGGAATCCCATGTCACTGGGATTCAGGAACCTTTAGCATTTCTTTCAGCTTCAAGAGTCTAAGATTTAGCTACAAGTTAGGGTATCCCTGGGTTTTGTTTGGGAACCTAATAGTAGTTGGATTTTGTAGGAGAGAAATTCTGAAGAATGAGGTCATTCCTTTTCTTCCAGGACACAGACACATAGCTTGTAAAATCTAGGGAAACTGGCACAGTCAGAATATTACTCACAAAGTTAATGTCCTGACATCCTGAATGTCCAGCTTATCCTTGACCAGTGGAGCTAAAGGGCTAATGTACTTTCTTGATGGATAGCGGCTTGCAGCAGGCGAATGAGAGTGACATCTGATGCATTCTAGGGGAGAAAGGCCTGGAAGAGGAACACTCAGAATACATTTAGGTTGGGGTAGGCCTGGGTGAGTGGACTCTTGGAAAGGCTTGCCTGGGGTCATAAGCCGGGAAGTGTTGCAACTCTAGAACGTGAGGGTTACCTCTTTGCATGTGTGATCCCAGGAGCGGTAAAGACATCTGGTTGTTGGAGAGGCAACATCGTGTCTCTGATTCCTCCCTGCCCAAGGGCTCCCTCGAACCCATATGTTGTCTTATTTTTTCCCCAAAACCTTCTGGGACTCTTCCTCACTTTGGCCACTAAATGTGGGAGATCTCAGGCTTGTTCTATACTGTTTCCCATGTGTATTATGTTCTGCCGAGAAACAGAATCAATAGGACATATAGAGAGAGATACATTTAAGAGAAGATTTAGTACAGGCGTTGGCTCACACTGTGTGGAGGCTGAGCAGTCCCAGGATCTGCTTCTGGGAGCTGGAAAACCAGAAAAACTGGTGGTGTAATTCAGTCTGAATCTGAAGACCAGAGAATCCAGGGCTGATGGTATACACCTGATGTGAGTTTGAAATCCCAAGAACCAGGAACACTGATGTTTGAGGGCAGGAGGAGATGAATGCCCTTAACTCAACTAGAAAGAATTAATTCACCCTACCTTTCCCTTTTTGTTCTATTTGGGCCCATAAGGGAGTGGATCATGCCTCCTGTGTTGGGGAGGGCCAGGCTGCCTTCCTCCGTTTGCCGATTCAAATGCTAATCTATTCCGGAGATGCCCTCCTGGACACTCCCAGAACTAAAGTTCTAGCTGTGATTTGGGCATCTCATAGCCCAGGGAAGTTGACATATAACAGTAACCATCACATTCTGGATGGCCTCCACCCCTCCTATGCCTTCATTTGCCATCAGACCTCTTGTATGAACTCTAGACCTACACCACCCACTGCCTGGCTACCATGTCTTCTTGCCGTGCTCTGGGGAGAGGGGTCTAACAGGATGCCACTAAACTAGAGACAGAAGCTGCTCAGGGATGGGTAGGTAAGGGTGTGACCTGTGTGGCCTCAGTGACTCCAAAGCAGGAGGCTACTGGATGGTTCTGTATGGTTCAAGTTAAGAGTGTAAATTGCTGTCTAAGTTTTTCATGACTGTAGATACCAGCCCCAGGTAAAATAAATCAGTGCTGTGGTACAGAACTGAGCTTTGCAGATCTGGTAGGATCTTACTTGGTCATGAGCAGTCACCAACAGCTACACATGCCCCTTTGTAAGGTGACCGCGGGACAACTTGTGTGCCTCTTGCCCCATTGTCATTTTTAACACTGCTGACTTTATTCTCAGAAGTGTCTTGGTTTAGATGCTAGAATCGCTCCTTCCATTAGGGACCCACAGATTCCAGAACACTCTGCTGAAACCTACCGAATGCTCCGTTTTGCCTGGCCATCTTTGTGGTTGGTCGGCTATACCCAGATCTTCTAGTATGTGCATGTGTTTTGCATGCACTCATATGCTCTTCCTGCTTTTTCTTAGCTTAGCTGTAGGGGCTTGTAGGCTCTCCAAAGTCAACAGCTCCGGAACTGAGCTCTTGATTCCCATCTCCTGCTCCCTGTGTACTTGCTTTGCCATGTCCCTTGTTAGGAAAGACTACTCTCCACAGATTCTTCCCCCCCTCCTCATTCTCTTGGTCTTCCCCTTTGTGTCTCAGCATAAACACCACTTTATTAGGATAGCACTTCTGAGATACTTCAGCCTGGGTCAGCTCTTTCTGTAAATGCTCCCATTGCATCTGACGCTTTTTCTCAGCAATTGATGTCACAGTGGATGTTTGTTCCCTGTATGTTTTACCCCCAGAGGAGATGTTCTGTGTACCTGGGGACCATGACAGTTCTGTCCATAGCTTTATCTTAGTGCTTAATATAGTGCTTCGTATGTATTATGAACAAAATAACATTTATTTGGATGAATGCATGGATGGAAGCCAAATAGCCTTTATCAAGTGTATTTTATTTTTTTAATTCAAAGATTTTGTGTGCTCTCTGTTCCTTATTATTTCTTTTTTGAATTGAAGTATAGTTGACATACACTGTTATATTAATTGTGGGTGTTCTCCATAGTGATTGAACAAGTCTCTAAGTTATGCCGTGCTCACCCCAAGTGTAGCCATCATCTGTCTCCATACATTGTATGTCTCCATACAGTGCTGTTATAATACCATTGACTATATATTCCCTGTGCTGTGCCTTTCGTTCTTATGGGCCAATCTAATTCCATAACTGGAGTTCTTTATCTCCCACTCCCCTTCACCCATTTTGCACATCTGCATATTTTCCTTCCCTCTGGCAACCATCAGTTGATTCTCTGGACTTATGGGTTTGATCCTGCTTTTTGTCTCTTCATTTGTTTTTTAGATTCCATGTGAAACTGAAATCATACGGTATTTGTTTTTCTCTGACTTATTTCACTATCAAGTGTTTCTTAAATGAATAAATGGATGATAAACCTCTTGAAATGCCATTGGACCCTATTAACTGGCCACAAATTTTTCATCTTTCCTATAATCCTTCCATTTTACAGATTGAGAAACCAAGGTTCTGAGAAGCTGAGTGTCATTGCTTTTCCTATCATGCCAATCTCTCTTCCCCAAGGAGTAACTCTTGCTTGTAATCTTAATTTTCTCAGCCCCTCGTTATGGCAGAGTGTCATTTCATAAATATCGGATTGTGTTAATACAATCTTCTGAGCTTTTCTAAATAGAGGCATTTGATAATGATCACTGAAATTATTCTGCATGATGCGCCTGCGGATTTCCATGGCTCTGCATGCTTCTTAGGCAGAGAGGCATGAAAGTGAATTTGGATTAGGCAAAATTGTTCTTCTCCTGGGCAAAAACTGAAATCTTACTTTCCGTCTGTAAAACCAGCAGTTTTCATCCTTTGGAAGTCTGGTTTAAGTATTTATTCAGATGTTCCACAACCTTTGACTGATCCCCTTCTGTGTGACAGACTCTGTGCTGGGCTATAGGTGGATCACACAGTATCATTTTGGCACTTAGTCCCTCCGCTGGCTTCTCCTGGTGCATGGGTTGAAATCGGAACTCCTTGCTACAGCCTGCATGATCTAGTGTCTTCTCTAAACCCTTCTTCTCCAAATGCCTTCAGACACAATCGGTGCTTTCAGTTCCTTGGAGACTGAAGGATTGGCGCATTCTTTCCTGGCTCAGGACATTTGCACGTACTGTTCCCTTTCACTGGAATGGGCTTCTCCGCTCTTCGCTTGGCCAGTTTCTTCAGGCCTCAGCTCAAATGACTTCTCCTCCGGGGGGATGGTCCCTTACCAGTCGATGTAAAGAAGGAATCCCTCCTTGTTCTTCCCATAGTATGCTGTTCTTGGCTTTCAAAGTTCTTGACATAAACATGTTTCCAGACCAGCTTATGCCATTCCAATGTCAGTGACTCTGAGCCCTTAATTCCACTGCCTCAGTTTCCTCTTCTTTAGCATGGGAACCAGTGTGAGAGTGAAACAGAATAATGCCAGAGCAAGTGTGAAGTGTCTGCACATAGTAGGGCTTTATCATTCCTGGTTGTCCTATGTTCTGTTCTAGTTCTTACAGTCTCTGGAACTGTAAGTCTAAGTTCACCTGACCCCAGATGCTGCTCTTCCTGGGTGCACCACCCAGCACGTGGTCTGCATGGGTCCCTGAGAGAGCCGGAGAGGCCTTTCAGTACCCAGGGTACTTGCTGCCCCGAGGACTTGCACACTTGCTCTATGTAAGGATAGATAGTTAATTCAGTGCTGCACACAGACTCTCCAAGTCTTTCCCTCATCCCTTTCCATGGGAAGAGCCCTTGACCTGGCATTCCAGGTCTCAGACCTGGTTTTGCTCTGACCTCATCTTTGTTGGGGCTCTCCCAGAGGAGTGGGGGTTATTGCACCCAGAGAGCCTCCCTAGAAGCCTCAGTCTGGTCCCTGGCACTTGCTGCAGGTGTCTCTGGTTTTCTAGCTCTGTGTTCCACAGCCTTGGTGTAGTGTCCACATGCCCACCCTGGGAGACAGCCCCATGCCCAGTTGGGGTGGGGGGCTCCTTGGGGGCTGGAGGGAGATTCAAGACTGCAAGTGTCCTTTCAAAAGGGCTAAAGCCGGAGGCAGGGGGGCTTGGGAGGTGTCTCTCAATTTCTTCTGCTGTTTTAACGTTGGGATGAAGTAAGGCTGACTCTCAGGCTGAAAACCCAGGTGCATTAGAAATGCTGCCTTTATATCAACTTATATGTCCCCCTTCCATAGGAGTTTGCAGATGTCCTGGGGACTTAAACAGGCCAGGCTCTTGTGGTTTCTTCTTAGAAGCCCACTGCCCCATTCCCGTGGTCTCTTTGGGTCTAGTAATTCTGCTGTTGCTTCCCAGGCTTGGATCCCTTGTGTGGGTCCAGCCAGCCCTGGGCATTACCCAGCATCCTTTCAAGAGCTAGTGCCACATCCCGCTGGATGGGACCAGCAGGACCCATCCCTCACCCTCCCCATTATGGAAGACGCTCTCCTCACCTTTGAAACCCCAAAGGCATGTCTTTGTTGGCCTGGCCCTTATTGAACTCCTCATCTCTTGAGCAAGTTTAAGCTTTCACACAAGGAGAGGAAAGAAGGAACCTTTGACTTCAAGCTCCGCCTTCTCTGCATCTTGCACAAATTTCTAGAGCACAGACATGCCGAGATCCTCATTACTTGCCTGACTGGAAGGGGCAGATGTTAGGAAACGTCAGAGAAAACACACACAAGCATTCACAACCAGTATTGCCTCCTGTCGGCCCGCCACGGAAGTGGGTGCGATCTCCAGGTTGTGATGCTCGTTTCCCATTCTGCCACTGGCCCTGGGCGGCCCTCACACAGTAGGCCTGGTGGAGGAAGAGAGAGAGGCAGACACACGGGGGAGGTGGCCACATAAGACACAGAGATTGGAGCCATGCATCTACAGGCCATGGAATGCCACGGATTACCGGCAGATACCCGAAGCCTCCCTCCCTAGAGCCTTTGGAGAGAACAGGTCCCTGCCAGCACCTTGATTTCAGACTTGCCGACCCCTCTCTCTCTCAGAGAATAAGTTCCTGTTGTCTTAAGCTACCCAGTTCCTGGTAATTTGTTATGGCAGCCCTAGGACTCTGTTCCCGGGGCAGTCACGCACCTGTATCCTGATCCCATCACCTTGTCTACAGTAGGACTCACAGCAGAGTGCTAAAAGGATTGGAAACTTTCCTTTCTTTGAAGAAAACTGACATTTTTTTCTCTGTTTATTCTAACCAAGAATTCAATTAGATGAAATGTATAGGAAAATGCTTCCCGTACCACCATCCCGTGAGTTCAGGGATCTTGTCCCCACTTTCTTTGGAGAAAACCAGGCCCGGAATGATGAAGTGATTGGTCCAACCTCATGCAAGTTGTATATGAGAGAGGAGCCAGGCTTCAAATCCAGGATAAACATATGTTGTATACGTGGCAGTGTCCTCAACTAAACATCCTCTAAAATTGTTTCTGTTGAAAGTCATGATCTATGATTGCAAAAATAGTGTATATTCATTATAAAGAATATGCACAGTAGAGGTAGCTATGAGGAACAAAGTAAAAGCCATATATGCACACAAACTTACATAAATCTGTATTTTTCCCCTTCGTGCTATTTTTAAGCATTTTCCCATGTCCTTAAATATTCCTCAAAAGCATACTTTGTAAAGGCTTCATAGTTTTCCATTACAGTGACTGTTTCATGATTTATTTAACCACCTTATAGTGTTGCATATTCAAGTTCTTTGCTGTTCCTCACTCCTGAATCACATTGCCACGAATGTTCTCGTACATGTATCTCTGTGCTCCTCTCCAGCAGAAGTGCTCACATTTGCCTTCGTATATATGGATTTCTGTACTCCCTTGTGTACCAAGCACAGAGTGGTTGTATGTTACTTTTGAGATCTGGAAGAAGAAGAATATCATCCACATGTCAAACATGGAATCCTGGATATTTGCCTATGAATTGATACAGGGAACGTTCTTGGTGCATTCGGAAGCCATCAGCACAAGTCAGGAAATGGTGATGGTCCCCTTGAGGTTGGAGACCTTCTGGGGATTAGCAGGAATTATGCTCAAAATAGTAATCAACTGGAGAGCCGTCCGGGCACTGACAAGTCAAGGCGGACATCGGCTGTGAGGGCAGATTGGGCTCCAGTGCTTAGTTGGCAATCAGCAAGCCTCTTCGCAGTCTGCTGCTCAGCTAACTTCTGTTCTCCTGGGAGGCAGGGACAGTGGATGTTTGCTGAGTGAATTGTTCTTATTAATGATTGAACTTTCTCGTGATCTGACCCTGGCGTCTGTCTCCAGCCTCAGCCTCTGCCTCCCCTTTTGTCCTCTCTGCTTCCCTTTCTCCTCCTGTATAATCATGTGAGAGAGGGCCTTGCGTTTTTGTTTTGGGAGTCCAGCCTCCAGTTCTGCTCCCTGATTTTGAGACTCTCCCACTATGGGGGGATCTTGGTGGAGTGTGGAACTTGCTGGAAGGTCAAGGTGCCAGAAATTTACTACCCCTGGCAGCCTGGGTGTGGTTGGACATGTGGTCTGGATGCAGCCTGCTGCCCTTCCTGCGCAGGACTCTCCATCTGGGGAGGACAGGCCAGAGGCTAGATGCCTGTGTGGTGGGGTGTCCAGTGATAGGCGTGGTGTCTGGGCCACAAGAAATGCCACTGAATGAGGTTGGCACACTGCGGCCACCTTGGTTCCCCAGAACTCCCTTAATTTTTGCTTATTTTTCAAGGCTAACTTTAGCTTCCTGTTCATGATGAGCCTCCCAGTGTTCTAGAACATTCCTGATTTGGTGAAAGATTGTCGTAGTTGAGTTTGCTTGTTTCCAACCACAAACCTTGCAGGTCACACCATCATGCCTTTGGCTAGAAGGCCTTATCTTGTCTCCCTTCCTCTTACATCAAAACACTGAACAGATTGTACCTCCTCCAGGAGGGCCTCCTTGATTCTACCCACACAGAATTGCCTCTTCTCTGTGCTGCTGTGGCTGAGTTTTTACACCTTTGATTCCTCCCTGAGGCTGTGAGCTACTTGAGGGCATGGGCTGCTTCTCATTGCTGCCTTCCTTGTGTCCTGCATGGGGCTGGACACAGGGAAGGTGATCCATATACGGACTCAATTATCATTAGGGGTAAGCTTTTGGAAAGTCAAGAGCGAACTGTCAGGGAAGTTTTGGGAGAACCTTGGAGAAGCTGCTGCTTTGTGTGGCACGTTCATGGTGCCCCGAGCATCTGCAGCCTTCCCATCTGGAGTGCCGCCTCTCAGCCTGATGAGGCTGCCATCACAATGGGCCATTCGGTCTCAGGGCCTGGCTTGTCCAGCCTCTCTTGCTCTAGAGTTGATCCTTGGGGCAAATGAAAGAATCCTGGGGATTATCCCTTCCTTTACTCTGGGGCCCGGCACACTCCCACAAGTGTGCAGATCTGCTTGTGGCCCATGTAAGAGGCTCTCCGTTGGAAAAATGTGATGTATCCCAAAACTGCCCTACTGTTTCTTTAATGCGATGCTTACATTACAACGATTGGGAAGTAGAGGCCTTTAACGATCCTTAATCACTCTTGATATTATTATTGATTGGCTTAAAGCTATGAGCTCTTAAGTTCCCATTTAGCCACTGTTGAGTCAATACATTTTTTCTTTCTTCTCTTTAATGATAAAATATTATATATTCATTTTTATAGAAATGCTGAGTCTATCCATATATGTTAACTCTCTCCATCACCATCTCCATTCCCTCAAATATCATGATTAACAGATTGATGTGTATCGAGAAAGAGAGGAGGAGGAGGAGGATGGGAGGGGAGGGAGGGAGAGAGAGTATATGGATGTGGTATTAGTGATGATAATAGGAGGGAAGCAGTATTTATGTGGTGCTCATGATATGGCAGGTACTATCCTAAGTACCTTAAATATATGATTTAATCCACTAACAGTCCTCTGATGTAAATACTATGTTCTGCATATTACAGATTAAGGAGCTGGTGTCACAAAAAGCTTCTGTGACTTGCCCAAGGTCATAGTTAGCCTATGGTGGAGCCAGGATTTGCCTGCAGGCAGTCTGGGCCCGGAGTCTGTACTCTGGAGCACCTCACTCTAGTGCCTCCTGGGAATGCTGACCATGAATCAGCTCGTGGTTCCCAATAGCTGTGTCGTGACTTTCATACCACCCACTTAGACCTAGTGTTCTCCTGCCCAGGCTGCATGGTTTTTCACCAGAGGGAGGCACCATGTTTCTTTAACATCCAAGAAGTGGCAGCAGGAGAAGAAAAGAAAAATCCAAAATGTCCAAATAAAAGACAAGATCTTTGTCTCCAAACAGCTTTTGAAAAAGTTCTTACAAGGCATTCTTGTATTATGGGATGGTCTTGTGTGTACTTTGAACCATAAAATTAATTAGGGAAACACATTAACCTACAGTGACCCCAATCAAGGCTAGTTTGGGATGTTTACAGTGATAACAGAATTAGTAGGGGGGAAAGAGGCAAGAAAATTGAAGACAAGCTTAGTATTCTGGAGGATGTGAGCACAGAAGAACCAGTGATAAAGATGGCTTGGAAAAGCAGCAGAAAGGATATTTTTGATGATCAAAATATACATGGGTTATATAACTAGGAAGAGGCCTGTTCTAATATCCACATGGATGCTTGCCTGATAACCTGTTTTCTGTGAAATCAAACCTCAGTTCAAAAGTCAACAAAACATAAAGACAACCTACTGAATGGGAGAAGATATTTGAAATGATCTTATCTGATAAGGGGTTAATAGCCAAAATGTCTACAAAACTTACACCTCAACACCAGAAAAGCCAGATAATTCAATTAAAAAATGGGCAGAGAAGTTGAATAGACATTCTTCCAAAGATGACCTGTAGATGACCGATAGATACATAAAAAAATGCCCAAACTCACTAACCATCTGGGAAATACAAATTCAAGCCACAGTGAGATACTGCTTTATGCCAGTCGGAATGGCTAAAATCAAAACCACAAGAAATAATGTGTTGGCAAGGATGTGGAGAAAAAAGAACCTTTGAGCACTGTTGGTGGGAATGCAAATTGGTGCAGCCATTGTAGAAAACTATGGATCCTCAGAAAATTAAAAATAGAATTACATGATTCAGTAATGCCACTACTGGACATTTACCCAAAGAAAACAAAAGCGCTAATTTAAAAAGATATACGTACCTCCTTACTGTAATAATATTTACAATAGCCAAGATAAGGAAGCAACTCAAGTGTCCATCAGTATGTGAATGGATAAGGAAAATGTGTATACACACACACACACACACACACACACACACAGAAATATTAGTCAGCCATAAAAAAGAATGAAGTCTTGTCATTTGCAACAACATGGATGGAACTTGAGGGTATTATGCTAAGTGAGTAAGTCACAGAAAGACAAATATCATATGATTTTACTCATATGGAATTAAAGAATCAATGATAACAACAAAAATGAACAAAGAAAACCACAAAAAACCAGATTCTTAAAAATGGAGAACAGGAGAAGACCCAGCAAGATGGCGGAGGTATAGGACGCATAGAAAGCACCAGGTCCCAGAAGTCCAGCTAAAGAAGCAGAAAACCACTCTAAAAGCCGGCAAACATAACAGGAGAAAGAAGAGAATAAGAACAGCAATTCTAGGAGTGGAAAATCGACCACTTTCAGAAAGGTAGGAGTGGAAAAAGTGAATTTAAAGTGATGGGAAGAGAGACCCCGGAGGGAGGGGCCAGCTCCCAGCAGCTGCAGAGCCGCGGAGCACAAAATCCGGAACTTCTAGTCCACTCCGCTGAGAGACATGGGTCCGGAGGCCAACCGGGATTCAGCCCTTGTGGGAACAGTGTGGTTTCAGGACCCGTGGGGTCACCGAGGGACCAGGGGAGTCCGAGTGTGGCAGGCTCCCAGGTATCGGGGCGGAGAAGCTGGCGGCAGAGAAGGAGCCACGCAATGCCACATAGGCCTACCTTGGACTATAGGAATTGAGACATATAGTTCATATAGGTACTTCCAATGGGGACCCCACGAGAGGCAGTTCCGGAGCCACCCCCTCCTTCCTCCTCCTGGAGGAGCAGTGCGGGAGAGCACAGCAGGAATCTGCTGGTTTGGGGACTCCAGATGGGGCTGCGCGCCACAGATAGAGGCGCTCCGCCATGGGCTAGCTGAGCACAGAGCCTGGGCCGCAGACCAGGGAGACGGGAGTGATAACGGCTTTCCTCTGATGGCGTGTGGAGGATCGCGGCACCCAGCACTCGGCTCCTCTGGGCCGGAGACTGGGAGGCCGCCATTTTCATTCCCGGCCTCAAGGGCGGTACGGAAAGGGCTCAGGTAACAAAGACTCCTGAGCTCGAACCTGAGCAAAGTGCTTGGCCCATCCCCTGGCAAGGTCGGTGATTCTGCCTCGGGCAAAGACATTTGAGAACCCAGGCTACGGGCCCCTCCCCCAGAAGATCAGCGAGACTATCCAGCCAAGACCTAGTTAATCAATCAGTGAAAACTGCGGAACTCCAGAGAATCTTTCTCTCTCACCCATCTACTCTTACCCTGACAAAATGATGAGGTGGAAAAACTCACCACAAAAAAAAGAAGAGACAGTACCGATGGTGAGAGACCTAGTCAATGGGGACATTAGTAATATGTCGGAAATAGAGTTAAAAATGACACTTATCAAGATGCCAGCAGGGCTCGAAAAAAGCATAGAAGATATTAGAGAATCTCTTTCGGGAGAAATAAAATCCCTTTCTGGAGAAATAAAAGAAATAAAATCTAACCAAGTTGAAGTTAAAAAAGCTATTAACGAGGTACAATTAAAAATAGA
>CM053610.1:13218473-13297845 GCA_028646535.1 Procyon lotor
GAAACGAAATCTGGCCATTTGCAATGACGTGGATGGAACTAGAGGGTATTATGCTAAGTGAAGTCAGTCAGAGAAAGACAATTATCACATGATCTCTCTGATATGAAGAATTTGAGAGGCAAGGAGGGAGTTTGGGGGGGTGGGGGAGAGAAATGAAACAGGAAGGGATGGGGAGGGAGACAAACCATAAGAGACTTCTAGACTCACGAAATGAACTGAGGGTGGCTGGGAGGCGGGGGGGTAGGGATGGGGTGGCTGGGCTGTGGACATTGGGGAGGGTATGTGCTGTTAAGTGCTGTGAAATGTGTAAGCCCGAAGATTCACAGACATGTACCCTGGGGCAAATAATACATTATATGTTAATAAAAATTAATTTAAAAAAAATGGAGAACAGACTGGCAGTTTCCGGGTTTGGGGGGGTGGGAGAATGGATGAAATAAAGGGGATTAAGAGTTTGCTTATCATGGGGTGCCTGGGTGGCTCAGTGGGTTAAAGCCTCTGCCTTCGGCTCAGGTCATGATTTCAGGGTCCTGGGATCAAGCCCCACATTAGCCTCTCTGCTCAGCAGGGAGCCTGCTTCCCCCTCTCTCTCTGCCTGCCTCTCTGCCTGCTTGTGATCTCTCTCTCTCTCTGTCAAATAAATAAATAAAATCTTAAAAAAAAAAGTTTGCTTATCATGATGAGCACTAAGAAATGTATAGAATTGTTGAGTCACAATATTGTACACCTGATACTATTATAACGTGTGTTAATTATACTAAAATAAAATTCCAAGGCATTGTACTCTTGTATCTATAAACAAAATATCTCAACTATATTTTCTAGACTATAAAAAAACGTAATACATCCAAATGTTATAATTGGAAGTAAAGGTGATATAGACAGGTGTCATTCCATTTAAGAAGTCCTTGCTCCAAGGACAGACCCAGATTCCAGTGGGGCAGATGAGAAGTTCGAGGGAACATTTTTGCAGTATGTGGGAATGGACCATAAACCACTATTTTGTCACTGAACAGATATGCACCACTTATTGGGTGGTGGTCTAGGGGCTGTTACAAGATTTTAACTGGTTTAATACTTGTACAGACTGTGGTTTCTTTGTGCTTCTGTGGGAGCCATGGGAATATGGTAGGGCTGGGGTAGGCACTGTCTCTTTCACCAGGCTGTTTGGTTAGCCTGGCCCTCCTTACCTGGTGGGGAGGGAGACGGTCCTCAGCGCCTGTCCCAGCTCTGCCACTAACCTGGGACTTAGGGCAGGTCAGCTACTTTTCTCTGTGCTTCCCTGCATCCTTTTCTGTGAAATAAACCTAAACGTAAGGAATCCTGGATTTTGTTCCTTGCTCTGCCATTAACATGCTCTATGACCTTGGGCCAAGCATCAGCCCTTCCTGGGTCTTATTTATTTTATACATAAAATCAGGAGTTAATTTCTTCTGACTCTAGTGGTCTTTGATTTGTAATTTGTGATTCAAGAAGAAAAGGATAAATTTTTTAAAAGATTTTATTTATTTGGGAGTGAGAGTGAGAGCGAGCAAGCATGAGCAGAGGGAGAAGCAGGCTCTCCACTGAGCAGGGAGCCTAACGTCGGGCTCGATCCCAGGACATGGGGGTCATGACCCCTGAGCTGAAGGCAGAAGCTTAATTGACTGAGCTACTCAGGCACCCCGAAAAGGATACATTTCTTAACGGGAGGAATTATGCGGATACATTTATAAAATATAAAGTCTGTGAAAGTCCTTTGGTCTTATCCCCTCATCTGTCTGTCTGTCAGTCATGGCAGCTGGAAGGAATCCTCTTGACAGGGGAAATTGTCTTCATGAGTGTGCACAGATGGGCACAGGAAGATAAACCTCCCTGTCAGCCTTCCTCAGTGGTCTACTCTAACCCTTAAAATCATGTGTATGTCTGCAGATTTTACTTACCTGCGGTTGCTGATCAATGAGACAATTTGGTCACTTAGAGAAATTTCCCCATTCTCTAAAAAAAGACTTCCCCTCCTCCTGCGCCACCCCCAGTCCAAATAGTGTTGCCCCTATGCTCTATGCTGCTGCAGTTTTGGAAAGCAGCCGTTACTGTAGCAAACTGGTTTTTAAACTTTGTGAGAATCTGCCAGTGTCTTTTAAAAATGCTTCCTTTCCCAAGTATTGTGTTCCTCATCACGAAAGCCAGGGTATACTTTCTCAGAATTATCAAAGCGTTACTTGTCGTTAGTGAAGCAATTATAAAAACTACGGATGAGCCAAAGTCTCTGTTCTTCGTTAAGAGTCCTGAGAGTTCCATAGGTTAAAGTAAGACTTAGAGCTCCCAGAAACCTCAGCTGTAGCTGCTATCTTGTACCGGCATGAGGAATCTGTTCGTTAGGGTTTAAGGAAGAATGCAGGATGTACTTAATGTAGGGTGTTAGAGGCTTAAACCTTTGGAAACCCCCCCCTTATATGGTTAAATGACTTTCAACAAGGGTGCCAGGACCACCCAGTGGGGAAAGGACGGTCTCTTCAATAGATTGTGTTGGGAAAACTAGAGTGAAGGTTGCAGTTGGACTCTTACACCATACCATCCACAAAAATGAACTCAAAATGGATTAAATACCTCAGCCTAAGACTGAAACTATGAAAAGTTCTAGGAGAAAATAAGAGAAAAGCTTCATGACATTGGATATGGCAGTGATTTTTTAGATAAGACAACAAAAGCACAGACAAGACAAAAATAGACAAGTGGGATTACATCCAACTTCAAAACTGTGAGTCAAAGGAAATAGGGTGACAAGGCAACCTATGGAAAGGGAGAAAATACTTACAAATCATGAATCTGTGAAAGGGTTAATATCCAGACTATATAAAGAACTCTTAAAACTCAACAACAAAACACCCGAATAACTGGGTCCAAAAAATGGGGAAAGAACTTGTGTAGACATTTCTGCCAAGAAGTTATAAAATGGCCAACAAGTATATGAAAAGATGCTCAATGTCACTAATTAGGGAAATGCAAATCAGACTAACTGAGCTATCACCTCGCATGCACTGGGATGGTAGTTATAGTGACAATGGGAATAATAAAATAACAGACACTGGGGAGGATTCCAAAAGGTTAGAACTCTTGTGCTTTGTTGGTGGGGATGTAAAATGGTAGAACCACTATGGAAAACAGTATGAAGTTTCCTCAAAAAATTAAAAATCACCGTATGATCCAGCAATTCTACCCAGAGCCGGAGCTCCAAGAGAGAGATGCATACCCATGTTCCTTGCAGCAGCATTCATAATAGTGAAGGAGCAGAAGCAAGCGAATGTCCTGTCAACAGATGAATAAAGATAGTTTGGTCTGCACACACAATGGAATAATACTCAGCCTTCAAAAAGGAAATGCTGTCCCATGCTCCAATGTGGATGAACTTTGCTTTATTTTTATTTTTATTTTTTTAAATATTTTATTTATTTGACAGAAACACAGCGAGAGAGGGAACATAAGCAGAGGGGATGGTAGCGGGAGAAGCAGGCTCCCTGCCGAGCAGGGAGCCCGATGCAGGGCTTGATCCCAGGACCCTGGGATCATGACCTGAGCCGAAGGTAGCCGCTTAACGACTGAGCCACCCAGGCGCCCCCTTTGTCTGCTTTATAATCCTAATGTTAAGACTATATATTAAAAGTTTAGATTGTGCAAAATGGAAAATGATAACAGAAAGGTTATTGGCTTGGACGGAAAGACTACTTCCATAACCTCTGTTCTTGGTTCTCTGTGTAACTGACTTTTGGAAAGGCTGCTGGAAGCATATATGTATATGGAGTTCATGGACACTACAACCTAGCAGGACATGCGTGGAGAACCTGGAACAAAGTTCTTTAGTTTCTCTCTGGCTCAGGGTTTTCTTTAACCTATTGAATAGAGGTAATGAGATTGGAGGATGTGGAGATTCAATGAGATAATGTGAAAACAGAGGACAAAATGTTTGGTGCATGGGCACATGGTAGGTCCTCTCCATCATCCGCATGCACCTCCTCCTTGTCCTGTCTCAGCTGGGGCTCACTGGGGGGTGCTGTGTTAACATGTCTCTACTGAAGAAAAACCCTGAGGCCTTGTCAGGTCTGAATGTGTGTGTGTGAGAGAGAGAGAGAGAGACAGACAGACAGACTAGATGGTATGGCTGTGACCGTGGTCCCTCCCAGGTGACCACCTTTGCAGACTTGAGCCCCTTTATTCTAAGAGCAGCTGTTGGAGGCCTTTCGTCCAGGGCTCATTTGGAAGCTCTTGTTGAGCCCTGACCTGGGGGGAGGACTGCCCATACAATGTCAGGAGGGACAGACCCTGCTTGGGAAGGGGTCTTGACCGTAGGGAGAGGACAGGAACCAAGAGGAGGGAGGCATCCTCTGGAGACGGGAGCACCTGGGCCAGGTGGCCAGAGGGACTTCCTGAACCCACTTGGCCCCTGACCCTTCGGATCCTGTGGTGACCCCCCCAGCCCATCTTCCCCACCTCGGAGGGAGATGGAGAGGTGGGGGCTCGAGCCCAGCATCTGCAGTCACCTGTGACTCAGACTTGAAGTTTTCCATTGCTTACCCTCCCCACTCTGGTCCTTGAGGCAAATCCAGCTCTTGGCTTTCCTCTCTCTGGCTTCTCTGTTACAAGCAGGGGGTGGAAGAGGACCTGAGGGTCTTGCCACCTGGGATTTGTCTACTACCTTCATCGTATTTGGGGAATGAGTTTAACAGATCTGGAAGCTCTTAGGGCTGGGTCCTGCAGATTGCTTATAAAAGTAATCATTAATTCACGAGTATTTGTGACTTAAAGTCGGCGTCTGGTGGGTTTTGCTTCTCTCTTCCAGGGGAAGTAAATGTTGCAGAGGGTGATTCCCAAACACAAGGCTAGTCCCTGCTTCCCTACTCTCACATGTCGATAATCACAGACAGAGCTAGCTGTACCTGGGTGTGGACCCTGAAAGTCAGCATTCTGCAGTGTAGACTTGGGGGATTAGATCTCTTTGGGAGTCCCAGAGGTGGCAAGCACTTTGGATTTACACAATTTTAAGATTGTGCCGACTTCTTTTTATAGGACCTTGGGCTTTGCCGGAGCGTAGGCCCTGCCACGTGTCACCGGGGTTTCTGGCCCACCTGTGCGTGTTTGAGGCCTGGCTCTGCTCATGGCCAGCACGGCATGGGTGAATGACCGGGAACCTCTTGGAATCTCAGTCTTTTTGTGTGTGAAATGGGAATACGTGTCTGCCTTGACTGTAAAAAGCAATCAAGATAGTGGAGGTAAACCTACCTGGAAAACTCAGGGTAGTCCTCTGGGTTAGTTGTTGCCACTGCTGCTGTGACCTTGGGGAGCTGGGACCAGGCTTCCTGTTGCAAACACATGTATTCTCAGCTAAAAAGATCACCCCCTGCTTACTCAGCCAGCCCATCTGAGGGCGGATTAGAACTGTTGTGGCTGTAAACCCAGCCAATATGGGTTGTAATACAGTAAATTATCACTTGTTTTGCAGTCTCGACGAGAAAAATAAATGCAGTTACACTCATGAATGTTGAAAAATGAAGCAAAGCAATGTGGATCGGCACATTTGAGGTGCTTTTCCAAATGAAAAGCTGTGTACAATGAATGCTAATGGGCTCCCTCCCTCTCACTCTCTAGCATATGGTGTAAAGTGATCTTTCTGCCTTAAGAAAGTAGCTGTGCCAAGTGCCCCAGGCACAGGAAAAGGCGCTGAATGGCCCCCACCATAGGAGACCCAGCAAGCAGACCCCAATTCCCTCTCTTGGCTGAGGACACAGAATAGACTCAGTTTCCTAAAGCAGGTATTGAATGATCTCGATGATGCCTCTCTACTTATGAAACCTGCCATGTCCTCAGTAGTTCTTACGTCACTGTGCCCAGCAAACATTCTCTGAGTACCTGCTGTGTGCCAAGCCTGATGCTGGTAGCAGGAGAAATGAATCTTATATGCCCTGTCCCTCCTCATTAGCCTCCCCAATCACCAAGGACTGATGGGCTTGATGTAGCCCTCTACTGGCCAACACGGTGCCACCAGCGACATGGTACTGTTAAACCCTTGGAAGGTGGCCAGTCCAATTTGAGATGTGCTTTAAATGTAAAATGCACACTACACCTCAAAAACCTAGTACAAGAAATATGTAAAATATCTTAATTTTTTGTTATTCAGATGTTGAAAAGATAATATCTTAGATATATTGGGTTAAGTAAAATACATTAGAATAAGTTTCACTGATTTTACCATTTTAAATACAGACACCAGAAAAAGGAAAACTGCCAAAAGGTGGCTTGCACTGTAGTTCTGTTGGATGGCACTGATCTAGCCCCTGCCTACTTGTTTCTTCATGTTTTCTACCACACCCTCTGTCCCCTTGCTGGTAGCAGTCCTGCCAATTCTTCAGCGACACCAAGTTCTTTCATGCCTCAGGGCCTTTGCACTTCCCACCATCCTTTCCTAGAAGGCTCTTCTTCAGCTCTTTCTCCAATGTCAACTTCTGTGAGAAAGTCTCTGACCTTCCTCACTAAATATATCTCTTTGGTTACTTAGCAAAACATTCGTCCTTTTCTAATCACTATTGTAATATTTAAGTATTTTATTTCTGTATCTATTTCTTCGAAGAACATTAGGGAAGAGAACTCATCTCTTTTGTTTTTTTCTGTACTAATCTCAGTGCCTACACAACAATTAGCAGGAAGTAGGCACTCGGTTTTTCTTCTTAATGAGTGTGTTAGTGTCACAAAGGACAAAATATTTTGATCATACTGAGATGTTGAAAGACATTTGGAAATACTTCATGGTGGGTCCTAATTTGTCAGTTAGAGAAGGTCTGGGTGAGAAGTGTTTGGTATATGAAGAGTTTAAATGGAGAGAGTTTGATGAGATAGAGGTGGGATCAAGATTACATGTATTTATTAGGGAGGGAGAAATACCCAAGGGCTGTCAACAGTGGGAGCTGTTACTACACCCAGGACTAAAGGGCAGTGGTAGGAAATGGTATCCTACGATTGCCAGACAGACTACAGAGGAACATAGCTCATTACTTTAACCCTCTGGTATCCTGTTAGTACTTGCCATGAGTCAAACTCAGCTGGAGGAGGCAGAGGGTGAGGGAGGCTTGAAGATGCAGACCACAGAAGACAGACTTTCAAAGAGCAGGGTGGAGATTTGTCTGGATTGGGGATGAGGTGCACAGAGAAGAACTGTAATCCCCAAAAGTCACGGAAAGCTATTTTCTCATTGTGCTCATGCATGTCTGTTCCAGACCAACAACCTATATCCTAAAGATACAAGGATGCTAATGATCACTATCTTTAACATTCATCCAGGGATTTCCAGTAATGGAATTGAAAGTATAATTATGGGAAAGGAAGAAATAAAGTTGTTATTTGCAGAGGATATTATAATCTAAATACCAAGAGAAATAAGTGAAAAAGTATTAGAACCTGTTAAGAGTCCAGCAAGGTGACTAGTTAGGGAATAAATATACCAAATAAACAATTTTCTAAATCCTAGCAATAGCCAGCTAGAAACTATATTTTTAAAAGGCTTCATTCTGTAAAAGGAACAAAAAAATATAAAAGGCTGTGGAATTAACTCAAGAGGCACTGCGAAGGACCTTTAGAAGGAAGCTATAAAGCAAAACTGAGAACATAAGTAATTGGATGTATCTTATTTCTGGATGGGAAGATTTGATATTTTTAAAGCTTGTCAATTTAAAACCTATAATGTGACTTAAAATAGAAATTTATAAGCAGTGTTAAAAAATTGTTTGAGTTTAACTGGTAAAATGTCACAGATCACAAAGCAGGTATCGAAAGAGAATAAAATTATGGGGGAAGACTTCTATGCTTTAGAAATAGATCCTGGAGTTAAAGCAGTCCAAGTAACCTATACCAATCCAAGAAGAGACAGATAAATTCTGGGTCTGTGACCTGTGACCTGTGACATGACACTTGAGCTCCAGAGTGGCCATTTTTCCATCCATAAGTATGAGAAAATAAACTTGCAGTGATAGGGTGGCTATGAGGGTCATTTGGGAAGACTGGCCTGGAAAAGCCTTGGAGCTATGGAATCCTGGGAAGATGGTGAACGTTCTTATTTAATTTGGGGCTCGGCACATTTTGCTGCCTTCCTCCCTACCCGAGCCCCTTGCACACCGTCTATTGGGACACTTTCTCCTGCTGTTTGAGCTCAAGGAGGAGCAAAGGAGAGAGCTTTGAATCTTTGCCGAGGATGGATGCTTAGCTTTGCTCAGCATACATTTATTTAGTACCAGCCGTATATAGGACAGGACTTGTGCCAGGTTTTGTGGGGTAACAAACAACTTTCCTTGACCAAACTTCAGTTAGGTTCCTCTAAACCCACTTCTTGATTGGGCCTCAACTTTGCCTCCATATCCTAAAACTCTCATCCTCTATCTAGTATTTAGCCTACTTAACTAGGTGGGAGCAAGACTCCCCCAACACTTGAGATCTGATCCTTCTGGCTTGCCTTCAGCAAGATCCCTATTAAGTCAATTGAGCAAGAATCCCTGTTATCCTTGATGTCTCCTCTTAGATTTTGTCATCCACTGACCCCCTCACTCTGCTCCTTAGCTACAAATCCCCAATTGTCTTTGCTATATTCAGAGTTGAGCCTTTTCTCTCTCCCATTGTCATATCTCTATTACAATAGTCTCGATTAAATTCTTCCTTACTATTGTAACAAGTGTCAGAGTAATTCTTTCTTTAACAGTGGTTACCATGGTGAGTAAATCCCAGCCTGCCCAAGGGGAGTTTTGGGTTTAATGGATAGACAGATAGGCAGACCCATGATCAGCTACATGGAAGAGAACTGCTCACTCATTCATTAATTCAACAAACGTGTGGGAACCTATAATATATCGGATGCTGGGGCACAACTGTGAACAGATACTCCTCCAGCTCCTAGTACATTCATGAGGCCACAATCTGATGTGACAGATGATAAAAACAAACAGAAGAAGCACAGAAGGGTTGGTTGGTCAGATTCTTTGTCCCTTGGGTTCTAGGGGAAGGGGGTCAGGTGAACAGGAAAAGCTTCCTGCAGATGACATCTGAGCTGAGTCTCTGTTGAGTCTAACCTATTGCTTGTGTGCACATGTTTAGAGGCATTTAGGCACATTTGTGAATAAATATGGCGTTGGGTATCTCAGGAGGTAGTCTGTGATGTGCAGACTGTGGGAAGGAAGACAACTGAGGTTACTGGACGCAGCTCATCTGAGGCATGGACGGAGATTATCCTAATAGGATTTCACAAAGACCACTTAGCAGTCACTGAGCTTGAGGGAAAATAGTTATGAGCCGAGGGTGGAGAAATAGCCAAGAATCTCGTAACTCTGCAAAATGCTTGTAGAGAAAAGCTGACAGTCAACAGACAGAACAAGATGATGCTTGCAAAAAGGTTGGAAGAATAGACAAGGGGGAAAAAAGTGTACTGAGAGATACTAATGGAAATGGAAGTGCATTATTATAACCTGAGAACATGCATTAAGATATCTGTGGCTCTAAGAAGAAGAACCGGGATTTATTTATTATAGCGCTTGACACTGTTGAGAAGCTCCTGGAAGGAGATGTGGACAGTGGAAGGTCAAAACTGGTTGGGAAGAAAGCATGTGTGAATACACAACACTTGGAGCAGAGGTGGGGTAGCTAGTCTAACCCCTCCTCTTATAGATGGGGAAACAGACGCAGAGAAATGACACGACTTAGCCAAAGTCGCACAACATTGTGCTAGGGCTGAGAGATTGGAGCCTTTACCAGTGCTGCTGGGAATGCAGAGTTCTGCAGCTGTGCCTTCCAAAGTTGAGCATGGAGTTAGTGTGTGACCCAATCACTCTGCTTCTAGGAATATACCCAGGAGAACAGAAAACATCCTCAGGTTTGATCCATAGTGGCTTTTTTGGCTACTAGTCCAGTGCTTGTCTGTTGTACCCTCGGCTACTGCTTCTAACTTAGATCCTTTCTCCCTCTCTCCTCCCCTCCTCCCTTCCCAAGCTCTCTTCTTTCCCATTTGTAGGTATTGGAGAGAGTCGGGATCTAAGTTGTAGCTCTGCCCCCTATTCAATACATGACCAATACATGTCCCTGATTGGGACTGGATGAGTGTTCTCCTGGCCCCGATAGTGGGGCCGTTCTTGACACACTGTCCCAGCATATGTTTGGGAACTGTGGGTCTGGTATCCACGAGGGGACGATCCGCCAGCACACATGCAGACCTGAGGGTTACATTGTCCAGAAACCATGCATTCCCAGTCTGGAAACAACCTTCATGTCCTCTCACCTTTTCATTGCTTGTCTCCGAGAGTTCTTGGCCTCTTCGATTTCCCTAGGATTACAAAGCACTTGTTTATGTCTCCTGGAGCACCTCTTCTTCAAGAGAGAGGTTTTTTCTTTTGTAACTATTTTTTGCCCATCAGACCTACATTGGGGTGACACAATATTCATTTAAGTCTTAGACTGTTTTAGTTTTTTTTTTCTACTTGACTATATATATAAATGGGGCCAGTTACATGATAGTGTTAATTTGACCCACATTGAGAATACCGAATTTTCTTTTGCTACTCTTCCTGTCTTTTGGTGCACAGTTTGACCCTTTCCCTTATGGGGGAGGAAATCAGTGGGGACTTGGGGGCCTTATCTCTGGTCTTTGTCTCTCTCTGAGGTCTTAACATTGGGTCTAGTTCTGCTGGGTTGGTAAGGGATCCTGTTTCTGGAGGGTGGGGAGGGGGCTAAAGCTAACACTGTGAGCTGGGAGCAGTCTTTCTGTCCCATAGGCTTTCTTTTTCTTTCTTTTTTTTTTTTCCCCTAGACTTACTCATTTCTCTGTTTTTGCCCATTTGAGCCCTGATACAATGTAACTGGTTTCTGCCTGACAGGCCGTTCTGGGGACAGATTTAGGGAAAGATGTAAATCTGTAGTGGGGGAAACAGACATCGCTTGGGATGGTTAACATTTATCCCACAGTCTGGGAATGCTTTCCAACTGATTCCCTTCAAATTGGGAGCTATCTCTGAGTTTCTCTGTTGATCCAACATTTATTCTCTCCAACAGCGCTGTTCCATTTGGAAAGGGAAGATGGGCATGGATTCTTCTCCATTCGTTTGGGTCCAAGGAAACCCATGGCATGAAGTTAGGGCGCTCTCTCTGGATCGCAGCATGAATAGTATATTCTTTGCTCTTTTCACTTCTTGTTCATTTCAGTCAACTTTGAAGATGGAGTTTCTGTGAAACGGTACTCAAGCCACCATATTTTCTGGAAGACTCGGCATTCTTTCTGCTCTGCCATGCTGTGTGATTATAAATACACTCTCGCACAGCCAGTATGACATACTCTTATTAGAAAAGGTTTTCAATGACCATTTCACGAAATGACCCATTTATATGTCAAGTACATTATCGGATATGTGTTTCTATAAGAATAGAATAGCAACAAACAAAAGATCAAGCTGCAGACTGCCAGGAGGTGCTGAAGGGCCTCCCCGAAGCCCTTTCCCCACCTGTTTATGTCGAGTTGTCACAGGAGGTCTCAATGGTGTGTGCCTAAACTGGGCAGTGGGATTAGGTTTTCAGAAGATAATGCCCTTATTTTCAATTCAAGATCTTAATTTTATTGAAGGTGCTGCTGCAGTTGTTGGTACTGGTATAAATGATCTAATTTAATTTAATTTGCTTCCTTGCAAAGAAGGCGATCCCTTGCCCAACTGCTGCTCTGGGTAGTGAGAGAGCAAGCAGTCTTGGAGATAAGCTCTGAACTTTATCAGACCCCTCCGAGGTTTATGCTAATGAACAATGCTTAGAGAGTTCAGAAACTTTTTTCCTGGTGTTTGCTTTAACTACCATGCTGCTTGCTAAGCAGCAGAATACCCTCCTGAGTTCTCTGAGGGACGCCGTGAGGGATGGGGGCAGGTGGGGGAGTGGGTGTGGGCAGATCCCTTCTGACTGGTCTGTTGCTTTGCTTCAAGGTGCAGGGCTTGTGATGGATGTGAGGCATGTGTCAGGTCGCAGCATCAGGAATTCTGTCCCTTGGTGCCAAGGGAAGCTTTGTGATGTGAATTCTGCAGGGTGGTGGGTGTAGAAGGGTCAGGCGGTCCTTGATTAAACTGTTTGTACCTGACCAGTTGGCTTCCTTTCCTGAGTTGTTCAAACTTGCTGAGTCTCGGCTTCCTTCATCCGTGTGTGAGCTGGGTAAGTGCCTCAGAGCTAGAGAGTTTCGTTCCTGTCTGTGTTCTCAGTACCGAACAAGGTGCCTGCGGGATAGTAGGCTTGATGGGTGTTTGCCAGATGAACGAAGAGATGAATGTATGAACGAATGAAAGGAAACAAATGGGTGCTTATGGGAGGGGAGGCAGAATGTCTCCATTGTGTCTCCAGGCAGATTCATTCCTCAGGCGTCCACTATTATCTGGGTGTAAGGGGATTCAAAATCCTTCTGTGACTGGTGATGGCGTGGCATGCCTCCCCACTTCTCTCCGTGGTAGATACCGGAGGTTGGAAAGGATTTGCTGTCACTTAAGTGGACATGTACACACTTGAGAAGAGGGGTTATGGGGTTGTCCCATTTTTCGCCTCGTCCTGCACGGATTTCCTTAGCCACGGGTTCATTTTCCTCAGGTACTTGACTCAGTTATGTTTTAGGAGCCTGTCCCTCAAGGTGCTGGGGATTGAAATCAGCCTGCTGGCTCAATCCTGACATACACCTCTCTTTGGGGTAAACCCGAACCCCAGTCTGCCTTGATACAAAACTGCTTTATTCCAGGTCTTTATACGAGGCTCTGTAGATGCCAGAACGTAAGTTGACAGGTCATGTTAGAGGTTATGTAAGGTGGAGGAGGCATCTAGGCAGGCCATGTGGGGCGAGAATCCCTGTGTGGAGAACATATGTCCAACATGAGCCAATGAAGAGGAATCCTTACACCCATGAAAAGCGCTGTGCCTCTGAAAATCGAAGTACATAGCTCCCTGAACAAATGTGATCTCCATACTTCTGGACATATGTAAATATGTCAGTTCTCCCCCTAATTGATTATGCATTTATGTTATCTTAGTCAAAATCCTTTAGGAATTGCTGTTTAGAACTGGATAAAATTTATTCTAAGGTTTATATAGAAGCTTAAACCCATAAGAGTAGCAAAAAAAAATGTTTTAAAAATGAGATTTACACAGTAAAAAGTTAAAAAGGGTTATAAAAATAATTTAACACTACAAGCAATTTAGTTCAGTGGCTGGCGAAATGAAATATAATTGGAACAGAACAGAAAATAAAATAATAAGGTTTGAGTGTATGTAAATATTTATTATGTGATAATAGTGGATTTCAGATCAGTGGGGGGAAAGAATAGATTATTTAATTAATGCTGCTAGAAAAATTGACTACTTAGGGGGAAAGTTAGATCATTAACTCAGTCCGTATGTGAAAATAGATTGCTAGCGTGTTAAATGTAGAAAAGAAAAACATCACGCCCTTGAATTTTGTGTGTTCAAGTGAGAATATTTTAAGGGAACCCATCAAAGATGGAAATGATCATGACTGGTTGATACCATATGTGAAAGTGAACGCTTAAAGTATCATAAAAATAAAATTCCCCTTTCGGGCATGGCTCCCCCGGAGAACTTGGGCTCTAGCTTCCCACTGTTCAGTCTCTGCTGAAGCCACTGTGCCCCCCCGCCCTGCCCCCCACCCCAATACTCCAGCACGACTGTTAGAGTCCACCTCCCCGCTGCTGGTGTCCATACTGCCGAAGGCTGTGCCGCTTGACCCGTTGGTGGCACTCAACCCAGCTGGTTTCCTCTTCTCCTTGAAACTTGCTCCTCATTTGCTGCTAGCTCTCTTCTCTGTCCTCCTCCCACGGTGGTGGTTTGGTCTTTCTCCTTTGCTGGTTCCAGGTCCTTTTAGGACAGAGTCGCCCCTGGACATTTTTTCTCTTCCAGCTACACAGGCTCCTTTGATAGTTTCATTCATTCAGGTCAAGGGCTTAAAGACCATCTCCAGGCTGATGACGTCCCCAATTTTTTTTTTTTTTCTTATCTCCATCCAGGGCCTCTCTCAGACCCTAACCTGGTATGTCCACCTGCCAACAGGATACCTTCATTTGGTTAGCTGATGGGTTTCTCCCGTGTAGCAGTTATACCACTAACCTTGTGCTCTCCCCCCATTACCATCCCCAACTTGGACCTCCCATGTTTTTTATAAACTGGAGGAAAAATCTCATCCTCCTTACCAAAGAATACGGATACAAATTAAATACCATTTTCTTCTATCACAGGAGTTAGCCAGCAATGGGCTGCAGGCCAAATCTGGTTGGCTGCTCCTTTTTGTAAGTGAAATCGATTGAAACACAGTCTCACCCATTCACTGACATATTGGGGGATACGGGGGTGGGATTAAGAAGTTGCAACAGTGACAGTGTGGTCTACAGAATTGAAATTATTTTCTCTCTGGCTCTTTGCGGAAAGCGTTTGCTGACCCCTCCTTTGTCCCACTGACAGCAAGAACTTGAGCTGAATCCATGGCAGATAAACAGAAAGCATCTTGTTCTCTGTGCTTGGGTGACCATATATATTGTCCCATTTGAGATACTTGCAGAGTGAAAGGGATGCTCGAGGCAGGCAGGGAGGTATTACAAGGGAGGGACGTGTAGATACTCATAATGGATTTTATTATTAGATTGGAAAAGGGGAAATGCAAGACCATGATAATTAGGGGTGAGTAACATTAGCTTTAATGGTTAAGTAAGAATAATAGAAGTCAGAAATTAGTAAAAGCACAAGGTCTTCTAACAGCAGAGAAGAATTTTAAGGTTTTGAGGTTATCTTTGGATAATTTTTTTAAAGATTAAAAGATTAAAAAAAGATCTTTTTTTTAAAAAAAAGATTAAAAGACAGGTTTGCCTTTTATTTATTTGACAGAGAGAGTAGGGGGCAGAGAGACAGGCAGAGAGAGAGGGGGAAGCAGGCTCCCCAATGAGCAGAGAGCCTGATGTGGGGCTCGATCCCAGGACCTGGAGATCATGACCTGAGCCAAAGGCAGAGGCTTTAACCCACTGAGCCACCCAGGTGCTCATCTTTGGATAATTTTGATAGAAAATAGTAAATCAAGCGGTTATTTTCAATCCCACATGAGATAGAATGCTGTTTATTAGGTAATGTTTATGAGGTAGTAAGGGAGAGACAGAAACTCAAGTACTTCTTAAGCTGTCCATGAGACAGCAGGTGTAAGTCCAGAACAAAATGTTCAACTCTAACGAGTGCATAGGAGGACGTCAGGAGACCAGTAACCCGGATGTCTGAAATCGTGGAGAATGGCCGACAGGAAGGAGCAGCTGTGATTTAAGTGCACATCTGGGCAAGTTGCAGGAAACCGTGCTTTGCAAATTTAACTTAGCGATGAGTCAGTCCCAAGGGCTCTCAGGAGGACCACAGAGTGAAGGTGTTTGTGGGGAATGAGACCCAGGCAGCCACCTTGTTCCTTCCCATCTGTGAATCATCCACATGATGGAAAGAAAGGGAATCCGCAGCTACTCCAGCCTCCCAGCTGCTCTGTGAGGACAAGTGATCCCACATCACTTCAGCAGGATCAGTGGCGGTGCTCTGAGGTTAGCTCCTGAAGAACCATGTTGTGGGTTGAAGCCATAGTCCATGGCCTAATGAAAGAATGTGAGAGTGCTGGTTCCCTCAGGGGTGCACCCCAGGGTAGTGAGTATCTAACAATTGGACAGAAGGGGCATTGGCCTCCTACTGGGTGGGGGAGGGGGGTGACAGGTTTGCCTTGAGAAGATAAACTCACTGCATCATGGCGCTCAGCCTTTTAATGGAAGCCCAGCTCCTTCATCCTTGTGAGCCTGTCCTTTGCCACATGAGCCCCAGGCTGTCTCATGCTAGCAGGTACCGTTCCGGGGTGTGCCTGATCTTCTTAGTGATTCCAGCTGGGATCTCAGGAAGGCAGCAGTGGAGAGCTTCTTGGGGGATCACCTACTATAGTGTGTCCCCACTTGAGAGAGGAATCTGGGAAGGAGACATGCTGGTACTTGAACTGCTTTCAGAATTTCAAGATGCTTGTGTGATGGTGTATCTGAGCCACACAGGTTCAAAGAAATCTCAGGGTTTTTTGGGTTAGGCTTTGAGTGGAATCAACCCAGTGAACAAGGTTGGGGAATCCTTGTGCTACTCGAGAGCCCCGAGAGGGCAGTTTTGTTTTGCTTTGATTAAGAGGAAATGGAGGGAGAGGTAACTTTTACTTTGGAAATTCTATTTATGTGGTAGACAAGTCTTTCAAATGTGGGGTCCAGGGAGAAGTTTACTCACAGCGAAGGCCGAGAACCACTTGTCTAGTCCCTTCTGTTACCCGCTTTGCTCTATTTTGTTGATGATGGAATGTGGACCCAGAAAGAAATGAGACAAGGTGAAGCAGCCGGAGTTTCAGGACACAGAAACAGCGGGATTTGGCAGTGCTGTCTGCTACTTCAAGGGGGGACGTGGGAAACGCCAACTCGGGGGTCTGGAGTCCGGGAGGCTGCTTTTATGACGAAGAGCTGACGTTCATTGAGGACCTACTGTGTGCTGGGTACTGTCCTAGGAGATTCACACGCATCGTCTCCTTTAATCCTCAGCGCTCCTGTGAGTTAGTGATTGTTACCCAAGAGATTCAGATGAGGAAAACAGGATTCAAGGCAACCAAGGGACTTGCCCAAGGTTGCATAATAAGACATGGAGCTGGGATTCAGAGTGGATATGGTGGCCCCACAGTTGGCACTCTGCCCGCTACTCCACCCTGCTTTGGAGAATGTGCTGCTTCCAGTTTGGGCTGATTTAGGGACGTGTGAAGAGGACAGTCGTCTTGGGAAGGAGAACCAAGGAACAGTGCCTTAAACACCTCTGACCTGTTTTCACCACGCCCTGGAAGCGGCAGCAGGCCCAGCTCTCCGTAAATATGGGATTCATTGATTTGGTTTATCAGATTGTCCAGGCAGCTTTTCTGTGGAAGAGAGACTTTCATTGTTCGGCAGAGCCCCAAATTCATTAGCGCAGGTGGGAAAGTCTTAGGAGGCTGGTGGTGATTTAAGAGAAGGTAGGACTTGCTGTGAATTAGAGGAATGGACTTCTTTGCTTAACAAGTTCCGCTGACCCAGTAAAAGGCCGAGCCCTCTTGGCTGCGAGACACACCTCTGTTTTCTGATCTGAGGATGCCGACCTCCCCTGTCTCTTGCCCCAGGCCATTTCCAAAGCCTATACATCCTTCAGGTGAACTTGGTAGGTCCAGGGAGGGGCTGGAAGGACTGTGCCACTTGAAGGAGGTCCTCCCGCCCCCCTCCCAGGGGCAGCTCAGAGACACTGATGGCTATGGCATCTGGCTCTAAATCCCCATTGAGTCTTCCAGGGGCCAGCCTGGATCCACGTGTCCTCGGGTAGCACAACATCTCATGTGTGTTGAGTGCCGTGCAGGTGTCTTCCTCATAACCTTCTCAATCCATGCTCTGCCCCCTCCAGCCTGCTCTGGAAGGCTGACCTGGAGGGACCCCACCAATGCCCGTCGGCTCCTGTACGGCCAGAGATTGGAGGGAGGGAGGGAGAGGGAAGTGTGTGCTCCAGATACTTATTCCCTAGATGCCTGTCTGTGCACTTGCTTGAGGCCAGCCGTGTCCCTGGACTGAAGGTCACTGCTCCTCTCCAGAGAGCCTTCTAACCCCTATTTTCTGCATTTTCTTGCTCAATTCCAGTAACTGCCTCCTCCCTGGGGACCTCCTATCGAGAGGTGAAGACCGCACTGTGCGCCTGCCGGTGTCCTTGCCCATCTGTACATTTGTGAATAGTCTCCTTATTTTAACTCTTTCTCATTTGAACACGCCAAGTGTGACCCTGATTGATACCTCTGGGCATTATCTAACTGGATCTTCATAAAAACTCGAAGAGATGCAGACTGTTATTACCAAGGTCCTCATTTTTAAGTGAGGAAACGGAGGCACAGAATGGTCTGGTCATTTTTCTTGGCGTCACACTGTTCGCAAGGGTCAGACACAGGTTGCGTCCAGGCTGCCTGTTTTCTCGCCATCACACGAGGGTGCCCACTTCCAAGTAGGAGACACAGAAGAGGACAGAGAAGCAAGGCTGTGCAGCCTTCTCGGAGCCTGAGCCCAGATCCATGTCCTCAGGTGACTCTCCAGGGCTTCCCGCTGCAGTGGGTGGAGATAGGCCAGCCACGAGGGGCTCAGACCTAAGGGACATGGTAAAGGAGCCTTAGCTGATTTCCCAGAGCCCCAAGCTGTTAACCTCGTGGGTTAAACTAAAACTTGATCGCTTTTGAGTTTGAGCCTCAGCAAATGTCCAGCTTTCTCCTCTGCCACTGTGGTCTCTCTTGCGCCCCCTAGAGGCCATGAGATACGGGGCCGTTACTGTGGTTCTCTGGATTGACCCTAAAGGGTTAGCACCACAGACCTGGGGGACACGTGGTAAGGACAGGGCCAGCCCCAGTCTCTCCCTGCATGGCTTTTGTGCTTTGGAAGCATTCTCTCTCCCTACCCCCCGTCTCCGTCCCCCAGCCTGACACCTGCTTCTGGGATGCATTTTGCTGAGCTCTCCTCAGAGGAGGCGGTCACCCCAAGGTGTTTCATTAGGTGTGTTAATAAGCCCTGTACCTGCAGCCTGGCCTGCCTCTCCCCTGTGGAGCTGCTTTCTGCATGAGGCAGGGGAGGCTGGATGGTTTGGACATAATTTGTATTGGCAGCAGGAATATTATTTTTGCATTATAAAGCACAGTGGATGACCTTAGAAGCACCGGGAGAAGGGAGCGGGGTGGCACGCCAGTCTGCAGCTCCGGGTGATTCATGGAGGTTGGCCTGCTGGGGATGGGGTGGACAGGCGTTAACTCCCTTAGCAGCCTGGCTCTATCCCTGGGGGCTGCTGGCTGCTCAGCTTCCCTGCAGACCCCAAAGAAGTCTGTATGTAGAGGTGCCCTATACCCAGCGGGCATGGCTGTCTCATGACTGGGGACAAGGACCATGTGAGCTCTTTGCGAGCACCCGGATTGAACCCTGAGCTCTGGCCCAGCTGGAGGTTTGCTGCTTCTCCTGCCCAGGTCTTCCCTATCCTCGTTTCCCAGAGGCTGAGCTGTCTCTGATTTCCTGAGGGGTGCTGGTGTCCTCTCGCTTGCCCTTGAGCATGTGCTCTGTACTTGTCCATTTCCCCAGACCGGACTGGGCTCGTGCTTGCCTTGGATTCCTGCAGGCAGCCCCTAAGCTGGAAGTGTCCCGACAAGCTCTTCCTTCAGGCCTGGGTCCATCCTTGTGCAGCACACGGGTTGTGTGGCTGCTCTCCATGGACCACTCACTGCGGAGGTTCTTGTCAATAGGACCATCTAGGATTACAGAATTTTTAACGTATTCTCAGGGTTATTCAGCAGGAAGCCAGAGCCAGACTCACAGGCCACACACACACACACACACACTTCAGTATATGATAGGATGGTAAATAGATTTATTAGATTTATATAAAATCATGAACTATTAGACATGGGAAGGACAACCTTGGTCACTCAAACAATACAGCACCCCCCCCTCCCTCCCATTTTGCAGATGAAGGAACTGACATCCAGAGGGGAAGTAAGTTGGCTGATGCCACACAAGTTAGCTCTTTGCACTTTCCCCAGGCTGACCCTCTTTCCACTAAAGTGATCATATGTGGAAAACAAAGCAAACAGAAACGTGACTTGGAATAAGGTCCGTGCTTGGCTACAGCGATGACCTTGAGAAGGTTCATAGGCTCAGGCAAGGGAGGGGGTGGACTCCTTGCTGAGTGGTGTCCAGGCCCATCATCCTATGTAAACCCTCTCCTTCACGGGGCATCTCCACCCTCCCCTCACCAGCCTAGTAACAGGGGTGGCAGTTTATGTTTTTTTAATTTTTTAAAATTCTTATTTATGCTCCACTGAACACACAGTGTAGAACTGGTTTCAGGCGTACTGTATAGTGATTCAACATCACTCAATGTTCATCGCAGCAAGTGTACTCCTTAATAGAGTAAAATTATATAAATATATAAAAAAAATATTAAAAAGTATAAAAAAAAAATAAAGTGTACTTCCTATAGAACCCGTCCAGGGGTTGGTGGTTCAATGTCATGGTTGGTCCAAGGTCAAGCAGAACACCAACTGTTCTCAGAAGGCTGCATCTCAGAGACCCCAAGCTCAGTACGTAAACACACTAGCAGGAAGTACTGAGAGAAAGTGCCTGGACAGTGAGGTTGAGTGGAGTTGTGGGTGGGCAGGCAGGGAGCGAGGAGGGAAGGAGTAGACAGCTTCTCAGATCCTGGTAATCCTATTTCACAGGACGGGTCTGAGTCCAAAGTGGGCCTCAAACAGATGGGTGGATGGCTGCATGGATGGATGCCAGAGCAGTCGACATTGGCTCTGGATAGAATGGAGGTACCCAAGGACGGTGCCTATTGGTGAATTTGGAGAGGGCGGAAGGGGGGTTAGAAGGAAAGTTATTAGCCCGCTACCTAGCTCTGCCTAGCTCTGCATAGCCCCTTGTCATAGTGAGTGAGTGCTCAGCATGGATGGCCTCCACGGGTCTCAGCCAGCCATCCTTCTGCTACTGCAGGTAATCAGGTGAGTTTTCTGACAGCTAATATTCTGTACCACAAAGGAAGGAAATGAACCATTGGTGTTTTTGAAACCATTGTTTCTGGGGACATTCTACATACCTAGGAGTCATCTTGTCGAGAGAACCTCCAACTCAGGTGGCAAAGTGGGTCACTCTGATGGCGGGAGCATTGGCATCAGGACTCTGTCTCAAGAGGAGTTGTAAGAGTTCTTATTTTTCTCTTCTTGCTTTTGGAGTTTTACAGACTTCTTACCATGAACCTATGATGTTTTTCATGACAAAAAAAATCCAAAAACCCAAAAAAAACCCAAAACCTCTTTCTACTAGTGTTTTCCCTATTATTCCTGCTACTATAGCTGCCAAAGCTCATTTCATATGTGGTTTTTTTTTTTTCACTTCATATGTTTTTTATGAGTGAGGTGAAATCATGAATTTAAAGTGCCCGGCACAGTGCCTGGGATGTAGTTGGCCCTCAGAAAAGGACTCTTCCCTCTCTTCAGCTCATCTGCATGAATGCTGTCCCACATGTATATTTGTCGAGTTTTGAAGTTCAGGGTTTTTCCTCTGTATCTTCTATTCTGATGAATTTCATTCATTCAGGTCTTGCCATTTTCTTGACTGGGTTTCTGCAGTTTCGCATGCACCTTCCTCACGTTTATGTTTTCCTGGCCCGTTACAGAATTTTCTTCCTAAGGAGAGGGATGTAGTCTCTGAAGTCACCCCAATGTGACGGTAGGTGGCCAAGCTTTACCCCTTACTTCACCCTGATAAGAATGTGGCCTCCAGAATCGAGCACAGAGGCGGCGTTCGTCCCAGGCAGGAGCCCCCCGTGCTCACTCCTCACCACGGGCCCAGCGCCTTTCCCTGCGCCTCTCTGGGAGCACTCTGCCCTCAGTCCACCCCCTTGTCCCAATAAGTACCTGTGACACCTGCCGCATGATTTATATTCCTCATCTTTGGATTCTGGCCACCAGAGGTTGTCACCCTTGCCAGTTTTCTTTGGAGAAGTGACAACTTGAGACGCCACCATCTGCCATGTTTACCTGAATTACTTCCAATTCTGGAGTTTCTGCTTCCAAAAAGAAGTAATTCCTTGGGTTGATGTCTGACAGGTCCCTGCTTGCGGCAGCTGCTGGAGCAGGGGCCGTGGTGGGAGCGGCCGGTCCGCGGGGAGTGAGGCGCGGAGCTCCTGGGGCTGCCGCAGAGCATCACCAATATTGTGATGCCGTCAGCACACGAAGGCCGCATGTCGTGCGCGTGATGTGCGCTGTGTAATTGCTTATTTACCTCCCGCCTGTGATTGCCTATCGGAAGCTATCAATAGCTGCAGTTTATTTCCCAAATCTCCTTAGGGAACCAGAGTTCATCTCGGTGGGGAGAATCCTCTAATCGTGGAGTTTTTAAGCCGAAGGTCCTTGGGAGCGAATGCAAGCCGCATGCTTCTTTGGCAAGTGGAGACCTTGAGGTCCAGGAAGTGAACTAGTTTCTCCAGGGTCATGCTAGGCCTGACGAGAGATGAGGCTTTCCTAACCTTGGCCTTGTAGCGTCTGGCTGCTCGGCTCTCTCCCAGGGGCAGCCCGTGTTTTGCAGACCCTGGACTCTGCCTGTTGGCGTGTCTTCTGGAGTTTTGACTATGTTCGCCATGCATTTGCTGAGGAAAGCACTGCCCGCGTGAGGGGACACTGGGGCATCCGTGTCGGGCAGCCTCTCCTGTCACCAGGCAGCTGTCACATGGGAGTCTTCTGATTATTTTTCTAATCGTGGGTCTTGTTGCCGCAGTGGCTTATGCCAGATCTTGGGCACTGTGGAGCTGTGCTAGAATTAAAAGGTGAAAGTCACTGTGATGGTTGGAATGAACGTGGCTTCTGTGACGTGCTGCCACCTCAGTGTGGTGCTGGGGGTGAAAAGGGCAGCGGGGGAGGGGCTGGGGGGCTGGCGTGGGGGGGTGCGCTGGGCCGCATAGCCGCTTGGAATGTGGAAGTGGGAGGCCTTTGGGCCAACTTAGAGTGTTTTAAGGAGTGTGGCAACTCTGGCTTGAGCTGGATTAAAGCTTTCTCTTTTCTTTTCTTTTCTTTCCCAGACTCACAAGTATTTAATTAACTCTGAACTAGCTATCCTGCAAGGGGCCTGCCCATACTCCTGCTCTCATAATACTCACCCCAGGCCTTGAACTAGATCCTCTTACCCAGAGTCCAGAAATCCAAGAAGCTATAAAAATGGAAAGTGCTTATTTGTTTGTTGTTGCGTTTTTAAGTTCCGCACTAAATTCTTCTGGCTGCCGAATCTGACCCAAAGTGATGTGAAGCTCTTTGTAGTTTTTATTTATCTCCCCGTGTGTGAGTTTTCGTGTGTTTCCCTGTAGAAATGTTTATGCTTTGAGCAGGGAATGTTGTCCCAGATCCCACCAGGGATGTTACGTGTGCCCCCTGCTATCTTTCCACAAATCTAGACCATTTTGAATTCTGAAGTGGATCGTATCCTCGAAGTTTTAGATCAGGAATGTGCGCCTAGATGACAATCTGCATTTTAAAGTGAGGGTAGCAGAGCCTCAGGGAGGTTAAGCAACTTGCTCAAGGACACTCTCACCTCCTGAATGGTGCAGGTGGGTAGGAAACAGTGCGGATTTTGGAGGGGCTTTGACTCACTGATGGGGAGGTTGTCCTCTGAACCTCCCCAACAGAGGGCAGGTGCCACGCTCATAGACGGTGATCTCGTCATCTCATTGGAGATTCTGCTTTGGCATTAGGCTCCAGGCAGATGTGGCATCTGAGGGGAGAGGGTAGAGTAATCTCTCATGGAAAGAGGTCTTGCCAGGCAGCTTGAAGTTCAGGACCAAGAAGCCAGGGGCAAAGGCTTTGAGTCAAGTAGCACCGATACCTCTATGGCCATTAATGAGAAAGTTAGAACCTCTGTGGACAGGAAGGCCACCAGGGATTCCCCTCAAGTGTTGGGATGTACTGAGGCTCCAATTAGCCACCTCTGCTGCGAGCATGGACTTTGGGTGGGGGAGAGACAGAGGCCACGGGCCAAGCTGACAGGGCTGCAAAAACTGGGACTGAAACCCGTTGTTACAGATTGATTTGCTCCATGTGAAAGTCCTCGTCCCTGTCCCTGAGGACATGACCATATTTGGAAATAGGGTCATTGCAGATGTGATTGGCAGAGTCCTGCTGGAGTAGGTGGGCCTCCAATCCAGTATGATTGGTGTCCTTTTGAGAAGGTGACCGTGGGAAGACACAGACACACAGGGAGAACATGTAAGAGAGGAGTGGGTTTCTGCAACTGTGAGCCAGGGAGTGCCAAGGATGGCTGGCAGGGCCCCCAGGAGAGGAGGAGGTGAGGCAGGATTGTCCCCTACAGGTGTCCGAGGGATCAAAAACACTTTGATTTTAGATGTCAGCTCCCTGAATGGTGAGATGATACATCTCTGTCATTTCAAGTCCCCTGGTTCTCGGTGCTTTGCTACGGCAGCCCTAGGAAATGTACACGGGAGCCACCCATTTATGCCGCTGGGCACTGGTGTTCCACCTCGGCTGACGTGTGGGCCTCCTGGGGCTCTCTAAAGAGCTGTACCCTAGTTCAGCTTCATTGGAATCTCGGGACGTGGGTCCCAGGCACCAGGGTCTTTAGAACTCCCCAGGGGCTTTCATAAATGTTGACATTGTATGTCAACTCACTAGACTCGAGATAAAAATTTGGAACAAATGAAAATAGAGCTGCATTGGGGAACCACAGCCCAGAGGGCATGCTCTGTGAGGGTCCTGGGCAGCGTGTCCAGGTCCCCAAAGTGATAGAGCATGGGGGGCCTCTGAGCTGGGCTTTTCCCTGACCCCCAGGACCATGTCATACCTGTAACAGGAGTTCCTGGGTCATTCTCCCTCACTGTGCTACCTGCCCTTTTTTTCACCCGCTCTTCCCAGCTTTCTACCAGCAGAGTGCAGGGAAATAGCTACTTCCCTTTATATGGACCACAGTTAGAACAGAGCCTGGCACACAGTAAGCTCTTCCCAGAGTTTGCTGTTATGATTTCTCAAGCTGCCTTTATAAAAAAAAACCCCCTTTTTTTTTTCTTAATCCTCACTTCCTGGAGGGTGACCCCAGAGTGGTAGGATTTTATTGTCCTGCCTCAAAGGGCCTTGTTTCTTGTTAGGCTTTACTTTCTTTTAATTAAAGCCTTTTCTTTCTTCTTTCTTTCTTTCTTTTTTTTTTCCCTTCCAATTTGCCTGAGAGCTAGATCATGTGAAGGGCACTTTTTTTTTTCTTTTGTAAAGAGAAAGAACAAAGAGTAAGTGTGGTTGAGATTCAGAGGGACGTTGAGTTGGCTTTTCGCTCCCAAGGTTAGAGCCACAGATTAGAACCGTGCCTGCGGTGGGAAGGGCTGACCAGGTCAGGGAGACTGTGTGGAGCACTGTCCCGCAGCAGGCATGTGGGAGGGGACCACCTCCCGGTACCCTCTGGAACCCGGGGAGCCATCCTGCCTCATCCTGGCCTCAGGATGGAGAGACAGATGCTTAAAGTAGCCAGTGCTTTGCAGATGCTCTAGTCCAGTGACCTGGACCAATCTGGGGGCCAGAGACGGGGGAGCCACAAATACTATCTGTTCAGCCCAAAGCATGTGGCTTCAGCCCTTCTGCCGAAAGCAGGGCCTCCCCGAAGGAGCCTAGGAAGGACGAAGAGGAATGGATGCCAGGTAGTTAGCTGACGTTGACCACTACGCTGGGCACTGGTGAAGAAGTAGGAGAGGAGGATCGGCACCCATTTGTGTTGGACCTTGAGTCCCTTGCCAAAGAGGCTGATGCTCTGCCCAGGGCAGTGGGCAAGCATTGCACGTTCACGGTCAGAGAAGGGGGCATGGTTGGTTTTTGCCATTGGTTGCAGTCTGGCTCTTCACTGGATAATGACAGGGCCATGGAGCTTCAAGGTCACGTTGTAGAGCCTTTGATCAAGGCAGCCGTGCAATGCAGCGATGCCCAGCGGGGTGTGCGGTTGTCCTTCCGTTTCCGTGACCTCAGAGAAGACCTCCCCTCCTCTGGCTCCAGCGTCGCAGACTCCAGTCCCAGGCTGGCTAGCTCAATCGGGGCCCCCTAACTAAGAGGGTACAGAGGGGCGAGGACTCATAACATGAGGTGCCCCAGGCAGCAGGCTGGCCTTTTATTTGTGGCCTCATTTCACCTAAAACTGTAAATGAGCGCCCAGTACTCCCAAAGAGTTGCTGTCCCAGTTGGAAAGTGTATTCACACTTCCCGGAGAGGTCACACGTACCATCCGTCCGGGTTACACAAGAGGCCCAGAGTCACCCCGATTCCTTCTTCCCTCAGCCCTCGATCCTGCCCAGTTTTCCTCCAAAATAGCTCTTACGTCTGTTATCTTTTCTCCTTTGCCACAAGCATGCTGCCGTGTCTCTTTCTAGTCTCCTTACTTTATTCTGCACATAACAACTAAAGAGAACTTAAAACCAAACTCTGATCGTATCACTTCTGTGCCTAACACCCTTCATGGCTCTCCATTGCTCCAGACTAACATCCGGGTTTCTTCAACTTGCCACAGAGCCCCGCTACCCTCTGCATCCTCCACTGGACCTGCTCCTCCTCAAGTTCCACTGAGTTCTTTCGGTGCCCTCAGTGTGCCGTGTGTTGTGTTCTGCCCCAGGACTTTTGCACATGCTGCTTCCTCAGCTGATACTGCTTGTTCTCCTCCTCCTGCCTGGCACTCCCCCGCCTCTATCTCACTCTCTAACTCACAGCTCAAGTGTTTCCTCCTTGGGGTCGGGACCCAAGGGTGACAGGCCCTGTCAGGTGGTGCTGCAGTCTCCCTTTGTGGCACATATGACAATTTGTAAATGTACATTTATTGGGCTGGTTATTGATGAAGACCTGTCTCCTGCCCTCTCCCCCTGCCAAACCATTTTCCTGGTGCTCGTATTCTGGTGCCTAGGACGGTGCCCGGCACATGGTTGGACATGAATAGCTATCTTTTGGGTGCATTAACGGGCAGTGAAAGAATGTGCAAAAAACCGCCAAGTTCATGCAGCTTGCGTGTGACAAAGCTGGGACTAATATCCAGGCTGGCCCCTCCCAAGCCCTGTGTCTTTTCTGCTGTCCCACCTGGTGGGGACTTGGAGTGTGTCTTCCGGAAGTACTGGCCTTGACAGGAGGGATCTAATGTCACTTTTTTCAGAACCTGGGGGTGGGGGGAAGGGTGGGCTGCCCCCGTCATAATCACTCTTGTGTGGATGGTGACCTGGAGGCTTCTTCATGGAAGATCCTGATTCTGCTCTCTCCTGACCTTCTAGCTGTTAGAGACGGATGTGGGGGATTTGCTGACTTATTGACAAGGATGTCAGTATAAAGAGCCGTGTTACTCCCAACTCCTTTCGGAAGTGACTTTTAGTATATGTGCTGCTGAAGCGAGCACCGGAAGTGACTTTTAAAAGACAGGATCATTGGATCATTCAGGGAAAAACATCCTTGGCAAAGACAGTTGGTCTGTTGTGCTCTGACCTGGGTTTGTCTTCTTGAGGCAACATCCCAGAGAGTTGGGAGGCATGAGAGGGAATCATTGGTCTCTCCAGCTTAAGTGTGAAGATGGGGATGAAGGGTGGAACCCTACAGTTTATTCTGTCCCCGGCAGATGTTAATTGGCCTCTTGTTGCCAGGCATCGTCCTAGGCTCTGAGGATCCAGCTGTGACGACTTTAGAGTCCCTGAATAAACAAATCATGCACGCCGAGTGAGTGGTTGTGTTAGGAGGGAGATAAATCACTTACCATGAGGGGTGCCTGGGGGGCTCAGTCAGTTAAGTGTCTGCCTTCGGCTTGGGTCATGATCTCAGGGTCCTGGGATCGAGGCCCAAATCGGGCTCTCCACTCAGCGGTGCATCTGCCTCTCCCTCTCCCTGTGCTCCCTCTCGCTTTCACTCTCTCTCTCTGCAAATAAATAAAGTCTTAAAAAAAAATCACTCACCATGATATGCTTGAGCTATCTGTACAGTCTATAGGGTTTGGACCCCAGTGGGCCTGTTGGAGCCGGGCCCTGGAATGTGTCTGTCCTGCAGTCTTGGTGGCAGGCGTGGGCTCTTGGGGAGCACGGAGAAGAGAGCTTACAGCTTGGGAAGGATGGCTGAGGGCAGCTGTCGTGATAGGGCAGTAAGCCTTCCAGGTGTGGCTGAGGGCGGCTGGGCCCAGACAAGTGCTTTGCCAACTGAAGACAGTGTGCCTATTAGGACCGGGTGAGGCAACTGTGGGTGTGCGAGGTGGCAGGCCGTCTGAGGCCTCAGGGTGCCAGGCATGGTCACAGGGGGTGCCTTGGCGGGGGCGTCCTCTCCATGTGCTGCTGTGGGCTCCACTCTGTGATGGCCTGCTCAATGAAGGATGTGGGTCCCTGCTGTCGCCTCGTCCCTGTATGGCTGTCGGGTCCTGGCTTCGGCCCTTGGTCTCCTTCATCTGTGATGTGGGCCTGTCATCCTCCACCCCGAGGAGCGCCCATCACTCTGGAGGTGCAGGGGCTGTCGGTAAGCCTGACCTCATGCTCCCTGCTCTCCCACCCCGGCTCGATCACTTACATGCTCAGTGACACGGGGCAAGTCACTTCGTCTTTCTGTGCCTCCATTTGTTTAATTCTTAATGCTCAATTTGTGAGGATTAGATGAAAGTGTACATAAAATGCCTGGCACGGTGCCACAGACATGGGCAGGTGCTCAGCGAACGTTAGCTCTTGTCATATAATACTTTGTTAGATAGTTTACCTATGTTAAAAATGAGATTTTAAAAATTAAATTGACAAGAAAATTGTCCCAGTTTCATGGATGATATATCTACCAAAAAGTGTCTAAATTAGTGCCAGGAAGTAAGTGGCCGATGAGGGATTCGCACCTAGACGGTTTTGTTCAAAGCTCAGCTCATCGCCTTCTGTTTTGTTGGTTTTTCTGATTTACAGGCTCTAGAAACCAGAGGTTTGGCCCTTGCCTGGGTCTTAGAGCTCACGGACCTGGCTTTCACTAAGGACGCGGTCTGTCTTTTCATGTCTAAATCCCCTGCACCACTCTGCATTGCCAGGTTTGCCAAGAGGCATGAGAAATAGCCTCTAATCTTGGAGGGCTTTGCAGGAAGTAGAAATGTCCAAGGAGTTACCATTTATTCAACAGCTGGGAGGGCACAAATCTGGTGGGGACACCGAACCTGTCTCCTGGGAAATGAGCAATTTAGAGAAGACCTAAATCTGCCAGGAATCTCTTGGATGGGGAGTCTGGTGTAGGAGTATGCTTGGCCCTGCATGGACGATGGGCAGAAGAGGGCTCCTTATTTCCAGGTCTCCAGCAGGGATGACTTGTTCTCGGCAGGTTTATTGGTTAAGGCTTCTTGGAGTCAAATTCTAGAGCTGGAGTGAGCTGGCTAACACCACGCTCTCATCTTACAGCACAGATGGGAAAATGGGGCCACAGGGGCGAGTGGAGAGGCTCATGCTCTCCGAACCCTACTTGTGCGCCGGGCACCAAGATACCAACTTTCTCAATTGCCATTTCATGGAAAATGTTATGCCCTGAAATCCTCACTCTCTAAAACACAGGATTCCTTTCATAAAACATGGATTTTCATTACACTTTGCCTGAGTAGGGAAGAGGGAGAAGTGTTTTTCTGCTCTTGAATCCCAAATACATATACGCTCTCTCCCTCTTACTCTGTACTTTTCTTTTTCTTTCACCTCCCTCTTTGCCCCCTTCTGATTTTTAAGATATAAGGTTGGTAAATTTAAGAAGAAAATGGAAGTGACCTACAAACCCAATAACTAGAGATAAACATGGCTAATAATTTGATATCAGTCCTGGCTGCCCGCTCTTTTTTCTTGGTTATCAGAAATATTATCTTTGTTTAGAATGGCTTTAAAAGTAATTTTGAAAGTAATGTATCCTATGAGGCTTAGAGTGAAAAGCAGCAGCCCCCTCCCACCCCCCCTCCTTGATTCTCTGCCCCCCACCCCCTTCACCCCCTGGCAACCAGTTTCACCCCTCCTAGCTGTTGTTTTCCCCTTGCATCTAACACTGCATTTCTAAGTTACATACAGATTCTGCTTTTCCTTGTTTGCATATTTATTGATTTCTCTGGCAGCTTTCTTGAACTTCTTTCCCACCACATACCTTCACACATCCCAGCACACTGCCTTTCTCCACCTCCCTGCTATGGCATATCCTATCTTGGAGGGAGGGCCGTTTTCAGGGTTGGCCATATAACCTTGCAAATGTTACTTACATCGGGGGGTGTAGTAGCTTGTGAGTGCATTTCTTTCCTCATTTCTCCTGTTGTAGAGTTTAGTAACTACCTTTTAAATTTGATCTGTTTTCTTTCTTTCTTTCTTTCTTTTTTTTTTTTATTAACGTATGATGTATTCTTTGTCTCAGGGGTATAGGTCTGTCATTCATCAGTCTTACACGATGCACAACGCTCATCATAGCACATACGCTCCCCAGTGTCCTCCCCCAGCCACCCCATCCTTCCCATCCCTCCCAACCACCCCTTATGGTTTGTCTCCCTCTCTGGTTTTGTCTTGTTTCATTTTTCCCTCCCTTACTCTATGATCCTCTGTCTTGTTTCTCAAATTCCTCATATCAGTGAGATCGTATCATAATTGTCTTTCTCTGATTGACTTATTTTGCTTAGCATAATACCATCTAGTTCCATCCACGTTGTTACAAATGGCAAGATTTCATTTTTTGATGGCTGCGTAATATTCCGTGTGTGTGTGTGTGTGTGTGTGTGTGTGTGTGTGTGTATCACATCCTCTTTATCCTTGATCCATTTTCTTTACTAATCACTAGGTTTTTCTGCCTCTCCTCTGAGAACGTTCCTCTGATATCATTATGTTTAGACCTATCGGATTATCTGTTGGTTTCATTTTCTCTCCCCTTGTACTATTCCCAGAGCCCTCTAACTTCCTGGTTGACTCTGGTCTTCATACTCACAAGACCCGGGTGCACCAGTTGTCCTGGGGTTTCCTGTTAGCTCTCTTCTTTTTACAAGTCCCATGAATTATTCTCCCCCCACCCCCATTTACTTCCTTGTTCTATTAGATCACTGTACATAAGAGCTTCCTGAGAAAGGTCAAGAAAAGTAAAACTTAAAAAAAATATCTTGTGTGGTTAACAAAAATTTTATTCTTTTTTTACCTTTGATAGTTTGGCTGGGTATAGAATTCTATTAGGATATTGTTTTCCTTCAGAATTAATTTTTTATTGACATCCAGTAAAATTCACTCACTCTGGCATGTAGTTCTGTGGGTTTCGATGAATGCATAGAATCATGGAGGTATTACCTTAGTACATACAGAATAGACCCATCTCTTTTAAAAAATGATGGTATATGGCCCTTTGTAGTCAGCCCCTCCCTTCCCTTCTTTCTGCCCCTGGTAACCACTGGTATGTTTTCTGTCCCCATGGTTTTACCTTGTTCATAATTCTGTATCAGTGGGCTCATATGGTATGTAACCTTTGAGTCTGACTTCTTTTTTTTTTTAATTTTTATTAACATATAATGTATTATTTGCCCCATGGTACATGTCTGTGAATCGTCAGGCTTACACATTTCACAGTACTTAACATAGCACATACCCTCCCCAATGTCCACAACCCAGCCACCCTATCACTACCCCCCCGCCTCCCAGCCACCCTTAGTTTGTTTCATGAGTGTAGGAGTCTCTTATGGTTTGTCTCCCTCCCTATCCCTTCCTGTTTCATTTCTCTCCCCCACCCCCCAAATTCTTGCCTCTCAAATTCTTCATATCAGAGAGATCATGTGGTAATTGTCTTTCTCTGACTGTTGAGTCTGACTTCTTAAATGAAGCATAATGCTTTTGAGGATAATCTGTATCATGTATATTAATATCATGTATATTTATTGCTGAATGGTATGCCATTGCATGGATTTACTACAGTTTATCTTTTCATCACTTAAAGGATATTTGCATTGTTTCTAGGTTTTGGTGACTGTGAATATAATTATTATAAATAAACATTAGCACACAGAATTTTGGATCAGTGTAATTTTTTATTTCTTTTGGGTAAGCATTAGGAGTGGGGTTGGTCGATCATATGATAAATGTATATTTAACCTTATAAGAAACTGTTTTTCAAAATAGCTATCCCATTTTGCAGATTCATGAGCAATGTGAGGGTTCAGTTTCTCCACATGCTCAGCAGCACTAGGTATTTTTTAAAAATTAATTTTAGGCATTCTAGTAAATGTATAGTGGCATCTTATAGTGGTTTTAATGTACATTATCCTAATGAGCAATGATGCTGAGCATCCGTTCATATGCTTCTTTGCTTTTTATATATTTTGTGATGTGTTTGTTCAGGTCTTTAGCCCATTCAGAAAAAATTGGGTGGTTTGGTTTGTTATGGATCTTTGAGGGTTTTTTGTTTGCTTGTTTTTGTTTTTTACTTTTTAGTTAATTTATTTTTGAGTAGGCTTCATGCTCAGCATGGAACCCAACATGGGGCTTGAACTCACAACCCTGAGATGAAGACCTGAGCTGAGATCTAGAGTCACACACTTACCTTGCTGAGTCACCCAGAGGCCCCAAGAGTTGTTAAATACAGTTTGAACATAAGTATTTTGTCTGATGTGTGATTTTTAAATATTTTCTTCTAATCTTATGTCTCATCTTTTCATTTTCTTAGTATCTTTTACACAGCAAAAGTTTTTAATTTTGTTACTGTCTAACTTACCATTTTTTTCTTTTATGGATGATATTCTGGTGTATTTTCTAAGAATTTTTTAGCCTAAATCAAGGTTATAAAGATTTTCTCCTGTTTTATGATTTTATATTTTGCATTTACACTTATGGTCCATTTTGAGTTAACTTTTGTATCTGGTGTGAGGTATGGGTCAAGGTTCTTTTTTTTTTTTTTTTTTTAATGAATGTCTGATTGTTCCATCACTTCTTTTTTTTTTAAAAGGAAGGTTTTTTTTGTTTTGTTTTGTTTTTTAAGATTTTATTTATTTATTTGACAGAGAGGTCACAAGTAGGCAGAGAGGCAGGAAGAGAGAGGGGGGAAGCAGGCTCCCTGCTGAGCAGAGAGTCCGATGCGGGGCTCGATCCCAGGACCCCGAGATCATGACCCGAGCCGAAGGCAGAGGCTTTAACCCACTGAGCCACCCAGGTGCCCCTGTTCCATCACTTCTTATTGAAAAGACTCTCCTTTCTCCATTGAATTATTTTTGCACTTCGTAAACCCCTCAGAGGTTTTTTTTTTTTTTTTTTTTTTGTGGTGTAAACCTTTAGAGTGTCTCTCTCTCTCTCTCTCTCTCAATCAATCCCAGGGATTTGAGGGTTTCATAATGCTATGGAGTAGATGTTTTTTCATGGTATAGGGCTATTTGGTTAACATTTCAGTCTACTACTTCATTATCTTTGATTCTGGGAATTTTTGTGTTTTTTTTCTTCTTTGATAATATACTTTGTTTACTCTTGCTTTTTTTTTTTTTTTTTAAACAGATCTTAATAGCTTTTAGACCTTGTAGACCAGTCCTCTAATTTTCTTATCCTCTCCTCTTTTCCTTCTTTTGTTCTACTTCATGGACAATTTTTTCAACTTTATCTTCTAAGCCAACTTTAGTAATTTCAATTTCAACTTTCCATATTTTTAACATCTGAGAGTTCTCTTTTGGTTTTCCGAATGCTCCCTTTTTGTGGCCTTCTATTCTTGGGTGAAATATCTTCTCTTTAGGTTTCTTAAAATGCTTTTTGAGTTTTCTTTTGATTTCTGTCTATCCTTCCCTCTCCTCCCCCCATTTGGATCTTTTTCACTCATGTTAAAAGTTTCCCCAAATGCTGGTGATCATTGGTTGTCTATTCATATTTAAGAGAAGGGAGCTAAAATGTTGAGCACATTGATTGGGCCACAGGAAGCATGTTCACTGATGGGCTGGACTGTACAAAAAAGGCAGTAAACTGGCTTTTTCATTGCTGACCCTTAGACTTTTTACATCTAAGGTCTTTTCTTCATCTGATCAGTTTTCTCAAAGGTAGAAACTCTGTGTTCCTATGAAGGGCAGTGTGTGGAAAGCCTGGTTCCCAGTGTTCTCAGAGCTAAGTGGGGGATAGTTTCTCCACTCCATGTCTTGGCTTCCCAGGATGATGTTCGGTTTTGGATGTCTCCTCAAACATCTTACATAGGCCATGAAATCCTACAAGGCAGAAGTTCTCTGATCAGTTACCATTTGTCCAATTGTTTGTCTCTTCTAAGATATTGTTGATATCTCTCAATTGCTGTCATTACTTTCCCTATTCTCTTGGTATTTGTGGGTTTATGTCTTTTTAATTCCTACACTGTCATTATTCTCTTGGTATTTGTGGGTTTATGTCTTTTTAATTCCTACACTGTCATTTTGGTGAGGCGTGGGAAGAAAGAAAATGGAAGTTAATGCATGTGGTTATTCTATTATATTAAACACAAGTTCTCCTCAAGTCTTTTTTTCTGTAGATATTAATGTCTACACATACACATATTTGGTAGTTATATAGAGACCTTCCTTGACTTACAGTGGGTTTACATTCTGATAAACCCATTGTAAGTGGAAAATATTTTCATTAAAAAAAATGCATTAATTGTGCCTAACCTACTGAACATCACAGCTTAGCCTAACCTACCTTAAATATACTCAGAATGCTTACATTAGCCTACGGTTGGGCAAAATCATCTAATCCAAAGACTATTTTATATTAAAGTGTTGAATATCCCATGTAATTTATTGAACACTGTAGTGAAAGTGAAAAAGAATGGTTGTATGGGTGCAGAATAGTTGCAAGTGCATGGGTTGTTGACCTTCAGGATTGCAAAGTTGACTGGAAGCTGCTCTAGCTCCTGCTGCCCAGCATCTGGGAGAGAGCATGAGAGGGTATCATACTGGACGTCACTGGCCTGGGAAAAGATCAAAATTAAAAATTGGATGGCTCAGTCATTAAGCATCTGCCTTCAGCTCAGGTCATGATCCCAGGGTTCTAGGATCGAGCCCCACATCAGGCTCCCTGCACCGCAGGAAGCCTGCTTCTCCCTTTCTGACTCCCCTTGCTTGTGTTACCTATTGTAACACTGAAAAAATAAACATTTTTTGGGGGAAAAAAATAAAAATAGGGTTTCTACTAAACGTATATTGGTTTTGCACCATTGTAATGTGGAAAAATCATGAACTGAACCATCATAAGTCAAGGACCATTTGTATGTTTAAATTTACAAAATTGGGATAGCTTTTTTTTCTCATTTAAAATTATATCATTAGCATTTTCTGACTAGATATTTAATGAATGAGCTTTTACACGAGTTAAAGGATATCATATTGATGCATTACTTATTTAATCATGTTTTTACCCTTGGGCATTGAAGTTGCTTCCAAATTTTCAGTATTACAGATACTACTGTTGTGACATTTTTTTCATGTAAATCTTTGGATTTGTAATCGTTTCTTCTAGATTGGGATTTACCATTTGGTGGTATGCATATTTGAATGTGATGTGATTTATATTGTGGTATGTGATACACAGTATGACAATGTGATACATTCTGTCAAATTGCCCCTAAGAAAAAATTTTGCTAATATTATTAGGAATTGACACTGTTTTAAAATCTTTGTTTTTTGATAAGAGGAAATGACACTGCACACATTTGGATTTTCTTTATCACTTGTGCAGCTGAACATATTTTGTTTTGTCCTGTGTGAATTACCTGCTCATGAATATTTTTATACTTGCCATATATGTTTATGGGATCTTTATGGAATAAGTTTAGCTGCTACTTATATTAAAATATATTTTCCCATTTTTTTCCCTTCCTTTCAGAATTTTTGATGTTCTGATGAATAGTTTTAATGTTGTCAGTTATAGAAAACTTTATATCCTCTTTGGCTTTGGGAATTTAAAAATCATTTCCCTATCCCCAATGAGATAAATAGGTTTTTTAAACCTCAATTTATTTACTTGGAGAGAGAGAGAGGCAGAAGGAGTAGAGTCTTAAGCATACTCCCACTGAGTGCAGATCCTGACCTAGGGCTCACTCTCATGACCCTGAGATCACCACCTGAGCCAAAATTGAGTTAGATGCATTACCAACTGTGCCTGGCACCTTGAGATATTTTCTTAAATATATTTTTTAGATCTTTAAGAATTTGATTTTGTCATTCTTTTCATGTTCAGTTCTTTGTATTTGTGTATAATATTTATGTATGTTTGTTCATATTGGTGAAAAAATATATATACAGATATATACATAAATATATACATAAATATATGCGCGCGCACACACACACACACACACACACGTATTGATTCATCATATGGATAGGAACTCAGTCTGTTATTTTCCAGTTAACCAGTGTCCCCAGGACCCTGAATTTATAGTCTAAACTTTTGTCATCAAACACATTCTTTTTTTTTTTTTTTTTTAAGATTTTGTTTATTTGACACAGAGAGAAAGATCACAAGTAGGTGGAAAGGCAGGCAGAGGGAGGGGAGAAGCAGGCTCCCTGCTGAGCAGAGAGCCCAATGTGGGGCTCCATTACAGGACCCTGAGATCATGACCTGAGTTGAAGGCAGAGGCTTAACCCCCTGAGCCACCCAGGCGCCCCCAAACACATTCTTTTATAGAGTGTATTGATGATCTTTCTACTTGGTGCCATTAGTTTTCTGTTTTGTTTAGTATAACACCCTTTTAGTTATGGTAGCTTTATCAGGTTATTCAATACTTAATAGGCCCTCACCTCTTTCTTACCCTTTACTAAAAAAGAAATGTGACCTTTCGTGTTTACTTTAAGGTGATCTTTAGAATTACTTGATCTCATTCCAAGAAAAAAACTCTTGGGTTTTATTAGAATTGCAAATATTGTACCAATTATTTTTTTTGTGAGAATTTACATTTTTATTGAGTCTTCAGATTCGGAATCATTACATGTATCTTCACATTTTCAAGGAATCTTTTATGTCCCTCAGTAAAGTTTTATGGGTTTCTTCATCTGGCCCTCACACATTTCTGTTTAAATTGATTCCTAGGTATTTGCTACTATTGTGATTTAATTTATTTCCTGTTAGAGTTTCCAAGTGGTTATTGCTGCTGTATGAGAAAGCTGTTGTGTTTTATCTATTTATTTTTTAACCATTCACCTTACTGAATCCTTTTATCTAGCAGTCCTCCAGATTTTTGAGTTGATGGTTTGGGTTTTCTAGGTGTTCAGGCAAATTATGGTCATTTTGTCTTGCTTTTTATCGTGTATTCCTTTTTTCTTCTCTCACTCCTTTTTTCTCCCTCCTCCCCCTCCTGTTTTCATTTCATTAGGTAGAACTTGCAAATAAGCATTGAATAATATTGCTATAATCTTGTTTCATTCTTGAATTTGGTAGAAATGATTGCGGTGTTTCTTACATGTGATGCTGTCTTTAGTTTCAGATGGCACTCTGTTGTTCTCAGGAAATGTTCTTCAATGTTTAGAATACTGATTTTTTTAAAGCCAAGAATGTATCCAAAGTCTCTTGAGGAACAATAGAATGAAGATTGTTTTTCTCACCTTTACCCTAAAACGATGACCCATAAATGCATTTTACATTTGCAAATAGTCTTTCCCTTCCTGGACTAAGCCTTTTGTCACTGAATGTGCATATATATTTTTTTTGATATAGTGATTAATTATGAATTCAGGAAGCACTTTTTGGTGTACATATTTGTAAATGGGATTGTTATATAGTTTTAATTTTCAAAAAATGTAAAGTATTTGCTAAACCAAAAAAAAAAAAATAAACATGGTGGATGTATCAAATAGCTCAGAAGGGTGCCTGGCTGACTCAGTTGGTGGAGCCTGCAGCTCTTGATCTCAGGGTCATGAGTTCAAGCCCCATGTTGAGCATAGAATTTACTTAAAAGTAATTAAAAAGTGGGGCTCATACTGAAAAGCTACCATATGCTATTCAGGTCCTCTGCCTTCCAGATCCCACTCTCCTAAGCATTCACTATTGTTTTTGTTTCTTCGGGTGGTTATGTCTATGTGTGTGAATACTTGGCTTAAAGTGTTTTTCTTGACTTACTGATTTGGAGCATTATTTACTGGCTTCCTGTTGAGAGAAGTAAGGATTCGCCCTCTTGAGTAACCCTCTGTTTCTCATTATAGTTAGATTTTACTTTCTGTGTCTTTCACTGGTAATCATTGCCAGTCCATACAATATGCATGAACCTCCACTTCTTATACCAGGCTCCATCAGTAGTGTCTTCTGGGTAAGATGAAGAGCCCATCGATGCTTTCTCCTTCCTCCCACTCGTCGTCTTTTCTAGCTCTCAGCCTTGTCTTTCCTCTTCTGTAGTCAGTGTTGGTGATTTTGAGACTTTTCTCTGTACTTGTTCTTGCTTTTCATGATTAACGAGTTGCATAATTATAAAAGTTGAAGATTGATAAATTGCACTTATGACCACACACAGTGTTCATTGCAAAGTGAGTTATTGTGCTAAGATCGTATTTTGGTTTCTGCTGGCCTCAGGCACATCTTCTGTACACAGGAAAATACTCCTAGCTTCAGGATTGAATGGATTATCCCTTCCATTTGCATTCTGTTCTTCTATCATACCCTCTAAACTAATGAGTCTTTCTAGTCTGTGGAAGACCTCACTTGCTTCTAGAGGTACCTAACTACCTAAATCATTGCTTGATACTCCTCATGGCCATCAACAGGATTGGCTTTCAGAACTTTTATCACTGGCTTCAGTCCAACAAGGAAGATCTTTTATTTTATGTCAGTCCCAAGCCTGTAAATTTATTTGCATCCAGACACATTTCAGGGGTTCTTATAAGCCTGGTACTAAAATAAAATGAAAGAGAACACAAAAATTAATATTTTCAGTCCAAACAATACTACATTCTCCTATAACTTCCTAACAAAGAGTTTATAAGAGTTGTGATTTTTGAGGACTTATGTGACTCAAATGTCTGGGTTAGATTTAATTGATAGTTTTGCTGGGTATATAATTTTTTGCTGAAAACCACCTTCCCTAAAATTTTAAGCTATGGTGACATTTTTCCTCCTAGGATATAAAAGTATTTGATAAGATCTGATGACTGAGATTCCCTCGTGTGTGTGTGTGTGTGTGTGTGTGTGTGTGTGTATTTTAAGTAAACAGGCATTTATTTGGGTTATCAGAATTTTAATTCAAGAAACAGGTTCAGGTAGAAACCTGACTCATGTTCCTTGTCCCTATAGTTTTGAAGCTTAAATACTTTAAAAAAATCATTTATCATTTCAAAGAGACCTTAGGAAATAATTATTAATGGTCAGTTTGCTGTATTTAAGTTTTGTGATCTCTTTCATTTAGTTTTAATATCAGTCTTGTTCAAATCTCCTAGAATGTGCTGGGAAGCAGATAATAACTACTAGGTTTGGACTGGCAGGAAAATTCTTCCTTGTTGGCTGAAGCAGATGTACAAATTTGGTTTGCTACCTGCTTCCCTTTGACGTATATCGATCTCTGATTTCCATCATGGTTTGGGCATGGCTTCCTCCCTAGGTGTTGGCCATCCCTTCAGCTTCAGGTTAAAATTCTTCTTTCTACTCAGTCACTTGACAAACCCTGAACCCCTGGACCAGCCCTTTACTCACTCCCATCCTCTACCCCAGGGCTATGTTTGAACACAGGAAGATACAACTGACTGACATATATACTCCAGAGGTATCATGTCTTTAGCTTCTGTAAGTGAATGTGTCTGCTTGTTCTCTACTCAGATCTAAGTGTATTCATGCATGCTACTTCCAAAGAACCTACTACAAAAACATCTGTGAGTAGTGTGGGCTTTAGTAAGTGTTCTTTGTATGAGATGAGTAAAGTATACACTTCAGAGCAAACAACTAAAAATTAATATCAAATCTTAATTTTCTGGATGCCTAGGTGGCTTAGTTGGTTAGGCATCTGCCTTCTGCTCAGGTCATGATCCCAGGGTCCTGGGATCCAGCCCCCACATTGAGCTCCTTGCTCAGTGGGGAGCCTCTTTCTCACTCTCCCTTGGCCTCTCCCCCTTCTTTTTCTTTCTCTCTGTCAAATAAATAAAATCTTAAAAAAAAAAAAAACCTTAATTTTCAATGCCCATTCTTATCTGTACTTCCACAGATTTTATTTAGCTATTTCTTTCTCATCTGTTTTTCTGTTTTTTTCTTCTGTTGTATTTTTTCTGCCCTCAATTTATGGAAAGCAATTAAGTTTTGCTCCCAGGTTCCATCCACAAGCTTGCATATCTAAGCCCATCTTGGTGTTAAGTGAAGGCAGGGGGCCTTGTAAAGGGTAAGACCTTCCTCCTAAGAAATATGTGAAAATGTTTTTCTCAAATATAAGGGTTATTCTCAAGAAGAATTATTAAGAGTGACTTGCTTGCCATTAGGTTACAGATAGTTGAATTTTTGTGTCGCCCACCTCTTGATGAAAGATAGTACTACAGACAATAGCATGGCATTTGTTTCCTGATGTATGAAATAAATGGGATGGGCTATGTGATTCCTAGGATTCCCTTAGGTGCTAACATTTTGTAATCCCATGAATTAGAGAACTAAGTTCATTTCCACAGAGTAGTAATAGCTCATTCATTCACAAATACACTTATTGAATACTTACTCTTCATATAAAATTTGGGCGCTTGCAAAGCAATTTACATATATTATCTAATTTAGTACAACTAAAAAAAAAATCCATGAATTCAGTATGATTATTGTTACCTCAACTTACATATGGAAAATGTGACTCAGATGTTCAGGTGAAGATCGTGGACAGAAATACTGTGTTACAGAATTCTGCTTGCCTAATACCTGTTGAACTGAGCAAACAAAACCACAACCGCAGTAAATAAAATTCATGACAGCATCTAAACAAGGTAAATCAAATTCATTAAACTTTAAAAACTGATAAATAAGGAAAGAGACAGAAAATACTATTGTGATGTAGAGAGAGGTGTTGGACTTCTCTTTCCGCACCCATGAGAAAGCCTTCCAGAGATTTCTCACTAATACCCATACATCTGGAGGAATGCCAATTTTTTTTTTATTATTAACATATATTATTTGTTTCAGGGGTACAGGTCTGTGATCAGTCTTACATAATACACAGCGCTCATCATAGCATATATGCTCCCAAATGTCCATCCCCCAGCCACCCCATCCCTCCTACCCTCACCCCTCCAGCAACTCTCAGTTTGTTTCCTGAGATTAAGAGTCTCTATGGTTTGTCTCCTCCTCTGGTTTTGTCTTATTTCATTTTTTCCTCTCTTCCCTTATGATCCTCTGTCTTTCTTCTTAAATTCTACATATCACTGAGATCATATGATAATTGTCTTTCTCTGATTGATTTATTTCACTTAGCGTAATATCCTCTAGTTCCCCCACATCATTGCAAATGGCAAGATTTCATTTTTTATCGCTGAGTAATATTCCATTGTATGCATATACCACATCTTCTTTATCCATTCATCTGTTGATGGACATCTAGGTTCTTTCCATAGTTTGGCTATTGTGGACATGGCTGCTATAAACATTGGGGTGCACATGCCCCTTTGGATCACTACATTTGTATCTTTAGGGTAAATACCCAGTAATGCAATTGCTGGGTCGTAGGTTAGTTCTATTTTCAACTTTTGAGGAACCTCCATACTGTTTTCCAGAGTGGCTGCACCAAGCAAGCTGGTGGAGAAAAGTGAGCTTGGGTAACATTGACCTCTCTGGTATTCCTATTTCAAAGGAATAAGAAAGATGGCCTGGGGCAAAGGTGGCAGTAGAGACCAAGGGGAGGGAGAAAGGTTACATAGGTGGTTAACCTTCCCTGATGGTAGCCAAAGCTCCAGACCATACATTGCTTTGGAGAAATAATACAATAGAAATAGAGAATATCTCCTCATAGGAGGAGTGACTGTCTGCAGGTAGCTGGAATCGGTTTATAGCCTATTTCACAAAAGAGACAAAGGAATAGATCTCCAGTATTCTAACCATGATGGAACAGCACCCTGGCCAAGCTCTCTCCTTCCCGTCACTGGTCCATTCGGTTATAGAAATCACCAAGGCAGCACAACGAATACTCAGTGTTCAAACTTGAGCTCCAAGGGGAAAACAAATTGTTCCTTGCTATGTGGGAAGAGAGTCAGGCATCACCTCTGCTATATATCATGGCAAATAGAATGTCAGGATAGAGCCACCCAAGTGGAGCCAGAAGGAAAGAAATGGCATGACAACTTTTGAGCATAGTAAAAAAAATAAATAAAAAATATAAATAAATAATCTGAGTAAATAAGTAAATGGAAGGCCCAGAAGAATTACACACAAATAGGGGGCTCTACCATGCAAGAGGTGTATTTCCAACCTAGGAAGAGGTATTAATTAAGGAGCAGAAGTAAATGATTCACAATTGCTCTCCCGTCTAGAACAACCTAATGGGAGCATGAAGGCAGTAAGGGAAGAGTTAAAGATTGAGGTAATAAATTTACAGGAAGGGATTAATAGGGAGAGAAGGAAACACGTGGAGCCCCAAAATACCATTCATAGTATTAAAGAGTCCCCGGATAAATTAGGAATGGCAAAAAATGAAACAAGAGCAAAATAGAATGTACAGTATTGGAAACAAACATATGGGGGAAAGTCTTGACAAGCGTATGAATGCAGGTGAGAGTGATGGAAATAGTCCATGGAAGATGAATGTAAAGGTAGCTAGAAGGAAATGAAGAATTAAAAAAGATTTATTCAAAGGCATAGATGTTTAGGTTTATGTATGTATATAAAACATGACTTGTTTAAATAGATCACATATATAGATTAGTTTAATGTAATAAGAACAAATCCTTTTTGAAGTGACTGTGCATGAGACACTTCATTACAGAGGTTTACATGTCTTAATTAATTTTTCACAAGAGTATGAGGTCAATACTATTAGTATTCTCAAATTATAGATAAATTAAGACCTAACAAGTCACTTGCCCAAGTTCACAGTATATACAGCAGAACTGTGATTCAGAAGAGTGAATTTATGCTGTTCTGCCTCTGAATAGAAAAAATTTCCTGAAATCATAACTAAATTTGTAGTTCAGAAGACAGGGTTTTGCAAACAGTGGCATCGTTTTCCCTTCCCATCAGCAGTGTGTGAGCATTCTCTGATCTGTCCCTGTCTCCCTAACACTTTTTATTTTCCGGGTGTTTTTGTTTGTTTTGATTATAGGGCTCCACTTATAAGATAATCTGTAAAGAGGTCTTATCGCCTAGTGGTTACAGATTTTCCCTTTAGGGAAGGAAAAAGTTTTCAAAATAGATGGTTGCCCAGTATTGCGATGCTAACTAATGCCACCGAATTACAATCTTACAAATGGGTAAAATGGCAAATTTTATGTTCTGTGTTACCACAGTCAGAAAAATGAGTTCCAAGAAAATTTGGTACAGAATGTTGAACATCAAGGTATATGCTAGTGAAGCTGTTTAACCTTAGGATAAAGAGAGAAGTTCCCCCAGTTTTCCGACTCAAGAACATCCGTTATAAGGAGAACACAAAATTACGCTGACCTCAGCATTCGGTTTTGGGGAGACAATGGAATAACGTGCAGTAGATTCCATGGCAAATAAACACAGCCCAGGAACATCACAGGATATAAAGCCCACAAACAATTGTTCTCAAGAATAAATGTACTCAGAGTAGATATAACTTCCATGAGATCTTGGGGAAAAAAATACTGAATCACAAAATCCAGCTAATTAAGAGTGAATAAAAATAAAAGATTCATGAATGCCTAGCTCATGGTATAAGGATTGATGATGAGTAGCGACTCCATAGAAATGCAGAATTAACAGTAAATAACTCTGACAAGTACAGTCATCGATCAGGATATGAAGGTTTCTAACCCAGGCTGCATCACGGCAACAGCAACCAACAATTAAATCGGAGAAGTCGGGAGACGGGGAGAGGGACGTTGAGAGGAAGTGTGGGAGAAGAGTGGCGCCATCTTTCACAGCGTGGAGTCATTAAACAGTGCCTAGAATTAAAATAAATAGTTAAAAAACAATGTAATTACTCCAGACTCTTAACGTTTGCCTCACGATCTGTATTCCTCACTTCATGAGGCTCTTTTGGCAAATACCTCATGGCGAAGAAACATTGGAAGGTCTAGACGTCTGTCAATTTTGTTTTCCTTTTTCTGTGACAGACAAGTCAAAATAAATGACACGTAGGAGATTTAAAATAGCATGTAATATTTTCCCCCCGACATTTGGTAGTATTTCTCTCTATTGGCTCTTCTGTCCATCGAGGCACACTCATCCATCTTTTCTGTCTCTGTATATATATCATAAGATATTTACTATGATGTTTCCCATATGGTAACCATAGCTATTTCTGGGTGGTGAGACTTGGGACTTTTTTTAAACTCACATCTCTGTACATTTCTGTCGTTTCTTCAGTTCTTCAAAATGTGTACCATTTTTCACAATAACAAGAAAATGATCTTTTTTTTTTTTTTTTTTTAAATAAAAAGGCGAAGCATGTACGTCAAGATGGGAACAGTGGCCAACCCTGGATAGTGGAGCTTAGGGATGTTTATTATTTTATTCTTCGTAGGCTTCTCTATTTTGTGACACTTTAAAAAAAAAAAAAAGGTGGAAAGGGGCTGGTTCTGGGTCTCTTAGTTAGAAGGTGGTAGAGCCGTGGGCTCAGCCTTGAGGCTGGAGGACGGGGAGTTCGGAGACAGGGTGGGCAACCACATGGGGCAAAAGCATTGGAATCCTGCTCATAGAAGTGACCCCTCTTGAATCTGATTGTTCCCCTGTGGGTGGGGGTGGGTGCAGTATTTCAGTTCTTGAGTGAGTTCCTCGCCATCTACCGAGTGCCCAGACTTTTACAGGAATCCTTAAACCCTTGGCTGTGAGAGCTGAAAGGCATCCGGAAGTCATTCCATCAGCCCTGCCGGTTTAATAAATGAAGGCCTGGAGGCACCAGGTGCTGTTCCACAGAGCCCTGGCTTTAGACCTGGAAAGTACTTCTGAGGCAGTCGAGCACAGAGCACAGTCATCAGTGTGAGTTGGGCTTAACGCTTTGTCTCAGCTCTCCGTGGACAGAGTCCGGCTCCAAGGCCTAACCAGTCCTAGGAGAGCACTCCGTGGCCTTGGTGTGGGTGCCTGATTCAGGTTCAGCGGGTTTTTAATGCATACTTTCCCTGCACCTGTAAACTGTGCCAGCTGGGTCTTCTCCTCCCATTACCTGTTTTATTAGTATAGACATGGGGGTCTTAGCCTGAGGGTAGTGACATGCACAGGGTGTCACTCGGTGTAGTAGTTGTAGTGGGTTGATACTGCACCCTCCCCAGCCCCACATAAGATATGTTCAAGTTCTAACTCTCAGAACCTACGAATGTCATCTTATTTGGGGTGTGGGGCAGATGAGGTTCTCTGTAGATGTTCTAAAGGATCTCATAGGATAGGCTCAAAATCCAGTGATAGTTGTCTCTCTCTCTCTCTCTTTTTTTTTTTTTTTTAAGATTTTATTTATTTGACAGAGAGAAACACAGCGAGAGAGGGAACACAAGCAGAGAGAATGGTAGCAGGAGAAGCAGGCTTCCTGCCGAGCAGAGAGCCTGATGTGGGGCTCAATCCCAGGACCCTGGGATCATGACCTGAGCCAAAGGCAGATGCTTAATGACTGAGCCACCCAGGTGCCCCGATAGTTGTTTCTATAAGAGGCAGGTGAGGGAGTTTTGAAACACAGAGGAGAAGGCCCCATGGAGATAGGCAGCGACTGGAGTGATGTGGTCAACCGAAGCTTAAGAAGCCAGGGACTTTTGTCATCTGAAACTACCCGCTCTGTGGTAGTTTGTTAGGACCACCTGGGAAACTCCTGCACCTGGGTAGGTTAGGGTGGCAAGGGCTCAAAGCCAGGGTATCTGACTCAATACTGGTTCTCTCCATCCGTCGCAGAGCCCTCTTGCCCAAAGACCAGCAAGTAGGCAGCAGCCACCTCACCTGGGGCCTGTACTCACACCTGGCAGGATCGAGCCGTGTGTCCCGCGTACTCACCATCCTCAGCACTGGCCACTTTCCTTGCCCAGCCTCAGAGTAGGTTTGGGTTCCTTGGAGCAAGAGGAAGTAGGAATCCGTGATGGTGGCACCAATGTCTCTTGCCTAGGCTTTTGCTATAGCCTCTAAATTGATCAAAAGTGCCACTTTGCTTCCTGCTGGTCTCCACATACTACTTATCCATACATAGCACTCCCAGCTGGGACACAAAAGCTGGGAACTGCTTTGCCTAGACTCCTTAGCCGGTGGGGTCCCAGCTGGATCCCACCAGTGAGAGATCTGGGAGGCCCGAGAGCTGAGAAGCCACAAGACTGCAGCAGCTGAGGGCAGCCACAGGCAGGGGTGTGGGCCGTCAGCAGACATGGGGTCGTGCCTGGGTTTGGTGAGCACCCACTGTGGGGCCCTAGGCAGCCAGAATTAGAGACACTAGTCTTGCAATGATCCCTGTATGTGGGGGTTTCCCAAAGCGAACTTCCCTGATGACTCTTCCCCCAGCCTTCTAGTGGTTGTGCAAAGGTCCTATTGTGTAAAAACTCTACCTGCTGGACATACCCAGCATGGACCCTCCTCTTCTGTCAGACCCTTGACAAGAGACACTGGTCTTCTTGAGAGGAATGTTTTATCGTGTCTCATTTCTTCATAAAGACAGCAGGGCGTAGCTTAACCATTCGTGTAAGTGGTGAAGGGAAAACTCAGTCCTAAAAAGTGAATAAAGAATTGGGAGCCACATATTTGGAGTGAGACAGAAGGTGTGAAGGAGAGCCCAGGGCCTAGCAATGCTACTCTGGATACTCAGAGTCCAGGGTGGAAATAAATGCCAAGATCCTTTAGGAATATGACCTCTCGAATCTTCCCGTAAAAATTCCCATGGGGACTATACCAGAGGCAAAGGCAAGTAAGACAGGCAGTTCTTTGACAGAATCTGGGAGAGTTGTCCCCCGACTCTAAGGCTAAATGAATGGTCAAGAACGTTAAGGGGTGCCTGGGTGGCTCAGTTGGTTAAGCATCAAACTCTTGGTTTCAGCTCAGGTCATGATCTCAGGGTTGTGAGATCGAGTCCCGCATCGGAACCTGCTTAAGATTTTCTCTCTCCCTCTCCCCTTGCCCCCTGCCCAAAGCAGACAGACATTAAATCAGGCACTTATGCTCTGCCCCCAGCAAAAGTGAAATAGGGCTTTAATTCCTCCCTGTCTGTCTAGTAGAACCTAAAATGAGACAGACATCCCTTTATAGCAAGAACAGGACTTTCTCAAAGTTCTGTTGTTTTCCTCCTACCCTTTCTTTTTACGTCTTGCTGGAGGCTGAAACTCACAAATACAACAAGACAAAAATTAGCAGGGAAGTTATGGTGGCAAGTTGCATCTTGGAAAGTGTAGTTTCCACCAGTACAGTGCCACAGGTGGGCTGGGATGCTTCTCTGGGTGGGAGTTTTCATGTACACCATCTGTTCGTGGTGTCCGAGAACCAGACAGTAAGTGTAGGAGCTCATCCAACCGCCATCCTCCCGAATCTAATCACAGGTCATGATAATAACAGCTAACATTTATTGAGAGCTTAGTATTTGCTGGGCACTCCTCTGAGTTAGAGGTCTGCAAGCTACTGCCTCTGCCACCAGTTTTTGTCAAGTTTTATTGAAGCACAGGCTCATTCATGTATTATCTGTGGTCCAGTCATCATGACAAAGACTGTAAGGCCTGCAAAGCCTAAAATGTTGCTTCTCTGGCCTTGGCATAGGAGAAGCTTGCCAGCCTTTCTTCTGAGCTATTGCATAAAATAACTCAGTTAATACTGATGATGATCTTGAGAGGCTGGCGTTTTCATTGTCCCCATTTTGCAGATTGGGGAACAAAGACATGGCGGGTCTAAATAATTTGCCTCATGATGCCCCGTAGGCACTAGAACTGGGGTTGGCCTGCAGGTGGTCTGAGTCCAGGGCCTGCATCTTTATTGTCCCACTGTGCTCCCAAGCATGAATGCATAGGGCAGAGGAATCTTTAGTACATTAGGAATTAGGGTGGGAGATGTGCCCATCTAGTTGCTTCCCAGGCAAGGGGCTATCCAAGCCAGGGCCTCTGACAGGCAAGGCACCATCCCACTGCCCTTGTTCCACCAGCAAAGCATGAGAAACGTGAGTCTGGGTTATTCAGAAGGGAATGGCTTGAGACTCAAGAGATGCCGTTGCAGCCTCATGACCTATGCTGTAAAGATGATGACACAGCATCAGAAATGCACAGGCTCAGAAGATATACCATTCATAGGTTCTTCCTGGGGAAATAATCACCGAAAAGGCACTTCAGAGCATGGAAAGATGCACTAAAAATCAGGAACTCAAAATGAGGAAATTGTGGGATGCAAGGCTGCCGAGCATCCCTGGGGGGCCATCTCCAGAAGCCCTATTCAACTTGTGCCAAGGCTCTCGAGGAGAATTTTCATCTCGGCAAACTGTCTCTGAATAAGTATGTAGACTGTTTTGTTCGCAGCTGTATTCCCAGGGCCTACAACAGTGCCTGATGCGTCAACCACTCGACAGACGTTTGCTGTAGAACAAACTGGCGACATCAATGCACAGTGAATCCCACCGAAGGGATGCTCGGGCCTTTCCCAGTGGCCTCGCAGGTGCAGCTTCGGTGCAGATAAGCTCACTGTAAACTGCAGTCTGTCACTAAGCCTTTGCTTCAGGAAGAGTTTACCAAGTGAGGTCCCAAGCCCAATTAAATGCCACAATTCCGTAGAAAGCAGCTGACCTCGCGCCGGGAAGTTTGACTACAAGGACACACCTCAGGGGCTCCTGTGGTTGTCTCTGTAAGTGGGTAATCTTTCCACTTGGTTCTGCTTGCCTGGCTTCCCCCCCCCCCCCCCGGGTATCACTTTATAATGAAAAATAATATGACAGCACATCTCCACTTTTGATGTTTGATAATTTCCACAGAAATCCTCCTAAGTGACAGTCTTAGACTCCTCTTTGGGCCCTGAGCACAGTAAGGCTCTCAGAAGCTTGTTCTAGTATCTGCCCGCCCGCCTTCACATGTTGGATATTCTAACCCCCCAAGACCTAAGGTGACCTGATTTGGAAATGGGGCCCATTGCCACTGTGATGAGTCAAGAAGAGTCATATTGGAGTAGGTGGGCCCCTAATCTAATTTGGCTGGTGTCTTTATGAAGAGGAAATGGGGAGTCAGGTGCACAGAGGAGAATGCCAGGGACCCTGATGGTGGAGGTTGGGAGATGGCCGGCGAGGCACCAGAAGCTAGGGGAGAGCAAGAGCATAGGTTCCCTCTCACGGTCCTCAGAAGGAGCCGGTCCTGCCAACACCTCGGGCTCAGACTGCAGCTTTCAGGACTGTGAGACTGGACATTTCTGCTGTGGGAGCCACTCTGTTGGTGGTACTTAGTGGTACTTCATTACTACAGCCGCGGCAAGGAGCCTGGAGCTGGTCCTGGGAGACAGGGAAGACAGAAGTAGGAAATCAGACCTGCAGCTGACAGGGTTGGAAACAGGCTGAGAAGGAGAGGGTGAGTGGAGAGTGAGCAGTCAGGATGAAGGCATCGAAGACTGTCGGGGTTTCGGGACGTGATTTGAAGATGCCCCAGTTGACAGCCATGGGGACATGTGGATGGCTTCAAGGTTGCAAGTGGAACTGGGAGACTATATGTCTATTTGCACAGGACAGAATTTTCTCTGTCTTGTGACCCGCAGAGGCAGCTGCGTCCCCTCTCAGGGCGGTGAGCGCCTCTCCCAGGCTCATCGATGAAGGGCGCGGGGGAGCTCACAGGTCTTCCCGGAAGTGGGCAGGTTCAGGCGAGGTGGTTGAGGTCTGTGGTCAAGAGCCTGGGCTCTGGACTCATGGTACGGTGTTGTGACTCCCCTGGATGACCCGTCCTTTCATGGGGATTATATACAGAAGCTGGCATGCATCTCCCCAAATAGCTGAGGACCTTGAAACCTGTTTGCAGAAAAAGTACTTCTCAAAAGTACTTTGAGAAAAAGTACTCAAGCGTGTATTGGCATCCCGGGCTGGGTCTCATACCTGGCTGGGTCCCACTCTGGAACTTCTGCTCCAGGACATCTGGGGTGGGGCCGGAGATACTTGCTTTTCTGTCAGGTTCCCAGGTGGTGCCGCTCTTGCTGGTTTGGGGACCATGTTTGGGGAACTACTGGGAAGGATGGATGCTCTTTGGGGTAAACTGCCAAGAGCTTTGGCTTCCTGGTGCCTCCTGGAGTCATCCCGTGTGTGGAGAGTGACTCCGAGACCTACCTGTTCCTGCCGGTTTGTAGGGCTACCTGTCTCACCCTCCACTGTAGTCAGATCTAACGGGAGGGCTCAAGGTGCTGCCACCGATGCCGACCTTGACCGCTAATGTTTGCTTAGGTCTCATGACATGCTGGGCTCTTACATAAGCACGTCAAGTTCTCATAACAAACCTCCAAGGCCGGTACCAGCATTTCCACCACCACTCTCATTTTATAGCTCAGAGAGGTTAAGTAACTTTCCCAGGGTCACACAGCTGGTAGCTTGGAGAGCTGGGATTTGATAAGGCAGTCTGAACCCAGAGTCGGCGTTCTCCAGTATTCCACTGTCCCTGCAGAAGAAAAGAGGCAATAAACAACCCTAGTGATGTTGGCCATGTTACTTGGCCTCGCTTGACCCTCACTCTCACCTCAGAAAAGGAAATCGCTTTTTCTGTCTTAGGTGAAAGAAATACCTTTACGTTACCAAAAAAAAAAAAAAAAAAAAAAAAAAAAGTGTTGTCAGGATTAATTGGATAACAGCTGTCAAGTTCTTGTATCTCCTTAGAGGACAGTGAAAGAGGAGAAATAATTATTGTGCTATTTTCTATGCGGACCCTAGTACATTTGGGGGAGTCAGTAAGTGGCTAATGATATTCACGGTAATTGGCAATGATTGAAGTGGGGTTTCAGAGGAGAGGCCTTGCCGAGATGGGGGTGGCAGCAGAGAGCCTCACAGTTGGTGGTCAGTGGCTGGCGCCCTCCTGCTCTTGAGAGAGGGGAGCAGCATGTGGCCCAGAGTCAGAGGGAACCCATTCGGGTGGGTTAGCATCCTTGCCCGCCCCAGAGGGAGGGCGGGGCAGCACTGTTTGTCAGTTGGTCCCAGGTTACAGACCTCAGGCCCCCCGAGGGCTGGCGCGTAGAGACCCAGTGGTTCTCTGAGGGTGGCCCGGGGATCGGCTGCCTTAGTTTCTCTTAGAAACCTGTTAGAAGTGCAAATTCTTGACCCCACCCCAGACTACTGGGGGTGGGATCCAGCAATCCTTCTGCAAGCTTTCTGAGTGATTTCTGAAGGATGCTGCAATGTGAGAAGCATGTTCCAGAAGGACATAGCCCTGACCTTGGAGTCAGATGCACCTACCTCTGAGTCTTGGCTCTGGCACCTGTTGGCTGGGTGACTTTGGGAACGTCACTGTGAACCTCTCTGGAGATCAAGTTCTTTGTCTATAAAACAAGGGTAGGAGGCCCGAGAGGTGGGCTGTAAGGTACTTGCTCTGTATCGACATTTTGTTCTCATATCTCTACAGGTCGGAGACTGTCTTTGTCATCTTGGCTTTGAAATGAGCCATTTCATCTGCAGGGAGCTTGTTTGCCACTCCTCCTTCACCTGTCTGGCTCCCGAATTACGGAGGCCTCAGTGTAGACTTTATTTGCTCTGGGAAGTTGTCGTTTTTTTATACCTCTCCCCAAATCAAGTCTGGGTTAGATCTCTCTCTCCATGTCCACGCCTGTCTCCCAGAACTCCCCACATCCTCCTCACGGCCACTGACTGGTCTGTAATCGGCACTGGGGTAAGAACTGTTGTGCCGACTGCTGTGTCTCCGGAAGCGGTCGGACACATCGTGGGCATGTCAGTGATACCTGGGGTTAGAACTCGGTTGGTTCCAGCAGACTTTGGGAGGACACCCGTAGAGAGGTTAGCCTTCATGCTTGGACCCAGATGGGGGAAACTGAGGCATAGAGGTGCGAGTGAGCTGAACCTTAGGGAGACAGTGGCAGGGAGAGGCAGCCCCAGTGGCAGAGGATTTGAGGGGAGGGTGTCGTGCAGTTGGGATAGCGACAACCTGCAGCACGTCTCTGGGTGGCAGAGGGGCCCACCTGATGGGGCGTCAGAGAGTTTGATACTCTGACCCAGGCAAGCACCATGTGGTCAGCCAGTGGAGAGCAGAAGAACCGGATGGCATCTAGCCAGCGTTCCCGGTGAGAGGTCTATCCTGGTATCACCCGGGCAGGCCTTTTGCAGGGCTCAGAGGGGCTCTGAACCTTTATTTAGAGATTTATTTATGATGGACAGCATTAAGGCCCTCCTTGAGAAAGAGATGGACACCTTCTCCAAGAGGAAAAAAAAAAAAGCAGAAAGCCACAAACCTTCCCCCACTGCTGACCTCGCTGCTCAATGGCTGCGCGATCAGGTTGCCCTCCCAGTCGGACCCCGTGGTTAGGGGGGGAGGTGGAAGTGTCAGGTGAGGAGAAGGCAGGCTCGAATCCTGCATGCTTCTCTGAGCCCTGGTATTTTAAAGCTTAGGAAATAATAGCAGTGACCCAATTTAGTAACGTGAAGGCAAGACAGCACTATTTTAACAGGCTTAGTCATCTCTTCGCTTTGCTTCCACCCCCCCCCACTTCCATTTGTGTCTTTTCCCATTGCAAATATACGAGGGTAATAATCCCGTATTTTCCATGGAGCATGGCAAACATGCTATATATAAGACACAGTTGAACATTCTGTGAGTGTAATTGGAGCATAAATGTAACTAATCAAAATATTATCATGCCAATGGATGTGTGAAGAGTTTGGAGATTTAAAAAATATATATATATTTTAGTTCCATGTCATTTCAATTTAGGAGATTTAGAGCTGCAGAAGCAGGGGACTCAGCCCAGTGAGTGTCAGGAACAATTTGGGGTCTGACAATGTCACAGGCAGCCCTGTTGTTCTCTTTACTCTTAATATGGCAGCAGCCTGACAACTGATTTCCTTTTTGTTCTTTCCTCCCACTCTTTGCCCCTCTTCCTGCCTGCCACCTGCTCCCCACAGCTCTGCCGGCTAACCCCGGGGAGCTGGAGATCCCTCCTTGCCTCCAGACACAGCCCCCCGCTCATGTGCAGGAGCCCCAGAGCTGAAGGATGAGCAGAATTCCCTGCACTTGGATCTTGGCTGTGCCACTGGCTGTGTGGCTTTGGGAGAGTTACCTAATCTCGTCCCCCTTTGTCCTCGCTCAGTGTTCTTTTCCTCACCTGTATTTCTCCTTCTGTACCACCTCTCTGCCCCTCCTCCCTCTTCTTCCCTGCTGTGTACTCCGCTGCTTTCTTTTTCCTTCCTTCCTTTTGCCTCCTCTCTCTCCCTTGCTACTCTTTCTCTCTCCCTCTTCCCCTCTGCCTTCATCATTTTCTCAGGACCTGGGAAGAAGTGCAGGCAGCCCAGATGCTGGTCTCTGAGCAGGCACACCTGTGGATAGACCCCCCTTCCAGCAGCGCCTCCAAACCCAATTGCCCGGGTTTAATTCTGTTTCTTAAACTACATCATCCATACCTACGTGGGTTATCAGATAGCGGTTTCTTGGAAAATTGCCTTAACAAATTTGCATGTGAAATGCTTAAACCCCAACTTATTGGTCTGAATGAATGATTACAGAAATAGTTATTACTTGTTCACACAAATTGACTCTGATAAAATGTTCACAATGCTCAGTACTTTTGAAACTTCAGGAGGTATTTTCCTTGTTTTAAGTAGATATTATGTATCCATTAAGCCATAATTAACCCCTCTTCCCCATTTTCTGGTGTATTAAAAAAGAAGCAAATTTCTTTCCTTTTTTTTTTTTGACACATGATAATTAGATTGCTTTCATTGATAACATGGATAATGTTGAATGATAATGTTTGTTATTCTGGCTATATTAAACGGTTGTGTTTATGAGTGGCTTTGAACGAGGGTTAGTTTTCACGATACCATCGGTAGAAGTGTGCGTCTTTTCTACATGCATTTTCTTTATAGTGCATTATGTCTTTGGGTGTTTTGGTGCCCCTGCTCTTTATATTATGACTGATAGCTAAACATCAACATTTTGGACTTCTAAATGTAGCCTTATCCAGAATAGATAGGATCAGGAGCACGGGAATAAGTATTCACTGGGTGTTAGTGAAAGCTGATGACAGTAAGTGGCATTTAGGTAGTTTAGTGAAGGACTCCATCTGGGCTGGGCTGTGTGGATTTCAGGAACATCACCTGAGCAGAAACCCAGAAGCAGGAAAGTCTGCAGGATGTATTAGTTTCCTATTGTTGCTGTAACAAATCATCACAACTTCAGTGGCTAAAAGTAACACATTTTTTATTGTATAGTTCAGGAGGGCAGAGATCCTAAACGGGTTGCACTGGGCAAAAACCAAAGTGTCTGTGGGTCTGTGTTCATTCCTGGGGGCCCTAGAGCAACAATCTGTTTTCTTACCTCTTCTGGAAAGTTCCTGGAGGCCCTCCTGGATTTCTCGGCTCACGGCTCTCCCTTCATCTTCAACGCCAATGGCAGAGCATCTTCCAGGCCTTCTGTGATCCTGCCTCTTCTGTCTCTCTTGTCTGGAGAGTCCACCCCATCTTAGGGTCCTCTGGTTGGCAACCAGACTTTCACCAGCAACTCTAACTCCCCTTTACCATGTTCAGGTCACGTTTTCACAGGTTCTAGAGGCCAGAATGTGAACATCTTTGGGAGGCTGGATGACCGCTGTGTAGGCAAAAGCCCCCCTCTTCCTCTGTGTTCCTGGCTTTAAAACAGGGATAGCATGGCACCACCTCACCGGGGTGCCCCCAAATTTGTACATCAGTGCCTGGTCCATGTTATGTTCTCAACAAACATGAGTGACGTTCAGCATCAAGGGCACTGGGCCCACGGACCTCTGCGACTGGCTGTTTCTTTTTGACACAGACTGAGTCAAGACTAGGTTTTCATTTAAGGGTCACTGAAAACAGTTAAAAAAGAAAAAAGTTGGACGTGAAGCTTTCATTATCCCATTATCTGGATGAGAACACTGAGGCCCAGCGAGTTTGACTGACTTGCTCCAAGTCGCACAGCTGAGAAGCAGCAGCAGTGGCACTGAAAGCCGCCAGCCCTCACTCCACGCCATCCCAGCTGCCTTGGCATGGGGGGCGGGGGGCTCCCTGCTGCCTTCCACTCCCTTTGCATCGGCACTGGCGCTGGGAGCTGGCGGGGCCACCTGTCGGCAGGGATGGCTCTGAGCTCTCGGAGCTCCAGGCCCTCGGCTGCCAGTCGCTTGAGCACACTCATGTAATCTTAATGAACAATGTGCAAAGCCATTAAAAACTCAATTAGGGCTCTCTCTTTACTGCCAACTCGAGGAAAAGCAGTCCTGAGGTGCTCATGTGTGAACACAGTATCCTCCATCTGCCATGGAGAAGTTTCCCCTCTGAAAAAGGGGGTCTGTGTTGCAGATGCATCAAGAACGGGGCACGTATCGAGGTGTTATTATGCATGGAGGGGAGGAATGCAAAATTTATGGCCAGCCAGAGAGTACTTCCTGGTTTAATTCTGTAATTTTTGGTGCTATTTATGTATAATAACTATGAGGACGCTAATGCTGTTTTATGTTCCTTATCACATCAGTGGATTTTGGTGGGCGGGGGGAAGGAGAAGGGAAAAGAATATATTTACAGTCTTCCTCTTTCTTGTTTCTGACTAATCTTGGTGTGATGACTGGCTTATTTTTGATCTCCAGGAAACTGACAGCCCCGGGATGATATTAATTAAGCCAACCTTTTGATCAAAGAGGACCCCACCAAGCTGCTGGTAGATGAGGGCTCTCACGCCTTAACCATCTCCAAAATGGCAGGCCTGGGCTCTACTCAGAGATCCAGCTTCCTTCCTTTGCAGAGGATGTGGCCAGACCTCTGTAAGGTGGATGTTGGGGGTGGGGTAATAGATCCCACTTTCCCCAAAGACACTATGGGGATTCATGGCTGAATGCTTTAGCTTTCAGTGTCTGGGCCTTTGCACATGCTGTTTCCTCTCCTTGAAATGCTATCCCACTCTACCACCAGGCATACAGCCAGGAAAGGAATCCTATGAGGAAAGGGGAGGGGCTCACCTAGACCCTGCTGTGGGGATTTAAGCTATAAACCTTCTGGGATCTCTTCACATCCAGTGATGTACACTAATGTGAGGATATTCCTGGGGAAGGGGTGCTGGAAGAGGGGAAATCTGAGCCATGTGCTATTAGGATAGGAGAATACTCGGGTGTATCTTGTAGATGGGAGGGGGCTTTTGTAGGTGGTGACTGCAGGGCCACAGTGGAGGAGAGAGCCTGTCGCAGAGGATGATGCCAAGAGGAATTCGGGGGGTAACGGCCCTGGGTGAGCTGAGTCTGCACCCTGATGGAGGGGGGAAAACAGACCTTGTAAGTTGGCAGAAGGAACTATCTTCTTGACTTTGGGGCCAGACAGTTCTGCTGCGTGTCCCCTGAGGGAGTACCCCAGCAGAGAGACGCTAGCAAGGATCTGCCCTGTCCCTGAGAAACCACAGCTGACTGTGAGCACCACTTGAGAGTCCTGTGCTGAAAGTACAGTGAGGACGGGGGGCTTGGCATCGTAAATTCAGTCACCGTGAGCACGTGCCTTGGGGACTCGGAGCAGCACACGTGGAGGATTGCTGGGAGCTGGAGTTCGTGCCGGGGCTCGAACAGGGTGGCACGCTAGCCAGATCCCACCATAGGGGCTCATCCTGTGCTCACTGGCTGGGGACACCTCGCGTCTTCGCGTTCTTCACACACTGGCTCTGTATCGCCCGTGCCCTGCCCTCCTCCCACCCCTACCCCAGCCAGGTTCATCCCCCTTCTCCCTGCAGTGGAATCCCCTCAGTGCTCTGCTCCAGAGCTAGCCTTTCAGATGCATGAGGCCGGATCCTGTGCCGTCTGCTGTGATTTGAGGCCTTGTCTCTGCCACCGTCCTGTTGGTAGTGGGCTCTCTCAGGCTGGGCCCCCGAACCCTGGCTTATTGATTGACTGGGTTCTAGTTCAGAAATGGGAGTCAGGTGCCTCTGCTTGGTGGAACCCAGAACGTGCGCCTGAGTCTTAGCTGCAGGTCGGGCTGGGAAAGAGGGCATCTGGCCTCTTCTGTTTCTGTAGGGGAAGGGAGGCCCTGTTTCAAAGTGGGGGAGTCCCCCAAATGCAGGGAGGGAGTTGGCGTGTCGGGTGGTCAAACCACTGGGACAAGTCTCCGGGTCATCAGTCTGATGATGGGGGTGACCGTGCAGGGGTGCTGTCTGGGAGCAGTGTGACTGTGATGTTCACACTCACCACCAGCACTGCTGAGTGTCCCCTGCTGAAGGACGGACTGTCCCTACTTGGACCCTCAGACCTTCTCCTTTTTTCTCCAAATTGAGAGCCAAATGATAGGACCCCACCTTTCACTTTCACTCATGCTCCCCTTCTGAGGCTTTGGTGATGAGCCGATCTCATGGTGCAAGGAATCTTCTACACTCACGTAAGAGCTCTCGGATTCCCCCAGGCTACTTGCCCCTTGGACAGCGTCCACCAGCCTCTCTGAATGGGCCTTATGTCTCTGGTCCACTGGCTTGGGAATCCAAATGTGTTCATGTTAATATGAATGTCTGATGACAGAGTAATGGTCCTCCAAAGGTGACCATGTCCTCATCCCTGGAAACTCTGCATGTTACCTTGTGGGGCAAAAGGCATTTGTGGATGTGATTCAGTTAAGGATGTTGCAATATGGGGAGATTATTCTAGGTTCTCCCGGTGGACCCAGCGTGTAAGAGTCCTTCTAAGAGGGAGGCAGGAGGGTCTAAGTCAGAGACAAGAGAGTTGGCAATGGAACTTGAGGTTGGAGTGAGGTCCTTTGGAGAAGGAGGAAGGGGCCAGGAGCCAGGGCATGTAGACAGCCTCTAAAGCTGGACAAGACAAGGAAACCGGTCATCTTCTGAAGCCTCTAGAATGAAAGAAGTTCTACCAACACCTTGATTTCAGGCTTCTGATCTACAGAGCCATCCAAGAATAAATATCTAAAGTTCTATTAAGCCTCTGCACTTATGGTAATTAGTGACAGCAGTCACTAAACCAGGACCTAAATCTTGCATCCCCTGAGCCTCTACCTGCTTGACTTTTGGGCCTCTTTCTGCCCTCGGAAGGCTTTCCCTAGTCCTGAGTGATGAGATCAGTTGCACTGGATGTTTCATGGTGAGAAGGAGCCCTTTCTGGACTTGTCGGGAAGCCCACTCCCGCAAGCCCTTGGAGAGCCTCAGCATGGCTGCTGCCATGAGTCCTCTCCCCAGGGCTGCAGTACCTCTGCCTTCCCACTGAGGGCGCCACCTGTGGATGCTGACTTTTCGCCTTGTCACCTTGTGTCACTTGGACTCCAGAGCAGCACTGCTCATTCCTCCAGTTTCACCAAGGCATTCCTGAGCTTGACTCCCTCCTGTACCTTTCTGGCCTGCACCCTTCCGTCCTTTGCACGTAGGTGGCGCTGGGAACCGTGGGCTGGGCAGTCATCACTTTTTGTCCCCTCCCCTTTTTTTCCCCCCAGTGATCTTATCTCTTTCTCTCTCTGAGCTGTGCACCAGAAGACATACCTTTCTGTCTAGTCTAATGGCTGTGGCATGTGTATCAAGTCACCCAGATAGACATGAGGGGCCAGGGTGGTGGTGGTGGTATTGTGACCTTGACTCCACCCAGCTCTGGCCCACTGAAGACAGGTGATCTTAATGAAGATCCAAGATATTTCTTGCTTTTTCAAGAGTTCATGCTCAGAGTGCATGGTTTTCCTTTTCTTCTTTCTTTCTGCTTCTGTTTACATTAGGACAAAGCTCTTAGTGATGTCCTTGTTTGGCGTGTCTTGCAGCTTTGCCTAGTAACTATCATTTTTCATCTCTTCCTCTTAAATAAAGGGACTGGGAGGAAGTAAGGGCCCTGTGGGGGTGCCAGAACAATAATGCTAGCTGCGGGAATAAACTTCACAATTTCAATGGCTTAATAACCCAATAACAGTTTATTCCTTGTTTACTTAAAGCCAAAATGGGTGTTCCTAATGGGTGAGTGGCCTTTCCTCATGGTCATGGCCATTCAGGGAACCAGGCTCCTTTTATTGTGTTCCATTTCTCTTGGAATCCTAGGCTTTCAGCTAGCTGGTAGATGGGAAAGACACTGGGGTGGTGATTCTCACACCTTAGTGTGCATACAGATCACCTGGGGATCTTGAAAAAAAAAAAATCCAGATTTGGATTTAGTAGGCCTGGAATGGGCCCTGAGGTGCTGCCTTTTTTTTTTTTTTTTTAACCAACTCCCAGGTGATACTGATGCTGCCAGTTCAAAGATGACCCTTTGAGAGACAAGATAATGGAAAGTGGAGCAATGGGGATAGGAGTGAGGAGAGGGAGGTAGCTTTTATGGACCAAGCCTGGATGTGGCGCACTTTCCTACTCAGGCCCCATCGACCAGAACCCAGTTGCACGGCCCCACCAACCTCTAAGAGGCAGCTAGGGAATGTAATCCAGCGACATGCCCGGCACAAAGAGGGCAGGTCTGTTCGTCAACCTGCAATTTCTCCAAATGGAGGGCCAAGCACTGTCTTGTACCAGCTCTGTCTCCGGGGAGATGGAGCTTCTTCTGTCAACAGTCCCGGGGCAGTAAGACAGAGAGCAGCCCTCAACTTCTGTGAGTGGCTCTAGGTTATGTGGCTCTGCTTTCCTTAGAAGCTTGCCTCACCAATGGAGCTGGGATGAAGAGAAGTAGGAGCCTGAGCTGGTGGGAGGGAACCCTCCTGACTCTGCTGCGGAGTCTGGGCAGCCTGCTGTGGTGAGCCAGGAGGATAGGAGCCAAGATGTCCATGGGGGCGCCATGGGATTCTGAGTGGAGAGTGCCAGGGGCAGCTCCCTTCTCCAGCTGTCTTCTCTACCCATAGCTGTGCCACACCTCTGCAGGGGCAGTCGGCCAAGCTTCATGGGGCTTGTGGGACCTCACTCACCTGTCCCTGGGAAACCTGGAACCCTGTGGCGTGTAGACCAACAGATGGAGGCATGGATGCTAGCTCAGTCTTCTTTCTGTACTCCGTCTCCCCCGTGCCATGGTTCCTTCCTCGCTGCCTCACGGGGGAGGTTGTGATAGTTAAGACACTGCGTCTGACAAGGGACATCTCTCCACTTACCGTGTGTTACTGCCAGGCCATAAACAAGGAGACTTGATTCTCCTGGAAACATGGACGGGTGGAGGGGAGTCGTTTTCAGTGGCTCTTACCCTAGGAAGTAGAGAGTTTTCTGATGGGTGGGATGGCGCAAGTCTGGGAGCCTAGGTTCCTGTTTCTCTTAGTCCTCTTGCTTGTTGGCTCATTTTGGGGATGGCCCAACTCAGGGGTCCTCCATGGCCATCCCTGGAGGATAGCTGTGGCCCTTGGGATCTGGATGGAGTCAGAAGGAGGGAGTTCATGACCATCTAGCTGCTGTGTGTGCTGGAGCAGAGAAGAAAAGGTAAGAAGCCTAATTTGCCTCAAGTCCAAGTTACTTTCTCTAATCCAGTTTTGTGAATAATAAAATACAGAATTTTGAACTCTCTCTCATGTATCTATATTTTTTAAGATTTTACTTATTTATTATTTTTTAATTTTTTTTTAAATTTCATTTTTTTTTTAAAGATTTTACTTATTTATTTGACAGAGAGGAGAGAGATCACAAGTAGGCAAAGAGGCAGGCAGAGAGAGAAGGGGAAGCAGGCTCCCCTGCTGAGCAGAGAGCCCGATGTGGGGCTGGATCCCAGGACCCTGAGATCATGACCTGAGCCAAAGGCAGAGGCTTTAACCCACTGAGCCACCCAGGTGCCCCTATTTATTTATTTATTTTTTAAGAGAGTGGTACAAGGGGTTGGGGAAAGACTGGGAGAGAGACTCTGAGGCAGATTCCACCCTGAGCACAAAGCCCAACTCTGGGCTTGATCTTGCAACTGAGAGATCATGACCTGAACCAAAATCAAGTGCTGGACGCTTGTCCGTTCTTAAATTCATTCAGAACCCAGGGAGAATGGGCTATGGATGCCAGGTACCCTCTAGAACCCCAGCGAGTAACAGATTGCCCAGCCCTTCTTATCTGGCTGCTTTAGTCTTCTGGGTATTAGGGTGAATAAATGAGGCTACTTTCTGAAGTGGCTCATCTCGACTGAGGATAAGCAGTCTTAAGGTTTCATTCCGAATGGAAGATTTTAGTGGTTAAAATAAGATTTCAAAGCAATAGTGTTTTTCTAGGTGGGAATATTCATCCCCGCATCCCCTGAGTTTATCTACTGTGTTTTATGATGCAATTTATTTCCTAGCATCATGGGGCTTTAAGTCACAGAGTTCAGCCCTCACAGTTGATTGTGGAATTTTCTTAGATGTCGCTTCCATTGTCCAGGCTCTGCTGAGCCACCTGTCATGGCAGGGAACTAACTCACTGTGTCTCCAGGCCATTGTTAGAGGTCCCTTTGAACAGAAATATGCCTCCCGTGGTTTCTTTCCCGGGTCTCCCTCTCAGGCACCTTTATCAATTAGCAGTGACCACAGTAATGCTGCCCGACAAATGGAGAGGGAATTCCGTGGCAAACAGCAGTGAGCATTTACTCTCCTATATGTGGGTCTGACCATTGTGGCCTGGCAGATTGGAGCTGGGCTTGTTTTTTTTTTTTTTTTGTTTTTTGTTTTAATTTAATTTTCTCAGTGTTCCATGATTCATTGTTTATGCACCACACGCAGTGCTCCATGCAATACTCGCGCCCCCCCTTAATACCCACCACCAGGCTAACCCATCCCCCTACCCACCTCCCCTCCAAAACCCTCAGTTTGTTTCTCAAAGTCCACAGTCTCTCATGCTTCGTCTCCCCCTCTGATTTCCCTCAATTCACTTTTCCTTTCCTTCTCCTAATGTCCTCAATGTTATTCCTTATGCTCCACAAGTAAGTGAAACTATATGATCATTGACTCTCTCTGCTTGACTTATTTCACTCTGCATATTCTCCAGTCCATCCATGTTGATACAAAAGTTGGGTATTCATCCCTTCTGATGGCTGTGTAATATTACATTTTATATATGGGCCACATCTTGTATTTATCCATTCGTCTGTTGAAGGGCATCTCAGCTCTTTCCACAGTTGGGTGATTGTGGACATCGCTGCTATGAACATTGGGGTGCATATGGCCCTTCTTTTCACTGCATCTGTATCTTTGTCGTTGGGCTCGTTGACCGTGTGGCTGTGCTCCGAGCTGTGTAGTGAGGATGACGTGGTCCTTCAACACTGACTGAGCTCCGTTCTTCACCGCACATGTCTCCTCTTGATCCTCAGGTGGTAGGGGCAGCTCGCCAGGGCACATTCTCCTCATGAAAGGTGGTGGGATTGCAAGAGGCCAAGGCCAGCTAGGGGTGCACCTTTCAAGCATCTGCTTGATTCATTCTCTTGATGTCCTGTTGACCAAAGCAAGTGCAACCCAAAGTCAAGGGATGGGGACATGCTCTCTGCCTCTTCTGAGAGACCCAGGACCGTGGATCCAGGAAAGGTTGAAGAACTTGAAACAACCATTGAATCTGTCAAAGCAACTCCAAAGAGGTTTGCTTTCTTTCTGTGGGCAGGCAACCTACTTAATGCTTGAAAACCAGTAGTCATGTTTGCTCTAGAGTATTAGTGTAGACACTGAGTTGGAGAGAATCTGGGTTTCCTCCATCCCTTCCTGGCTGAATGGCCCAGGGCAAACCATTCAGTCTTTAAATAAAATGAAAATCCTCTATGTCCCAGGGTCATTCTGAAGATTAAATTGAATAGTATATTAAAAAGACACCTAGCATCTCACTGGTACTCCCTAAGTGCTTAGTAAGTGTTACTTACCCTCCATTCCAGGCCGAACACCTTCCAGCTGGTTCTCACATTTCTTCAGTCTTCCTTGCTTACTTGTATATATGCTACTTTGTATATGTCTTCCTGTGGTACATGAACTCATTCCCTGTACTGGATGCAGTGTTAACAGATAGTCTGCAATCACTCCTCGACCTGAATGCGAGAGTCCTTGTGGCCTGTGTTGGAACGGTACCTTCTGTCTTATAGGGGGTTCTGCTTCTGCTGAGGCAGCCTGAGCTTTCGTGAGCTTGTATGTCACATTTCACCCTTGGAGGTTGCAGTTGGCTGTATTCCTGGGGTTTCGTTCTATGTTTCCTTTAGGACCTGCCAGATAGAATGCTTCTTCTGTAAATATTTATAGACTATCTACTTTGTAGAAATACCCAGACGTGTTACCATCTCTTGATTTTAATTTTAAAAAAGATTTTATTTATTTTAGAGAGAGAGAAAAAAAACCACAAAAATACCATGAGTGGGAGAAGGGCAGAGGGAAAGAGAGAATCCCAAGCCAGCTCCTTGCTGAGCCCAGAGCCAGGAGTGGGGCTCGAGCCCAGGACCCTGAGATCATGACCTACGCTGAAATCATGAATTAAATGCTTAACCGACTGAGCCACCCAGGCACCCTGATCTCTTAATTTTTAAACTGCCTTATTTGGGCAGGTTTTAAAATTCCCCTCTCTTTTCTGTAAATGGGATGTGGCTTCCTCAGGATCAGTCGGGCCCTCCTAGAGTGACCTGACTTCCGGCCCCCACGTTGATGGACATGACTGATTATCAGAAGGATTTTCTTTCTCTTTCTTTGTCTCTACTTTCCGTCCCCTTTGTGGGTCTCCAGGATCCTTCATGATGGTGAACAGCTCTGGGAGGGCCTCTGGCCAGAAGGCCCACCTTCTCCTGCCGACCCTGAAGGAGAATGACACCCACTGCATCGATTTCCATTACTACTTCTCCAGCCGCGACAGGTCGAGCCCGGGAGCCTTGAATGTCTATGTGAAGGTGAACGGCGGGCCCCAGGGGAACCCTGTCTGGAACGTGTCTGGGGTCGTCACCGAGGGCTGGGTGAAGGCAGAGCTTGCCATCAGCACCTTCTGGCCACATTTCTACCAGGTATGGTGTCCTTTGGTTTGATTTTTTTTTTTTTTCAAGTGACCCTAAATCTATAGACCTCTTGCCCTACCTAGAGTTTGTTAGTCAAGAAATGACTTCATTTACTCACTCACTGTGCACCTCGTATGTACTGAGCCTCCCCTGGCCAGGCCTGCAGGCGCAGAGGTGGTCCAGCATGGCCCCTGCCTCCCTGCAGATCAGGCTCAGGAAGGCTCAGGAAGAGGAGACCCGTGATAAACCAGTAGTTACTGCACAGTGGGACCCAGCGGGCTCTCCAGGATGCTGGGGGGACAGGGGCATCGACGCCTTTTATAAACGAATTGCTTACAATGACGTGATGAGTGATGTACTATTTTTATTCCTGTTTTATGGTTGAAAAATGTGAGGTTCTGAGAGCTGGGATAACTAGTCAAAAGATCACCACCCCGTCCCAGGGGAAGAGGGCATTTGGGGGAAAGAAAGTAGGAAGGCTTCTGGGCAGAGGTGGCAGCTAGGCCGTCTTGAAGGATGAATAAGTAACTATCGAACAAGGAAAGAAAAGGCATTTGATATGTCAGGGATGGTCCATGCCAGGGGCTGGAGGTGCAAGGGACAGAGTTTTTGCAGAGTTTGGAAACTCTCACCTGTTTAAGGCTGGGTCACAAAGGAGAGACGCAGGTGGCTAAGCTTGCCGGGGGGAGTAGGTCCTGGCTGGCTTTGAGTGCCAGGCCAAGGAGCTGAAGTGTGCTCCCTCTCCTCCAGAGCAGTGCTCCTCAAACTATCAGGAAAGTCCAGTTTTTTCCTTTCAACTCATCGTGGACCAGCACTTTCATGACCATAGTAAAAATGTCTCGGCAATGCCCCATTGTTGCACCAGCTTCTAAATACATCCCCCACTTGGCCGCCTTCTCTCCCTGTGGACCGAGAACACACGTGGCCCAGGCTGCAGTCTTAGTCCCTGGAGTGCGCCCCAGGGGAGCACAGCTGCGGGCCTGCTTGGCCTGGGACTCTTGAAAGCTTTTCTTTTTTTTAAAACCGCTTTATGTATTTATGTACATGCCATAGAATTTACCCATTTAAGTGTGCAATCCAGTGATTTTCAATAAATCTACAATGTTGTGCCATCAGCACCATCAACCAGTTTCAGAGCATTTTCATCATGCCGGTAAGTCCTTTCTGCCTCTTTGCAGTTACTGCCATGCCTCCTGTTGAAAGGGCTTAAGTCAGGAGGTGACATAGTCAGATGTGCAGTTTGGAGAAATTTCTCTAGAGGCTCCTCTGAGCTTTGTGGGAGGTTAGTGAGCGGTTGTGGGAGGTTACTGAGGTTAGTGGTGGGAACTTCTCAGACATCCTTCAGTTCAGCGTCTATGGACTGTGTTGAACAGATGAACTGTGCAGGCAGCCATAGATAATTTGTAAATGAGTGGAAGCATGCGGCATGTTCCAATAAAACTTTATGTGGTAAAGATAGGAGGTGGGCCAGATTTGACCTCCAGGCCGTAGTTTGCTGAACCTTGGTGTAGGTAGTAAGGCTGAGGCCTAGAGGTGGATACTGAAGTCCAAGAGCACACAGCAAAACACTGGAAAAGTTGGAGCCAGAACCTGGATGCCTAATCCCAATACTCCCCCTCCATATAACTGAGTATAAAGTAAGTGTGTCTGTAAATCCATGGATACCAGTGAATCCATAGGGCTCCAATTAGAAAACCCCTATCTAGGGCCTGATGCAAAAGGATTATAGGATAAGGACACAGGTGTATGTGTAATGACAGGAAAAGTGATCCAGGACAGGGACAGTGCCAGCGTTGGCCCCGGTGTTTGATGGGCTATGGAGGGGAAAGAGGACATTCCTTGGGCATCCCCTTTGTCCCAGCTCTGTGGTAACCTTAGTGCCTCTCACTGACCTGGGTGGTAACTCCTTGTGTTGGAGAGTAGCATGCCTTGTGTTCCAGAGTGGGGCATATCCCTGGTAAACTGGACGTTCCCATAATCCTCCCTAGGTCCTCTGGCACCAAGCTCAGCTTCCTGCTTTTGGGGGGATAAAAAGCACATTATAAGAATCTTCCACTCACTCGCCGTGTAATGTTGGATGTATCCTGTCATCATTCTGAATCAGTTCTCCCATTTGTAAAATGGAGAAGGAAATAGGTACAGTGAAGGGTTCTTCTGCGGATTGAATGAGATAGCGTATACATTAACCAACGTGTCAGACTTGTGGCGGGCCTCAGCGACTGTTGGAAGAAAGGGAAGAGGAACAGGAGAAGAGGAAGGAGGAGCGATGCCTTCTGTGAAGAAATCCCCCCAGGGATTGAGCCGTCCTCTCTAAGTTCTGTATCATTCCCTATGATGAGCAGCCTCGTGTGGGAGAATTTGGGGATTTCTGACTTGTTGGCCCCTGCAGCCTCATTACATTACATTGTATCCTCTGCTCTGAGCTTTGAGAAAGCCACTAATGTACTAAAAGTAGCAGTTCAGGACAGAAACCTCTCTCTCTCTCTCTCTCTCTCTCTCTCTCTCTCTCTCTCACACACACACACACACACACACACACACACACACACACACACACACACACACACAGAGCCACTAGTGCATAGTCCCACGGCCACACACCCAGAGGGGCGCATACAGGTGCACCTGCACACTCCTCGAGCCACTACCCACAAACACATCCAGGGGACAGAAGAAGGGACTGTCAGGAGACAAAGACGCTTGCAGAGCGGATTTGAAAATTCATCAGACCCTGAGCTCTGGTCCTGTATGTATGATTCTGTGGACTAAATACAGTTTTAGTTTTCAGCAGTGCTGGGACTCAGATCCTGATGGCTTATGTATTCATTTATTAAAGTCATATTTCATAGTTCCAAAATTGACTTTTAGCTCCATAATAAATAGGGTAATTTCATCTCTCCTATCAGGGGGTTCTGTGGCACCAGGGTCTCAGCAGGGCGGGGATGAATGGCCCCTGGCCGTGTGTACCCCCACACCTGCCTCCTCCCGGAAGAGCAGGGGCTTATTAAAACCACCTAAGCTGTGCTTTAGATCTAGGCCCTCTTGCAGGTGATATTAAGTCTGTTTTATGTTCTTAATGATTCCGAACTGTTCTGTCCCAAGATTTAGGAAAAAAATAAGAGAAGTTTTCACTGGTTTGCAGCTACCTGCTTATTCTATTTTCCAGCACCTGCCTGGGTGAAGTTGCCTTTTATTTAGTGCTTATAATTGCTATGTAGACCCATGAAATCTAGGACCTGCTAGGCTTGGATTCCACTGGACTTGAGGTCCGGTCCCTTTCTCAGGAATCGGGCACTAGCGTCTGGCACTCACATGCAATTTAGGGGGTGCGTCTCACAGAGGGGGCCGCTCTCCCACTCTTCACACTCTCCCCCATCTCCTCTCTTTCACCTCCCCTCTCTGCTGAGCAGCAAACTCTCCTCCTTGTTTTATTCAGGCCTCCTGGGGCTGGGGTGGGAGAGAGACACTCTTGGTTTCACCCCAAGCAATTCCTCTCCATGGAAATACATAGCCCTGTTCCTAAGAGGGGTGCTGGTGAGCCAACATTTTTCTTTCTTTGGAGAAAATGTTTGCAGCCCCTTCAAACTTTTGCTGTGCAAAAAGTCTCTGCTCAAGGACTACAAAAGGTGAGGATAGAGTGCCCACTCCTTTAAACCATGTCCTCCCCTATCCACCCTTCCCTCAACATGCACACAAGCTGCTTTTTGGAGAGGTTGAGGGTGACTCATCTCTCAGCCTCTCCTGGGAAGTCAGTTCCTGACTTCATCCATTCTCATGCATGGGGAGAGGTTTGTGCCTCTCCATGCAAGCTCTAGGAGGTCTCTAAGGTTCTAGGGGCTGGACATGTATAGTTGACCGTAGGTCCATGTGGTGGCCTTGGGATTGAAGAATGTCCTGCAGAGCTGGTAAGTTTCCCCACCTAGGCCTTCTGCCCCATCCCTCTCCTGTAGGGTCCCTGCCCGCATACACTGACACGGAGCTTAGTCTACTTCTGCCCATCTTTGGCCCTCCCTGCTGCCTATAAACACCAGTAAAGTAACCTCTGCAATTCTCTACTACCTTAGTGCCAGCCTCATTGAGAGAGTTCAGTGTTGGGGAGACCTGCCCCAGCAGATGAGTCCAGGTAGGCCTTAGAGGGTCCAACATGTGGACCTTCTTCCTTTACTTTCCCTTCTGGACCTATTTCTGATACAGCCAGTCTTGTGTCTCTTTTGTTGACTCCTCACTCCCCAGGCATTGAGGGGTCAATCTCATGGCACCTTACATGATTTTTATTAAAAAAAAAAATTCTAATTCTGGAGTGACATACCCAAGACAAGACCCTCTTGGCTCCTGTGTGCTTTGTGAGCATTTTGCTCTTAGTGATCTGGCCATGATGGGGAGGACTTGCCCCAGTTCTGTCTTGGGAAGTGCGGTATTCTCAGCTGTGTCCCTAGCCTGCCCTGCAGTAGAAATATTTCTGCAGTAGAAATATCCCTAGACCCTAATTCTGGGATATTGGGAGTCTAGAGACTTCATCAAGGATTTTGTGGTCTACCATGGTCTTTTTCTTTCTGCTTCTGTCATTAATCCCCATCACCTTTTCAATTCCCTTACTTCCTGAAACCATATGTGACTCTTTGTTTCCATGTAACTCCATGTGGACCCGAAGTCCAGCCTGGCCAGTTTCTGACAGTCGGGACTCCTATCAAAGAGTGTTGAGTGTAGGAACTTCAGTGGAAGCTTGAGGTGGGGACTAGATTGGATAGTTATGTTGGGCGATCCATTAGCTTCTTCCTTTCCCTAGACCTAGCAGTGTTCCCTGGGATTCCTTCTCTTACTGCCCATCCCTTTCCCCAGACTAAGAAAAACAATAATAGTAGTATAAATATTTTACCATGTATATTGCAAACCCTTTACAATTATTAACTCATTTAATCCAGATTAAATGGAGTAAATGAAATCCAGAGCATTCTTTCCCTTGTTTCTTTTTCTTTCTTTCTTTCTTTTTTTTAAACATTTTATTTATTTATTTGACAGAGAAAGAGAGATCACAAGTAGGCAGTGAGGCAGGCAGAGAGAGAGGGGGAAGCAGGCTCCCTGCTGAGCAGAGAACCCAATATGGGGCTTGATCCCAGGACCTTGAGATCATGAACTGAGCCGAAAGCAGAGGCTTTAACCCACTGAGCCACCCAGGTGCCCCTCTTTCCCTTGTTTCTTATGGAATATGTTTCTCCAATGTTTGGGAACCCAAGTCTAACCTACCCTGATGCTTTACAAAAAAAATACTCAAGAGGAATTCTGATAAGTGAAAGATTCTCTATCTCATTCTAGAATTGTTATTTCTGCAGAGGAAGGGAGAAAGAACAGTGAACAAATGTGTTTTCCTACCACCCATTCTCCCATGACCAGCCTTGCATTCACTAATGGAACACTTGTTAATAGTAATGATATGGGTTAGACATTGGGTCATGATATGAGAAACAATCCGAGTGTTAGAAGAGTTTAAGTTGTACTTCGATTAACTGGGAAAAGAGTTAGAATTCTGCTTGACCAAGTGTTTTGGTTAAATGAGAATTGGATTGCTTCCCACTGAAGCCCAGTAATGGGTGTGACTGTGCAGTGGGATCTAGGAGCCCAGGGCCTCAGTTCTCAATCTACCTCTGGCTCCGCTTCTGAGCTTGGGTAACGTAGCTGGCCCCACCTTTTAGGGCTTTTGAGAGACTGGATCAAGACCATGTAATAAATGGTACATATTGTCAGCCTTTATTATTGTGGTTATGGTTCTGTTTTTATTATTTTTATTATCATTCATTATTTTTATTATCATTTATTATCATGGAAGGCACTACTCTGCCTTCCATGGTGACCTCATCTAGTTCTTCAGCTTTAAATGGCATTTGGATTCCAAAGCTACCATATTTGTAATTCTGGTCCTAAATCACCCATGAGCTCCAGAAACAGAAAGCCAGGGTCCTACTCAACATATCCATTAAGATGTTTACTTGGCATCTCAAGGATAGCGTGGCCAAAAGAAACCCTGATGTTGCCCTTCCTGTGTGCCCATCACACACATTCATCATGTCATCTTCCCGTGTCAGTAAATGACACCAGACTCAACCTAGAAGCTCAAGCCCCAAGTTGAAGAGTCTTCACTGAGTCTTCTCTGTCCTTCACTTTTTCCTTCTTGCTCCAACAGCAATTATTTCATCTCTGCCTTCAAAATACCTCTCCCCAGCCATCAACGTCTTTGTTTTCCACCACTTTCCTTACAGCCATCCTTATCTTTCAGTTGGATGACTGTACTTTCCACAGCACAGCCAGGAGGATCTTTGTAGAATGTGGATTAGATTATGTCACATCCTGGCTTCAGAACTTTTGGTGACTTAGAGGAAAATTCAGGCTCTCTGCCATGTCTTGTAAGACTCCCACTTCATCTGACCGCCCCACCCCCACCCCCAGTTAATGCTCCAGCCTCACCTTCGGCCTCTCTAGCTTACTCACTGTATCCCAGTCACATAAGTCCATTCCTTTGCTCCCAGATCATCCCCAACTCTTTCCTGCCTCATGGCCTTGCCCCTTGCCCCCACATTTTTCTTGACAGGCCACTTTCATCCTTCTGGTCTCATGTGAAGTATCACCTCCATAGGGTTCTCTCCTGACTACTCTAAGTAGAGTAGACTCCTCTCTTCCCTGTAGTTAATCACAATATTCTGTTTATTGCCTTCATAACACCAATCACAAAATAAGTTTAATTTTATTTATTTATTTAATTTCCATTTCCATTCACTAGAATGTGAAGTTCATCAGAATTAGGACCTTAATCGTCTCATTCACTTTTATAGCCCTAGCATGTGTCCCAGTTTTGAGTACAGAGGAGGGTCTCTGTAAATGCTGAATGAATGAACAAACAAGTGAATGAAGACACTATTTCTGTTCCCAGTGGGTTTAAAGTTTAGGGATTGAAATGATTTGGGAACAAGCAATTACAATATGGTGTGATAGGCTGATAGGTGGTATAGTGGAATTAATTGTGCCATGGTACATGACATAGTGATAATACAGCATGAAGAGAGATACAAAAATGTTAATGCACCATAAAGCATTTAATTTTTTTGTAAATATAAAATAGCTCATTCTTTTGCAGAAAATTTAGAAAATCTAGAAAAGTACAAAGAAAATATTTGCCATAATCTTCCTGGTATCATTTAAAAGATGCATTCATAGATTATTACCACTCCTACTTTATCTTTTGTGAGTTATCTGTTGAAGTCATTTGCCAGCTTTCCTTTTGGAGGATTTATTTTGTTGATTCTTCAGAATTCTTGACACAAAACAGGTTATTTATATTTTAGCTGACTTAGATGCTACAAATACTGTTCTCAACTTGCCACTTGGCTTTTAATTTTGTTTCAGACTTCTGTTAACATACAAATCATACTTTGAAATCATACTTTGAAATCATTATGGTATTTTATATTAATATTAATATTAAGCATTAATACTAATATTAGTATTAAGTATTAATATTAGGTATTACATATTTAAAAATATATATTTCAATTTTAATAAATTGATTTTTAAGCTTTTGTCATTAATTTTTAGCCTTAGAAAACTTAGAGAATACATAAGCCCAGACCTATACAGTTTGTTCTTTGAGAGACTTACTGAAGTTAGTCTTTAGCCAATAATCTGATCTTTGCATTAAGTAATATATGTTTAGTAAAGGCATTTTTATTCATATTCATTATTATTCATATCATTTTATTATTCATATATTCATAAGATACAAGCACATACTTATATCTCTTTTTTTTCTGTTTTGCCCGAGTCTAAGACTTGAATTAAAGTTTTCAAATTTTATTTTTATTCCTCACCATTTTGCCTTTTTGAGTCTATTAACTTATACATTTAAAGAATGACTTATTTTTTTTTAAAGATTTTATTTATTTATTTGACAGAGAGAGAGAGATCACAAGTAGGCAGAGAGGCAGGCAGAGAGAGAGAGAGGGGGAAGCAGGCAGAGAGAGAGGAGGAAGCAGGCTCCCTGCTGGGCAGAGAGCCTGATTCGGGGCTTGATCCCAGGACCCTCCTTTCATGACCTGAGCCGAAGGCAGAGGCTTTAACCTACTGAGCCACCCAGGTACCCCTTAAAGAATGACATTTTAATCCACTTAATGGCTTTTATTTTTTTTCCCAGTTTAAATTATACTTTGACACTTTTACATTATTTTTATAACTGTTTTCTGTTTATTTGTGTTTTCCCATTGTGCGTTTATTCAACTTGTTATTTTTAAGTTAACTGGATCATTTTGTGTTAAGAGTTTATCTTTCTAGTGTACAATTAGAGTTTGTTTATCTAGACAGTCTGAGACTTTTTCTGTATTTTAACCCATTTATATTTATTGTCACAATAAAAATATTTTTTTCTGTTGTCATTTTTATTACACAGTTTGAGTGCTTTCATGTTTTTAAATGTATTTCTGTGTTCTATTTTATTTTTTCTCCCTATGGCTTTTGTTTTCCTTTCAGTCTCTGAAAATATAATTAGATACTTAATTCTTTATAGTAAGGTCTTTGGTTGACTTCTCTGCAGGCTGTGGCATTTATCCTTTATTTAGCTTTTTATTTTGGCTGATTTTCCCCCAGTCCCTACACATTATTGTTTCTATGTCTCTGAAGGACCCTGTTACCTTAGTAAACTCCTCTCTAGAGTGGTTGTCATGCTAGTGTCAGCTGCTGTATGTTTGGTGTAACCGTCATCCCTAAGTAATTTTACATAACCCCAGACAGCCATGTGTGGTCTTAATGATAGATCTTACCACCCAAGGATGGTAACCAGCACCCAAGGATGTTGCCTCTTGGCAACCCTCACCACCCTCACTATCAGGTCCCTGCTCTCTCGTTATAGCTGTTTGAGCTCTGGGCCCCACGGAGACCACTGGCCTCTGAATCCATTAACTTGGAGTGACCACATGGGCCACAAAAAGTTTCCATGTGAAGATTTTCCTGTTGGTCTCAGCACCCATCTTACATTCCATCTACAGGCTTAAAGTGGAGTGAAAGAAAGGAGGGAGAAGGGTCCATTGTATAGGCTGTCAAGGTAGTAGAGATGAAGAGCAATGGAGATTTGAACCAGAGCTGTTGGACTGGAATTGAACTGGCTTTGACTCACAAAATAGTTGCTTCGTATGGTTCAACTTAACAGCAGAAATGGAAAGACAAAAAAGTGAGAAGTAGGGCAGAAGGAGAAGCCCCAGTAGATGCCCAAATCGCAGTCTTCAGTGACTGGGTGGGTCTTAGGGCAAACCCACTGAGGCCCTTATTTCAGGAGGGATAATGAGGCTGTAGGGGAAACAATTTGATAGGGAAGCTGTTTATTTTTTATTATTTTTTTAGGGAAGCTGTTTAGATCTGTGGCATACAGATAGTGTTTGAGGCATCTGTGTATTATATCTGCATGAAATGCAGATCTATTAGTTGGGTGAGATTGCTGTTAAGTGAAAAGTATGGAGTAGGTCTGGACTTGGGGTTGTCGGTGAATTGGCAGCCATTAGAGGAAGCCTGTGCTGAGTTAAAAACGAGTAGAGGAACCTCACATTTGAGGGATAGATGTAGGAGAAGAAGTGCTTACAAAGAAAGCTAGGGTAGTATAGTACCAGATCTGTGAGAAAAACCATGAGAGTGAAGTGTCACTTGGGCCTAAATGAGAGTGATCCAGAAAGGGAGAAGCTATAAACAGCGATAATTATAGAAAAATGGTCCAGTATTAATAATAATTATTAGCAAACACTGAGTACCTACCATTTGTCATGTTGTTCTAAATAGCATATTAATTCCTTTAATTTGAAAAATTATCCAATAAAGTGGACCTATAGTTACAGAAGAGGAAACTGAGGCACAGAGCAGTAAGATAACTTGCCCAAAGTCTCATGGTAGTGAGTGGTATAGCCAGGGCTGGAACTCAGGCATTCTGATCCGGAGCCCAAGCACTATACTGTCTTCCTTCTTAAGATGAGATTGAAAACTATCTGTTGGCTTTAGCAACTATGAAGTTATTGGTATTTGCCAGGAGAGCAGTTCTGGGGGAAGTGTTGGGGACAAAGTCCAGATGATAGTGGTGGTAGTGGGGGGGCAGTTTTGCAGTGGGAAGTAAGGGAGTATTGAGAGTGAGCGTAGATAAAACTGTTGATAATACCACATATGAAGCAAAGCTAGACTGTGCTAGAGCAGAACCTGCTGCCCAAGGGTAGCTTTTAAGGAATAAGAGAAGTCCCAGCATTTATGTGTGCCAAAATCAAGGATAAAAGAGTTCAAAGACAGAGGGTAAAGCGAGAGAACCCGGAAGGACCAAGAAGGGGAACAGGCAGCAGAGGTGGGGAGGGGTCAAGAGTACGGGCATGCCTTGAGGAGAGGAGGCAGTGGTTGGTGTTTGGTAGTCTAAGGTGTCTTCTAATCTCTGATCAAAGGGCAAGAAGTTAGAACTTAGCCACTCTCCTGTCCCCTTACTTGTTGAAGATGTGTTGTGGGTGGGACTGGGTGTGTGATATTGAATAAGAATATTTGTATGGGGCACAGAAGTGGAGAAGGCAGGTGTGCAATAGACTTGTCAAAGTCGGCATGAGGCTGTGAAAGAAAAAGGGCTTTGGGTGACATCCATGTGGATCATTAGCCAGTGTGGTGGGGCGGCCCTGGGCTTGCTGAGAATATAGGAGGTCCAGACCATCACACAGACACTGGGAAGGGCGAGGTCCAGGGTACGACATGAGCCGTGGGAGCAGGTTTAAAAGGAGCGAGGGGCAGCAGGCTTTGTCGGAATACCAGTCGGTGGAAATTCCAGTTTCTGGAGTGGACAAGGATGTAGATGTGGCTAAGGTTGGTTGGGAGATAAAGACCATGGAATGAGGGAGGTCAAGGGCATTGGTCATGGTATCCACATAGGTGGTCACATCTCCTAGGCAAGGTTAGACAATGGGTGGCAAAGAAAGCTGTTAACTGAGTTTTAAAAGCTCTACTGAAATACACTGTTTGGGTGAGAGTCAGAATGGAAAATTCAAAGAACTTGTTGCCTTTGGATTCCTGGATACCAGCATTTGTGTATGGGGCTTATCTTCAAGAGGTGTTATTAAGAAATTCATATGGGAGAGAGAGACAAACCAAGAAACAGACTCTTAACTACAAAGAACAAACTGGTGGGGGTAGGAGGGAATGGGACCAGAGCATGTGGGGTTGGGGACATGGGACAAATAGGGGCTGGGGGTCAAGGAGGGACCTTTCTATGATGAGCACTGGGTGTGGTATGGAAGTGTTGAGTCACTATGTTGTACATCTGAAATTACTATAACACTGAATGTTAACTGTATTGGAATTAAAATTAAAGAAATTCAGATGGAATATATTCTTGGGGGATGTAGAATCAAATCAGGGTAAACCCTCCTTGGCTTATGATAGCTTCCAAGGTAGGCTCCTCTGTCACACTTCATAAGAAAGTTGGGGTATTAGGAAGTAATTCTCCTCTGTGCTTCACTTGAAACAATGAAAAAGGTGCAGATCGGGGTTTCAGGCCATGTTTGGGTTGTGTTTCTGCATTCAAGCATTATTTCTGAAATCCATTAAAAATGTTCCATGTGGCTGACTCTTCTTTTGCCGGTCATTAGAATTTGCAACCCCCCCTGTTTTTTTTTAACCTTATTTTGAAAATCCGAGTCTATTGATAGGGTAGCGTACAAGGCTAATAGAAGACATCTTTGGGAGGTTCTGGTGGGAAGATGAAACACAGAGGGTTTGGGGGCTGGGCAGCTTGCTGTGATGCCTACAACCACTTCTGCGAAATTGACAACCCCTCTCTGTGTTGCAGGTGATATTTGAATCCGTCTCTCTGAAGGGTCATCCTGGCTACATCGCTGTGGACGAGGTCCGGGTCCTTGCTCATCCGTGCAGTAAGTCTGTTCCCTCCTGCTCACACAGCCTCGCTCCGTGCCAGACCGGGGAGCTTGGAGCCTGCAGTCCCCCTATTCAGTCAGCTCACAACCATCTCTGGCTCTCTCTCTCTCTCTTTTTTAATCCTTCAGAAATGCTTACATATACTCAATGCAATCAGTCCTGAATAAATTCGTAATTTCGCTGGCCTGTTCAACAGGCAGCACCTCCAGGAATTTGCAGAGAGTGGCAAAACATCTTCGTTTGAATCTCTCTCTCCATCATTAAGGGAGTCTAAAGTGTCCTGATTGTTTATTAGTGGGATTCAGACCACTGAAGTGGAAGAATTAGAGGGCTTTGGATAGAATCTTGTGCAATTGTCTTAAAAAAAGAACAACACCAAAACATGGAGCAAATTAGTACACTGCTCACTCACAGGGAAAAGTACCCCAAAGCTATTAATTCTTTAAAAGTAATTTTAAATACACTCATCAGCTCTGTGTAGGCGTCAGGAGAGATTTCTCGCAGCGATTAGTACTTATGGTCCAGTGTCAAGAGTCCTCGAAGGCACACTGCTCCTTTGTGCCCATCCAGTCTCCCCTTGGAAGTTCTCTCTCTTTGCTGTGTTTAGCCTCAAATGTCTCAATGTGTTCGTGCGAGGACCTGTGGTTCCCAGTTTCACGAAATCCCAGAGGGGAGTTGGATGGCATCTTATCTAGTGACATTTGGTTGGGGGGACTGTAGTCAAAGGGATATATGCATGGGGATGATGGCAGCCCAAGGCTAGCTGGGATTCCAACCCCATTAGTTTGTGAGCGTTCTGCATATTGGAGAGTCCTGTTAATTTCTTTGCAGCCAGCTCGTTCTAGGTAACTCCTGGACGGCTGACTCGACTCCCTCCTTGTAGCCACGAGTCATGCCATTGGCTGTGGTGCTGTTTGCTGTTGCCTCAAGAAGTGTCATGCCCCTTGTTGTTAGAGGCCTTTCAGTCCTTTCGTTTTGGGGCTCTTCTCAGGTCAGCCCCGCCCACGTTGCTTTAATTGAAATGACACTTAACCACTTCTGCTGCAATGAATTTGTTAGAACCTTGAACATCACTTCCTTCCCCAGCACCAGAATGCCATTGTTTGACTCCTTGCTTAGAGCACCTTTCTGGAGGAGATTTGGGACAAGTTCCAAGGGGTTTTGGCAAGGCAGTGTTTGGGATTGTTTTGTGTCCGTGCAAGGGAACCCTTCTTCCCAAAAAAACCCAGCCAGCTTCTCAGGAATGCTGAGATCCTACCAGAATCTTCATTACTCTGGCGTAAGGTTCCTGCCCTCTAGGTTACTTGCTGAGTCTTTGGGATTTCCTTAGGTGGGTCTGTCCATGTAGTCATGCCTGCTGAACCAGACCTCATGTGAAGAGGGTCCCGGAAACACCCTCTGGCCATGCAGTGGGAATTTTTACCTCCGTCATAAGGCCCAACTTGATTCTTGTTCCTTGCTCCAACCTCAGCTCTGCCTTAACTCCATGCACCGTTTATATAGTAGAAATGCAGGTAATCCCACTCGCCCGGATTAGGCCGTCCCCTCCCTGGCCTTCTGGGAATCAGCATCAGCTGCCCATTAAAGAATGATCTTTGATCTCCGCCTGCGCAGATGTGTCAGAACGTGTTTGCCCTCCCCGTGGTCCGCTTAATTCCTCGCGCTCAGCTCTGCCCAGCTCCCAGTTTTGAGGTTGTCCCTGTGAGGTGGGGTTCAGTTTCCCTAGGCCCTGCACCCACCCCATCCTTGTTGGGAATGCTCACCTCTGCTGCTCTGCCCGCAGCCCTGCTTCTTCCTGTCTGCTTGGTTTGTTCTAGTAGGTGACCTTTGGACCTTCCGAGGGGAATCTGGCCCGGCTCTCTTGTCTGGGATCCCAGATCTCTCTACTCAGAGCGGGAATTTTCACCTCTGTCCTGAGGCCCACCCTGATACCTGGTCCCTGTTTCAACCTCAACTCTACCTTAACTTCAAGCACTGGTTTGCCATTAAAGCCAAATACTTTGTTCTCTCTGAAAAGTCTGTGTGGGAAAGGGTTCCCTGGAGGGTGTTTGAATGCCTTTCCACCCAGAAGCCTTATGGCCTCCCCGCAACTTGGGATCCACCCCTCTTCACTGGGGCTGCTCCTGAATTTAGGATTCTCCTGACAGCCTTGTATTCCTCCTGCCGAGGAGTTTGGAGTGCATGCTTATGGAATTGCTGAGAGCCAGTGAGCCTGCAAAGGGGCCATGGGATACAACTCAGAAGGACGTGACTCTGGCTGTGATCCTGGGTAATGGGAGCATAAAGCAGAGTGCATCCTCAGCGCTTAGGCGGCTTGGACTGAAACTTCCCAGAAAGCAAAACAGTACCCCGTGATAGTGGCTGGGATTAGAAAAATTCCACTGAACAGTACATACAAATCCTGATGGTGCGTGTAGTCCGCGGGGGTCTGTCCACGCGGCTCCTGAGTCACGAGGAGCAGAGCGGTGCCTCGCAGAGGCCCCTTGTCTGGTTGGACGCTCTGTCCACATCCGCTCCAGTTTTCCACTCCTACTTTCTTTCAACAGGTAAATCATCGTGCATTAGCTGTGCGTCAGGAACTTGTGCTGGACACAGGGTTGGGTGGGGGTACTTCGGTCGTCGAGTTGGTTAGATCCTTGTCTCTATGGGGTTAACTTAGCCGAGCAGCAGAGGGAGGAAAAGCCACTCAGTAAGTAATATTAAGTAGTAACAGATATAATTTCAGATGGTGATAGTGTGGTGGAGAGAATAAATGTGAGTGGCTGAGGTCGGGGAGGGTTCCTTAGGTAGAAAGGGCAGGAGATGAGTCTGGGCACCTGTGGTCTGAGCTGACACCAGAGTCCCTTGTGGGGCCATCCAGGGAGGAGGGCAGGCCAGGCAGAGGAAACAGCAAGTGCAGAGGCCCTGCAGAGTGGGAATTCACAGGTGTTGCTCGAGTAGCCTGAGTGTAGGGAGCACAGGGCAAAAGGGCCCTGAGTGGAAGACAGACGGGGAGGCTGAGGCTGGGCCACGCAGGGGCTGAGTGTCTTCATGAGTTTAGGCTTTAATGGAAGCACAAGGAGGCACCTCTGGAGAGACTTGTCCTGGGATTGATTTGATCTAGTTTAAGTGTTTGGAAGATCATGTTGTCTGCTCTGCAGAGGATAAGTTGAAGGGGAATAGAGGAGCCAGGAGACTGATCAGGAAGAAAGTTCTGGAGTCATGGGAGAGGCAGGTGGCGGTGGCCTGGACCAGGCTGTTGGAGAGATGTCCATGCATTGTCCCACGTGTTTTTACTGAGTATGTACTCCGGACAGGCACGATTCTGGGTTTATGGGAGTAAGACACATTCATTCTCTGTCCTCGTGGGCTTCCGTTGAGATGGAAGGTGCTGGAAATGAAATGGGTAACTATATGATGTATAATGGTGAGTACATTGGTTTGCTAAGGCTGCCATACAAAATGCCACAGGCTGGGCGGGCTTAAACAGCAGAAATTTATGTGCCCACAGTTTAGGTAGAATTTGAGGATGAAGAGGCCATGGTTGGTTTTTCCTGAGGCCTCTGTCCTTTGCTTGCGGGTGGCTGCCTTCTTGCTGTGTCCTCACATGGGCTTTGCTCTGTGCCCCTCCTTGGTCTCTGTATATGTGCTCCTGGTATGTCTCTGTGTGTCCAAATCTTCTCCTTGGGACACCAGATAGAATGGATTAAGGTCCACCGTAAAAGCCCTATCTCCAAAGATAGTCACACTCTGAGGTGTTGATCAGTAGGGCTTTAATATATAAATATTTGGGGGAGTGGGGATGCAATGTACCCCATAGTAGATGGTCAGCAGTGCTGTGAAGCAACAAAGCGCAGAGATGGAG
>CM053610.1:13298345-13317630 GCA_028646535.1 Procyon lotor
CACTTTATTCATTTATGTAACTGGCTCCCGTGGGTGCACGGGTTCAGCTTTGCTGCTGTAAACTCTCCATGTTTCACCAGGATATTAACCCGAGGGGCCATTAAGCCTCTAAATTCTCTATCCCTGAACCTAGAAGGGAGGGAGGAAGAGGGCCTGAAGGTGAAAGAATCCAGACAAAAGGTCTGCTGCTGAGAAGCCGGGAATCAGAAGCAAGCAGGGGACATTGATCCAGAGAAGATCCATTTCTCATTGCACGAGTCCCAGAGGTTAAACCATTTGCCCAGGGCCCCCAAGGGTAAGGACAGACATCCCTTTCTAACACCCAGCACAAAACCTCCCCACACTGGTGCTAAGACTGTCCTTCCTCCCCGCACGGAGTGGATGTTCCCTCCCTTTTAAACCTGAGGTATAAAGGGGCTTACAGGGTTTACTCTTAGTCCTACTTGAAGAATTGACTTGACCTGATAGTTCCAAAAATAACTTTATAAAATCATACAGGAAAGCCAAAAGGAAGCAATTTCAGACAATCAGAGCAGCATGACGTTTGTCAGGTTGACCAGATGCCGGAATCTTCAGTTCAGAGATGCTCCCAAGGAGAGGTCTCCCCTGGGCCTTGAATGCTGGACGTCACGTTAGTCGGGTTCCTCAAGGTAGCACGAGGGGGTCCCTAAGCTGCCGTCCTTGGTTTAAGAGCCTGAGCTGAAGGTGTGCTTCCACACAGCAAGTCTGCCTAATCAGGCCAGAAGTTTGGGTTTGGCTGAACTCTGTATGTCATGTTAGTAGAGCAGGTAGTTCAAAGTGAGAGGGCCATGGGGACAAGTGGCTCGGAAGGGGATGACTCATAATTAAATACTTGGGAGTCAGTGCGGCCTGGCCTGCAAGCCCTTTCTCTCCGGCCTGGGGTCCAGGTGACAATGTTGACCATCTCCCGTTACCCAGGAAACTAGACAATGTGCAATTCGAATGTTGACTTTTGCCCTGAAATTTGGACTGAATTCTGTTTGCCTCTTACTAATGCCACGTAGCTTTGGGTGAATTAAACTCGTTGAGCCGCGGTTTCTGCCTCTCTGAGAGGGGGATAGGAATATTGTCTGCTTTACAGGAATGTTATGAAGTTAAATGAGATAGAACATGTAAAGCATTTATCACAGGGCCTGGCATTGCTGGAGCTTTAGGTAAGTGACCTTATTGCCATTAGTTGTCTCTCTGGGTATTGGACTGTCTCTGAAAAGATGGCCAGGGGCCCTTGTTGAACCTTCTTGATCCTCTTAACAAATGTTCATTTGGTCTTATTGTGGGGTAGTGGCTGTCCGGTTCGTCCTTTTTTTTTTTTTTTTTAAAGATTTTATTTATTTATTTGACAGAGAGAGATCACAAGTAGGCAGAAAGGCAGGCAGAGATAGAAGAGGAAACAGGCTCCCCGTTGAGCAGACAGCCCGATGTGGGGCTTGATCCCAGGACCCTGAGATCATGACCTGAGCCAAAAGCAGAGGCTTTAACCCGCTGAGCCACTCAGGCGCCCCTGTCCGGTTCATCCTTGATTGGGTTGATGTGCTAGGGGACCCTTGGCACTTCTGTGCCTCAGTGAAGAAATTCATACTTCTGGACATGTGTTAGCAACCCACGTGTCTTTGGCGAGACCCTGACTCCCCAAACAAGGAAAGAGACGAACCCGTTACCCCCACATGAAACAGTTTCATCCTGGCATGATTGCTCACAGACCCTCCGAGTTTCATGTATTTGAAAATCTCTCTTTCTGTTATGCCAAGTCCCCAGAGCAGATGTCCCCCATCCCTCCCATCCTTGAGACATACCGTGTGGTAGATTTCAGAGTATAGACTCTGAATGTTGCTCGAGTTGTGTGTGCCTCAGTTCCCTCACGGGAAGGCAGAGATGATCCCACCACCAGCTGCGCTGGGTTCAGTGAGTGACCACGTGTGGATCCCGCACAGCGAGTCCTGTGTGAATGACAGCTCCTGGTTTTCTCCTCCACCTTTTCTTCCTTTGCCCTGCCCTCCTTGTCGTCTTCCTCATCAATGTCATCACCGAGGCCAGGTGTGTGGGTCTCAGGCTCTGTGCTACTTTGCTTCAGCTTCCCTCTTTCTGCTCACTACTCACTCAGGCCGGAGGGAGGACTTCTCTCTGGTGAATCCTCCCCATGTCGCACCTTTAATTTTTCCTGCCAAACGTGCCAGTAATTTTCTTTTTAAAAAGATTTTATTTGTTTATTTGAGAGAGAGAGAGAGAATGAGCAGGGGGCAGAGACAGAGGCAGAGGGAGAAGCAAGCTCCCCGCAAAGCAGGAAGCCCAATGTGGGGCTTGATCCCAGGACCCTGGGATCATAACCTGAGCCAAAGGCAGATGCTTAACTGACTGAGTCACCCAGGCGCTCCCTCTAAACACACCAGTATTGCCCAGATGTTGAAAAGAGGGATTTTGAGACTCTGAGATACCTGGATTCATGTCTTGGTTCCTTCACTTTCTGGCTGGCTGTGCTGAACTGTGTAACTTCTTAGAGCCTTCATTTTCTGATCTGTGAAATGGAGATGGTACCCATCGCATGGATATTGGTGGGGTTTAAGTGCAGCGGTCATGGAAAGTTCTTAGAATGAGCAGTGGCTGGCTCACAGTCAGTGAGCAAGCAGCAGAAGCTTCACTGCCCCAGGCCGCTTTCCTGGTGTGGATTCCCCCTGCTCAGTGCTCATCCTGAGCTGCTGTCCATCTGTGGGGAAGTGCTGCAGGCTGTTGAATTTAGTCCTCACGTGCCATTTGGTTTGTCTCCTAGGAAAAGCACCTCACTTTCTGCGGCTCCAAAATGTCGAGGTGAACGTGGGGCAGAATGCCACGTTTCAGTGCATCGCTGGTGGGAAGTGGTCTCAGCATGACAAACTTTGGCTCCAGGTAAGGATGGGAGTGGCCCCCTGCTCATACCTGCCCATCCGTCGGTAAGGGAAGAAAGTGTGTGCTGGGATGAAGGGCTTGGTGTGGGTAAGGAGGGATGATGATACCCTGCATCCATGATCTTGTCAGATCTTCGCTCCAGCTGTGTTTTGTAGGCATCAGGATACCCATTTTACAGGTGAAGTAACTAAGACCACAAACATAAAAGTGCCAGAACTAGAATTTGTAACTTTACCCTTTCCAAGCTGCCTTCGAACAAACTTCGTCCTTTAAGGCCAGACTCCTAGGGCAAAGGCAAAACTTAATACTTCACATTCTGGGTTTGTGGAATCATGAAATCTTCAACGGAGGGACCTTAACCACCCAGTGGTACACCAGATATCTGTGTGACAGGTCATGCGTCTCCACAGCATCCTGGTAAAGTCTGGTAAAATCCCCCTTTGCCAGATATTCCACTACACCAGCAAAGCCGAAGTGTTCTTTGGCCCAAAGAGTCTCTCAAAAGTCAGGAAGATGTTCTGAGTTTGAATGTGTTCTACTCTTCGATCTGCTCCTTGGCCTTAGTTTCAAAGCAAGATAAGAGAGGATCCCTTTCAGTGGAGGTGGGGGAAAGTATGGGGCACAGAATTAGACATGAATTATTGCGGCATCAAGAGAGATTCCCATGGATGCTAACACAGAAATAGCAGGTACTAGGACAGCAGAGGGGGTCCAACTCTGCCCTTCACTGAGTAGCTGCACGTGGCTCTTAAACGTATTTTGGTTTTGTTCTTTATTTTCCAAAAATATATTGAGGTTTAACTGAGATACGGTATTTACGATGGTAATTTAATACCTTTTCACGTGTGTATGTTTGTGAAACTGTGATCACAGTCAAGACATAGCCATCATCCTCAGAAGTTTCCTTGTTCCTGTTTGAAATCCCTTCTTTCTGCACTCTTGACTTGCATCTGTCTCCAGGTCATCACTGATCTGTGTTCTGTCATTGAACAGTTGACCTTTGATCTTGCATGGGTTTAAACTGGGTGGGTTCATTTATACATAGATTTTTTTCCCCCAATAGATTCAGTACAGTCGTGTAAATTTATTTTCACTTCCTTATGATTTTCTTGACATTTTCTTTTCTCTACCTTCACTGTAAGAATATATATAAAACATATAACATGTAAAGCATATTTATGGACTATGTTCTCAGTAAAGCTTCTGGTCAACGTAGGCTATTAGTTGTTTAGTTTAGCTGGGGAGACAAAAGTCACACACGGGTTTTTTTTTTTATTGTAGTGGGGGTTGCTGTTTTTAATCCTCATGTTGTTGAAAGGTCACCTGTGTAGTAATTTGCATGGTGGTCTAGAATTTCATATGAAGTCACACAGCATGTGCTCTTTTTTTCACTCAACAGAATTATCTTGCAATTCCTCTATGATGTGTATAGATGTACTTTATTTAAAAATTTTTGTTGAGTAAACTCCATTGTATGAAGATACTGTGATTTCTTTACACATTTATCTGTGGATGGACATGTGGGTTGTTCAGTTACCGGTGATTTAAAAGCAAGTTCCTCTGAATATGCACGGACTTGAAGGGACATATGGGCAAATGCTTTCCTTTCTCTGAGACAGATGCCTGGAGGTGGAATGGCTGGATCCTCTGGTAGATGTGTAACTTTTGAAGAGCTGCGGAGCTGTTTTCCTGTATGGCTGTGCCATTTTGCATTCCCATCAGCAGTGGACGGGAGCTGTGGTTGCTTACTAACATCCCTGTCAGCGCTTGGTATGGTCGTTCTTTTTAGTTTGAGCTATTTGAACAGGTGTGTAGTGGTATCTGCTTGTGATTCTCGGTTCCCTTTCCCTCAGGACCAGTGATGTTGAACGCCTCTCCTTGGGCTCATTTGCTAGCATTCGTATGTTGTCTTTGGTGCTGTGTCTGCTTCAGTTTTTTTGCTCCTTTATTATTGGTTGGTTTCTTTATTATTGCATGTTGATAGTTCTCTGTATGTTCTGGATACAAATGCTTTGTCAGGTACATGCTTTGCAAATATTTTCTCTTTTTATCTGTGGGTTTTCTTTTCATTCTCTTAATTGTAGCATTGGAGGAGCAATTTTAAATTTGGATGAAATCAAACTTATCATTTTTTCTTTTTTGGATCTTGTCCTGTCATCGTTTCTAAGAAATCTTTGCCTAACCGAGGTTCACAATGATTTTTTTTTTCCCTTCTGTTTCCTTCTAGAAATTTTATAATCTTAGCTTTTACATTTAGGTCTGTGATCCATTTTGAGTTAATTTTGAATATGGTGTGAGGTATGCATCGAAGTTCTTTTTTCTCTTGGCACACATTTAGATATCTCTGAGGTTCCTGCATCATTAGCTGAAAAAGCTCATTCTTTCTCTGCTGTGCTGCTCCTTTTGTCCACAGAGACAGGGGGTTATTCCTGAGCTCTTGATTGTGTTCTATTGATCTCTTTGTCCATCCTGATGCCACTATCATGCTGCCTCGGTTACTGTAAGCCTTATAGTAAGTTTTGAAATCTGGTATTGTTAGTCTTCTAGTTCTTCATTTTCACAGCCCTTATGGCCGTTCTAGGTCTTTTGCATTTCCATATGACTTTTAGAATCCCTTTGTCAGCTTCTACATGAAAAGCCTGTTGGGATTTTGATGGGGATTGATTGCATTGGATCTATAAATCACTTTTGCAGAGAACTGACAGCAATAATGACTTTTGTGGGTCTGAACACGGTATAGTTCATTTATTTAAGGTCTATGGTGATTTCACTCAGCACTCACTGTAATTTTCAGTGTATAGGTCTGACACATGTTTTTGGTCAGAATTAGCCTTGAGTATCTGGTATTTTTGGTATAAAAAGATCTCTGTTCCAGACTTTGACTGCTGGTGTATGAAACACAATTGACTTTCATATATTGATCTTGTATCCTACGACCCTGTTTAACTTAAAATGGCTGTTTACATTTAAATTATTTAAATAAAATTCCAAACTTAGAGGCCCATCACACTAGGTGCATTTCAAGTGCACAGTCGCCATGTGCCTCTAGTGGCTACCATGTTGGACAGGGGCCCACAGGACATTGGCAACATTGCAGAAAGTCTTAGTGGAGAGCAGAGCTCGAGCTTCAACCAAACATGAATAATGCTAACTGCAGTTACCTCCACCTTCATTTATTGAAAGATCTCCACCATCTCTTCTGGCTGACAGTTCGGATACTGGTTCCCAGCCTGTGCCCAGCCATCTCTGCACACTTGGATGGGAAGTTCGTAGTATTGCTTCTCTTCTTGCGTTTGAACCCATTTCCTGCAGCTGGAAAATGCCTGGGTGAGCAAGCACCTCTCATGGCTGACTGTTCTTCCTTGTTCCTTAGCAGTGCAGTAGAATGCAAATAGTAGTAATGCCTGACCCTCTTGCTTCTTCACTGGGCTGCCTGCAGACCATATGAATCATGGTAAACTTCATGTATCACTTAAGTGTTTAGTGTTAATTAATCTTTCCGTTGTAATTGGTATTAATGTGCATCGGGCTTTCTAGAAGCTTTGTCATTTCAATGGCATTGCCTTGGTTGGGTCAGGAGACTGGGAAGGAACAATCACAGTATTTTCAACACCTTTATTTAGCTTTTCCAATTATTTTATCATGATTATTACTGCATTTCTGAGTTGCGTGCCCTAAACCTCGGCTTTATCAGCAGAAGGATTTAGAAGGTAATAGAAGTATGGGAGAAAGTAGACAGAAACATACGGTGTGAAGCTCTTCCACATCTTATTTATTTACTGCCTTTTCAATGTAAACCAAATCTTATTTCACAGAACGTTTTTCACGTGGCCTACAATGGGACATAGAGCGTGACAAGATAGCATAAATTAAAAGAGAGGCAATGGGAGATAGGAGGAAAGGAACACACTGCAGAGCTGGTCATAATGTTAAAACTGTGTTTCTCCACATCTGGGGCTTTCTGGTGGGTCACGGGCAGAGCCCATAGCACCGCAGCCATGAACGGCATAAAGGAAACTTGTCAGATACACAGTTCAGAGTGTCCAGAAGATAAACACAAACCAATTGCTTGGGAAAATTCTAACTTGTTCACATAGAAGCCAGACAAAAATTGTTCCCAGGAGTCCTCATAAAGAAAACAGCGTCTGATATAAGGAACGGTGTTCTCTCTATTGAGGGCACACAAGTGAGTTTCACAGGCTTGTTTCCCATATTGGCACTCTGTGCAAAAGCAGTTTGGGGAGATGGTCACAGAGGGAGGGGAGGGGGTAGGGCAATGAGATAGGACCAACGTCCCCAACTCTCTGCTAATTGTCTCCATCCTGGGGTACTTCAAATATACCTGGCAAATTAATAGTTTCAGTAGCTACTCCTTTAAGGAAACCACCAGATATATTGTCTCCCTCCTCTGTACTTCAGGAAATAGTAGGAGGGAGATGGTCCACACTGTGCTCTCCAGCAAATGCCTGCTTGGCTAGTTAAGTCCAGACTTATATTCAGCAGTGTGGTTGGAAGCGAGTTGACATCTTTGTACAAAATTTGAGGCACCTGTCGTGATACCTGCCCACCACTGAAGAGGCTGCCGCCCCCTGATCTGACTTGGGCTGAAGCAGGAGTGAATTTCTCATGAGACACTGCTCTGGATCTGCTCCAGCGCCTGGAGGAGCAGCGTACAGACTGGCCAAGGTTCTGCTCCACAAGGGCTTCTGTGACTCAGTCTGAAAATTTCCAAAGTAAGCAAAACTGGTAAACTGTGGCCAAGAGTCTACCTGTCAACGATGCTATTTCCTTCTGTAGCTTCCAAGAGACACTGAGGAATCGCTGTTGGTCACCAAAGATGGAAACATTTTTCTGTGTCAGTTTGAAGTCAGGGAAATAAAGCCAGCGACTCTGTTTCGCAAACAGTGCCCCTTTGCTCTGGCAGTGTTTGGGGAGGGGTTGGTGGACTTCAAGTTGAGCTAAATCCCTATCGTCTGTGTTGGAGAGAATGCTTGCCTTCCTTTCTAGAGGGTGGGATTCTATAGCTTGCTTATTCTTAAGAGCTTTCTGATCCTAAATTAGTTAAAAAGGAGGACCAGCCCATACCCCTGTTTACTCTCTCCTGGAATCTTTCTGTGCCCTTAGAAACCCCCAGCTGCTGGTGCCGGCTTCCGTGGAATTACAGTGCATGCTCTACCTAAGAATCAATGGATAGGATCTATGCAAAACGTCTATCCCCGAGCCTAGAACAATATTAGTCCTTTAGGTAAAAGACTGATAGAGGCCACTAAAAGTTATAAACAAGCTCATTTTGTTTGGGAGTGATTTCTCCTTGAGAAGAGTATAATGCCATCGTCTATGGTAGAAGGGCCTCATTCATAACTTGCTCATTCCTTACATGATACATTGGCCTGAGCAACCCAAACTTAACATTCCTAAGCATTTCTGAAGCAAGTAGATGGTGTGCGTTCTGAGTGGCATGTCCAGTAAGCAAAGCAGCCTACAGTTTGGGCAGCCCTTTAAAAAAAAGAACAATGTGCAGGGTATAGCTAGGTGGAGGAGTGCTGACAGATTATTAGTGCAGCACAGGGAAAATGTGTATGTGGGTGCATCCTTCCTGGAAGGTAATTTGGCAGTAGGTGGCTAACGTCTTAAATGTACGTATTCTTCTCACGAGTAATTTTACTTTCGGGAATTTATCGAAGAAAATAACCAGAGAGAGAAAAAAAAATGTATCTGCAAGTGTGTTCCAAAGGATGAAACCTGAAAACATCCTGAACGTCCCCCAAAAGGGACTGAAGAAGGAAATTCTGGCTTGGAGTCATTAGATACCAGGTTATAAAAGTATATTAAGTGCCATTTTCACAATAGGTGTTTAAGCGAAAAGGGCAGGTTATAAAACAATGTGTTCAGTATATTTTGTCAAAAAATAAACATGAATGCATATTTACGTGCACAAATATACCCATACTTGTATAAGTAGTATTCCCCACGATCACTGTAAGACACCTACCAGGACACGTGGTAATTGATCGTGATGGTAGATTGTCTTTGCTTTGTATTTTCACCTTTTCTGTTTCCTCCAAATACTTTGAAATGAACATAGGTACCTAATAGAAACAGAAAAAAAACAAAACAAAACCAAAAACAGGGGCGCAGCAGAATCAGAAGCAGCAGCCCTCCTCCGCTTTCCTGCAACCTCTTCTCACCGACAGATATGGTCCATCCAAGACGGGGGTTAGAAATATCCCGTGTGTAGTGTCCAGTCTTTATGGAATACTGTGGCCCGTGGGGCTCCGAGCAGGCCGTGTCAGCCCCACCGCAGGGCTTATTTCCAGGCGACCCTACAAAGGATTTGCTTCCCCACCGGTTTGTACAACAAATAACATGTGACGCATCACAGAAAGGAGGCCGTGAGCCCAAGCGCTTGGCACAGATCTTGGGAGGGCAGCATATGTGTGTAGACAAATCGCAGGCATTGGACCGGGAACAGACCCTAATCGGGCAGGAAAAGGCTCTTGCCCTGGGAGCCCATCAGCTCAACAGCAGTCACACTAGGGCTGACGAGGTAAGCAGATCTGTCAGTCCTTCCTGCTGCCGATGTTTCTGGTCAACCTGGTTCCCTGCTGCCGCTGACTCGGGGCTGTGTGTGTGTCAGACCCAGCTCCTTCACCTTCTGCCCGCCTCTGTGCCTGGGGTCCCTCCCGTGGGGGACTGCTGTTGAAACCTGTGGCCACACCACAACCAGACAGTAGTGGTCCCTGGATGAGAACAGAGCAGCTGACGTTAATGGCTTGGAAACACATAGGATGGACTTAATTCTCCTAGCCGGGCTTTCTGAGAGTTGCTACTTTTTAGCCCTATTTGTAGAAGAGACTAAGTCTTGGACGGGGTCAGTGAGCCCCACGGGCCAGAGTCCCATCCCTTCCCTCCCTCCCCACTGCCCCTGGCCAAGTCCAGTGAGAATGCCATGAGGGGGAATCTGGGCCAGATTTGCATACAGTAGGGAACCCTGGGCTTAGGAATCCCAGGGTTAGCTTTATGGGGATATAATTCATTTTTCCTCCCAAATACTTTTATTTTTTTAGTGTTACAAGATGCATTGTTCATGCTCCACACCCAGCGCTCCATGCAATACGTGCCCTCCTCAATACCCACCACCAGGCTCGCCCAACCCCCACCCTCTCCCCTCCATAAAACTTAGCAAGTCTAGAATCCAGCAGTTTCTAGTGTATTTATAGTCAGGGCACCGTCATCACATGCTTTGTCTTTCCTTCTTTTCACCTGTAGGTACCTTAGATCAAAAAACAGCTCCTTTAGGGCAACCCAGGGGATGCGAATCTTGCTGGGCTTTGGGTCTACAGAAATGGTTGCATTCATCCCCGTTCCTCTTCTCAGTCCCTGATGCAGGGACCCTTCCTCCCTCCTCCCATGCAGCACGTCTCTGAGGGCTGTAGCCAACTCATACCTGGAAATTTCCCTTCTCACACTAAATCTTTTCCTCCTTCACTTCCTGATGCCCTTTCCTGGGGGACTTCCCTCAGCCCACCCTCTCCTGATGCGTGTTAGGATTGGATCTCTGCTCCTCTCAGCCTCAGCACCTGGGAGCTGGGAGAAGAGTGGTGAGGGAGGCGTACCTGTTTCCTGGCCTCGCAGCGCTTACCTTCTGGCAGCAGAGAGAGACGTTAAGCAGCTAACACGGAATTCAGTATTTCAGCACAAGTGTGACCAGGCTGCCAAGGGAAGACAAGGGTCTGTCAGGAGATTCTCTCCGAGTATCTATCTGAGATGTGCCCTTGGAGGAAGTGGCCTTTGATTGGAGTTCTGAGGGGGGACCTGGAAATAGCCAAAGGGAGATAGGGCCACATGGGGGTGGGGCGGGGCACGTGTACTGACCCCTCACACCTGCTCATCCTCTTTGCTCAGGGCTTCCCACTCCCTATGGGGCTTAATCCAGGATGCTCCCAACTCTGCTGAAGCTCTGAACCCCAAAATCAACCCCAAATGAGCAGTCAGCCATGCATGCAGGGGGCCCTTGGGAAGGCTTCAGCACGGCTAATCAAAAATGATTTATGTCCACTTGTATTTCTTTTAACTTTTAATAAAAAATAATCAAGAGCTGTTCTCTAGAGACTGCCAGAGAGGTACAAATGTGGTCTTAAGAGAATCAGTGAGTCAGGTTTGAGTTTCCAGACGTTGTGCCGTGGAAGCAATATGCCTTGAAGTGAAAAGCATACTCATTTACAAATGAACGGTGAGAATTTCACCTAAATATTTTCTAGCCAGGAAAGAAGGCTCCCAGGATTCTGTGTTAAAGCATCTCCTGTGAAACAGGCATCCTGTCGGTTGCACATCCTTTCCCTTTCGTGAGAGACAGCACCGTTTCCACTTTGACCAATCACAATCAATTACAAGCCTGCGTGCCCTCTCAGAAATAATGACAGCCATTTTTGCAGGCTATGTCTTATCTCTTTGTGCAGGGAATAATGCCATGACATAGGAGCAGAGGGGAGGGGGGCTGGCAGAACGGCGTGGCCATTAGAGATGCCTCTGGAGCTAGAACAAAGTAGCGTGAAAACAGCAGACTCTCCGTGGCGTCAGGTGCTTCTCTGCTTCCTCTCGAGGTAGCTCCTGAAGACAGGTCTTGCCTGGGCTGGGAGGATGTATGGGTGCTGGGGTCAGAAATACGAAAGTGTGGGTATTTGCAGCCCCCTCTTCTTGCAAGTGACGTAAAAAAAATAAAAGGGCAGCTAAGGAAAGGTGAAATTTGAGTTGCTTTAAAAGAGAATGAAGCAGATGAAAGAGGAAAAAGATAAACAAGAGATTTCAAAGGAAGCTATTGCCGCGAAGGGAGAGGCAGGAGTATAAAAGGGGTTGAAGCAGGACCACCGCTTAGGTTTCACAGTGCCTTCATTCAGTGGAGAACATGTGTCATTCCCCACGGCCCCACCCCCGTCCTGCATGGCTGAGTTGGACAAAGGTTCGCCTTCTGGGCAGAAGCATCCTCGTGCTTAGAGCTTGGCGGGCAGGCAAAGCCTCTGGGCAAAGAAAACAGATAAGCTTCCTCCGTGCACTCTGGGAGCTGGCGGGTGGGGACTCTGGTTTGCCAGGAGAGCCTGAGCTGCCTCTGAATGGCACACCAGTGGCCGGCCAGCTGTGGGGCAGAGACCAGTTGCTCAGCTACAGGAAATGGCCTGGATTTAACAATGTTGCCATTCATGTGTTCTGCCGTATGGTTTGACTCCTTACTTTCCATTGAGGGACTTAAGACGGCAGTAACCTTCACGTCTTAGAAACCCAGGACAAAGTGAGCCTCAGCGGGACTCGGGAACTTGTTAGAAATGCAGGTCATCTAGCCTCACCCCTGACTGACCGAATCACCCTCCAAGTGATTCAAGTGCCTGCTGACTTTTGAGAACCACTGCTCTAGACTCGTGAAGTTGGATTAAGAAAACTTCTCCTGAACTCAGTAGCCTGTCAGGTATGCCATTGCTTAATAACGGACTCAGAGTCTGGTGGGCAAAAATGGGGGAAGGTGCTTGGGCAATGCGTCTTCACGTAGATAGTTCTGACTTAGAGACCACTGAGGTTTCCAGAAAGCGAGGCATCTGGGCTTCTGTCACAGAATCTCCTAAACTGTTTTCTCTGGAGCCCTTGTTTCCTGCAAGATGGCAGTTGCTGTTCTTTGAATAAGCAAAGTAAGCTCCTGGACCACTGCACGCTCTGCCCACCCCTCACAGAATCCTGGTGTAACTGTGCACGGTCCTATAGGGGTGGCACTTGGAAAAGGCATCATAAGGCCTCAGTCCCTGGAGTCAGATTCCCTGGGTCCACATGCTGATTCAGTCACTCAGCAAAGTCCTATAAGGACTTGCTTCTGCCCAAGTGGTTGGTTCTGACTCACTGAGTCAGAATCTGCCTTTTTAAGGAGATTCCCCAGGGGATTTGTATGTACAGTAGGTTGAGGGGTGCCATTCATAAGGTGCGATGCTTGACCTATTTCTGCCTCAGTTTCCTCATTTGTATAATAGGAGTAATAATAGGGCTTCTGTCATGCTTTATGGTGCGTTGAGAAGCACCTGGATGGTTTGTTAAACCCCGACGGGCTCCATCCCTCGTGATCCTGATTTAGTAGGTTTAGGGTGGGCCCCAGAATTTGCGTTTCTCATAGGCTCCCCAGGGGCTGCTCAGTAGTGGGTGTGCAGACCACACTTTGAGAACCAGTGTTCTGGATCATTCTAAGAGCACAGCTCTCTCTCGGCTGATCCTGTTGTCCTCCACGAAGCCTGCTGCTTTAATACTCAAGTTGATACTTGCCCCTTTTAGCCATTTTGTTGGAATTTTAACCCAGCCTGTAAATTCCTTTGGGCAGAAATTACACCTTCCACACTCCCTACTCTCTCATTTTGTGTTTTGTTGAATAATGAGGACATTTCCACTGTTGTTAATAATAGAATAGGGAAGGGGAAAAACTCCGATTGCCCACCCCAATTAACAGTGTCTACATATGGATATCGGCCCTGGGATTCTCCTTAAAATGTGCATTTCCAGCAGCTTTCCAGGTGATGCTCGTGGTCCAGGAAGCCCTCTCTGAGAAGCACTTTCATAGAGATTGTTAACGGATTAGGTGCATTCTGTCACGTAAGCCAGTTAACACAGTGCCTGGCATAGGTTTCCGACTCAAAAATGTTAATGTGACTTTTACTTAATAAATGCTCGGACAAATCCTGTTACATTGAATGAGATATTTATCAAACTCACTGAGTTATGCAACTCTACTCATGGGAGATATATTGATTTTGGGGGGAAGCCGTGTGTCACTGCATGGGTGCTCAAGCTTTCCACATAGTGTTCAGTGGGGTCCTTTCCCAGCCTGGTCCCCCCCACCCCCGCTCCCGGGGTCAGCTGGGGTCAGCTCTGGTATGCTTCAGGCTCCTGAGGTCCCAGGAGTCAGACCGAAGCTGCACTGTGTCAACCGCATCTCTCCGCAGTGGCTCCTCACTGTCCCTCATGCCCCTTCTGAGGGCACTTGGTAGGTCACCCTGTCTCAGACGCTGCTTCTAGGGAACCCGGCTCTGTCAGTGCCCACTGGGGATTTGTCCAGTTGGCTCCAGATACACAGGGGCTGGAAGAGGACTCCATTTTAGCATAACAGATATAGGTCTGAAAGAAAGGAAATATGCCTGAAATTTCAGAGGAAGGACATACTTAGATGTAAAACAACTTTACAGGCACCAAAAGAAAATTTTCAGCGTACAGGAGTGGTGACTCGGGGACCTGATAGATTCTTCCGCAGACTCCCATATGCATCATCCACGTCATGCTTCTGTCTGGCTTTTCCCAAGACTTTGACTTCTCTTCACTATCCTCCTCCTCTTTCCCAGCATCCTAGCATTTGTATCCCGTGCATGTACATGGCACCTGGCGCCTTGTTTACGAGCATTTATTTTTCTACCTTGTCTCTGGGCTGTGGTCCACTTCCGGCTCCTGACACCCTGCCTGCTCCACCCTCCCTGGGCCCCCTCAAACCTGCTCAGTTGCCTGTGAGCCTGAATTTCATGAGTCTGTTCCCGCTTGGTGAAACCTCCCCCCGTTTTCTCCCCTTGCATGTTCCTTCCTTCTCGTGTCTGGGGCTGAGACCATGGTTGGAACCTGAGCTGCTCACACAGTCCCTCTGCTTAACTTTCTTCTCCCCATTGCCGCGGCGTTCTGGGAGCTGAGCCTGTCACCGGGCCTGGTCTCCTGAATCTCTTCTGTTCTCGGTTCCTCAGTTGCTGCTCATTTGCCTTGACCTTTAGCATCTACTTGCCTTTCCGTCTGGGCTCATCTCTCTCATTTGACCTTCATCTCTCCTTGCCGGTGGTCCACTGCAGTGCCATTTGCTATCATGGCTCTCGGCTCTCCTGCCCATTCCTGTCCTGCTGTTGCCTGCTCCCAATATGACAAGTGTGATTATCAAAAGGCCTATTTTCCAGAGATTTTATAAGACAACCTGCAATTTCCTATCCTTCGATGGGAGAAAGCTTGGTGGCTCAGGAACTAAAGAGAAAAATGTGAGTGATTCAGGGGGGGATGTATTACTCCTCTCTGGTTCTCCTGGAATGTGACATCATTTAAGAAGAAAAGCAAGTAATACTGGAGGTCACATCAAAATAAAAACTTTTTAAAGATTTTATTTACTTAACGAAGACAGAGAACGTGCACATGCATGAGCAGGGGAAGCAGGAGAAAGAGGGGAGGGAGAAGCAGGCTCCCCGCTGAGCAGGGAACCCGATGCGGGGCTTGATCCCAGAACCCTGGGATCATGACCTGAGCCGAAGGCAGATGCTTAACCGACTGAGCCACCCAGGTTCCCAATAAAATTTAAACTAAGTGTGAAAAACGAATGTTTTGCACTTAACTGGCTCTTTGCTATTTGTTAGTTTCTTATGGCTGATGTAACAAATTAGACTTAGTGGCTTAAAACAACACAAATTTAATGCCTTGCAGTGGTGGGGATCAGAGGTCAGAAATGATCTTACAGGGTTAGATCGAGGTGCTGGCCAGGCTGCATTCCTTGTAGGGGCTCTAGCAGAGAATTCACTCCCCTTTTCCAGCTTCTGGAAGCTGTCTGCGTTCTTTGGTTCTGGCTTCTTTCTCCATCTTCAAGCCATCCGTCATATCACTCTGACCTCTGCTTCTGTCACCACATGTCCCGTCTCTGACTCCGACCCTTCTCTGTCTCTCTCACACGAGGCCTGTGGTGATTACATGGGGCCCACCTACGTCATCCAGGATCATCTCCAAATCTGCCGATCCTGAGCTTAATCAACATCTTCAAAGTCCCTCTTGCCACGGAAGGTGACATACGTAGTCCCAAGTTGCAGGGATTAGCCTATGGACATTGTAGAGGGCTATTATCCCTACCCCACTTTTCATGGTTAATTTCATGGTTAATTTGGAGAGCTCAGCTCTCCAGAATATGCCGTGATGGGCTAGATGGTCTGTACTCCTTCTCATTGATGTGTCACGAGAACCTCATCAAGTGGGCACATCTGTTAGAAGTGTAAGGAAACCAAAGCTGAGAGAAATGAAATCAGGGCCCAGGGATGCACGTATTGGGCATTTGTGTGCATTTGTTTTATTATCATTCCCTGTCCCATCTTGCCCTAGCTCCCAGCCCGGCCTCTCTCAAGTATCTAGCCTCCTGGGAGCTCCACTGTGACCACTGGGGGACCAGCCACATCCAGGAGAGATGTGGTCTGGGCTTTGAAAGCAGTTGTAGATGAGGTGTTTTATGCCAGATTGGTTTATTTATCAGCACATTAGTGGTTTTTTTTTCTGCCTAGATTTTTATATACTTCTTTATCCTTAATTTCCAGTATGTTTGTGAAGTAGAACACATACCTCAGTTGTCGTGGTTCTCATGAATTTTGTCGGGTGAATGGTAGGCCATTTTGGTCTGAGGAGTTAGGTCTTGTTTTCATCCAGGCAAGTGAGCTGATGTGACTTGGGTTAGGATTTGTGTTCCATTCCCCCAGCGACGATTGTCAGGCAAACCAGTTACTTATCTCCTACATTGTCTGATCTCTGTTTTCTTCCTCAATTTGCCTCCTTCCTGTCTTTTATTGGTGCCTTCTTGGCGATCTGGGTTATTTTCTCAAGCTGTTTGCCCCGGTCGGTGCTTTTCTGCAGTGTTGATTCTGCCGTTCACTTCTAGTGCCATTTTGAATCCTGCAAATGGTGCCCTTGTTTGTTTCCCATAATTCTTTTGAGGTTTATTTTCTTTCTTTTTGCTTTTCCTTATCCACTCACCTCTTAGCTGATGGTCTTTAGGGTTCGTGTGCTGGCACTGTGCTAGGTGTCTTTCTTATCTCCCAGATTTCTTGGCTGTCCAAAGGATTGGTCTGAGGAGAAGCCCTGTGTCTCATGAGCTGTGGCCGGGACATTAGGGATTTTTGCTTATTTCCCCCTGCACAACTGTCCTTCCTCTACTCCTGTCTTTGCTTTTTTTTTTTTTTTCTTTTTTCTTTTTTGGCCCCCAGCTAAGAAATCGGTGGCATATAGGTAGCTCTTGGCCACATGGGTTGACCACTGTCTTCCACATGTGGGAGTGAGTGTGCTAGAGGAGGTGAGGGCTGGGGAACAGTTACCCCACATTAGAGCAACATGTGGTATCTTTGGGCCAAGTGCTGACACCCAGTGGCCTGCATTCTAATCAGATAGGCATTTCCTTTATTTCCTTTATTCTTTTCGAGTATAAAAGCAATGTTGGAGGCGGAAAGTCTAGAGAATGCCAAAAGTAAAAAGAAAAACTATCCTCTCCGATCTCCCTGTGCAGTCCGGAGCAAGTCACACAGAGGCCTTGGCTTCTCCGTGTTTCTTGGCTGTTTGCCCCCTGCCTTCCCCTGCTGTTCCATCTCATTTGCTTGGGGGCAGCTGAGCATAGGAACTCTACCCCCTCTCTCGTGTCCCAGTCCCGATCCCCCACTGATGGGAGCATGGATGGATGAAAACAGGTCGTGTGTGTGCTGGAGGTGTTTGCCGTGGACAGGAAGGGATGAAGATTGCATCATGGAAGTTTCCAGGTGTGGGAAGCTCCTAAATGCTAAGGTTTCCCAAAATCCAAGTAGATAGTGAAAGCACTCGATTTTACTTTCGGAAACAAAATAAAGGCAGGGAGGATAGGGTCTCAGTGAAAAGGTGCTTGACCCGAAGTCGGGAAAGCTGGACAAGGGACTTCCTTGCTCTGCATATTTACTGAGCCACGCTGACATTTGGATTCTGCTAAGAAGAGCAGCGGGAGGGAGGATTAAAAGGGAGATGCAGGGTCTGGCTCATCGGAGGTGCTTACGAAACAGTCACTCAGGCTGCATCTGCAGACATGTGGCTTCCCAGTTGTCGTAACTTGCTGCTGCTATGGGAGGGGCTCATTCAAACTCAGAATATCACACCTGAGAATCAGCATAGCACAGACGAAAATGCGTGTGCATTTACTTTGATCCCAGAAACGTTTTGCAAGTCGGGAAGTTGGGCACAGTGCCAGAGATGCACAGGGAGGGGCTAAAGGATGCCCTGTGAGAGCTCCAAGTCTAGTCTACAGGGAGAAATGTGTAGGCAAAAAACCCTAAACAACAACAACAAAACCACTAGAGAGTGAAGAGCTTCTAGAAGGTGTTGTGACAGGCCAACTTACTGGAGATAGTGATGTGCTGAGCCTGAGTTTTTTAAGGGTGAGGGACTGTCCCTAGGCAGACAGAAGGTTCCAGGCCAAGGACAAAGCAAATGCCGAGGAGGAGGAGAGGTGCTGGGAAGCCCCCATCCACACCATACCTGGGGACAGATGCGTCCCTGTAGAGTAGACTCAGGGCCTTTGGGTGGGGTGTCACGGCACCAGCCATGGGGCTGGAGGCCAGGCTGGTTATTGTCGCTTCATGGGTTATATTTTCAGTAGCCTGAGTCTGCCCCAGGGGAACCTTGTGGGTTCTGTTTAAGAGATGAAGGAAGATGGGCGGCAGCTCAGGGCTACAATGCCAGCCTCTAGCTCAGGCCACGCAAGGAACCAAGGTGTCGGGAGGAGGCCTGTGCCCTCTCTTCTTACCATCAGGCACTGCTCTCCTGAATCCGCTCGCTAGCAAAGTTTATTTTGGGGTCCAGTCACTCGCAAAAGCCAGCCACAGATAGATACTCCTTATTATGGAAAGCCGTGGCCCCGGGGACATGGGGACAGACAGAACTTCTGAGCTGGGGGGTTCCCTGGGGGCCGTAGGATGATGTGATTTCTCCCCCCCCACTCTGTCCTGCAGCAATGGAACGGCAGGGACACGGCCCTCATGGTCACCCGCGTGGTCAACCACCGACGCTTTTCAGCCACGGTCAGCGTGGCCGACACTGCCCAGCGGAGCGTGAGCAAGTACCGCTGTGTGATCCGGTCGGACGGTGGCTCTGGTGTGTCCAACTACGCCGAGCTCATTGTGAAAGGTGAGTGGCCCTCCCGTGGGGCTGGTTTCGGGCCCACCCTCAGAGGCTAGGAGGAATCCAGGCGCCTTTTCTCTGCTGCTGCTGCTCCTGCTGGTCAGTCGAAGCACACACCCTTTCCAGGCCCCCCTTCCCACCCTGCAGAGAGAGGGGGGAGTTACTATAAAATCACGCACGTTGCATTGTTAGTCCAAGTTCAGTCTTAGTATAGGGCCCGCCTGTGCACGCCGCTGGGGTCCCCAACACAGACGGCGTCTCCAGATCTGGCTTTATTTTGTGTTTAAAGTTTGAATGAACCAACGTCCTTGCGTTTCGGTGGTGGTCTACTGCCGGGTTCGGAGAGTACAATTGTTTCTGAGAGTTGGGTTGTTTTTTTTTTTTTTAAACTTGATTTAATAACAATATTTTGAAAGGGCTTTTGAAATACATAACTCCCCACCCCCACCCC
>CM053610.1:13318130-13339320 GCA_028646535.1 Procyon lotor
AGCCCCACTGCCTTCCGGACTCTGGGGCCGCCCCAGGGAAGGCTGTCCTGGGGAGTGGGCACTGCAGCCCATAGCGGGCAGCCCACCCGCAGCTGGCTTGCTAGCTGCCTCGCAGCTTGGCAGGATTGGGTTCAAATCCCAGGTTTCTGTGTGTTTCTAGAGTGACCCCTTTTCTCCTCTGCATCTCAGTGTCCTCATCTAATATACAGACAGTAATCCTTTCTTTGCAAGACTAGCATGTGGATTTAATAATAAAAATAGTAACAAGAGAGCATTGATTGAGCACATGCATATTAGGCGTTGACCTAAATGCCTTGTGTTTACTTATTTAATGCTCACAGCAGTTCCCTGAGATCCAGTCTTCCCTTGGCTGTGCGTACGTGTGAAGACACTGAAGCTCAGAGAAGTGGTGACTTGCTGAAGTCACTCACTTAGCAAGTGTCAGAGGCAGGATTTGAGCTCAGGCCCTTTGAGTCTGACAGGCATGCTTTCCACCCACCTCCGATGATAGATTTGCAAAACTGTTCAAATTTGACATGGGCCCAAGGAACATCTGGTGTGTGATGAGACTGTCTCTTAGGTATTCATTCTTTAAACCGTGCTGTCCAATATGGCAGCCACTGGCCATATGTAGCCCTTTAAATTCAAATTAATTAAATTAATTATTAATTTAAATTAATTAAAATTAAAGTTAAAATTTCTCTTTATCAGTCACAAGAGCTGCACGTGCCTAATAGGAACTATGTGGGACACGGTGGTTATAGAGGTTATAACATCTCTGTTATTCCAGAACTTTCTGTTGGACCATGTCGCCATGGATGAGGACAGAGAGCCCTGAGTTTGGCCAGAGAACAGACAGGCAGACCCAAAGTATCTCTGAGGGTCTTAGGAGGGACTTTGAGGAGGATTCCAACTCCCAGCTAGGATGGAGAAGATGGAATTTACTAGCATTACCCTCGAGGAGGAGGTCCTTGAGTAGCCCATTTAGAATAGAAGCACAAGTCTCAGGACGTCTTGATGGGCTGTCAAAGGGAAGGGAAGAGGCTGTTTCAAGGGGTAGAAGGGTCAGGTGTTAACATGCAGTGCCTTTGGCAGCCCAGAGGCTGTCTGTGAGCTGCCCCAGTGGTGTTGATGGTGTGGGCAGCGGCCACTGGGGTGAGTATGAGGCTGTGGAGACAGCGGGTCTAGAGGATTCTTGTTTGAGACCAGTAGTATTGCATTAGGTGGGTAGCTTATTGGAAATGGAGAATTTTGCCCCCACCCCCAGACCTCCTGAATTGGAATCTGGATTTTTGCCAAGTCCGTCAGGGGATTGCTGGAGCCAGTAACCTTTGGGGAGCACTGCTCTAGGGCGTGGGTGGGTGTTTCTGGACAGGGGCCAAGGCTGACGGGAATTACCAGTTGGCAAGTGCTGCTGGAGCGGTGGGGCACGGATTCCCAGTGGATGAGGAGGGGTGCGTACGAGAGGGCGACAGCTTGGAGGAAGTGACGGGCCAGTGGGCCTGGGTGGTGACGAAGGCGAGCAGTGTGTGATGCTGTAAGGCAGGGAGGAAGCGATAGAGAGGAGACCTAGGAATGCCAGGGCATCGGTGTTCTTTGGAGAAGCTGCTCCCCTGGAGCATCAGGCCAGACACCCAATGTGGTTCCTGTCAGGGAAGTGGCAGCAGAGGCGGAAGGGTGGGTCTGTGGGTAGGTGTTCATCGAGTGGCTCACTGACCGACCTGTGGGTGGGCGGGCCAGTGGGCTGGCTGGAGGGGGTGTCTGTGAAATTAGGACATGGATGTGAGAGAGGCACCTGTGTGTGTGAGAAGGGGTGTGAGTACATGTGGGGGTGTGTGTGTGTGCTCGCACGTGCATACACATTCACAGGGGTACGTGGCACCAGGAGGGCCCTGGGAAAAGGCCAGGACCTTGACTCTGCCCCTGGTTCATGGTAGGAATGAGCTGGGAACCCCACTGCTCTGTCAGTCCTGGGTCCCCAAAGAGCCCACAGATCCCACAGGTCTTCCACCCTCACACCCCAGACTGAACCGACTGACCCTCTTCCCTCTGCAGCTTCTCTGTGTCCCTCTCTCAGCCTTGCCGTCCACCCGCCGTTCAGCTCCCCAGCACCAGAGCACACCAGCACCATTGCCCGCTCATTCCTGGCACCGGCCCCCACTTCTGCCTGCACCCTGCTGAGGACCTCCGAGCTGCCCTCCTGCTCGGCCTCCCATTGACCAATCTCAGCTCCAACTCCCCAGCATGGGCTCCCCTCCACACACCCTTGTCCCCACCTCTTGGGGGCTCCCTCCTGCCTCAGAGATGCATTTCAGCCTCCTGAGCCCTACTTCGGCCATCAGTTGTCTGCCCTTTCCAAGCACACCCCCTCCCTGTCCAGGCCTACATAACCTTAGTTCTTGAAATTGCTCTGGAGGTGCAGACTCCCTGACTTGGTGTGTGTGTCAGACCCTGCCACTCTGTCCTGGAGGAATGCTGCCCATCGAGAAGTAACGCTGAGTTCTGTCCCCACAGTGCCTTTGACACTCTTTTCATTTGACATTTGTCACATTTTGTCAGCAGGGCATTGACTTGGCTGTCCTCTCATACAGACTGCGGGCTCTGGGCATCTGGGCAGGCTGGACACTGACAAAGTCTCTCCTGCTCACTCCATTCATCAGGGTTACCAAGCCCCAGCTCCCGTGCACAAGGATTTTAAGTGCACTAGGTAGGGAGCATAATTCTCAATGTGGTCAATGGAGCAGCAACATCAGGACCACCTGGGAACTTGTGAGGGATTCAAATTCTTGAGCCCCGACCCAGACCTACTGAATCCGAAAGTTTAGGGATGAGGAATCTGTCCCTTGGCCAAGCCGCCCGGGAGATTCTGATGTATGCTCCCACTGCAGACTCACTGGCTTAGGGGAGTTGCCGTAACAAATCTGAAAATGTCTAGTGGTTAAAACGGGAGAGAAGCAAACTCCCTACTTGTGAAATATCTAAGGTGGGTGCTCTTCTCTGGATGGTGACTTGGGAGGACCCAGGCTCTGTCTTCTGTCAGCTGCCTTCACCGTGTGGCTTCTGAAGTCACCCTGTTCTTCTGCGTCAGATTTTTGAAGAGAAAAGTTCATCTTCTGATGTTAGGGCTGTTTCTGTTGGTCGGATGGACCCAGCCTGAAGGCGGTGCATATTTTCCCTGCATCACCATTGGCCAGAATTGCATGACTGCACCTAAGAGCAGGGGAGACAGGGAGTGCCGGCCACCATGTGCCAAGGAAGAAAGGGACACAGGCCTGTGAACGTTGGGACAGCCTCTGCCAAGTGAGATGGTCTCTATTCATTTATGAGAGAACATCTGAGCCCCTGCCTGGCGCCCGGCCCAGGGCTCGCCTATGGCAGCCTGAGAGGGGAGGCCCCCCAGTCGCTGGGATAAATCACTTACTTGAGACAGCAGGGCTGGATGAGCCCTGAACAAAGCCCACGACGCAGGAGCCAGACGGATGAAGGGCTGCTCCCCACTCACTGGAAGTCTTTGTGACTTAGGGGCCCTCTGTAGTGGAGTCAGGGTGTGTGGGGGGGTCTCTTCCTTATGGTTGGTTCTCCTGTGTGAGACACTATACTGTGGTATTTGTAACGTTAAATAAGAAAGACCGTGGACGAGGGAAGCTATGCTTAGGGAGGTTAAGTGGCTTGTCCAGGTTGTACAGCTGGTTAACTGCAGATGGGGGAGTAGAATCTAAGGCTTACGACCCTAAAGGCTGAGATTTTCACCTACACTTTGATATCTGTACCAGAGTGAATTTCTTCTAGAGGCTTCTTCTCTAGATCAGCCTGAGGATCATAGAACTCAGAGCTGGAAGGAAGCCCCGAGGCCATTTTGCCCAATCCTGTTATCAAAAGCTTTGCCCATTTCTACTTCTACCTTAAGAATTTCTGCTTTATGGAAGGAATCCAGGCATAACAGCCCTTGCAGCATCCGGATGTCTGCCTCTCTCTCGGGGTCTCTTCCTGCCTGGGGAGATGCTCTCAGCTCTCTGCTGATGCCTGGCGTCTCCACCTATTACTCCAGCTCGAAGGCCTGTGCTTTCTGCTCTGTGTGCACCGGGACCTAAATATCCTGAGCTCAAGTCTACACGACATCCTCCAACCCTGTGTGTGCCCCACTCACCGGTCATTTGGGGGGGGATCCATGGAGACCCCTGAGACACCAGGGTAATCACCCGCAGGGTTCTCTCTTAACACACGCTCCTGAGATCTCTCGAAGTGCTAAGTCTTTCTTTGCTGATCAAAGTCACATTAGGAGTGAGGCTTCATTTTGGTTAAAATTAGATTAAAGGGATTTTAAAAAAAAAGTTAGGTTGGATTTTATGAAGATGCCCTTTTCCATGGAAAGCAGTTTTCTCCTAAATGGAAAAAAAAAATCAAAATAAATGAAATCTTTTCTTGATCATCTTCGTTAAAAAAAAAAAAAAAATCAGAGTCTTAAATATTTCTACCATCTGTTCCCTATTATTCCTGAAACTTTGTGTTGAGTACCTGGGGGATGGGAGAGACCCAAAGGGCCATCAAAATTGTTTTAAGTAATTAAAGCTGATAAAATTTGTAAGTTTTTATCTAATCTCTGGATGATTTGATTGGAGTCAACCAGATGTAAAAATGCCTGCGACAAATTATTCTGTGCCTATACGGCATGCAGTTTTGACAAAATATCTTGAAAACAGCTGCTAAGTATGAGATCTGGGGATTTGACAGTGCAGAAGGACAATTCTGTGTACTCAGGAAGGCTTGGAGAAAATCCAAGAGAACTTTGGTCCTAAGAATGAATTGTGCTTGTGTGAAGAGCCATATTTTGGGAATGGGGAGGCCCGCGGTATCTACAGCTAAGATCTTTCTCTGTGTGAGGAGCAGGCTGTAGGCACATTTGTCCTGGGGACATCTGAGCATTAGTCAGCCTTTTCTTTCTCTTGACCCCCTTTCTTTTGGGAAAGCTCTTACTCAAGACCAAACTCCGGTGTCTGTTCCTTCATTAGACCCTCTGTAATTCCCACAGCAGTTTGTATGTGTGCATGGCACCCGTCTCACCGTACTGGGCTACAGTGACCCTCTCTTCCTCCACTACTGGCTCTGCCACTTTTGTCCACGTGACCTTGAACTAATCCCCTAACTTTTCAAGCCTTTGTATTTAGGTACGTAAAACAGGAGTAGTGACTTTTACCTCCCAGTCCTGCTGACAGGTACATAGGATATGACGCATTCATCACTGGGGTAAAGCCCACAGTCTGGTATGATGGAAATGATCAGTAAAGGTAAACTCCCTTTTCCTTCCTCATTGGCCATCCTCAAAGAGTATGACCTCCTCTAGGGGAAGAACTGCTTCTTATTCCCCTCATCACACAGGAGGTGTTGAGTATGTGCTTGTCAAAAGTGAATGAGTGAATGAATGAGCCATTAAGTGGATGAATGAGGTTCGTTATTTTCCGCAATATCTCTGACACCTGCGCTGATTGTCCCAAAGATGGCATCTTCCCCAGAGGCACGGCGGTGTGTCCTGGAGGCCTTGGTAGGGGTGATCCCTTTCACTGCAGCGTCTGTGCCTTCCTGTGTCTGTCTCCACATCTGATTTTGAGTCAGAGCAACAGGTGTGGCTGTGGTGGTGGGGCCTGTCCATCCTGCTTCCTCTTTGTGATATCCAGGGACTTTCCCCTTCTGGCTCTTTCTGCTTGGCCTATAAACTTGTCCCTGTGACCCCCACCCTGAGAACTAACCCCTTGCTTCATGGGCACATGCAAAGATCATGATGATTAGAGTAGTGACCTCTCACTGTTTACTAGACACTTTACATGTGTTATCTCATTTACTTCCTACAGCACCCTTTAATGCAGCTACTACTCTATGGCCCATTATTGTTGAAGAAACTGAGGCTCAGAGAGGAGAAATAAATGGCCCAGGGACCACAACTACAGAGCTAAATTATCCTTGGTTTCTGGCCAAGGTTTTTGAGAGAAGTGGCCAACTTCCTTGACCACTCTTCTTTGCCTCCCAGTTGGGATTGGGCTTCCATAACTGATGTCTCTTGGTTTCCTGCCTGTTTCTCCAGCTTAACCTTTCTGTCCCAGTCACAGATTTGTGTTTCCATACCTTTCCTTCCCTTCAATGTGGTATCCCCCCAGAGTGCTGCTCACATATCCCTTCATGCTCCATGTTCTCCCTCTTACGCTATCCAGTCTCATTATTTTAATTATGACCAGGAAAACTGATGACTCCTACACCCATATCTCTTGCTCAGACAGTTCCAGTGAACTCCCAATTAATTAGCTGCCAGAGATGTTCCTGTGGAGGGCCCCAGGCACCTCAAGTTCAAGATGTTCTTCCCAATTCTTTGATTTCCATTAATGGCCCTGCCTTTCATTTCATCACTAACACCAGAAAGAAACCTGAGAGCCACCTTAGGTAACTACCTCTTCCTCAACCCTTCCCCACTCCATCCCACATGTAACCCATCAAAATGGACCTGCCAGTTTACCTAAATGTTTCTTGATTATATCTCTTCTCTCTCATTGTCATTATCACTGCATCCACTCCTGTCCGTTCTCAACTGGACTCTTCGTGGCTTTCTTCAAGGCAGAGACCTGGACTTTCAGTTTGGAGAAGGGCACAGATAATAACTGAGAACCCTGATACAAACACCCTGATCAAGACATAGATGATAACCAGCACCACAGAAACCTTCCTTGTGTCCCTTCCAAGTCATTAATTCACCCCAAAGGTGTAATTTATAGAGTAGTTTTTCCTGTTTTTGAATTTTATATAAATAGAATCATAAAGTCTATAGTTTTTGTCTTCTTTCTTCCATTCATGTTACAACGAATATACCAAAACATGTCCATTCTACTACTGACATCTGTGTTGTTTCCCATTTTAACCATAATGGACTGTGCTACTGTGAACATATGTATGTGTTTTCTTGTGATATTGGGCACAATCTCTCTTGGGTGTATAACTAGCACTGGAATTGTTTTTTGGGTCAAATACATATTGCCAGGTAGTATTCTAATGTGACCTGATAGTAGTTGTCAATATATTAATATTGACCATTCTGGTAGGTGTATGGTAATATACTACTCGTTGTGAATTTTAGATTTCCATTATATTGTTGACTAATGAAGTTGAGCACTTTTACACACATATATTTTTTTGACTATTTATTTATTTTTAAAGATTTTATTTATTTATTTGAGAAAAGAGCACACAAGCCAGGAGAGTGGCAGGAGGAGAGGGAGAAGCAGGCTTCCTGCTGTGCAGGGAGCATGATGTGGGTTTCAGTCCCAGGACCCTGGGATCATGACCTGAGCCAAAGACAGACAGTTAACTGACTGAGCTACCTAGGTGCCCCCCTCCTTTTTTTTATGACAGTATAGATAATGTATTTTGTGAATTGCCTATTAAGATATTTTGCTTTTTTTTTTTTTTAAATGATGTATCTTACCAATTTGCAGGAATTGTTTGTGTTTATTTGATAGAAGTATTTGTCTAATGTGTGTATTATGTATTTATCATAACTGTTCTCTCCCATTCTGTGGCCTGCCTTTTTGTTTAATTAATAGTGTGTGTTGTTGAATAACTATATTAATTTTATTTTTTTAAAGATTTTATTTATTTATTTGATAGAAAGAGATCTACAAGTAGGCAGAGAGGCAGGCAGAGGGAGAGGGGGAAGCAGGTTCCCTGCTGAGCAGAGAGCCCCATGTGGGGCTCAATCCCAGGACCCTGAGCTGAAGGCAGAGGCTTTAACCCAAGTGCCCCTAAATATATTAATTTTAATGAAGCCCAATTATCTTTTCATTTTTTTTTTACCATGTTTAAGAAATACTTGTGTTCTATACTATCAAAAATCACTGTCCTATATTATCTTTTAGAAGCTGTATTATTCTACATTTTAGATGTAGGTCAGTGTAGGTCCTCTAAAATTGATTTTTCTTTACAAGGTGTTCTATAAAGATTAGGGTTTGTTTTACCAGTATGAATGCCAATTGACCTAGTACCATTATTAGAAATTTTTCCTCGATTCATTGCTGTTAAACCTTCATGATGCACCGGGTGTCCATAAATGTATGGGTCCATTTCTGGATTCAATGTTCTTTTCTGTTGGTCTATTCATCTTGTCATTATTTTGCTACCTCATTGTCTAGATTACTGAGGCTTCATCAAAAAGTCTTAACTTTGCTTTTTATATAACAACGACAACAATGATGACAACAAATAGCAATTATTTATTTGCTCTTGTGTCTGTGAGTTAACCAGAGGTTGGCTGATCCCACCTGGGTTCATCAATACAGCTCTAGTTAAGCTGTGAGTCCTCACAGCTCAGATCACTGCTCCGTTTTCATTCTGGGACTTAGACTGGAGAAATCAGCTCCCTAAGTGGAGGTAATGACAGATGCACCACTTCACAGGCACTTAAAAAATAGACTTTATTATTTTTTAGAAGAGTTTTGGGTTCACAGCAGAATTGAAGGGAAGTATAGAGAGTTCCTATAAGCCCCTGGTCAATATATGTGCCCTTATTTATCAGAATTGTTTTCACTCTTCTAGGTTCTTTGTATTCCATATAAATTTCAGTAAATATACCAATTTTAAGAAGACTTTTGTGGTTCTGACCAAAATATACACTGTGTCTCTAGAGCAATAGGAGAATCTACCACTTAATAAAATTGAATATTTTAATCTGTGAATATGGAATATCTCTTGATTCATTTTTTAAATTTTAGATCATTTTTCAACAATACTTTAAAAATGCCTTTATTTTTGGTTGCCTTTTTTGGTGACATTAGTTCTTTAAATACTAATTTCAGCCCATTCTCTCAGCTCTGTCTCTCTCAGGTGCCAAAGATACATATGTTAGACCACTGGATGTCCCACAGGTTACCGAGTCTCTTTATTTTTCAATCATTTTTGCTGTGTTGTTCAGATATCTATTTATCTGTTTTCCCATTCAGCGACCCTCTCTTCTACAGTATCTGAGCTGTTGCTAAGCCCAGAGTAAACTTTTTGTTTTACTTAAGGTAACTTTCAGTTACAGAATTCAAATTTTTACTTTCCATTCCTCTGCTGTGATTCCTGTCTGTCCTTCCCTCCAAATTTCCTTTAACACCCTTAGCGTATTTGTAATAGTACTTTTAAAGTTCTTGTCGTAGATTCTAACATTAGAATCATCTTGAGGTCTGTTACTTGACTGTGTGGGCTTTTTTTTCTTCGTGATTCTTCTTATAACAACTGTGGCTGATAGGCTGTAGATAGACTGATTATGTCAGTTTGCTTTCCAAGGGCATTGAATTTTATCCTGTCAGGCACTTAAATTACTGGCATATCCTCCTGAGACTGTCAGGATTGTTTTTTCTTTGTTGAGATGGATCTGTTTCAGTGTCATCAGTCAGCTTAATGTGGAGTCCTTACTTTCAGATGTGAAACTCACTATTTGACTTGTTCTTTCTAGGGTCTTAACTGAATCTCCACTGCAGCTAGACCACGATTCCAGTATTGCTCAACCTTGTACAACCTTTGGTATTTCTGTTCATCTCTCAGTCCTGTATTAACTATTCTCTTCTGCACCTTCCAGAGTCTTGCCTTGCATATGTGTAGGCCAACAACCATCCACAGATTGGCATTGGAATCTTCACATGTGCTCTACCCTGCCTTACAAATTTCAGCCACTCTGGCAGCTGCCCAAACTCCAATGCTACCTTCTCAATTCAGCAAGACCACTATGCTCTGATTGGGCTCCACTTCCCAGTACTCTGGGATCTAGAACCATCCCTATCCCCACCAGGACATTTGTGCCTATCTGAGGTGTTTCCAGAGGATGTTTATTAGAGTCAGAAACTTTGTATCAGGTAATAGTCTAAAGTTCCTTCTAGGATGTAATCTTGCCTTTTCTCCATCCCATGTAATTCTTAGAACTCTAGAATGATAAAGCTGAGAGCAAGATGACCCAAGGCATCTCCTATTCCATAGCCCTTGTTGAACCAGTGGAGAAACTGAGGCCCTAAGAGGGTAGAGTGCTCATCCAACTCTCTTATTATTAACTCAGGGAATTATGACTCTGTCTAGATCCTTGTTCTGCTTACTCCTTTCCATAGCTCTTTCTCTTATACTTAAATGCTTTTTTTTCCTCCCCAAAATTGTAAAGAAAATGTTAGAGAGTCTAACAGTTGCATTTTAGGTATATGGTAAAAGTTCCGAAGAATAGGGAGTGGTAGGAAGGCAGAGAGTACAATGCATTTTAGGAAGAGAGAGAGTTTGTCCATGAGAAGTGTTTGGGTAATGGGGTCCAGGAAGAAGATACTTGAGGTTTTCAATCTTCAGAATGTGCGCTCAAGAATTTTCTTGTTTCTTATTTAACTGTTGGCTAGTGGCAGTGAAAAAAATTTTTTCTAATGTTATTCCTTATTTTTTTTTTAGAGGGAATATATTTAACTGGTCCCAAACTCAAAAGACACAAAAGAATATACACTGAAAATTTGTCCTTCTACCTCTTATCTCAGTCACACATTTCTCTTCCCTAGAAATTATCAGTGTTACTGTTTTCTTGTGGATCTTTCCAGAGGTATTTTATGTGTGGTTTAATCAAATTCCTATTCTTTTTCTTACATAAATTGTAGCATATTACACAAGCTCTTTTGAGTCTTACTTTTTCTTCTGCTTAATGTGTCTTGGGTATCTTTCTGTGTCAGTGGACATAAAGAGCTTCCTTTTTTTTTTCTGATAGCTCCAGGGTGTTCCATTGTATGGATGTACCATCATTTATTGAACTGGTTGCTGTGGGTGAGCATTTGGATTGCTTCCAGTCTTTTGCTTTCAGACACTACTGCAATGAATAACCCTGTGCAGACGTCATTTCATTATGCAAACATATCTTTAGTGTAATTTTCAAGGCCTGGGGTTGCTGAACATTTTTAACTTTGATAGATATTGCCAAATTATTCTCTGTAGGGGTTGTGTGCTATTTCACATGCCTATCAGTGATGTGTGTGAGTTGGCATCAGTTTTGATTGTTGTATTTTCAAGCTGGAAATCACCTTATGTAGTACTTTTTCTTTTCACCTGGAGCTACAGATAGAAATACAGAGCTCAGATGACCATGGTCATTCTAGTAGTCATTTGCAGGGGTGGGCCTGAAACCTGGTGCCATTACTGCTCAGCCTGAATGGTCTGCAGGACCCCAGGATGCCCAGATGTGGACTATTCTTGGAGAATCATGCCATCTCACTGTGCATTCTCAGTTCATTAGAGAAGTACAGAGAACCTGACTCTTAGTACTTAAAGCTCTCAGTAGAGGCCACTTTTCTAGGCTTAAAAAAAAGGGTTAATTTATCCACCGGCAAATCAGCTATGGCCTAGGAAAAACTAAGCTGACATCCAGGCTGGGCAGAATGCACAATTAGATCCTGCAGGATTTGGTGAAAAGGGGCCGTCTTGGCACCTGAGTGATAGCCCGCTCTCCAGGGAGAAGAGAGATGTCATTCAGAGTCTTTAACTAATGAAATCCTTATTTCAGTCAAAATGCCCTCGCCTCGCACAGAGTGTCTCCCACATCATCTGTGACTCATTTGTCCAGGTAAAGAGAAGCACACTATGCCCCTCATGTTGAAGGGCCTCTTGTCAACATCCTGCCTCCACTTAAGTGAAATGATGACTTACCTAGGCATCAGGGAGTAGAGGAATGTCTGCCCAGTCGATCTGAATCATGCGCTCTGGAGTCAGGCCTCCCGAACTTAAATTTCAGTCCTGTCATTAGGACTTAACAGGTACATGAACTTGAGCCAACTATCTCATCTCTCAGCTTCCTTTTACCCACTTGTAAAAGGGGGAGGGTAGCATTAATCCTACTCAATAAGATGTACTAGGTAATGCTGCAGTAACAAACAGCCCCACATTTCAGATGTGGGTTTATGTTTTATTCACGTTACTTGGCCATTGGAGGTCGATGGGGGCTTTTCTCTACACTTGTCCTCTTCTCTGAGACCCACGATGATAGAGCAGTCACCATCTGCAGCCATGCTGGTGACTGTGACAGAGGGAAAGAGGATGTGAGGAGTTGTGCACTGGCTCTTAAAGCTTCCGTCTGAACCTTGTAAGTGAGAGAACTATGGAGTGTGCCAACCACCTTTGGCCCTTATCACAGATATGATTTGAGCCATAAGGACAGATGTCTCTTTTGCTTCCCCTTGGGCAGGGAGGTGAATGAGAGCAGGGAGGGCTTATATGGAATTTCCAGAGAAAAGAGCCATTTTGTGACTCTTTGATGATATATTAATCTAACTAAAAAATACCTCTCTCCTGTGGAATTTTATGAAATCTTGGCTCTTTTATGGCCCTCTCTTTCAAGTTGCTTGAACTCTTGGGAGGCTGAGCTCACTGTAAAACCTTATACTGATTTGTTCTTTATGGGCTGGAGGCAAGAAAAATCTTGTTCTTTTATAATTTTTTAAATTCTTAAAATTATATAAGAAGACTAAAGGCTGCTTTGAATCTCACTCAATCTTATCACCCTAACCCACCCAAAGTCTCTGGTTTTTGGGGTTTTGTTTGTTTGTTCCTGTTTTAGTTTTTGTTTTTAGTTCACATGTATGTGTTTGGCAGAGATGTGGTCAGATGAGAATAGCTTACCATGTTTATTTCACATATTTTTAGGTTAATGTTAACATTACCCATATTTTGTGTGTTCCTTTATGGCCTTCGACATATTTCTCTTGAACAGCTGTGGACAGCGAGCGTACCTTTCTGTGTTGGGTTTCTGCTGCTGCATAATAAATTACCACAAGCTTGGCAACTTCAGGACAATGAGTGGGTATCTCAGAGTTCTGCAGATTGGAAGCCTGGGCCACAAGGTAGCACAAGGCTGAAATCAAGGTCTTAGGGGGCAGAATTCTTATTTGGGAAAAGATCTGTTTCCCAACTCATTTCTGCTGTTGGTTGAATTTGGTTCCTTGTGGTGGTAGATGGCAAGTCTGCATTTCTTTGCTGGCTCTCCGCCGGGGGCCCCTCAACTTTTAGAGGCCACCTGCATTTGTTGTCATGTGGCTTCTTCCATCTTCAAAGCCAACGTTGGAGAATTGCCTTTACACCCAAACCCTCTTGCACTTCAAACTCCTTCACCAGGAAGAACATCATCTCTTTTAAGGGCTCATCTCAATAGGTTGGGTCTACTCACGGTAATCTCCCATTCTTAGAGTCACAAGTGCCATGTGACATCACCTGCTCACCACCCAAGAAATACAGCATACTAACACCAGGGAATGTGAGTGCTTGGAATCCTTCCTACCACACCACCTCCCGTTACAGGTGTATTCCACTTGCTAGGGCTGCTGCAGCAAAGCACTGAGGCCTGGGTATGGTAAAATGGCAGAAACCCGTGCTCTCTCAGTTCTGGAGGCTAGAAGTCTGAAGGTGAGGTGTTGGTGAGGCTGTGCTCCATCTGGAACCTGTGTGAGGATGCCTCATTGCCTCTCTTCAGTTTCTTTCTGCCCTAGCGACCTTGGCAGTGCTTCAGGTTGTAGAACTATTGCTCCAGTCCTCCATCTTTAGATAGTGTTCTCCATGTCTCATTACATCTTCACAGGGCTGTCTTCTAGGGACACCAGTCATATTGGATGAGGGCTCACTCTACTCCAGTATGACCATTCATCTTAACTCATTACATCTGCAAGAACCCTATTCCTAATTAAGGTGACAGTCTGAGCTACTGGAGGTTAGGACTTCAGAATGGCCTTTTGGAGGGACACAATTCCACCTATAACAGTGATTTCTTTAACTGTATTTTTAGGCCATTTCAAGATTCTGTATGGTAGATAATCTTGTAATGGTTATTGTTGACTAAAATAGTTTCATTCTTCATTGTTTCCTTCTGGTGCCATTCTTGGAATGAGATCTCTGCACAGAAATTCCTTACAATAGATGAAGAGGGGACCCAATTTCTTAAGACGACTGTGTAGCAGGTACTGGGGTGGATATGCAACCGTGTGTTTTTATCATATCTTTCCAGATATTAGCAACATCTTGTAAGTGAAGAAGCTCTAATACAGAAAGAAACTTGGCTAAAATGTACGTATCTAGTGTATTTGTCAGTCAGGGCCCAGCAAGAAAAGCACAAACTCTAGATATTTGAAATAGAAGGGATTTAATGTAGGGAATTGGTTACAGGGTGAGCCAACTCAGAGAGGAACCATGACCAGAAGCTCTTACCACCCCAAGGATGGATGGTCCCAAGACAGAGACAATATTATTGGGGTTCGGGGTTCTGGGTTACTATGAAGAAGCTAGAACTCTGATGGAGACTCCAGCAGGGGCTGGGGGTGTGACACAAGCCCCTGCCTGAGTCAGAGGGAGGTGGGAGGGAGGGAGAGATCCAGGCATGTGTATACCCTGAAATACATACCGATACACATGCTCTGGACTCTTCCTTCCTTTCTGCCCTCCAGTTTCCTCTAAGCGCATCTAACTGGTCAAATCAGATGCCTACTAACAACAGGAGCCTGGGAAACTTGTTCTTACCCCACGCCTCTCCAACCCAACCCCTCCCTATTATGCATAGCAGAGCAAGGTCATGGGATCTATCTGATGATAAATGACCTAAGATCATCCTAGTTAAGAGCAGTAAGAATAATGATAATAGCATAATCATATTAATAGCTAGAATTTACTATAGGTGGATTATGACTATATGCTAGCCACTGCAGAAATTCTCAACTTATATTTTCTCATTTCATCCTTGTAATAACTCCATGAGTTACATACTCTTAAACTCCTATTTTATAGTTGGGTAAACCAAGTCTCAGAGAGGTTAAACACTTTGCCCGAAGTCATACAATTAATAAGTAGAATCTGGATTCATATCTAGTTCTGTCTGACTTCCCAGCTTTGTTCAAATGTTGGCGACATTGAATTAAAATATTTGTATATTTAATACATAACTAAAGGCAGGATAGACATAAAGTGAGATTGTGAATACCAGACTTGGTTCCCAGAAGACACCCTGGTTATGAACCCATGAGCTGCTTGGGCCTCCAGTGAACTTGGAGCAACAACCGCCTGTCCCCAGTCATAGTTTATTCCCTGGTTGCGTCCCAGCCTTGAGTGTTCGAGTGTCCAAGCAGCTTGGAAGAGTGTGTAGCCAGGACAGGAGCCAGGGTTGCCGTGAGGATTGCATTGAGTGAGGTAAGGTAACGAGGAAGTGCTTTGTGAATCACGGAGCACTCTGTGAATGACAAGTGATGCTGTTACAACAGACCAAAGCCTTCATGTTCCAAGGGGCTTTGATTTGCACATTATCATTTTGGCTTTTATTTTGAATATGGTTTTAAATACGGCAGTAATTGAATAGCAAAGTCTTCCTTCAGTGCGGGGGAAAAACAAACCCGAATGGCCAGTGTGCAGACCTTCTCTTCTGCTTCAGCCCCTGCCCTGGACACCGCACACCCCTTTCCTGCAAAGAGCTTTGCACTTGGCGAGGGAGGGTCACAGAGGGTAAACGTAATTAGAGTTCATGGTGACGTGCGCCACAATCAGTGTATGTGCAGCATGGAGAAGTGATGGAGAGCAGGGAGGATTTGCTGACTATCTGGAGCCAGAGAAGTCTTCCTGAACTCGGTCTCCAGGAGGGTGGAGGGAGGGGCTTTCCAGGTAACAGGCTCTGCACACGGCAGGTGCAAAGGACTGCAATGCTTTATCGCGTTGGGGCAGAAGGTAGGACGGGGAGGTGGGGGTGGACTCATCTGCAGGGCCTGATCATGGAGAGCATTCTGTATTGGGCCAAGGAAGTGGAACCTTTTTTTTTTTGAGGTGTCAGTGCCCTCCATCTGCAGGGTGCTCTGTGATTTACAGCAAACATACTTGTAGTTGACAAGTTGGGTTTGTGACTCGCTGCAGGGAGCGAGAGTGCACACCACGGAGAGCCTTGGGGAGTCTCATTAAGAAGGTGTTAGAAGGACTTACTATAGAATTTGGGCTTTGGTTGGATGATTGTGTTGGGGGGGGGAAGGTCTGAGGGAGCGGGCGTTGGCGTAGACTGAAATCTGTTAGGAAGGAGGGACGGTTCTATGATTGGATATTTGAAGACATTTAATCTAGATGGAGATAACACTAGAGCAGGATGAAAGAAGTAATTGGTAGAGACGCGGCAGCCTCACATGAGCCACGAGAGGGGGATGTGTGTTTTCTGGTTTGCACAGTGGCCTTGTTTTTTTTGTCTTCCTTAGAAAAATTGTGAAGCAGTCTTGTTCTGCTTCACTTCTTCATGGTCCCAGGAAGCTGGCCTGGTTTTGGAGTTGTGTGAGATTGGTTAAGCCAACCCGAGAACAAAATGGCCTGGCTAGGAGTGCCGGAACAGCTTCCAGCAGCCTGATGTCCTAGCTGATGGTCCCAGCCCAGCTCCTGGGTGTCAGGGCTGCTCTGCTCTTTCTGGTAAGGCAGTAGGGGGCCCCAGGGAACAGGGCAGGTCGAGGTCTCAGCTGCTTTGGCATAGCTCCTCAGGAGGACGTGGCTTCTCTAGGGCCAACCCTTCCTCACATTCACTGTGACTCAGGATGAATTGCATCCCTCTTTGAGACCAGCTTTTCCCTCTAGTGGGTGAAAGGAGTGAGGCTGGATGGTCTCTGGGCTTCCTTCCCCCAAGAGCTGAGATCTCATGATCCTGTTTCTAAGAAATCAGTGATGCCTGGGCTGTAGTGAGAGGAGCAGAGCCCGGAGTGGCAGCTGGACTGTGAGGGCACGTTGCTGGGCCCACTGCAACGGGACACAGCTCTCCTTGCACAGCCAAGACCACTTTGAGGTTGGGGTGGTGCAGTGAGGGTGGCGGAGATGTGCCCTTTGCCTCTTCACTTCCATTCATCCCATTCCTGGTAATAATTTCTACTCTCTTCTCCCCTTCCCTTCCCATCCATTCCTGCCCTGCCCTGCCCTTTCTTTCTCTCTCTCTTTCTCTCTTTTTTTTTTTTCTCTTAATCAGTAAGGGAATTTATTGGTTTATGGAAATGAGCAGTCAGAGAACAGGTCTCCTAGGCTTTCAGCGTGGGCTGATTAGAGGTTCAAACAATGATTCCATGCATTTCAGCTTCTTGCTCTCTTCCGGTCTCTCCCTTATATTTTCGGCTCTGCTTCCGTCATGTTTCCATTCTCTGGCCCCACGTGGTTAGACAAAGGTTGCAGAGGTGCTAATCCCACCTTTCTCTCTTGACGGGTGAGCAAATGACTTCTGATCACCAGTGGGCAGATCTGGGTCATCTGCCTCATCCCGAACCATCCCTGAGCCACGGAGGTAGGAGCCTGGATATGCTGATTGAATTTAAAGTGCATCAGAAGATGCATTCAGCCACACTGAACTGGGGCCCACTCCTGGTGCTGACGGCAGGTCTGATCACAAGCCATATGGGCTGGCTGTGGGGAAGAGGTCTCCAAGGAAAATTCGGCATAGTGCTTCACCGGAAGCACTGTGAGTCCCATTTGAGAAGCCAAACTAAAACTTGGGGTTGCCCTCCTCTGGGATACTCAGGGAAATAGAAATTGTGGTTGGCAGATCCTTAGACACTCTGAGATGCCCATCAAGCCCACGCTGCCTCTGTGTTTCTCAGGGTCCTTGACTAAACATGGCCTTGCTCTCTCCTGGTCTACAGTCCCTCTGCTGTTCGATGGGGATGGAACAGTGCTCTCTAGGAGCCCGGCTTTGTAGGGCTGTGTGTCTCTACCCTCCCATCCAAGGGCTTTGTGTTCATTACAGGACACAGGACAGTCCTCCCAAAGGGGTGGGAAGCCCTCTGTTCACAGAGACACTGCAGACTGGATCTGTGTAGGGTCCATGTGTTAGGGGAGCTCTCATCAGGTCAAGAACAGAGAACACACTCAGGACTCTGCAAACAAAGGAATTTTTTACCAGTCTCTTAAAGCTTTTTCTGGTAAGGTGTAGCTTGCCTTCCTTCTTCCTTGCAACCTTGGACCCTTTCTGCTGCTTCATCACTATTTGCCTTGATCCCTGAGGATGGTTGTGGGAACGACACACTGAGAAGATGAACGGCACCTTGTGCATCCAGCAACACGGATACTCTCAAGACAGCTCACAGAATAGCTGCCAGACAAGGGCGGGATTCTAGAGTCACAAATAGTGTAAGGCAAGGCAACTACGTTCAGAGCTCAGCAGCACTCCAGAGGAGGGTGGGAGCATCCTGATGGGGATGCCATGGACCTGGACTGGTGGGAAAAGAAAGCAGCGGGCCGATGTGGGAGATTGGAGTCCCAGCACCGGTGGCAAGTGTGGTGGCTACACAGGAAGTTCTGGGACTGGCCGAGGGTTGGGGTGTGGGAGCCCCAGTGATGTGGAGCTGCACACACACTCCCATTGCACTTTGTAGCTCAGTGGCGTTGAGCATCTCTCTCTGAATCTCCAGGTCCACATCTGTAAAGTTGGGGAGAAGGTCCTCCAAGGTCTCTGGCCTGGGTCCCTCACATCCTTCTCTGTGGACCCCACATTCTCTGGTCTTTGCAGGACTCTTCCCTCCTACTCTGCCTCGACCTTTGTGGATATAGCTCCAGAGCCTTGAATTCACCGTGGCTGGCCCGGGGAGGTGACTGTGGCTCTTGCCTTTTTCTACCCCAACCCCACATCCTCTGGTTCCTTCTGGGGACTGTCTTCTCCCCATTGCCTTTGCTCATTGAGCTCTGTGAGGGTGAGCAAGTTCTAGAGACTCAATGAAGGGTAGTTTCTGAGCCTCAGATCTGGATTGAAAGGGGTCCTGCTCTTAGACCCACCCTGACATTTTCTGAGGAGCATCACTGAATATCCCACAGCAGCCCCCATCAGGACTGACTGATCCAACAGCCTGTGGGTTACGAACGCCTCCTGTTACAACAGCAACCTTCCCTGCCTCATTCTGATTCCGGTTTGGATAATTTACCTTGCAGCTCCAGGATTTTCTCCGGCATGAGCAGGGATGACTCACATTATTGCCCTAAAACCCCATGGAAATGTATCGCCACTCACCTCCTTCCCAGTGTGATAAATCTGATTATTACTTGTAGATGGCCACTCGTGGTGGTGCAGGGGTTTAAAATGCACTGAAAGATTCATTCAGCTAAATCGAAGCTGTCAGGTGGATCGCCGGAGGGACTTCTCGTTGCAGACACAAGTTGTGTTACGTCGGCTGTAGCCTTGTGGCGGCTTTCACATGGCCGCTAGGAAATACATCCATTAATCAGTACAGACCGCCCCGAATCACACTGCTAGGCTGTGCGCTCCTTGAAGGCACAGGGTATGTCTTGGTCCCTCGCTTGCCTCTTAGTGCCTGGTGTAATATGCCCTAGATAATTGATTCTATTTTGTTTTTTTCATTTTAACACTACATTCTTAAAAAAAAAATAGAATTGCCAGTTATCACAGCTGGACCTCAGAGATCCCCTCTTACAGTCCCTAGGTGAGAGTCCTGAGGCCCAGAGAGGGACAGTGATAGCTCCCAGGTCACACAGCCAGACTCCATGAGAAAGCTGGACATGAAGCCTGCCTCCTGACACTCAGCCCAGGCCTCTGGTTCTCTTTTGTGCTTTTCTTGGCAGCTCTTGTCAAAGAAGGATGCTAGGAATTCCATTCGGCCTTTATTCTAGTGTTTTACGGTCTCTTCTGAGTAATAAGGTCGGCTTGTTTAATAAGTTCAGCTTCAAAGTAGGTCAGGGATTTTATTTCTGTGCATGGGCCATTAGCATTCTTAAGTGAGAACACATTTTTTTTTTTTTTTAACTGAGAAAATATCCTTTCTGTAGATGAGACGCTCCACGTCTGCCTGTTTCCTAAGCTGTGTCAGATCCTTTTATACCGCAAAGCCACTGTGAGGGGGCCCTGCAGCTTCTCAGTGGAGGCTGAGGCCGGATGCAAGGGTCTGGGAGGGGACCACGTGAGGTCTGAGCCAGGAGGGCAAGGTGATTTCCGAAGCCTTCTCAAGCTAGGGGTCACATTGAAATGAGGTTTGTGTTGTGTGTTGTCGGACTTAATTCTCTGAAAAACCCCAAGCACTTGTTTTAGAGGGTTGAACTTGATGTCCAGAAATCTCTCGAATCTCTTGGGACTCACGTGCCTCCCTAGATCCGGTCACCCAGTGGCCAAGCTGGTGGAAGGGAGTCAGGGTCCAGCTCTTGCTGCTGCTGTCAGGGAGAAGGATCAGGGTGTGCCCAGCCCAGAGCTGGGGAGGGGGAGAAGGGCGACATGACACCTCATCTATTTAGGGCTGCTCCTGAGGGTAATATCAATTTTACATTTTTAGCAATGACCTGAATTGTTTCATGAGCTCACTCCTTAGTCAATTGGCTTTAACCTAAATGGGGCTGCTAACACAGTAGAAGAAAAATGGTTTCTATTGACAATTCCTGCTTGAGGTGCCGTGTTTGACTCTGCGAAGGCTGCAGGAGCCTGACTGGGCTATATCCCCGCCTTGCGGCGACTCTGGCAGGGAAGTAAACAGCCAGCAACGCAGGCCATGGTGGGCTGATTAGGCCCCTGGCAGCATTTTCCACACATCAATCTGTTCCGTGCCCACTTTCACATTTTCTTTCCCTTATCTAGTCTCTTATTTAACACTTCTGCTTAAAAAAAAATGTACTTTCCTTGATCTTTCAAATGAGAATTCATATCATTATAGTCATTATATTACTATAGTGAAAGGAAGTCTGGTAGGTTTCCAATGCAAGCTAAAGTACGTCTTCGACTGTTACAGTAATTTATGGATCAGCACCCACTGCTTTGCCCCTGATTTAATCACATGTGTATCACTGGTGTGTACCACACTTTGGAACATGTCAGGGAGGCTTTCCAAAGCAGGTGAAATATCAGCGGGGCCTTGAAGGATGGAACTGTCTGAGCCAGTGGGTGCCGACCATGGTTAATCTTAGTGATTCTGTGCATATACATGGAGTGTCTTAGTACACAAGTAAGAGGTGATGTCACAGCCCCTTGGGACTGTGCTCTCTACTGATATTTAGGTAGTTGGCCAAGAAAACCTCATGAGATTAGATTTCTCCACCATCTCCTCCTTTCACTGCTTCGATTTTGTGCATTAAACTTCACAATCATGAGTAAGTTATTGGCTTCCTCTCTGCAGGGCTCTCTGTAAGCATTAGAACTCCTCCAAGCCAAGAGGACACAGGTGAGGAAGGCCTTTCACTCCCCTCATTCATTCAT
>CM053610.1:13339820-13393377 GCA_028646535.1 Procyon lotor
TTTTTTTTTTTTATTTGACAGAGAGAAAGATCACAAGCAGGCAGAGAGGCAGGCAGAGAGAGGGGGGAAGCAGGCTCCCTGCTGAGCAGAGAGCCCGATGTGGGGCTCGATCCCAGGACCCTGAGATCATGACCTGAGTCGAAGGCAGAGGTTTTAACCCACTGAGCCACTCAGGTGCCCCGAAAGTGTCTTTCTGTCAGCTGTGCAAATGCACCACAGTTTAGCTGTGGCTGTGAAGTCCTTGAGCTATGAAACATCCTCTTAAAACCTTGTGTGTGTGTTATATTATTAGGGTTGGGAGCTACCCCCTCCACCATAAGGCTGCCTGGGCCCCTAATCCTGGCTTCTTGAATTACTAGTTGCTCAACATCAGGCACGTTACTTAATCTGCATCTCTTTCTTCTTTATTTTTTTTTAAAGATTTTATTTATTAGAGTGAGAGAGTACATGCACATGGGGGGGGGGGGGGACAAGGAGAGGAGGGGCAGACTCCTGCGGAGCAGGGAGCCTGATGTCAGGCTCCGTCCCAGGACCCTGAGATCATGTCCTGAGCTGAAGGCAGATGTTTAACCGACTGAGCCACCCAGGCAACCCCCCTGCCTGCTTTTTCTTTTTAAAAAATGTGAATCATAATAGTACCTACCCCTAGCGTTGCTGTGACAATTAAACAAGTAAATATTCTAAGTCACTAAGAACAGTGACAGGTGCGTACAATTTTGCAGTACGTGTTAGCTGGCGCTGCTGTCATTTGGGATTATTGCTACTATTTTCATCAACTTCCCCGTTACATCACAGTGTTTCAAATCGGAATGCTGAAGTCTGAGAACTGATTGCTTAGTCTTTTTTGTTTTGATCGAGATCTGTTTTTAAAACTTGAGATGTTTGTGGGAACTTGTCTTGTGTTTCAAAATAGTACCAGTTTGTGCTTAATTTCAAGTCTCATCATTGATTTTGCCTGAAGCCCACCATGTTCTTCATCCTCTGCAAACTCAGATCTTCATTTATTTCAAAGAAATTTTCTTTGGCTATGTCTTTGATTATTGTTTGTTCCATTGTATTTGATGTCTTCTCCCCAAGCACTTACAACTCATAGCATGAATATCCACTCCCCATTCTCTGTAACGTTCTCCTTCTTGCTCTCTTCTGTCTCTTCATGGTGACCCCAACCAACCTCTTATTTTGGGAAAACTTACCAAAAATTTTCTTTTGAATAAGACATCCAATATTTATTGAACATTGTCTCTCTGTTGGGCGGGTACAAAGACTAATTCTGGTTGGGCCGTACTGGTAAGTTAGTGTTGTGTCTGCTTGGGTCTTCTGCTCAGGGACCTCAGGGATCCACGCCAGGAAGGAGAAGGTGGGGTCTCCTCTTGACAACTCACAGTCAAGGTGGAGTCCATGAACATACCCACATAGCATCCCTAGAGTCCTTGGTAGAGACTTTAGATACTTTTGTTATTAGAATCATAAAACAATGTTTCATTCTGAAGATGAAAAAATAGCCTCAGAAATGGAGTGTTTTTGTCCAGGGTCACAGAGCTGGTTAGTGCTAAAGGCAGGGCAAAGAAAGATTTGGACCCTGACTCCAAGCTAGTTTTCCTTGCTTTTTGATCCTTAACACATTATTTTGTGAAACAGTCTTGCATGCCAGTCAGTAGAGTATCTAACAAGTACAATGCTTTGAGCATCCACTGTGTGCCTAGCCCTACCATCGCACAGCTCAGCAGCCATGAAGCAGAATTGAAAAGAAAAATGGGCCTGGTTTGGTTAAAAGTAAAAGGAAAGATGTTCTAATGGAGGACCATGGCATGAGCTAACCTATGGTAGTAGGAATGATTAAATAGCGTGAGGGTCTGTGTGTCCGTTGGTGGGTAGGGAGGAGCGAGGGCTTTTCCACAGACTCTCGTGGGTCTGTAAATAGCTATGCAATTAGAAAGTTGATTAGATAGGGGGGCAGAGGGCAGTGAAAAGTGTCAGAAGCCAGGTTCCATCCACCTAAAACATGTCGAGGCTCATTTCATGTCTTAGCAACATTTAGTTTTTCTCAAAAGGTTTGATTTCTGTCTAGAGCAGACAATACATACGCACAAAGCTTGCTCTCTAGCTATTTGAAGCACTTTTGCTCTCTGTCGGAATTTCTGGGGAGTCAAACTATTACAAGTGCTCTCAGCAGGAAAAAGAAAGGCAGAATTGGTCTGGAGATTGCTGCCTGAGGATGAGGCGGAATTACATTAAGGGGTCACCTCCCCACATACATCTTGAAGGAGAGCCTAAGCAGGTCTGGGGCGGCTGCTGCCCAGGACTCGTATGTGGAAGGCTCACAGACACTTGTCCTTGAAGTGCTTTGATGCCCGGTTGGGAGGGGCCAGTGCCATCTCCCAGCTCAGCTCCCCAAAGGCTAGACTTTCTCCCTCTGGATTTGGTTCCAGACTTTGTTGATGGAGAGTGCCATCAAATATGAGACACTCATTCCTGGCTTTGCACAGTTATGGTGCAGGGTCAGATAGCAAGAGGGGCGTGGTGGTTTCATATGTGGAAAGGCTCATGGATGACAACTGGTGGGTGGAGGAACGATCTCTTCTTAGGAAAAATAGTAGGAGTTCAAGCAGCTGGTGATACTGATAGAATTATTTGGAGATAAATGATAAGGGGTTAAAGGCTCGTTCCCTCCAGATAGTCTGGGGTTCAGCTCCAGGTAAAATTTAGTGGCATTCATCCCACCTGCTGGGTCACAGACAAGTCGTATTTTGTTTGTTCGTTTCTTTATTTTCCTTAAACATAGCATTTACATATAGCAAAATACCTTTATTTGGAGCGTACAGTTTCACGAGTGTTACCCAACCCTAGTCGAGATACAGAAAATTTTTATTATCCCAGAAAGTTTTCTTAAGTCCTCTTCCAGGCAGTCACCCCACCAGAAGTATCACTGTTCTGATTTTTATTATTTAATCATCCAGATCAACATGTAGTACATATCAACACTCCCGAAAATTCTTTTGTGCCTTATCCCAATAAGTACGTGCTCCCATAGGTAACTGTAATTTTGACTTTCATCACCACAGGTCAATTTTGCCTCTTCCTGAACTTTTCATATAAATGAAATCATCATGCATTATTCTCTCCTTCTTTTGCATAACGTAATTTTGGAGTTCACCTGTGTCATACATGGCCATAGTTTGTTCCTTTTTCCTGGCTGTATGGTATTCTGTTGTATGGATGCATGTTATTTGGTAGATCCATAAAGACACACCTGGGCCTGGCTCATCCTCTAATTTCCTCCTCATCCGCTTGTGAATTACCTTCTTTTCTTCCTACTCCTCTCTCGCTCAGTCCTTGAGTGAAAGCTAAGTGTGAGCTGCTAGCAGAGGACCGTGGCCGCTATGTTTACTGCTGAGCCCTCAGTGCTCGGGACAGTGTGTGATAGATAGCAGGTGCTCAGTATCTGCAGAAGGGGTGAACTCAGGAATGTTCTGAGCACCGGGTTTTAATTGTTTCCCAGTCTGGCCCTGTGCAGCCCCTTCTCCAGCATCTCAGAACTACAGGACCCCCAAAGGCCTTCTCTCTTTGTTCATAAACTTACCGTGAATCGTAGGCCCATAGGTCACAAGCTTTCTCTGCAAGAGCTTCCATTGACCTCCAGATCAGATTAGGTCCCTTCATGGGCCTCTGAACTGCCTCTGCCCCTGCCATCATGACCTTCATTCCACTTCATCGTCATTGCTGCTTCAATCGACTGCTTCACCCTCTCTTTCTGTCGGTCCAGAGAGCCCACATTTCACTTGCACTGAGGTCCACGTGCTCAGCACTCTGCCTGGGACATGAGGAGCATAGATTACGTACTGGTTGGGGTTTCTTTTCCCAGGGAGTTCGGTCACGTTGTTCATCTCAAGATCGTAGACTAAGCCCCTTGTGAAGAGAAGGATGAATTTGAAAACATAGCCTCTGCTAGGGACTGGATGATTGTGTGTCCCTCCCTCCCTTCCTTTCTAAATTCATATGTTGAAGTCCTAACCCCGGGTTTGATGATATTAGGAGGTGGGGGTGGGTAGGGCTTTGGGAGATGGTTACGTTTAGATGAGGTCGTGTACATGGGACTCCTCTGATGGGATTAGTGCTCTTATGAGACAAGGATGAGACCAGAGATCTTTCTTTCTCTATTATGGGAGCACATAACAAGGAGGAGACAGCCTGCAAAGCAAGAAGAGGGTTTTCACCGAGAACTGAAAGGGCCAGCACCTTGATCTTGGACTTCTTAGCCTCCAGAACTGCAAGAAATAAATGTCCGTTGTTTAAGCCCCCCAATCTACAGTACTTTGTTATAGCAACCCAAACTACTAAGACAGCCTTTGTAGAAGATTTCTACTTAGGATATAGCATTTTACGGGTGGAATCATGTCTTTATCCATTAAATATTTTAGCCCAAATATGAAATCTGTGAATGAATGGTGGGTCATGGCCACGAGGACCTACACATTTACTTTGCATTGTCTCATGGAAATCTTAGCGTGTTTATTTGTACCCAAATGTTTGGGACCATGGGAGCTTGGCAGCACTAGATGTGTGGACCTAATACCATCAAGTTCCATTTCCTTACATGATTGAGCTTCCAACTTCTAGCTACTGCTATGGACTGCAGCAAAGGATGGCTTCAGGGTCCCAAATGATTGTAGGCTATTATGGGCATGTGGCCTGTCAGCAGGATCTCTGTGCTTTCCCTTTATTCTCAACGTAGCCTCTTCAGGGGTTCATGCATAGGCTTCAGAAGGGTTCGTGAATGCCTGAAATGGTGGGCATAACTCTCGGTAATAGACGTAACGAGCATTTTCCTGGGAAGAGAGGCTGGAATTTCTCACGAGATCTTTTCAAGGGCCTATGCATCCTCAAAAGTTAAAACTTACTAGGAAAGACATCCCTGAATGATCTTTCTGACTAATTACTTAAACATCTGAAGTATAAGAAGAAAAAGGAAGGAGTAGGAATGCTACTTGGGCCCTGAGTTCTGATGCCCCGTCCCTGACCGCCTCCTAGTTAGCAGGCCATGAGCCCTCCCGGGCCTTGGTTTCATTTCTGAAAACTCTGGCTGTTAGATGGCCGCCTCGATTTCTTGCACTGTCTGGTCCAATAGTTCATGTCAAAGGGGAGAACTGACAAACACAGCCTTTCTGTTCATTTGAAAAAGGGAGGTGCTTACAAAAAAAAAAAAAAATTAAAAAAAATAATAATTATGTGTCTCATTCCTACTTCTCTCTCTTTGAATCCCTCAAACTTGTGACTTCTAAAGAAGGCCTATTATAAATCAGTGGTTACTAGCAAAAGAGAAAACAAAACAATAATTTGATGGCTGCTTAGAGCCAAGTAGCTGAATGCTGTGATGTACTTCTTGATCTATTCTTGATGGGACGGAGGGAGGGAGAACCTCATTGGCTGGTCTGCACAGGGACATGCAAACCACTAAGTCATTTGAGATGGAGACATTTATTTACTCGAGGGAATGTTTGTTACAATATTGTACCTACCGTCAGAAATTTGTGAAAAGAGACCGAACATTTGGAAAGATTGATACTTTATTTTCTTTCTGGTGGTCAGCAATTTACTACTAATGCCTGAAATAGAGCAAAAACCGTGGTGTAAAGTCGATGAGAGAGAACTTAATGTGGCCACTTGCTCAGGCCCCAAAGTATTAAAGTCTGCTGCTCTTAATTCTGTCCAGGGCCAGCCTGTGAGTAATTACATTGAGCAGTTGGGCAGGGTCGTCATAGAGCTACCAAATACCACCCTTGGGGCCTCCCTGGAAACTGATGGGAACTCTGGAGAGTTGACAATGGTGAACAGAGGGTCCGTATATTTAAAATGCACAAAGGATGAGCCCAGAAATTATCTGCCTGCCAATTTAACTTCTCTACCTGGAACAAATTATCCAAAAATCAATTTGCAAACACCTTTGAGATAACAAGGCCTTGAGTAATAACCTTCATGGCTTTGTAAAGAAAAGCATCTAGCTTGACTAATCTGCTTAATTTCCTTCTCTGACCAAATGGCAGGCTATAATAGGGCGATCTGAAGTTGTCCCTTAAGATTTGCTCCAAGTCACGCTGAGAAAATATCGTCCACCTCTGTTTCATGGCAATTATTCTGTCTCTGGAGAATCTTTGTGGCTAGGTAATTAATTAAAAAGCAAACACAGAAGGAGTCTGATCTATCGTGAAGCTCTCACCTGAGTTCCAGACTGAAACCCGTACCTGCCTTACCCACCTGAAGAGCCCTGTTCTTGAGCACATCTACATTGTACTCCACTCCCAGATGCCTCCTCTCACCCTCCACTTCCTAATCCTACTCCAAGAATCACTAACTTGTTCGTATCCGTTGACAGATCCCAATTCTGGCAATTGATTCCAAAAAAAACATAGAACACGAAAAACTGGAGTCCTTAGCATGGAGATGTTCATTGCAGCATTATTTACTGTAGCAAAAGTTGGAACTACTCATGTGCCCGGCAATTTGACATTAGTGAGTGTGATTACCTGATAGGTTGTTCTGTAGCTATTTAAGATAGTGATGACAAAATCCGCTGCAACAAAAACTTACATGTGTACTATATGCTGGCTAGCTGAACATAATTTTAAAAAAAAGTAAAAGAACTTTTAAAATAAAGAGAAATTAAACAGTCTAATTTTTAAAAGATTTTTTATTTATTTGAGAGAGGCAAGGAGTGAGCGAGTGCACAAGCAAGGAGAGGGGCTGTTGTTTCTGTTTTGTTTTGTTTTGTTTTTTTTGCTATAGACAAAAATAACAAGTATATACACTTTGATTTTTAGAATATGGGCAGCTAGAAACAAACATCTTTCCAAGGGAACAGCTGGTCTGGGGAGGCATAGAGATGTGGGTTCCATCCTGCCTTACCTGCTTCATGATCTTGGTTAGGTGACTCCATTGTTTGGGTTCTTTGTTTGTTCTTATCCATCAAAATGGAGGTGGTAATGTCCCAAGATTTGCACAAAGTAATGAATGTGTGATTTCTTGGTAAATAAGGAATATAAAGTTAATGTTAATTTCTACAGCTTTGCCAGTGGGCTAAGAATTGCCAGAGAGACGACCCCCCCCCCCATAAAGGCTTGTTGAAATTCTCGTTTATTTAGCTGAAGAAATGGAGCAGCTCCTAGCTGATACAAGAAAACTCCCATGACTATTCCTTTGACCCTCTATCCCCACAGCAGCCACTGTGCCAGTGACATTCTCCCTGCTGGAGGGAACCTACTGGAGTTGAGGAAGAAGCTGAATTTTTGCTGTACCATCATCCTTTTGCTACTTAGGCTCCTCGTACTAGTTGGGGAAAACTTCCACTAACAATCTGTGTGTTGCTGGGAAAAACACATTTGTAAATCTCAGACTGTCCTGGGCTTTGAACCAGACTCCACTTCTGTAAAGGCATGTTCTCATTTGAGGATAGAAGACAGAATATTAACCCAGGCATCTTTGCTGTGTTCTAGAAAAACCATTTACCCACTATTGCCTTCTCTCTTTATTTTCTTTAAATGAAGGAGATATGGTAGGGTGGGGGAAGAAACAGTGACTCAGGTATTTACATCCAAAATCATGGAAACTCGAGTGGGATGTGACTGGAGTTCAGAGAGGGGTCTGAGCTACTGTGTGTGGATCTCTCTGGAATTCTGTCCTTGTCCGTATGTGGTTAGATTCTTCTCTACACACCACTTGGGGCTGACATCCTTTGCCGATTGCCTTTCTTCCAGAGCCTCCCACACCCATCGCCCCCCCCGAGCTGCTGGCTGTCGGGGCCACATACCTGTGGATCAAGCCAAACGCCAATTCTATCATCGGCGATGGCCCCATCATCCTGAAGGAGGTGGAATATCGCACCACCACGGGCACCTGGGCTGAGACCCACATCGTCGACTCTCCCAACTATAAGTTGTGGCATCTGGACCCTGACGTGGAGTACGAGATCCGAGTGCTGCTCACGAGACCAGGGGAGGGAGGCACGGGACCACCAGGGCCTCCCCTCACCACCAGAACCAAGTGTGCAGGTAAGAACTTCGTTTATGACTCCATTTTGAGAGGTCGGGAAGTTGGTCCCCTTCTTGGCGTTCTGTGACAGTCATCCCGAGACTCGTGTGATAGCAGTGTGCATCCTGTTGTAGAGAGCAACAGGCAGGGTCTTGGTCTTGCCTTAGAGGACCTCCAGGTCTGGTGGTAACCCCAGAGATGGCCCGGTTTTGACTGTGACTCATAGGCCACCTATATCAGGGAAATGTTCCCGGTCCTGACAGCGTTTCTAGCAGGACACTGGTTCTGTCTCTGCAAGGACTTCTGGTGTCTGCATTTGTCTGAGGCTTCCTAGTGCTGAGAGTGTCCCCTGAGGGCTCCTGGCCCTGTGTGCCTTGGAAAGGTCTTATTTGAGCTATATCCCCAAGGGCTTCTGATTCTTGTTATATATCGTGTTTGTGGTTTTAACTTTGTCTCTGAGGATCCCTTGGCTCGGCCTGTGACCCCAGTGAGCCCTTGGTTTTCACAGTTTCCCTGAGGGTTCCTGATCCTCGTACTGTCTCTGATGGGTTCCTGGTGCCAACTCTATCCTGAGTACCTCCTGGCTCTGAAAGTGTCTTTCAGTGGGCGCCGGAACTGCTTCCGTCCCTAAGAGCTTGCTGGCTCTGTATCCCTGGGAGCCTCCTGGTTCCAACCTGAGAGTCTGGACCAGGACTCTCCCTCCAAGGGTCATCTGCATTCTGTATCTCTGGAAGATCCTGGCTCAGTGTTCACTGGGGGCTTGTGGCTCTGGCCGTTTGTCTGAGGTTTTTGGATGCTGCTTAAGAGTTTGATGTCTGAGGCTGTGTCTGAGAGGGTTTTGATCCAACTGAACCACATTCCTAGGGACTCCAGGCTTCTGGAGGAGCATTGATTCAGGTTGTATCTATGACTATATCCCTGAGATGTTCCAGCTCTGACTGTAACTCAAGAAGTTAAAAGAACTCAGTGTTTTTGTTTTGTTTTTCCTTCATATCACATTGTTTATATTATCCCATTTTCCTCACCTAACCATTTGATGTAAGTACTTGTAGCTCATATATACGTGAAGAAATAGAGACCCAATATTTTAAAACTTTTTGTCCAAAGTCATAGAAGTGATCAGTGGCACAGTCAGCATTTGCATTCAGGTTTTTCTCACTCTATAATGCCATTGATCATCGGTCACAGCACAGTGAAAGCAGAGAGGTATGTGCCATCAGCATGGAATACAGGGCTTCCACACACGGGCCAGGGAAGTGGAGGCATGAGCCATTGGCTTCCACTGGGAAAAGAGTCACTGATGGCTTCTGGGTTGGGGGAAAAGCCCATCAGCACAGCGACTCCCATGGAACAAAAAAGCAAAACAAAATACAATTAGTTCTACTATAATGTGACATCCTTGTCCCTAAAAATCACTGCAGTGTGGAAGGTTATGCAGTAAAAACCATCAGGGTAATGGGAAAAAGTAGGACTGGACCACAACACTCCTACTTCACCAGTGACAGGTTTAAAAAGAGGAAAGTAAGCAAAAGTGATGGCACAGTGTGACGCATGTTGATGGCTTAGGACATCCCTACATCCCGCAGTGTACATGGGGTGTTTCCTCGAAGGGACCCCAAGTGTGCTTTGGAAGTATGTGTCCAGAAGGTTGCAGTCTGTGGGCAACAGTGGTGGTGAAGAGTGCTTTCTGAAGGTGGTGGAAAGTTGTGACACCCACCACTATGTCAATGGACGTAGCAGGTGGATGTTTGAGGTGGGTTATTCCTGTGTGGCTCCATTGAGCTGGGTGCAGTGTTCTGCTTCACTAGTGTTTTCCATACAGAATCACACAGAGCAGATGTGACATTCGTGTTATGCTCAAATTGTCCCCTAACATGTCAATCGTGTTGGAACACATTCATGTTGTCAAAACAAGAACTATAAGAGAATTGACGGTAATCATTCATAAGTACCTCCATAGTGCATCTCGACAGTATGGAACCCAAGGTTAGTGAGGGTGTCATTGCTTGGGTATATTCCTTGGAATGTTATCGAATCACTGTGATAAATGGAAATGCCATTTTCTTGATTATTTTCAAAAGCGGGCCTTTTGCAGAATTCCTTATTGAAACCCGATTATGAAACCTACTATTTTAGAAGGACATAAGATTATGTTATTAAACCAAGTAATACCTTATCTCGGCTTTGCAATTCAATATTCATCCATAAAAGTAATTGATTTGATCCTGCCAATGAGACTTTTCTCTTTCCACTGGGTAAATCTAAGAGTTTCCAGGGTTTTTGATCTTTATAAATGATACTCAAAGTACTTTAGCAGCCCCCACGGACTTATTTGCTGATGATCATATAATACATTTTGAAATTCAATCGCAAGATGATCATCACAATAAAAATTTACAGTCTATTGCAAACTGTTGCCATGACTGTGTAATGGATTTTACATGTTGAAAACACAATTGTCTGACTATCACTATAAAAATTATGAGTTGAAATGCGGTTTGTGGTTTTATATTTCAAAAAAATGTTGGTGTTTAAGTAAGTTACAGCTAAAATCTTAAATAAACCACATTTTACAAAATGTGTCATCAAGAACATAATCTTGTTTCCCACATTGCCACTGATGGTAGAATGTTCTCTGCCTCATAATTAATTTTTAAGTGGATTTCGGGGCTGGTATCCATTTGTGGATGCTGTTTATTGGGGTTGGTACTCTGAGTCCCCCCCTTTCCTTTTTCTATTATTAATCACACTGGAAATGTACTCATTATTTTGTAAAACAGCAAATGAGAGAATGTGGAGTGTGGAAGGTGTAATTTCTGCCCAGAGGAATTTACAGGCTCAGTTAAGATTCCAGCAAAACAGCAAAAAGGGTAGAACATAAACATAAAGTCGAATATTGAAATAGCATGCTTCATGGAAAAAAACCAGGTTGCTGTGGAAAGGCAGTGCTCTTAAAGTGGTCTGGAGCACTGGTTCTCAATGCTGGACCAGCAGCGTCAGCATAACTGGGGGACTCATTAGAAATGCAAATTCTCAGACCCCATGCCCTGACCGAATGATTCGGGAATTCTCAGAGTGGAGCCCAGAAATCTGTCCTTGAAGGAGCCCTCTGAGTGTTGCTGAGGCACACTCACACTGCAGAACAGCTGGCATGCCATGCCACACCAGCATGCCACTTTGCTGGGGTGCCGTTATATTGATCCTTAAGGCAGCTCAAAGAGATAGACAGGAGGAAGACTAAGGCTCAGGACCATCAGACCAAGGTCACAAATCAATTCAATGTTTAGTGCTAAGCCTCTTGGCCCAGGGAACTCCCCATCACATGGCTTGATGGAGTCTCCTCCCCATGTGTCCTCTAGAGCATGGGCTTGGGTGGTAGGGACACTCGCAGTTATGGTGACGAGCCTCATGGTCCAGCCCACTGCAGCTGTAGGCCTTCCCATCAAACATCTCCGGAACCCCCTCCCTGTGTCAGACTCTGCTAGACCCTGGTGGCAGAGGCTTAAAGCAGGAGCTCAGGCTACAAGACCGGGGATAGCATCCCCAGGAAGATACCAGCAGGCCAATTCACCAAGGGCAGGTGGGGATATAGTCTGGTTTTTCTAGGTCCGACAGGCCACTGGCCGGGTATAGCCTTGGTGCATCAGGAGCGGGGTCTCACCTTTAAGGGTGGCTATGGTCAAGAGTTTGGCGATGCAGCAATATCCTAGCCCAGTAGTCTGGAGTTCAGAACGAGACTCTAAGGCAGTTAAGCCAGAACCTGGACAGATAATCAGATGGGGAATGTGAGAGTGAGAGAAGAGGGCCAATGAAGATACTCCCAGGCCTTTGGTTTGGATGGCTGAAAGATGAATGGTGGAATTGCTTTCTGGGATGGAAAACACAGTAGATGGTTTCAGGGCAAGGGAGCAAGTTCAGGTTTGAAGATGTTGTGTTTGGGGTAAAGATGCACAGCAGGTGAAGGCATCCAGAAACCTGGAGCTCAGGAGAGAATAGTGGGCTACCTCTTCATCTTCCCTGAGAGCCACCTGTTGGCACCTGGATTGTAGAATCAAAGGGACGTCTTAGTACCAGTGAAAGTGGTCTGGTTTTCTTTTTTCATGCTATTCCCTGGAGATGCCCCATTCATTTTTTTTTTCCACTCATCATTTTGTTCTTTTGCTCAGTTTAATCATTTGCCATCCTTCCTGAGATACAGGCGTGGGCTGCATATGTGATCACGTACATCAAAGTACTTTGAAAAGCTCAAAATACTTTTCAGATGCCTGTAATAAAACAAATTATTATTGGTTGCTGCTACTCTTCAGGATGTTGTGATTGTGACTTGTTAAAACAGGAAGTCTTACGTGTCCGTGTCTCTGGACTGCCCAGCGGGTGAAGGGATGGACCATATTCTTTTGTTCTTCAGCATCTCAGGGGAAATCACGTTTCAGAACCCGATGATCGTAGTCTGAGCTCTGGAAGGTTTTCTTGTCTAGAAGTGAGTGGTTTGCTCTGACACATCTCCAACAGCAAACATCCAGGGATGGGTCCTAGGAGGGCTATCTTCTGCCAACCCAGCCTCACCTTGAGTGCTGTCTCTGATGGGAAGCTCTCCCATAGCAGACCATGAAACTTTGCGGATCCTGGGGGGTTACTGTTATTCTCTGTCTAACACCAGCTGATTATCACAAAACTCTGGATGGGGCCCTATGTAGGAGCAGAGTGTCCTTTAGGTTCAAAAGAGCAGAGGCTGCTAGCATAGATATCCGGATTTCACAAGGAGAACCAAGGTCAGTGGCACTGAGAATGGGGGCCAGGGGCAGCAATTGGGGAAGGCCAGTGAGACGAGGAGAGGTGCAGACACACCCTGGTCCAATTCATCTTTTCTCCAGGTACCACTTTTAATTGCCTGAGCACCTGCTTGTTGATGCCTTAAAACTCTCATGCAGCATCAGACAGAAGAAATTCTCCCTCATTGTCTCCCAAATCTGGCTCTGTGCAACATCCACTTACATATGGGTCTGGTTTTACTCTCAGGAGACATATTCCTCCCTATCTCCGAAACAGGTCCTCAGCAACCCAACGTTACCTGTCTTATGCTATGGAAATCTCTTCCCCTTGTCCTCCGAAGCCCTCTTTGAGCTAGACTCTCAGCAATCACCGTCACTTCTCGGTTGTGGAGCCACAAATCAATAATCTGGCAAGCCAAGTGATCATAACCCCCCCCCCCCACACACACACCTGATTGCTTACTCCCTGGAATTCGAAGGCTCCCTTGCCTGGGCACCCACCTCACTGTGGGCTCACAGAGTTCCGGTTTTCCAAGTGGAAAGTGACTTTGTACAGCCCGAAATGTGACACACACTGCTGATTTGAAGAGCTCTCTTCTTCTTCCTTCCACCTGAGGTTTGATTGCACATTATATTTTATTTACATATTTATGGATTCCTACTTGAAGTGATATGTGTCTGTCTCTCTTCTCTAAAGGAATAAAAAGGAGAAATTCAAATTGCTGAGCTCAATGAAGTGAGAGTAGTCATTAGAATCGAGTGAGAAGAATAGGGACTTTAGAGCCAAGAAGAATCTGGTTTTTATTTCCAGCTGGCACTTGCTGTCTGGATGTGTGTGCACCTGTCTGCGGCTCTGCTTCTCTCCTTCATTTACAGGAGATGACAACACACTGTGTTGTTGGGAAGCCTCAGGGAGAAAAGTTAGAAGCCTAGCAGCGAACTCAAAACATAGAAGCCCTTTAATGAACATTATTTGGAAGAAAAAAAAAAGTCCTCAGACCTAGAAAGACGGGTGTCAGGACCTAACCTGATTGCTTTCATTCTGGGGTGGTGGCCCCCATTGTAAAGGACTTCTCTAGTGCTGTTGTCTTTACTTTCTCAGACAGCAGGGGGATGAGCTCAGCAGCTCTGAGCTGCAGGAAATATGTGAAAGGAAAGGCATTGCAGGTGCTCTGGAGTCCTTGGTGGGTGCATGCAGGGTGCAGTGGTACCTGCTAATGGGGTCCAGGGTGGAGATGGGAGTTGGGCTTTTCCTGATTTGGTCTTAGTCCCAAGTAAGAGGGAGAAGCTTGTCATCCAGACCCACCTCTTTTCTGGGAAACTAAGGCTTTTGAGCATGAGAACTTGCAGACAGGGATGGAGGTGAGTCCTCAGTCTTCACAGTGAGTGTCCTCAGGCAGGCTCCGGGTTTTCCGTCCAGCCTGCAGTTCTAGTGTGGAGTGGAAGGAGGAAAGAGAGAAAGAGAAACTGAGGGTCTAGAAAAGAGAACGAAGCCACATAACCAGCCTTTCTGCACTTTTTTTTTTTTCCTCACTCTTCAATTTCTATAAGCCTCAGAGCTTCAGTAGGGGTAGTATTACCTGGCCTAACTCTTAGGGCTCTGAATTAGAGGCACGTGGGACGTTTTTCTGAGCAGGATGTGGGTATGAGCCCAGACATCTAACTCCCACCTCTGCCCTCTGCCATGATCCTGGTGAGATTACCCATGAGTCTTAGGGAAACACAGCAGGATCAACCAGTAGGAGTCAGATCACCACCCCACCCAGAACCAAAGCAAAATCTGAAGGCCAGTGGAGAAATCTCCCACCCCGTGACAAACTGGGGAAAGAGGGTCCTCTGTGCCTGCCACACCATGCACAAAGGGACATTGTTGCTTGAGTTGTGCTGATGTGAGTTGTGCGCCCACAGAAGACAGATTATGTCAAGCACTTGGGCACAGTGATTTGGAGAAGTGGTGCTCATTCTTCCACTTTCTCTGTCCTCCACTGCTGCCTCTGTTGCTTCTGTGTCTCCTTCCTCCCCTGGAGCATAGGACCGTGGCAGTGAGATGAGGGGATGGACAGGGAGAAAGCCTGCTCTCACCCTACTTTGTTCAGGAGTTGCTGCATGAGCCAAGGGGTGTCAGCATGGCCCTCTCCTCTTCTTGCAGACCTTGTCCCCTCCCTCCCTCTGCACACGTGACATCTATAGGTGGCTACCTTGGAGCCCCTCACTTGGTTTAGGAAAGATGAGGAGAAAAGCTAAAGCTTTCTTCCCTTACCTGTATTCGCAACCTCCAGGAGTCTCTCCTCCCGTCTACACAGCCTCCTTGTGTGGCCGAGGAGGTGTTGGAATGGAGAGGGAGGGTCCAGTTGGGCGCCTCTTACAGTCTCAGAAAGCACACCTGGGAAGGCTCAGCTGTTCTCTGGAGGACGTGGGAGTACTTACTCCTTTATCTTCTTGGTTTTGTAGTCTTGGGTATAATTCCCAAGTAACAAGAAAAACCCTGTTAAACATCCTGTTACTTTTTAGATTTTTCTGCTGCCCTGTGATCCCTAGAGAACTAGGGCATGGAGGATAAAAGTACAATAAATCAACAAACATACCCTGGTAAATACTCCCTGATTCTTTCTAACCTCGAAAATCGAGATTAGAGGAAAAGGTGGGCCATGGAGAGGTAGTATTAATGATAATAAAAGCTAATATATTTGGGTTTGGTTTTTTTGTTTATCAAAACTTGCTAGATTAAAAAAAATAGCTCCCAAATACTTTAAAATTGGAAGTGGTCATTCCTCTGCCTGTGAAAATCTTGAGCCAACAACGCAAAAAAGATGGATGATTATAATAATGAGAACCACAGTTACTGAGTTTTGAGTCTTTGTGGTTATGCAAAGGCCATGGTGTGGAGCTTGTTTGAGGACTTTACTTGGAATTGTTATAACAACCTAATGGGGTGGGCATAATTTCCTCCACTGACTGTCTGGAAGGTAAGTGACTTACCCAGAGCCACACAGCAGGTGGCCTAGCTGGGAACCAAGCATTAAACCACATAGCTACAAGGATCAAGCTGTTTCTAAAATGACCCCCAGAATCCAGCATCATTATGAAAGCATAAGGCAGCATGACAAAGTTGGGTTTATTCCAGAAAGGCACTGATGAAAGATGTTGAATACTGGAACAACTATTGGTATAATGTCTCGTATCAGTAGGTCAAAGGATAAAAACCATCTCCAGAGAGGCTGAAAGCAATTTGGGGAAAAAAAAAATCAGTCTTCATTACTGATCAGAATTCTTAGCAAGCTAGGAATGGAAAGGCACTCCCCCCCGCCCCCCCGTCCCCAGGAGCAAATATTCTTACAGCCTCAAAGCCTAGAGAATAAACTAAACAAAAAGAAGTTATCAGGGTTACCAAGAGATTTGGTAGTATGGTAAGACACAAAGCAAATAAACAAAAATCAATAGCCATATGCCAGTAATAACCATATAAAAATATAATAAAATGTATCCTGTTTTCAAATGCAGTTAAAATATAAATACTTAGGAGTAAACCTAGAAATATACAGAAACTATGTATGAAAACACACACATCTGTAAAACTCAGGATGATAAAGCAAGACCTGAATCAACGGAGAGCTATGTCATGTAGTTGGATTCACATATTTAATATTGGGGGGGTGTCAGTTCTCCCCAAATTAATTTATTTCGATTGCAGTCAAAACCCAGATTCTTTGTGGAACTTGACAAAGTGATTTCAAAGTAGATCTGAAAATAATACAGAGGAGGAGGTAACAGAACGCTTTAAAAAAGTGGTGTGGAGCGGATGTCCCTGTGAACTATCAATATTGTCATAGCTATAATCACTGAAGCCCAGAAGATAATCCAGTGTGTAGTGAAACTAGCTGTTAACATTTATATGAATGGAGAATCGCTTAACAAATAGTCTATTTGTAATTGGTTAATAATTCGGAAAAAATAAAATGCATTGTGTATATATTAAGATAATGCTAAATAGATTCTGGATCAATTAAGAACTTAAAAGCAGGAAAAGGCAAGAACCAGAAGAAACTAAATACTGTTTTTTTATTACGAGGGCCTTTCAGTTCATTGAAAGCGAACAAATATGCCATTGAATCACAGTTTACAGATTTTACTACGTAAAAAGAAAAGGAGAAGAAAAACGTCAATGCTATATTAAAAAAAACATGAAAAGCAAATGGGTAAGCTGGGTGTGAGAAAAAAAGGACAGAATTGAGAAGAAAGGGATAGTATTCTTACATACAAGCACTCTAACAATAAAAAGTCATTATACTGACAGAAAAAAAAAAGGCCGAGAAGTATTGACAGGTAATTGTCAAACAAAATATGAAAGGAAGAATAAAATGTCCAATGTCAGAGCGCCTGGGTTGCTCAGTTGTTACATGTCTGCCTTCAGCTTAGGTCATGACCCCAGATCGAGCCCCGCATCGGGCTCTCTGCTTGACAGGGAGCCTGCTTCCCCCTCTCCCACTCCCCCTGCTTATGTTCCCTCTCTTGCTGTCTCTCTCTCTCTGTCAAATAAATAAAATCTTTAAAAAAAAGTCCAATGTGACAATCAAATTAAGTGCATATTTAACCTATAAGATTATCAAAATATATCTGTTTTTAATTGGTAAAAATCAGCGTTGGAAAGGAGCAAGGAAGCAGGTCCGTAGAGGCATTTCTGCAGGTGAGTTAGCTGGCACAGCATCTTTATAGGGCAATTTGCTAATTTTTTTCTTCTAACAAAATAATTAGAGCTGCACAAAAGAAGCTATATACGTGGAGGTCATCACTGCATTATTTATAAGGCCAAAACTTGGAGATCACTTAAATGCCCCAACAATAGGAGCATAGTTAAGTAAAATTCTTGTGCATACACACAGTGAATTCTATGCTGGCATTACATACTGTGTATTTCATAGAATATCTAATGGCATGGGTCAGTGTTCATGCTATGATAAGTTAAAAAAATCAGCTTGCAAAACTGCATATGTAATTACTATCCCAGTTTTTTTGAAATATAAATATGCAGCCCATGTATCAGCTGGTGAGTTTATCAGAGCTGTTAAGTATTGACCAGAATTCCCCATTCCAAATCCTGCACCTGGGCTGATCCTGCCCAGATTTCCAGGGGAGCGCATGACCCCAACCCCATTCGCTGCCTGCACTGAGTTCTAGAACATCACTGTGTTTCTCCTGCTGTCCCAACTGGACCGAATAGTGAACTGGTCTCTCTTTACCAAAGCTGCATGGACACAAGGCTCTTTCTTCTCCCAATGCTTGTTGGGACACAGGCAAAGAATTGCCTTGCTCTGCTAACCAGCAAACAACTTGAAATCCTTCTGTAGACTTAAAGGTCCTTGCAATGGGCAGGGATTTTTCATCTTCTCCTCTCCCTCCCGGGTCACTCAGGTGATGCAAAGTCTTCTCACTTCCAGAGCAGTTCCTTTTTTCCCTGATTGATTCCAGCTGCAGCTCCAGGCTTGCCTTTGCATACCTTTTGCATTGAAGTGAACACTAAAAAGGAGCGTGGCGAGGGCGGCTAATGCTGAGATCAAATCCTTTTTTTCGGTGAGAACAACCTTCCCTTAAAAAAAAAAAAAAGTGTTTTAATTTATCAGCCCTTATGTGCATGCGCAATCATACCTATCATAGATATGCTATTTATTTATGTGTGTATATGTAAATATATATGTTCCGGTAAGTTGTGGGCCACTGAACAGTTTCTGTTTTGCTGTGTTGTATACAATGTATACAAATGAAAACTAGAGTTCCCCCTGAGTCAAATGTGAATATGAAAGATAATTATAAATTGTAAAGCCCTCTATATAAATGTGAGAGGTTATTTTTATCATTGTTAGTGTAGCATTGACATTCTTGGAATCTATATACTTGCTGAGCCCTGGGATGCAAACACAACTTTATGCTCAAATGGAACAGGGGATGGTCAGATTAGGGGTTTGCCCCATCTGGTTTGGAATTCAGGTTCTGTCATTAGGATGCTGGGCAGCTTTGGGCAGTTTGCTTAACTTCTCCGAACCATCTTCTCCATTAAATGTGGATAATACTGCTTACCTAATTGCATAGAACTTAGGGTCATTGATATTAATGATGGCTAATAATGCACTGAATCTGCTTGTAACCTCACAAGGAAGGTAGGTATCATCATCACCATCACTACCAAAGTCTAGAGAGGTTAAGTATTCTGTTGCAAATCATAATGATTAGGAAGTGGCTGAGGTTCAGAGCCCATGGAGTCTGACTAATTCCTGCTCTTACCCACCGGGCCATATAAGGGCTGGTGCAGTTACTGTGGGCACTGCTGCTGCTGCACTTCCTTCATTGTCCTCTTGATCTTCGTACTTGAAAAAAAATGAAATAGCATTGGTGCCAAAGCACATTTTTGAAAAGAGAACATACATTCCATATAGAATTAATATATATATATATGTTTTTTTGCTGGTGCATATTCCCTTTCAATCACTGATCCCATTCTTAACATGTAATTATGCCTCATGTGCCATTTATAGCCCCCTCCTGTCACTCAGCACCATAAAGTTAATATTTTACAGGTTCTTAAGGAATTTTCAATATTCTTTTATTGGCTCATCATGTCCCTTAGAGTCTAATTACCATAACTTGCTAAATGATGCCTTTATTGTTGGATATTTGGGTGTTTCCAAAGTGTTGTCCTCTTCCAGCCTGTATGCTTCTGTTTGAATTATTTTCTTAGACTATCTTTCAAAGAATCAGGTATTAAAAGGTAGAGACGTCCTTATGGCTTCTGCTACATTTCACAGATGGCTTTCAGTGAAATAACTATGCTGTTTTATAATGATATGAGTGCTTTCAGTATAACCTTGGCAGAATTGTGGACCGTGATTTTTTTTTTTTTTTTTCATTTGCCAATTTCAGAGGCATTACATGGTATTTCAGGTCTGTTTACAGCCTCTGCTTCTGTGTTCTCTTCGGCCTGCCTCACATATGCCAGCCACCACTCTGGTCTTTATTCCATTCCTCAAAAGCCCCGTAGCCAACCTCTTTGCTGCCTCCAGCCTTTCCATGAGCTGCTCCCTCCCCTTGGAACTCCATTCCCCTGCTGACCCACCATCTTCCTTTTCAGGTCTTCACAGAGAGACTTTGCTTGATGCCCTGGTCTAGGTCTCCTACAATTTCCCTATCTAATCATTTATAACACTTCATAGAATTTATTGATTTGTAATCATCTGATTATTTATGTGTCTTTGTTTATTGCATACATACCCCTTCCATTAGACTGCACTCCCCGAGGACAGTACCCTCTTCTTTTCTGGTCACTAGTACCTGGCATCATGTCTGGCACATAGTAGGCACTCAGTAAATAGGTGTTGAGTGCATATTGGGAAGATACACGTGTGCACTCTGGAAACTTTGGAAGATCAGAAATACACAGATGAAATTTTAAATGAACCAACCTGGCATCCTCACTCAGCAATGAAAAAACTATTACCAAGTTGGTAGTTTTAAGAATTTCATATTCTACATTTAATTCATTAACTTATTTTTGTCTTTGGTACATGGTGAGGTTTCAACTTGGTTTACATCTGTGTGACCTATTACCCTAGCACCACTGATGGAATAAGCTCAGAGTGTCCCAAACATTGAGGGGTTGGGGAGACAAGGGGAGACAGGAGAGAGAAGGGAAGGAAGCTGGGAGCCTGACCCAAAGAAGCTTCTCCAAAAAAAGTCTATCACAGTGAGGGTCCTAACTGCAAATCCCTTGACGTGATGTAGTAGCCGAGCTGACACCCCGTCCGCAGTTAGGGAGACTTCATCTTGGGAGGAGAGCTCCAGCCCTGCCCCAGTAGCCAGCATCACCAGTGTTTGTAAATTCTTTACCAAACTATCTTTCCAGAGCCTTTCTACCATCTCCATCGCTCTCTGCTGTGACTGAGGCTAACCTGGATGATTGTCTTTTTTTACACCGGGGGACGGGGGACGTGGAGGCTCTCAGGAGTTAAGGGACCTTTCCTAAAAGTCATATCTCAAGATAGCTGTGAAATAACATCTTCCAACCCCAAGCTCTTCAGACTCCTGCCCTTTGGCCACTACAGAAGGTTTCTATGTGCTGTGAATATTGGATTAACCACAGGGCCTGGGGGAAAGGTGGAGGGTATGGGGCAAAGGAGGCAGGTTCTGATTAATTGAATGTTTATTATTTTTTTTTATTTGAAGGTTAAGCAGCAAATCCATTTAAACTTGGCTCAGACTAGTTTATATGGGACAATATGAACTAAACACAATAAAATTGAGCCCAGAGGAATATCCCAGAGAAGAAGGAAGTCAATAATGTGACCCTTAATTGCCTTTTACAGTTGGTACCCGTCCTTGACTACTGTGCCCACCCCAAAGCATCTGATCAAAGTGGTGCAGCTTGGACATCTGAAGGCCTGTTGCAGGCAGTAAAGGGCCACCCCCCATCCTGAGCTTTGCTAGCTTCTCAACTCCCTGAGGACAGAGCTTTGCACATTTCAGCCCAGCATCTGGCTGGCATATCCAGAGGTTTGAGGAATGGGTGGATGTGCATTCTCAATTAGGTGTGACTATTAAGGTAACAATGTTCTGTGTTTCGGGGGGTTTAGGATTCAGAATAAATGGGCAGCAGGACATTTATAACATGACACACGAAATACCCCAAGAGCATGACACTTAATTCTGGCCACGTATTTTCAAAGACACCAGATGAGACAGACGATGTTTGGAGAGTGCTGGCCCGGTGGGATGAGCTAGGAAACTGGTCGTGTGAGCGGGCTGGAGACACTGACCAAGATGTTTGCTCTGCAGTTAGGGAGACTCCGATGCCCGGAGTTGTTCCAACTTCTACTGCATGTGGTGGGAAGGTAAAGGCAGGTAGTCATTTTTTAATGGCATTTTGTAGTGATGATGAAAGACATTGTTTTCGTCATTTTTATTTTGGAGGATACGGAAAAACACTAAAAAAGAATAAAACCCAGCACTCAGAGATAACTACTCCAAATTTTGGTGTAACTCTTCCAATTAGGGTTGTTGTGTTGTTGTTTCTTTTAATGTCTATCTCCTTAGACAAACTTGAGCCAACGTGTACATGTTTGCTCTATAACCAATTTCTTTATTTAACAAATGACTAATGAATATTTTCCCATGTACTTATTTTTTTTTTCTTAAGTTCATGTAAACACGTCTTGAATAACTCCATGTATCAGGTATGGAACTTGGCCTTAAGTGTGTGGCATGATGTATAAAATAGACACAATCTTGGTTTTTATGGATCTTGAAGACTGTTGGGAGAGGTATACATTGCATTTAATATATGGATGCAGAAATATGGTCCACCTGCATTATTTGGGGCCCCTGTGTTAGCACAGTCGTCTGCTCGCTAAAGTGCAGCTGGGACACCAAAATTAATGCGTTCCATGGTCATTCGCAAACAGGTGCAGAGTCCTGGAAAAATTTCCCTTCCCCACTAAGGACAGATAGGGTGGTGCTCTGCCTCCTTGTTCCAGGCCTCCTCCCCTAAACAAATAACCTTTTTTGTGGTTCTGTTTAGTGCCCTGTGTTTCCCATTTTTGTGTGTTTTGTTGGTTATGGTGCTGTTTAAAATAGTCCCTAAGTGGGATGCCTGGGTGGTTCAGGCCGTTAAGCGTCTGCCGTTAGCCCAGGTCATGATCTCAGGGTCCTGGATTCAGGCCCCGTGTGGGTCTCCTGGCTCACTGGGGAGTCTGTCTGTCCCCTCCCCCCACTCGTGATCTATCACTTGCTCTCTCAAATAAATGGAATCTTAAAAAAAAAGAAAAATCAGGGCACCTGGGTGGCTCAGTGGGTTAAAGCCTCTGCCTTCGGCTCAGGTCATGATCCCAGGGTCCTGGGATCAAGCCCCACATGGGGCTCTCTGCTCAGCAGGGAGCCTCCCTCCTCTCTCTCTGCCTACTTGTGATCTCTCTCTCTGTCAAACAAATAAATAAAATCTAAAAAAAAAAAAAAATCGACCCTAAACATAGTGCTGAAGTGCTACCTGGTGTTAGTGAGAGCAAGAAGGCTGTAAGGTGCCTTGTGGAAAAATGCCTGTGTTAGATGAGCTTCATTCGGGTATCAGTTACAGTGCTGTTGGCTGTGAGTTCAATGTTAATGAGTTAACTATAGTTATATATATTTTTATATAGTTCATTTATAGTTTAATAGGCTATATATATTATAGGGTTTTTTTTTAAGAATTTTTTCAAGATTTTATTTTTTTTCATTTATTTGCCAGGGAGAGAGAGAGAGCACTTGAGAGGACAAGCACGGGGAGCAGCAGAAGCAGAGGGAGAAGCAGTCTCCCTGCTGAGCAAGGAGCCCAATACAGGGCTCCATCCCAGGATCCTGGGATCACGGCCTGAGCCAAAGGTAGATGCTTAACTGACTGATGCCACCCAGGCATCCCTGTATTAAAGTTTATAGAGTTTGTATAGTTTATAGAATGCGTGAACACACACACACACTTAAAAAAAAAAACCAAAAAACCACAGGGTTATGTTTTCACTAGTTGACAAAAATGTTGTATAGGAAGCTACCAGGAACCCAACCCTTATTTCCCCTAGGAGCAATGGTTCCTCATTTGCTCATTCAGTGCAACTTTATAGAACTGACTATGGCCAAGTGCTGAGACCAGTTCTACATGTATACAAAGCAGTAAGGTGGGAGGGTGGTCAGGCATGGAGATACACATTTGGGTTCTTTGGCTCTAGATATCACTTAAGACTGTTAAAAGATAATTATCAAGAAAATATGAAATCATAATTCTCATAGAGATATAAATATGAACCTGATTTTATTAAATTCATTCACAAGGTAATTGGTAAGGTGCCACAGTACAGAGGCAAATCCAAAACTCGGACATGTACAGATTAGGAATATTGACATGAATATGCAAATGGAGGCAACATTGGCTTTTTTCCCCCCTTGGGGAGGGGGAAGATTGTCCCTTCCTCAGAGAGAACCATTTGCATGTGTATAGACAAAAATGATTCCGCATTGTGGTCAGTTATCTACAGTTTGCAGAGCTGTAAAATAGCTCCTTTAGAATCAGAATCAGATAACAGGGAAGCTGGCGCCACAGACAATACATAGTTTTCCCTGGAAGCACAGAATTTATTCCCCCTCAAAACCCTGATAGTAAATGAGATCAGCTTAGATAGAGTGCGCGGGGGAGGGGGGGGAAGGGGGGGAACAACAAAAGTGAGCCCCAGGAGGATTGCCACCACCAGCGTGAGGCTGGATTGCGAAGGCAGAGCCAGCAAAGCAGAAGGTGAAGCAGCAGCTCAGAGAGGCGGGAAGAAAATGTGGAACTTTGGGGAAACCAGCAGCACCGAGGATGGGGGACGCCGTCCACTGTCTGAAGGTCTGGGAAGCCCTACTCTAAAAGGCCGCCTTGGATTTGGCAACCTGGCGGTCACTGTGACTTGGCATGAGCAGCTGTTGAGGGGTTCAAGCAGGAGGAAGCCAGGATGGCATATAATCTAAGGTGAAACGGGTCAGAGAGGGGAAATGTGTGTGTCTTTGTGTTTTAAAGCTTTTACTTATTTGAGAGAGAGGGAGTATGAGCAGGAGGAGGAGCAAAGGCAGAGGGAGAGGCAGACTTCCTGCAGAGTAAAGAGCCTGCTGATGCTGGGCTCCATCCCAGGACCCCAAGATCATGACTTGAGCCAAAGGCAGGCACTTAACCCACGGAGCCACGCAGATGCCCTGGAAATGTTGTTTGATCAAAGTCTCACTACGCTGTCATGTGGATGTACCATCGATTGTATTTTAACTCGTATTTCTGGACATTTAGGTCTTTTCTGATTTTTTCAAAAGTTGTAATTAATATCTTTGTAGACACGATTTATGCACATACCTTTTCCTTAGAATGCATAAATTAATTAATTAATTAATTGATTGATTGATTAATTCCTGGAAGGGTCATTGCCAGATCTCTGAGCAATTTCAAGACTTTGAAATGATTCTTCAAAAATTGGGTCAGTCTGCCCCCTGCCCTCAACAGTGGATGAGCAGCTTTGTTTGTTTGGACATGCTCATCTATAGCTATTACAAGTCTACATTCTCCCTTTATTCTTCTCCATTTCCCTGAGACAATAACTGCAAACAAGTGGTTTGGTGTTTGCCGCTGATAATCAATGGCTTTTATTTCTTATCATTACTCACAAGTCACAGCCCTCTCTTTGGAGCAGAATCAATTCTCTCCCTTGTTGGCATTAACACATGTCAAATATTTGCACGTTCTTATCTTTCTTTAGGCTCGGCTTAGGCAGGCCCTGAATTTTTATCACCTGACATTTTCCCTTCCATATCCATTCCTCCATTTTCCTTAGAGCGTTCCTGTCTTGCCTCAACATTTCCTCCTCTTAAGGCATGGCCGTCCCTTCACATACTAGGAAAATCCCGTAGAGAAGATTGCCACCTTTACCTCCTGAAGCCTGCGTTGTCAGCTCTAAAAACTCTGTCCAGCTCATGTACTTCAAGGGCCTGCTTATAGGATCATCGCTCCACCAACTCTCATCTCTGATTTCTGTGCGTGGTGTTTCTCGGGGTTCTGTCCTCTGCCCAGTTCTCCCTTCATTACACATTACACATCCCTGGATACGTTACCTGTCCCCCTTCAACAGGTTACACACGCATTGCCATCTCTCTCTCCTGAGCTTCGCATCTATATTCCTCACTTCTCTTCCTACCTGTCCTGTGCCTGCTGCAGTCCTGTAGGCTGAGCGCCAGAACCAGGCTGCATACCCCATTCCCAAACCTGGAGTCACCTGGGGACTCTTCCTTCTCCCCACTCTGCTCTCACATCCAATCAGCCGTAAAATGGTGCATATTCCCGGTTCGTCCCTTCCAGCTGCTCCTTCTCCAGCTCTTTTCTCCTGTCTACATACGTGACCTGGGACTCCGAGCTGTCTCACTTCATCCAGGTCTCACCTTGGGTTTTGGATCCATTACCAGTCCTTGCGGTACCAGGTTTTGAGACTCAGTGAGTTTCTGAGGCAGATACTACTACTTCTTTTCTTTATTTTTCTGGTACACTATGTTGTATTCTTACATGTAATTTCATTTTGCTCCTTCTATATCTTTCTCTTTTTGGCCCATTTCAACAGACCCTATCAGGATGGAAGAGACATCTACGGATCCCATTGCCACTAGGATCAAATACAAATGGCCTCATTGGATCCATTGGATTGTTGTGCTGAAGTCATAGTGTCATGATGACTAAATGAATTTACATGTATAGAGTAATAGTGCAATAAGATGTTGTCTATAAATCTTTATTCAGTGCTAATAATAGTGATATTCTTGCCCTGATGTTAGTGGGCTTTTGGATTCGAAAGGACATTATGGGGAAAGTATAATTTTTCCCAGTTCAGACTCTCATTTCACTGCTTAATAGCTGTGTGACCTTGGGAAAGTTACTAAACTCCTCTGGACCTTCATTTCCTCGTCTATAAATTCGTCTGTAAGAACCTTCATCTTGGGTTGTTGCAAGGCTCCAAAGAGCAGATATATGTAAAGAGTCATTCCAAGTCTCCAGAACATAATAAGTATTCGGGGAAGATGGTGATTCTGGGCAGCTGGTGTTGCCCAGGTGTGTTGGACTGAGAGCGGGTCTGTACAGGTAATACTCCTCTGCGTGCCCATGACTCATCTCCAAAGAAATTCTTTGGTATGAATAGCTTCATGCTTTCTGGAACATCCCAGGAGGGGGATCACATCCCTCCTGGACTCATCACCAGCCTTTTCTTTCCTGTCACTGCTTACAGTCTGGCTTCTCCCCTGCTGCATGTCCTCACCATCATCTGTCCTCCACGGGACAGCCAACGTGGCCATTCCAGTGCACACCTGGCTTTGTTTCTCCCCTGCCTCAGCTCCTTCCTATGACCTTCTATAACCCACAGAGTGGCATCCATAGCCGCCCTGCCATTCAGAACCCTTCGCTAGCTTTCCCAACCTCGTCCATCCTGCCCTCCCCCTTTCTAGGCTCTTTGTCTTTAGACACTGTGGCCAAGAGATTGTAGTGCTTATAGAAATGTTTGAACACATAGAAAAGCAATTTATTGATTCAAAAATATGTAAGGCAAGCTATATTGAAGCTAATCAGCATTTAATAATATATCTAAGAAATTCACCTGCATGCTTATTTTATATGTACATATATATAATGTAAATATATATAGTCAAGTTTACTGTTCAAACATTTCATTATGCTTAACGATAAACTCTAGGTTAGCTTTTCTCACAGATGAACAATTCCCAAAGGAGCAAAGTGATTGGAGAAACCATAGGCAATGATAAATTAGTTACTAGGAGTGAAATAATACTGAAAGCAAAATTATTTTTTAAATATTTCAAAATAATTTTATGACAAAAATATTACTGTTAATGTTGGAGGCAGTCCCAAACCAGACTGGCCGATGAAGCTCACACATGGCCTGGCCTTGCCCTCACCTTGACATTTAGCTCCTCCTCACTGCTTAGCTCCCTTCTGCCGTGTGTTTGCACCTGCTGATTATAAGGCCATCTATTTTTTCCCCCTTGTGGCTCAATCCCATGATATTAGATGATGGTCCCAGAACCCTGTAAGCCCCCTAAGGCTGAGATTGTGTTAGCCTTATTACCCCGAGGGTCCCTAGCCCAGAGTGCAGGACTTGACACACAGTTCTAGACCCTCAGTGCTTCATAGCATGAGGGGAGCACTGGTTGGTCCCAGGGAGTCACCATGAAGAAAAGGAGGGCCGGAGGAATTTCCCTCTCATGAGGTGCTCAGGACTAGGCCCACGTGTTGCCAGACCTGTTCAGACCCATTGTTTAGACCCTTCCATCCATGGCGCCTGAGTGCATGGGACCCACTGCTCAGGAAATCGGCAGGAAGTGAAGTTACACAGAGATGGGTGAGGTGACCCACAGGTTGGGGATCGCCCTCGGCAAGAGATCAAGCCCTGACTTTGCCCACCGTCAGAGGCTCCAGGAGCACCACAGTCCTCTGTAGCCTCCCTGGCAGAGAAGAGAGGTATATGGCGGGGAGGATTGGCAGTGTAGGTTTTCTAGAGGTCCTGTGTCATGAGCAGGGAAGGGAGGCTGACATTCCAAAAGGAAAGCAGGAAATCAGCCTAGTGGCAGGTGGGGTGTGTGGCATGAATAGTCCGGGGAGCCGTGGTGGCCATCATCGAACTCAGGCCAGGAATCACTAAGCACATGTGTTCTATGTGCTGCCCCTCAGTGCACTCCTCAAGGGTAGGGACCACAGTGTCTTTGAAGCTCTGGTCCCCTAGTGCTTAGCAAAGTGGTCAGGGAGAGGCTGATGGACTAATGAGGGATGGAGTGGACGAACCACGCAAATGGCAGTGTGTGTTCAGAGCAAGTCATTGCTCCTGGAGGACTCTCTCCAGGAATCTTGATTTTATAATGGATGTTTCATGGGCCATTTTTGTCATTAGAATAGAATAGAAGCCAAATACATGGCAGATATTTTACCTGATTTTTTAATTAAACATGAATAGCAACTGGAGAGGTAGTGTCATGCTGTTTTTAAAGATGAGATAGGAGCTCAGAAAAAGAAGTCATTCATCCGCTCATGAGCTAATAAGTGGCAGACCCAAGCCCTGGAGCGTGGCAGAAACCTCAGGTCTGTCCCATGAATGCAGTGTCACCCTGCTTGAATAAGGTCAGTAACATCCTGGAGAAGAGACCACTCTTCTGGCCAGAGAAACTACCCTGGGCTTGCAGTCAGAGCAAGTGGACTCCAGGCTGGTTCCTGTCTCTGCCCCTCAGTGACTACTGATTAAGGTCTTTGAGCCTCCGTTTTCTCATCTGTAAAATGGGAATAAGCTCTAACTACACCCTAGGCTTGGACCAAAGACTCAAAACACCTAGCACAGGTGTTGGCACAAAGAGGATGAACAAATGTTTACCGATTCTAATGATAGCAATCAGTTCATAGTATGCTCATGTTTTCTTATGTCTGACTTTTGCAAGCACTGAGATTTGGACTTGTTCATTAATTTGTTTGAGCCAGTGTAGGACCAAGGACTCCACCGCCTTCCCTCTGAGACTTCTCTGTAAAGGTACCTACCCTCCTCTCTCACGATGATACATAGACCAAACCCACTTTCCTTATCAAAATGCTTGTTGCTTATAGAATTCTTTAGAATCTAATCTCGTTCAGATACAAGAGCCATTTAGTTGCACATGTAAAAGGATCCATTTGGAAAGGAAGGGAATGAGGGAACCTTCAGTTTGTTTGAGGGCCTTTCTGGGGAGCTTAACCAGAGAAATGGAGATCTGCATACTTTCTCAGGAATTCGAGTGTCCCTGGGGTTTCTTAATTGGGTTATTTTCTCACTGCACATGAGGCAATTTGCTCTGTATCTTGTCATTCTTTGCCACAGTGGCAGAGATAAATATTTTCTCCACTGTAGTTGCTTTTCCAAGAAGCTAAGAATATTGGAAGGAAATTGTTTTTTCCCCCGTGCCTTATCTTTGCATAAGTATTCTCAGGGATTCAGAGCCATGGAGGAGATGACCTCTGCCTTGTTGTCCCTGCAGAGCCCAGACAGAAAAGCAAGGGGCGAGGAATGAAAGCAACCCTAGCTTCTGTGATTGTGTTGCCTACAGCTGTCAAGGTGATAGTTGGAATGAATCCACTGGTCAATTCCGATTTAGTCCAACCCCCAGTTTGACACAGCCCCCACCCCTGCAGGCGACTGACCAGTTGTTTTCCGTGATTGATGGAGGTGACAGATTTATTTTGGAAACTCAGGCTGATTTTCATGATCCTGATGAGTCTGGGGCGGAGGTGGGGGTGGGGGTGGGGCAGTGGGGATTGCTTTGTTAATAGCCTCTGGCAGGTGACTTCTGTGAAAGCCTCAACAATTCACAAGGTACGCTGCTAGGAAAGCATGTTGGAAGTTGGCAGCTGGATTGTTGGTCCTGATTCTCCTGTTCCTTTGGGCAAGTTTATTAACTTCTCTGTGCTTTATTACCCATAAAATGTGAGCCAGGTGCAAGAAATCGTTAGCCGTCCAACTGATATTGGTTCTCACCTTTTTCCTTACTGAGATCTGTTTTTACCCTAGCAGCCACATGACCAGATAAAAGACTGCATTTCCCATCCCCCCTTGCTGCTGAGTGTGGCCATGTGACCACATTCTGACCAGTGAGGTGTAAGTGGAGCAATGGTCAAGGCTTCAGGGAGAGCTCTTTCTAAGGGCATCAGCAGTTGGTGAGGGGTCCCTTACTGCCCAGGCAATGTAGACCTGGGGCGATTAACCCTTGAAAGCATCTAGTTTCTGGTGTGAGGCTCTGGTTGCCTTGAGGACTCCGGGATGCTACACAGACACAAAGAGGCTCTCACACTAACTGCAGCTGGATTGCGTCTCCAGACTTCAAGGGACAAGTATGTCTGCCCACGAGGAACAGACACCTTTGCCGTAAGTGGAGCTTGGACCTATGGGCTCTGCAGGGGCCTTCTTCATGTAATCCCAAGGGACTAGGCAGTTATTACTTTAACCAGTACTGACATCTTTACGACTCTAAAAAAAAAAATGCATGGATACTTCTACAGAGATGGATTTCACTCGGCTAAGTGTTCGCATCAGTGAATAGAGTTGTAGGTGCAGTGGACTGAGTGTTTGCGTCCCTCCACATTCATATGTTGAAATCCTGATGCCCAGTGTAATGGTGGTAATGGGCCTTTGGCAGGTGATGAGGTCCTGAGGACAGCCCTCGTGAATGGAATCGGAGTCCCCCGAGAGCTCATTTGCACCTCTGGCCGTGGGAGGACATGGCAAGGAGCTGGCTGTCCGGGCGCCAGAAGAGGGCCTTCCCCAGAACCATGGCAGTGCCATTATCTTGGACTCCCAGCCTCCAGAACTGTAGGAAATAAATGGTTCTTGTTATAAGCGACCAGTCTGTGGTGTTGTGTCGTAGCAGCCCTAATGCATGCAGACAGCGGGCCATGGTGAAGATCTTGAGTGAGTGCTCCTGGAGCCCCATCAGCCGGTTGCAGAGGAACACAAGGAGATGAGGGTTCTGCAGGCCAGCAAGGCCTCCGTGCATGTGCAGGGCCTTGATCCTGCCACACTACCCTGGGAATGGTGTGTCCTGGGGCTCTAGGTCACAGGGCTCTTTGAGGACTGCTATTTAACTCCTGTTGGGGGCCCAGGGCCTCTGTTCCTGTAGGCACATTCTCCACCAGCAACTGAATCTGCTGTCTCTCCTCCTCCTCATAGTGGCTGCCTCCCTATCGCAGTTTAAGTAGGCAGATGCTTTAATAAGAGACAGGAGGTGGCTGAGACTTCTCTCTGCTGGGCTTGGTCTCCTGGGAGGACACAAGGAGTCTTGAAGATCAGGACGGGTGGAAGGTAAGGACAAACCATCCATTCACTTCCCCACTACTGAAGGACCCCTGACTGAAGCCCCATGGGCATCTGCTCTCACTGTGCTGTTTTGTCCCTGGGTACATGTGTCTTTGGAATGGTTGTCCACAACCCAGCAAATTCCGCTCCATTGCCCCAGACCTGGGGGTTGGCCCCAGGGGCTTTGGAAGAGTGCTGTCAACACCGCAGGCAACCTTAGGATGATCTCCTTCCCTGCAGCTAGACTCTGAGGAAGGCACTGACTGAGGGGCTTGTCCAAGCCCCCATGTGTTCCTGGATGCTGTGTTGAGCGGGACCAGAGATTTCCTTTGAAGCTCATCTCAGAGGAGTCACCCTGACCTTTGTTAGTACTTAATGATGTCTTTTCACCCTGCCCCCTCCAAGGGGCATGATTTGCAGCATCTTCTGTTGAAACCAGAAATCTAGATAGCCACATTTTTCTCCTGGTCTTGAAACGTGTGAAACTGGCCGCAAGAGCCTTATTTAATGGACATTGGCTGAGTCTTGCAGACATCGTGCTTGTTAGCAAGTTCACAGAGAGGTAGACACAGCCTCCATCCTTAGGCAGATGCCTCTCCGAGGTGCCGAGGGTCAAGCACAGTGTGCACAGAGGTGATGTCCCGGGCTGAGTGCTAAGATCCAGGTGTGGGGCATCCCGGAGCTCTGGCAGATTCTATAGCTGATACTCGGGGGACTTGCAAATTGAAAGGTTTCATCTATTAGCTGTCACAGTGGGACTTCTGGGCAGGGCTGAATGGCTGAGAAGTCCAGCCTGAGTTCTGCAGTGGGAGGAGGTCAGGACACACGGAAACAGCAAGTGGGAACAGCATGTGGGAACAGCATTTACTGACCTGCTTCATTCATTCATTTACTCCATATTTATCGAAGGCTCTGTGACAGGCACTGTGCTAGGGGCTAGAGATCTGGGGAGAGGGTAGGCAACTGATCTTCTCCCCTGTGACTTAGTAGATCACAGTAGCTCAGTCTTTGTCACAAGAGAGACCGAGATGTGGACTTGGGGGTGCAGTTCAAGGACATAAATAACGTCGTAGGTGGGTTCCCTGGAAGCAGAGCCTGAAGTAGGGGTGCAGGTCCACGTGATTTATTGAAGGAAGAACCTGGGAGGGAGGGACAGAGGATGTGAAAGCAGAAGGCGTAGAGTAAGAATGGGATCAGGGAGCATCTAGCCTTGGCCTGATCCACAGGCAAAGGCCCTAGAGCAGCCCTGTTCAACAGAACTTTTCTGTGATCAGGAGAATGTTCTCTGGGCTGTCACGCAGCAGAGCCACCAGCCAGCCACACGTGGCTACTAAGAATATGAAATGTGTTCAGTGTGGCTGAGGAACTGAAATACCCATGTAGAGTAATTTAAATTTAAATACTCACATATCCGTAATGGCTACCACGTTGGGCCATTGGGTGGTGCAGCTTTGGAGAAGTTGCTGGCAGGCTGCTTTTATAAAGAGCCAGGAAGGAAAGGCTTTAGGTTTTGTAGACCACACGGGGTAAACTATGCTGCGGTGATTCAGCTGGCTGTTGTAGCAGAAAAGCAGCTCCAGGCAACAGGAATGGGTGTGGCTGTGTGCCAGCAAGTGTTTACAAAAACAAGTGGCAAGCTGGATGGGGCCCCACGGCTGTAAAGCAAATGGCAAGGTTGCCCCCTCCACACACACCAGCAAGAATGCAGCCTTCCATAGCTGGTATCAGTCTGCCATTGGTGAAGGTCACCAGGATGAAGAAGTGTACCTTCCAGGCCACAGGTTGAGGTTATTTTCTGGAGCAGGGAATGGTGGGAGTGGGAGGCTAGGATCCCTCAGACACCTGCCCTCATGGCCATTAAGGGTGGGTGTGGTCACCGGGTAAGGAGAGTCTAGAAGATGCACTACAGTGTCTACTACAAAAGTGATTCTGATTGTGTGTTCACTGTGTGCCAAGCACAGTGCTGGTGTTTTGCATGGATTCTCTTCACTCGGTTCTCGAAATTTCCCAGTGGGGAAAGTAGTTGCAAGCATCACTCCAATTTTGTTGTTTTAGTTACGAGTTACCCCCAATATACATATCTGTATTCAAATTCTCTCTCTCTCAATCTCTCTCTCTCTCATTCACACACACACACACACACACCCCTATCTGAAATACAGGTATGATGTCACCAAGTGTCCTGTACTTTTTTCTGTCAAGTCACTGTTCTGCTCCCAGAGACCCCAGTGACCTGAGTTTTCTTTGTACTAACTGCCACTGCTTACCCCATCTCTCAGAAGTATTGTTTTTGAGGCCACATTCCCTCCTTTTGGAGGAAAAAGGAAGCCATTTTTACATGTCTATTTTAGTTTTCTTTGAAAATGGATCCTGATTTGGGTGCAGGTAATTTCCTTGGGAGAGGATCTCACAGAGCACAGTGAAGAAGTGGAGAAGGACGCAAGGAAAGGCAGAAAAGCAGTAAAGAATGTGTGAACAGATGGCTTGTCATTGTGGCCAACTGAGGTTTAATCTCCACCGGAGACACTGCTGGACACACCACAGGAAGCGGGGATATTTATCCACCCATTAGCATCCCACATTAGATGAGCGTCCTGGTAGGTTAATTCTCCCACACTTCTTGGCGCAGTGTCGAGCACGCTCTCTGGGCGTGAACCTCTTCCCCCTCAGGCAGAGCCCCGGGAAGCAGGTTGCCTGTGACCACCAGCCTATCCGTAGCGTCTTGGCAGCATCTGTCACACTCTCCTTTCTTGCTTTATCATTCCGTCTCCAATTAGGGACTTTTTGGTTGAAGAGGTTTATTTCCAGTTTCTACAGTGGAGTAGTCTTCTTGGCCTTGTGCCTGGTCTGGGAAAAGTTAGGTAGACTTACTCACTTGGGGTAACGAAATGAAGACACTGTTGCATGAGCCTTGGGTCTTACTTCTGGTTGTCTTAGCAAAGTTCCGAACTTCTCTCATCTCAGTTTTCTCCTCCGTGTAATGGAAGTGACAGCAAGGCTTTTGCCACACCTCAGATGAGGGAGTGGATAAGCACGTAGTAATCGGTAGAGTAGGTAGGGCTGTAAGTTACTGATTCAGGACTGAGTGCTGTGATGAAGGCAGGGTAAATGAACTAGTAATTATTATTTCAAGTCCTAAATGTATATGAATCTGGGCTTTGTATTTGGCCCTGCCTCCCAGATAGCCCTGCTGCTCTCGGGGCTGGCTCAGGGCTACACAAGAGACCAGCCTGCCGAGTCTCTGGACTCAGGGGGCTCCTGGCCAGAGGAGAGGCAGATCCCAGACCGGGGCTTTTCATGTAAGACAGCTTAGTCTGCACTTTCAGCTGCCACCCCCGTTCCCATCCCTGTGCCCAGATCCACCCTGCCTGGGCAAGTCTCAGCGGGGGATGAGAAGAGCATTTAGACAGAGACAGGAGCGTGAACACAGACACAAGGAGACCTACGCCGTCTGCTGAGAACAAGCAGATCAGTGCCTTGGGTCTGGGAGGGGACTTGGGTGCGCCACATGCAAAGGTTTCATCTCAGAAGAGACATGGTCCAGATTCTCTGGTCTCGGTAGAAGGTGGATTAGAAGGGTGAGTCTGGAGGCTGCAGGACCCAAGGAGAAGCTGCCATGAAGATCCAGGGGACAGAGGATGGGGCCAGGGCAGAAACAGGGCTGTTGGGATTTTTAACCTGCTCAGCCGGTTGAAGCCAGGGCAGTGGATTCTTGGAGCTCTACCAAGAAGGGGCAGGAGTGCAGAGGCAGGGCCCGCCACTTTCCCATGTGTCTCCCCGAGTTCTCACACAGCCAGGGTCTTAAGAGCACCTCATTAGGAAGAGTACCACTGCCCTCTACCACTCCACCCCTTCATCTTTGGATCTTGTGTGGGCAGAAGGCTTTCCTGCACGTGCTTGCTAATCCCACAGTACCTTCTCAGAGGATGGCATGGCACCGTAGGCTCAGAGCGGGAGACAGCCAGCCCTTGATTCACAGCCCCTGGCCTGGCCAAACAGGGAAGTCAGAAGACCTGTGGTGCCCCCTACAGGGAAAGGGGTCGTGCGGCTCCTACAGAGCATCGTGGTTTGAGGAACGGTCCTGCAGTACACACAAACCAGTGAGAGCGGAGTGGTTAGCCGTGGGGGGCCCTGAAGCCAAGTGGCCCAGCTTCACATCTTGCCTCCAAATGTGTAACTGTGTGAGCCTGGGAGAGGCATTTAAGTTCTTCTTGCCTCTCTCTCTCTCTTTTTTTAAATCTTACCATGAGGTTAAAATAGCATGTTCCCTATGGGTTTTCGTGTGAGGAATAAATGATAACAGTTCCATGTGAACTGTTGGGCAAGACGCTTGGTCACTAGGTGTTACCAGCACATAGGCAGGAAAACTGTCCGTGAGATTACAGACCAGTTGTATCAGTCAGCGATTGCCATACTAATGCTGCATGACAAAACCCGTTAGACCTCAGTGATGCACAACAGACAATATTTATTTTCGCTCATGGGTCCAGGGTTTGTCTGGAAGGTTCTCCTGACCTGGGCCAGCCCTGGCTGGCGGGCGTCTTGCATCAGCTGGCTGATCAGCTGGAGCCAGATGGTCAAGGGTGGCCTCAGCTGTCTGGACTCTACTTTGCTCTCCCTGGTCTGTTGTCCTCTAGCAGGCTAGCCTGGGCTTGTTCTTGGGGAAGTGGTCCAAGAGGGGAAGCGGAAACACACAAGCACTTTTCCAAGCCTCCACTGCATCCTGCTCACTGTTGTGCCCTTGGCCAAGACAATCCCATGACCCAGGCCAGCGTCAGTGGGAGGGGATGCACAGTGATAGGTCTAACAGCAGGGATACAGCGAGGAGGGGGCTAAATGGAGTCATTAATGCCATCAGTACCACTTTGGTCATTCGGATACATGTTACAGGGGAAGGCCAATCCTGATTGGGCTCTTCCTCTTTATTCCTCTCTAGTATCAAGGAGCACACTACTAGTCACTATTCACTGGGCACCTCAGTGATGTTAAGTACCAAACTTTCCTATCTCAGAAGGATTTTATTTTTTTTTTAAGATTTATTTATTTGTTTGACACAGAGAGAGCGAGAGAGAGCACAAGCAGGGGGAGAGGCACAGGGAGAGGGAGAAGTAGGCTTCCTGCTGAGTAGGGAGCCCGATGTGGGGCTTAATCCCAGGACCCTGGGATCATGACCCGAGCCAAAGGAAGATGCTTAATTGACTGAGCCACCCAGGCGCCCCATCAGGAAAATGTTTTGAGCATTAAATGAGATCACGTAGATAAAGCCTTTAAATCAGTGCCAGCCTCTCATATAAACTCATAACTTGTAGACCGTTAGTGTTTTTGTAGTGGTCATTATGACTGTTACCATTATCTTACTCCCCTAAAATTCTCCTGCATGGGCATTTTTAGCCCAAATTAACAAGTAACAAAGACTCAGAGAAGTTAAGAACTTTCCCAAGGTCACACAGCTAATAAGGGATAGAGCTTTCTCCAGTTTGGAAAATAGCCCCAAATCATTCCTATAGTGTGATGTGAAAGAAAGCGTGCTGGCCTGGGTAGAAAGTTCCAGTTCTGAGCTCAAATCCTTCCAGCTTTGGGTCAGTGACCTTCATTCTGCTTCATAGCACCTCCAGGAGTGTGCGGGTCCTCTTCGGAGCGGCAGCCTTGCAGAGTTGTAGGTCATTTAACACCTCGTCTCCCTGGCTGATCTCCCAGGTGTGTGTAGGCATGCTTTGGACAGGAGCACTGCTGGTGGGTGGACTCCTGACCTCATTCCTCTGGTGGGTCCCAAGGTCCTCCAGGGCAAGCGCAGCTGCTCGATCCTCTTGGCGCCACACCAGCCATGAGGCAGATGTCAGGTCCCCTCTGATGAACCAGAGCTCAAAGAGGCCAAGGAGTCTGTAGAAGGCCACATGGTTCAGAAAGGTAGGCCTGGAAAGCGGGGTCCCTGAGTGTTGCTGCCATTCTGGGCACCAGGTCTTTCCAGGGCACAGAAGACCATCCTGCCATACCTCTCTGTTCATTGCCTTAACTCTTCTTCCCATTTCTGGTCTCTTGTGGCTGCTTTGGGTTGTTCTCAAGGAACCATCAGTCATGAATGAATGACTCATCCAAGCAATCTGCAAATTCTCTGTCCATTGAAAAGAGTAGCTGTCAGCCTTTATCTGGCTCCCATTGAAGGAAAAGCATTCTCACATTGCTGGTGCTGGGCACAGACTTGCAGGGCCCCTTCCCAAGGTCCCTGGGGTTTTAGCTCATAGGAGAACTGATATTCTGCCTACAGCAGAGTCTCTCATTGGTGGTTCCTTAAATTGATTCCAGGCAGGGTCTGGTGAGGGGGAGAGGGGACGGTGGGGGATGTGTAAATTCTCCATCAAAGAGAAGATATATGATCCATCAAACTATACTATGCTCTCATCTCTTACTGCTTCCTTTCCATCCACGATTCCATACTATTATGAGCCCACAGTTTAACCACATGACTGAGGGTAGTACGAATTGGTATAGTCCTTTTGGAAGGAATCAGAAATGTGTATCCAGGGCCTTAAAGATGGTTTAAATTCTTTAACCCAGTAATCTAACATGGGTGAAATTATCATAAGGAAGTGGTCCAGACCTAGGGAAAAGCTAAATGCAGGGCAATTTATGGCAACAAAAATTGGAAGCAACCTAAATGCCTAACAGTATGATAATGGTTCAGCCAATCATGGTTTGTCCCCTCAGTGGAATATCATGCAGCCATAACATGGTAATCACAGATGGCAACATGGGAACTGCTTATGCTAGAATGCTAAACCAACCGGCCAAGAGACACCATTGAACACACACAGTGATTAAAATTATATGAAAGCGTGTTCGTGTTGTCCTAAATGGTGTGGCACCAGCAACAGTGCACGTTCCAAGTTCCCAGCTGGAGAGACGGTAATTCTCAGCTGCAAAGCAAGGCAGGACTGATGCAATATTTTAAGTTTCCCGATAATTTTAAACATCTCTAACAATGTTTTTTTTTTTTTCTGATTCATGTTTTAAAACTTATATGGGATAAAATTAAAGAAGTTTTCTGTATAGATTCTTCCCCAATCTCTAATATCCTAATATGCATTATGATTGTCACCCCACATCGGTTTAAGTCGTGAAATGTCCAGTGTGCCCATTTGGTTTAGCACTCATTGGCCTTGAAGATGGAGTGGTGTGGACAGAAACCAGGTTATAGGGGGCCCAGGAGCAGGTGGACACTGTGTTTAGACAACTCCTTCATGAGGTTTAGCTGTGAGAGGGAGGTATCTTACAGCTTTATAGTTGCTGAGAGACTGTAGGTTAAAGGTTCCAGCATCATTCTGGGAAGATTTTTCTGGCTACTTTATAAAACAGGTTTAAACTTTATAAAATTGGTTTCAACTTAAAGGTCAGCTTGTCCTCCTGTTGGAGACATTAATGGCTCAAAGAAACAATTGGAAAGGTAATTTAAAATTTTCATGTTTGAGTTACAAAAATCTATCTGAAACTTGATAATTAATGTGCTGTGGCAATCTTTGTTATAAAAGAGATTTTTTCCGGCCTTTCTTTAATTATGTGGTATTTAAATCCGCTCTGCCATTTAATTCCCTATTAATTTGTGGGTTTTTCTTATCCATCTCCTCTCTGGTGTTTGAGAAAACAGTTTATAAACAGAGGAGAAAAGTTAAATCCAACCTATATATTATAGCCCCCCCTTTTTTTTTAATTAAGAAGACAGTGTGACTGAAATTGAAGCAAAATTGTTTAGACCAAGAAGAAACTTCTGTAACCACCAATAGTAAAATAATTTTTACTGGTTCTCATTTTATTCTGTGACTTGTGGCCTTGAGTGCGTGTTTTATTTACTTTCACTCATACTTGGGCTTGTCCTTTTTTGTACCGTGCTTTAAGCAAATCACTTTGTTGTAAGTAAGAGAAGGAGAAAGAGATGTATTGACCTGTGTAATTGAAAAGGAATCAGTGGGTCTCACCTCGAGGTTGATTAGCATGAAACTGAGTCATAAATTCCTCCCTAGACCGGGGATGGGATCAGTTTCCCCACAGTACATGTGGAACAGGAGAGAAGTGTGGATATCACACACAAAAAGCACAGGTCCCCATGTTTTAGGTTAAGACTTCTCATGCAGGGTATAATAGACTTTTAGCCTCTCTGGGTAGACATCCCAGAGCAGGATTTGGGTGAATTCTTCCAATCTGTGTCACTTTATTCTAATGAGAGGTCCCATTTTCTCTCCTTCAGTTGGTAACCATCTCATCTGATGACTAGTTTAAAGGCTGGGTTATCGAACTGAGTACTGGAATGTGTTTCTCTGTGGGTAAGATCAGCGGTCTGCTGATAAACAGGCTCTCTGACAAAACGAACCTTGATTTATAGTGTTTGCCAATTCCTTTACTGTAAATATTCCCACCATGACTGATTTCAGGCTCTTGATGTAAAGTCAACTGAGGGTGGGGCTGGGAACAGATGTGCACAGTTCACTCGCATGAGTAGATGCAGTTCAGCCTACATTCTGTCTCACACCCTCTCTTCTGCAGCGCACATCCTTATTTATAAATTGTTTTCATAGACCCAGGTTTGGTTTTGAAACCTTATGCCTTGTATCCCATTGGCTTTGTCAGCTCAGAGACCAGTTTATTTGCAGTTGCTCTTTCTTCAACTCATATAGTCAGTCAATCCTTCATCCTTTCATTTAGCAAATAGGCATTGAGTGCCTACTATGTAGCAGATAATTTCCAGGGCACTGTAAGTATAGCAGTGAACCAAACAGAGTCCATGTTCTTAGGAGGAAACGGACTATTAGAGGCTAAGTACCATTTTTTCCAGGTGAAAATGATGCCAAAAAAAAAGGGAAGGGGAGAGAGCACGACGAGAAGGGGACTGTGGATGGAGAAAGGGGTGCTTTTCTTTCTTTCTTTTTTTTTTTTTTTTAAGATTTTATTTATTTGACAGAGAGAGGGATCACAAGTAGGCAGAGAGTCAGGGAGAGACAGAGGGGGAAGCAGGCTCCCTGCTGAGCAGAGAGCCCAATGCAGGGCTCGATCCCAGGACCCTGAGATCATGACCTGAGCCGAAGGCAGAGGTTTTAAACCACTGAGCCACCCAGGCGCCCTGAAAGGGGTCCTTTTAAAGAGGATGGCTGCAGAAGGCCTCTCTAAACAAAGAACTGAGGGTTTCTGGGAAGCGCATTGTGGGTTAAGGGAACAGTGCTTTCGATGGATGTGAAGTGGAGTAAACTCGGCATGGTCAACAAGCATGCAGCAGGGCCGGCAACAGGGATAGCGGCAGATGCCAGAAAGGTAGCCAGGGCCCAGATGGCGGAGAGCCTTGCGGGTCATTGTCTGGGCTTTGAATGTTAAGCCCAGTGAGCAGGTTGCAGGGGAAATCATTCTGGCTTCTGGGTGGAGTACCTCGACCAGTGATTCTGAAAATGTTAATCATCGTTAATACAGAGAACTTCCGAAATGCAGATTCTTAGGCCCCTGTACCCACTCAGGAAGCACTGGAGGTGGCATCCAGCAGCCTGTACTTTATGGCACCCTCCAGGGGGCGCTGTTGGCTACTAGAGACCTGGACCTTGGCCAGGCGCCCTCTCTCTGTTCCATCCCTCCCCAGCCAAGGCCACTGTCTTCTCTTATTTTTCATCATACATCATACAGCACAGTGAGCTTCCTGAAAAGATACAAGAGAGTGCCCGTGATGACACTTTGAAGGGTCATCGGTCTGCTCCCGCTGGGATGGGGCCTGGGACTCAGACACCATACTGTGATTCCTATTCCTATTGTGAATCTCCATTTCCAAGTCCTACCTGTGCGCTCTCAAAGCCGGTGGGAATTAAGTCACTCTCTTCACCACAGGTTTGCTTCTCCCTCAGTTTCTTCAAATGTGCCCCCATGTTGGTAGTTGCTTTCTGTAAGGCGAGTCTGTTTGAAGTGTTACAGTCAGAACAGTTGGCAACACAGCATAAAGGTTAGATAATCTATATGTAACTGGTATGAATTATTCCATGATACAAAGTCTAAATCATATGAATTATGGCTCAGTCCCTCCCCACCTGAGACTTTTGCCCTCCCTTGAAATTATGAAAGGTGTGGGCAACCTATATGTGTGAGCTGAAGACCCATGACCCTTCCCTGATGGCTTGTATGGGGTGAACGTAGCCTGGTATTATTCCAATCAGTCAAGTCTATTAATTCACAAGTACCAATTTGGGGGGGGCTGGTGCATATTCAATATTAATTCAAGGACTTTTCTAAAAAAGCTAAGGAAGAATCCTCACAGTCTAGTAGTTAATAATTCATTTTTATGAGTTGTATATAACTGAATTGTATGCAAGTCCTTAACAAGCCATTGTGGGTACCCAGCCTGCAGAAATCTTGATGATAATCTCAAGCTGATGATTCACAAGTGTTATCCAGCAGGTGTTTTGAACTCCACTTGGAGCTCGTTCCAGCAATTAGATCTGGAATTCAGTATCCATTGTCTGAAAGTTGGATTTTTATCTGGTCTTAAAATGAAAAATGAAACAAAAACGCAAGACTTCAAAATAGAGAAGTTACTAATTTGGTGTGCCATTCCAGAATCCTAGCATTTCCTAAAATAAGAATTATTACTGTGGTGTTTGTTCAGATGTAATCACCCAGGCATATTTCTAAACATATCTGTTATTCTTATTATAAGCAATTCTAGCAACAAAAATAATAACGATTTCTCAAGGATTATAAGTTCGCATAATTGCACATCAGAGGGAAATATGGGTATTAGAACTTCTCAGATGTTGAGATGCAGCACATTGTTGACTATTATATTTTTCCATTTCTTGTTCATGAGTTTCAGCTTAAAATACATCACTTTTTTTAAAACTATGCCCTTTTATTCATAGGGTTTAGTAATAAAATTAACCAAGACATGGAATTTAAAGTATTCCTTGATGGTAAAATTCCCTCTGCTACAAAGTGCTTGTTTCAAATTTTATTTACATAGTTATCATTGCTTATCTGGAGACCCATGTATCTATTTTCAATCTGCTACTAAGTGTCTACCTTCCAAACTTTATTATCATCCATTCATACCTACTGGATTTTTTTCCCCTAGTTCTGTAATGGTTCCCTGGGCAACAGTCCCATCTCCGTACCGTGGCTGCATTAAAGGAGGCCCAGGGGAGAGGTCACTTCCATGACAGCACATGCTGTGATCAGCAAAACTTTACTTACTCAGAGAGTATCCGTGGTGTTGAGCTCTACACATGGTTGTCACCAGAGTCCTGAGGTCACTGAGACTGACCCACGATGACCCTCCTCGTGGCCACCACGTACATATCTGTCATGTGATCACTGTGGATTTGCTCAGACCTGCACGTTGTCAATGCCTCCCAATCTCCAACATTGTTCTCATGCCACTTGCACAACACGTATCTCTATTTCTTTTCTGCATGCACGCATTTACATGAAGATTTGTGGATAAATAATGTAGGTTTTCAAGTGAAAGTTCATTGAAATGAATTAAGGTTTAAAAATGAAGGAAGTTTTCAAATTGTCCTTACACTCTGAATCAAGCAACACCAGAGCTGAGAATTAGTGAATTAAGTCATTAGCAAGCTGCTGGGGTACACATTCAGTCACTTGATGGGGACGTGAAGTCACGCATAATGCCGACTAGTCTACCCGAGGTGGGAGGGCGGTATGTGGATCTTTCCCCTCTCTTGCCCCTTGTCTTAGATGAAGCATTAGTTTCCTATTACTGCTGTAACAAATGATTGCAAACTTAGTTTAAAACCATACAAACTTATTATCTTGCAGTTACAGTTTGGTTATCTTCTGACCCTCTGGGAATCAGAAGTGAAATGAATTTCACTGGGCTAAGATCAAGGTATTGGTTAGGACATGCTCCCTCTAGAGGTTCTAGGGGTGAATCCATTTCCTCCCCTTCCCAATTTCTGGAGGCCTCTCTTAATTCCTTGGCTCATGCTCTCTGCCTCCATCTTCAAAGGCAACAGAAGAATATCTTCATATCTCTCTTGGACTCTAACTCCCTTGCGTTCCTCCTTCCACAATTAGGACCCTTCTGATTACATTGGGCCCACCCAATGTATTCATTGGGTTGTATCCATGGATTCAGTGGCCAGTGTCTCTAAATGAATGTTCAACGTAGAAATATCCAACAGAAATCGGGACATAATCCAGGATAATAGCTCCATTTCAAGATTCTCATCACATCTGCAAAATTCCTTTTTCCATGGAAGGTTTAGGTTAAGCCATATTCATAGGTTCTGGGGATTGGGATGTGGTAATCTTTGGTGGGGGCATTGTTAAGCCTATCAGCTGGGACTTTGTGTGTGCTGTGAAATCCAGGGCCAAGAACATGGTTTGTTTTTTTTTTCCCCTCTTTCTGAGCAGGTGCTCAGGAATGGCTGTTTTGAATCGTGCCTGCTTCTCTGTGTCTTTTGGATTCTTGGTCTGTGGCCAGGCCAGTTCCCTTATCACTTCTCCTATCCAGTTCTGGATTCTAGCCTCTCCCTGTCCTTTAAGGCCAACATGCCAGCCTTGAGTCACTGCTTCCTTCTTAAGTTGCTTGCTTCATACAAGGAGTATATTTGCGCTTAGAGTACCAGGTAAATCATCCTAAAGGCCCCAGAAAAATTGGACTCTGCAAGTGTGGGAAGAACACTTGGAACATATCCCTCATACCAGACAACATTAGAAAACGTTTTAAAATAAGTAACTGGGTGGGGGGAGGCTGCCTGGGTGGCTCAGTTGGTTGAGAGTCCAACTCTTGATTTTTGGCTCTGGTCATGATCTCAGGGTCATGAGATCGAGCCCCGCATTGGGCTCCGTGTTCAGTGAGGAGTCGTCTTGAGATTCTCAATCTCTCTCTCCTTCCGCTGCTCCCCCCACTTGCACACATGCGTAGACACACTCTCTCTCTCTCTCAATAAAATCTTTAAAAAACAAAAATAAATAAGTAATTGGTAGGGCATCATGATCGCAAAAGCTGTTTGAAACTAGGTCCCATTGTGAGGAAATTTCCATTTCCATTCAGCCCCATACTCCCCTGTTTTCACAAAGAGCTCAGTAACACTCACCCACTTGGGTGTGAATGAGTTACTTTGTAGTACTTTCTACTTCTTAGAATGTCATAATCGCTTTAACTTCTATTCTACCTAGCATACCATAAATGCATTCAACTGATCTATGCATTCTTTGACAACTATAGTTCCATTTGCTTTATTTAGAAACAAATGTAATTACTTAAACTGGAGAAGACAGAACTACTTTTGCAGCAAAGTCAAAACACACATCAACACTCAGCTCTATAATTAATTTTACCAGGGGAAAAAAAAATCCTTCCTGGCTTCTCTCATTGACAAAGAAGGTCCTCTGCAGTGATTGGGTACTTAATAAGTAACATCTCAGTTCTGCTCTTGTGACCATAAACCTAGCCTGGCCAGTTCACCCTAGGTGTCTAGGACTCATGCAGGTGAAACTCAAATGCTTCTATTGTAGGGTATGTCATTGGAGAGGGCTTTTGAAGCAGATGGATCTGGGTTTAAGCCCTTGATTCTGCTGTCATCTTGCTAAATGTTATCGGTCAGGGGTGACTGGGGTGACAAACTCTTCTCTAAAGGGCCAGAGAGTAAATATTTTAGACTCTATGGGCCATATGGTCTCTGTTGTTAATTACTCAACTTTGCTGAAATTGTAGCAGAAGTAAAAAAAAAAGGGCATGGCTGCATTCTATTTGAACTTTATTTAGAGAAATGGATTAGATTTGGCTCGTGGGTCATATTTTCTCTTGGGCAAGATATTCAGTTTCTAAAAATTTAGTGATGTTAATAATGAATATTAAGAGCTGGCTTTTGTGGTATTGTGAAAGTTTAATGAGAGAATGTATATTAAGCGCTCAGAATAATACCTGCCACGTAGTACACAGATAATATGTCTTTGAACAGTTGTATGTATAGATGGATGGATGGATAGTATGGATGGGTGAGTGGATGGATGGATTGAGGGGAAAATGGATGGATGAGTGGATGGATGGATGGATGGATGGATGGATGGACAGAGAGAAGGATGGGTGAAAAGATAAGTGGATGAGGAGGATGATGCAAGGGAGACAGGAAGGAAGAAAGAAAAAGATGGTAGGAGGGATTAAAACTATCGAACAATAATTTGCCCATATCTGAGACACAGCTCTACTTAGCTATAGGGATAATGGCCTGAAGGGAGTTAATCAGGTAACTCCTGTTTGTCCCATGGAGCAGAGCAACAGTGCTAAATAGGTAAGCTACAGAGGCTTGTGCCACCACAAGAAAAAAAAATAGTTCCTTTTCTACTGTCCCCTTCCCTATCCCACCCAGCAACTATTTTTTGTGAGAGTGAGGGCCATCCAGCTTCCCTCAGCATCTGCATAACTTCCCTCAGTGAGTCCAGGATGATCATTAATATCCCAGATGGGGAAGCTCCAGGGATTGCCTGCATTCTGGTCCCATTGCACTCACACCTCCCTGTCTTCTTTATGCTGAGTGTCTTGCTGATGTCCAGATGCCTAGGGACCTGTAGTGGCTCTTCAGTCTTAGGGTTCTTAGGTCTCTTTTTGCAAATGACTGACCTGTTGTGCTGTGGTCCTCCTCTGTGGCCTGGACGAGTAGAACCTTGCTCATGCAGCATGCATGTGTCCACAGAAGGATAACCCTTCATGATGTTTAAGAAATACAAACATGCCCCCCATTCTTTATTAGTGACCCTTGAAAATAAATTGAAGGAGCTCAGACTGGAATTTCTGGCTTTAAATTTTTATCTCTGAAACAGATTGTCCCAGCATGCCACTAATCTGTTTGTGAAGATATTAAAAATAAAGTAAAATAAAATAGAAGACAACAACTACCCCACAACAGTGAAAATTAGCCCTGAAAATTAGAGCCTGAGCAGATGTGGTCCCAAATATAGGTAAAAAGACCCTTTGCCTTACCCTGCAGTCTAATTCTTAATTCAGACACACATGGTCTATTTAAATAAGAAAACGGAGTCTTTATACCACGTGAGTACATGCTGCTTTTTTTGATAAACATATGATTAAATACTATAAAAATGGATCCAGAGCTTTATGAGAATTTAAGCGTGAAGAAAAAAGATAAAGCTATATTAAAAATTTGAGGCTTAATCTGACAGAATCTCATAGGTCACCCAGGGCTTTAGATCAAATAGTGTGTTCGTCATGCAGACAAAGAAAAGAAGAAAACGAAAAACAAAGAAGATCGAGAGGTTGGTCAGTGCCAGGATGGAGAGTGTGCACATTCTAAGGGGGCACAAGCAGAGGCTTCTCACCCAAGCTTGAAAGGAAGGAGAAACATTTGAAAAATGACGACATTGCCTGTCTGGGTTCCTCAATGCGGTGACCATGTGACCCAGAGTTTCCAGGATGGCTGCAACTTTCCATATTTTTTTTCTTAAACAAGTTTCCCAAAGTGTGTAAAAGTAATTTCATTTTTAGACAGTTGAGATTTTTTTTTATTGTATTTTAATTGATTGATTGATCGATTGACTGATTGATTTAGCTGTCTGGCTTGAAAAATATGGCCGCCGGGAATGCGAAAGCTCCATAGTTAGACTCGGGCTATTAGCTGGAGTCTGTGAAAGTGTGTGGTGTCAAGAGAACCAGTGCCACATTGCCTATGAGTTAGAACTTCCATCAAGATCAGAATGGACTCGGTGGCCAGTGTCTGTAAACGAGTGCTCAAGGTAGAAATATCTAACAGAAATCAATACCTTTCGTATACAGCGGTTCTTCCTCATGAGCTCCCAGTGGGGGTCAGTCAGTACTGATCTCTGAGAGATGCTTTCTCCCACATGGTGGTAGCTGATCTCGTGCCTGTAAGCACTCACTGCTTCTCCAGGTGCTCTGATGGTTACCGACTGACCCATCTACTTGGATTTCTGTGCCCGTGTTCACCCCTGCATGCTGAGATTGAGATGGGGCACGGCGATGCTGCCCATGGGGTGGAGGGTGGGGAGGGAACTGGAGGAGCAGAGGGTGAAGGGGAGAAGAGAGGCTGAAAAGAGCCATCCCGATGGGAAAACAGGCTGCCATGCTTTTGCGACTAGATTTAATCTCACGGAAGGAACGAAAGGGGGAAAACCCGAAGTATTCTGGGAAAGATCCAGCATGTTTCAGGTGCCAGGAACTGTGTTGGATGCTTTGTATGTTTTATTTCATGTCATATTCATACACTCGATCATTGCTTTTTCCCTCTCTCTTCTTTCTCTGACACATGATTCAGCAAATTAGATACTTTGAAATCTCCAGTGAGTGAATGATGCACTTGTGCCTCAGGGAACCTAAGGATCTTCTCCAGGGCCGCAGAGCTATCACGAGTTGAGCCAGACCTCATAGTAGAGACTTTGAGCCTCACAATGCAAGTCCTTTCCGGGCACACTGGTCCCTTCTGTCTTCGCAGTTGAATAGCCTCTCGTTTTTGCTGTTATCTGTCAGGCCACTGGGCCAGCGTTCATCTTTCTACCCTGCTTTGAAAGAAAAATGCTCGACAGCTCTTGTTAAAGAGAATTCTGTTACTGACTGTCCTTTTCACTCTGGCCACCAGGAAGCTTCTAGTCCAATTGGGAACTTGCCTGTGGTACCCTGTGGTGGAAAGCTTTCAACCAAGCACACGCGTGCCCTTCTTGCTGGGGCTGTCACAGCTGTCCTTACGCTTGTCCTCATGCTCAAATCCAAAGTAGGGTTTGCCACCATGGTCGTGTGCTGCCTCTGCTCTTCTGTGGAAGGCGGGGCGGTGGGTAAAATGAGGAAGCAGCTAAGGGCACACCACACGTGTTCGGCACGTACCAGGGGTGATTGTTAATTAACTCTGAGGGACAGCTCCAACCCCATGTCTCTCCCCTCTCGAATCGGAGTTTCTGGACATCATTGTTTTTTCTCCTTCATCTGTTTTCTTCCAGAACATTCTGGAACTAAGTGAGTTGGGAACAAAGAGTCTGGCCCCCATTTTCATTTCAACGTAAGCAGTTCTGAATAGTTTGTGCATTTTACACCATCCTTTCAAAGTGCTGCTTGGTCCTAGCCTTTTACAAGATGGGGCTTTTAAAAATCATTAGTTTCTTTTTTCAGTAGTTTGAGCACCTCGATGAATGCTTTGGGCTACGTGGCAATATTAATAACTCATGCCATTCTAACCTTATGTTCCTGATAAAGGAATTTTCTACTGTTTAAAGCTCTAGGATGAATAATGGCTGAGTGTCTCTGTTGTCCTCTTAAAATGGAGATTACTATATGTTGAATCACAACAGAACTACTTTTTTATAGGCTGTGAATAGCATAAAGGCCCATCATGTTATTCCAGGCAGCGCCAAGTGAATGGATAATGGTGAGCCAATTATTATAAATAATGCCTTGTTTCCTTTTGGCCCCTGTGCAAATTTCATATAGCAGGATTCTATTAAAGGCTGGGAAATTCAATTAGAGGAGACAGTATTAACACCAGCACCTAGCACAGTGCCCGGCACAAGTCAGGGCTTCATGCTGGCTGAGTCATTCTGAGCTCAGCAGGGGTTTTGTGTTTGTTTTGGTTTTGTTTTGCCTTGCTTTTCCCCTTCATGGGCTTCATTTGCTGAAATATGAGTTGCCATCACTTCTCGCTCAGGTCCACTCATTAGGCTGGGTCCCTCCCAGCAGGGTCATGAGTTCAGGGCAGTTTGCAGAGCTCCTAGACAGGAGAGCAGAAGGCTACTTGGTGAGCCTGGTTGCGCTAGAACCCAAGGAGGAAGAAAACAGAAAGGAACATTCTAGCAGAGCAGATGGGGCTGAAGTTAGTGTGAGGGAAGAGGCAAAGCTGGATGTGCAGAAACGACCCTGGTGTTGGGAATCCAGGAGGATCCGGGTCCAGCTGACGTGGAGGTGTGGAGTCAGCTAGGATGAGGGGTTCTGGAAGAAGCACGTGGTAGAGAGGAGTATGCCCGAGGTCCTGCTAGGTAGGATCCTGATGCACATGACCAAGATTCTGATATGTCAAAGGCCCTGGCGGAATGGAGCCACATTTCCCAGCCTCCCTTGTGCTGGTGGAATAAGCACACCATTTTTTCTCCACCTGCTCCCATTCCATAGGGTTTCACCTTGAGAAAGGTAAACCATTCTCCTCTCTGAGCTCTAGTATCCTTGTTGGCAGAACCAGGGTGTTGGACTACATGTTCCTTAAGATCCATGCCGTTGTGTGTTTTTGTTTCATTTTGTTTTAATAATAATGATGTGAAACAGTTTTTGGTTTATTGTTTTTGTTTTGTTTTGTTTTTTTCAAGGCTAACATACATCTGAAAGCCATGAACATCTATGTTTCTAATCTTGTTTTTTATTTTGACATCTGTTGCTCTGCATTGACATCTTTTTAATTTTTGGCTACAAGCAATTATAATTCCACCCAGCAGCAGAGTCAAGGACCAACCCGAGTGGGCAGTAGGAAGCTTAATTTAATATGGATGCCTCACTTTAAACTGTTTGTGTATATAAAAAAATCAGTATCCCATTCTAAAGCTAGCATTCTGTAATTTGATGACCTATCTGTGATTTTCAGTGGACAGTCTTCACGCACTAGGGCACTGGGGGAGGAAGAATGTATTTTCTAAGGTGGAAGGGCTTTCAAATTTAATTCATGTCAAGGAGATCCCTGTCCTTTAAAGTGTAGGTATGAAGAATGGAGAGCAAAGAATTAAGGAAATTTGGATTTGAGACTATTTTTGGGAAGCAGAAACAAGGTATTGAGCTGTCTCTTAGCCTTCATTTTGGCTCTGCATTTCTTTACCTTGCCAAGAGGATCTTTGCCCCTCCTGAGTCCTCTGTCTACTGCCTGGTGGCTGTCCACTTTCATAACTAGTCCTGGGTGTGGGTCACCCAAGGAGACATGTAAAGGTAGGGAGGAATATGGGCATCTGGAATTGAAGTGTTCTGGATGTATAGACTTGAGAGCTCTCAGGATGTAGATAGCAATTTAACTTAGAGTAATAGATGATATCAGACAGGGAGGAGAGAGATCTAGTATACAAGACCAAGCAATATGACAATTGAACATATGAGCAGAAGATGGAGGGCCAGTGAAGTAAACCAAGAAGGAGAACCTAGGAAGCTTTCAGATCACTCAGGAGTCAAGGAAGTGTGTATTTAAAGAAGGGAGTGGTCTGTGATGTGCCACACTTGGTGAGTGGTCCCTTAGGAGGAGTAAGAGAAATCCTTCGATTAGCAGCAAGGTGTCCATGGCAGGAGAATTTCCAACATACAGACGAAGGCAAAAGTCAGATGGAGAGGGTTGAGGACAAGAGTTGGGGACAACACTCTTTCTATAAATTGGCCTATGAGGTAGAGGGGAGGGTTTGGACAGTAACAGATATGGAGATGAGAGATTTTGCTCTTAATGGCCGGAAAGATTTGGGCTAATTTCATTGCTCAACTGGGAATTTGGGAAGAAGCCAGGGGAGAGGAGGTTGAAGATATAAGCAAGGGAGGTGGTTGGTGTGACAAGGCCCCCAAGGAAGCGTCAGGTAGGGGATCCAGGACCCAGGAAAGAGGAATGTCCCTTGCTCTATGATAGGCAAGAAGGAGGAAAGAAGGGGTGCCGGGCAAGAAAAGGGTATCAGAATAATTCTTTGGGATGGCCTCTTGCTTCTGTGAAGTAGGAGGTGAGATGATCTCCTAACGTTGGGATAAGGAAAGATTCAGGCTCATGGTGAAAGTTTGTAAAAGCAGCAGTGGAGACTGGGAGAGGAGGTTCCAGGGGTGGGGATGGGGAAGGATTGGCTCAGCCGACATGGGAAGGTTGCCATCCAAATGTGGGTTTGTGTATTTCTAGAGCAGAGCTGAGCATCCTTGTTGGAGCCTGGTTGGTTGAGTTGGAACAGGGTGTTATGGGTTGAATTGTGCCTGGAAATTTTTATGTTGAGGTCCTAACCCCCAGGATATCAGAATGTGACCTTATTAGGAAATACAGTGCTTGAAGACATAGTTGTTGATTACAGCTTTAAGCCATTATGACTGGTTTCCTTATCGGAATGGGACATTGGGGCACAGACCAGTGCCCCCAGGGAGAAGGCCATGTGAAGATGAAGGCAGAAATCAGGGTGATGCTTCTGCAAGCCATTGCCTGCCAAAGATTGCCAGCGAGCCACCTGAAGCTACAGAACTGTCATGGGACAGGTTATCCCTCACAGCTCTCAGAAGGAACCAGCCCTGCCAATAGCTTGATCTTATGACCTCCAGAACTGCTGCAGATACCCAGTCTGTGGTACTATGTTAGGGCAGCCCTAACCATCTGATACACAAGGGATAAGGTGATTTCTTTTTACTTTTCTTTTTGTCTCCCCTTCCTGTGGCTGTGAAGGACTTAAGGCAAACATTTAAGTATATGTGCTGCTAAAGCAAGCATATTTGAGGCAAACATTTTAAGAGCACATTCTGAGAACATTATGAAAGAGAGAGCTCAAGGAAACCAACGTGGGAGGGAAAGAAGGTAAAATGAGAAAGGACATAGACAACAAGGAAAAACTGAGGGATCTGATGCCGAAATGTTCCTTCCAGCTCCTATGGTTGTAATTGTGAGTAGCTTCTAGGATCTCAGTTTCTTGGAACAGTACAACTCTCTTCAGAATGTTCCCACAAAGGTTAATCTTAGCCTCCAGGTTCTTGCTGAAGTTATCAACGTGTTGTTCCTCAAATTAGAGCTGTCAGCTTAGATCACAGCTAGGGTATTTGCAAATAATTGTATCTTGTTAGGTCTTCGCTTACATTTACATATGATAGCCACAGATCCAATCTGTTCTCAAAGGGGCTTTCAAGTTGCCAGGGAGCTTTGGGTCTTCAAAGGGCTGTCTGACTAGTGTGGATTTAATGGGCTATTTGCCCCATGATTCAGCAGTTCCTAGGCTCCACCACTCAGAATTTGCTCATTAGCTTCAAGAGACAGCTTTTTAATGGAATAGAAAAAGGGGGAAAGTGGGTTGTGATTTCAAAAGCTACTGTGATTAAAATCATATGGACAGCTGCTGTTCAGTACGGTGTCACCCAGTGTGAATGAAAAAGTACTCGCTGTCAGAAAGCCATCGGGCTGTAAACTCTGTTTACTGTACAACTGGCTGCTTTCTGCAGGTTTTAGTTTTCGGAAGAGCGCCTGGGTAGACTGCTTTGGGCAAAACCAACTTTAAAAAAACAAAAAAAAACTTTCTTTATGGAAGAAAATTTGGGAAATACATGAAAATAAATACCGTTGTGAAAAGCAGATGATCTCTTGAGTTCTAACATGTAGGGCGTCTATCCATCCGGTCTGTTATTCCCCCCATGCATACATATACACTCATACATCTACTTGAATCACACTGTGATTCGGTTCTGAAGCTTGCTCTAGTTAACATTCCATCCTGACCGCATTCCCGTGCCATGGAAACATATGACTTTGGTGGTACCCCGTGTTCCATTATTATAATTTATTTAACTCATCCCTCTCTCTGGCAGGTTAGGTTGATTCTAGATTTTTTGCTATCACAGATGATTCAATGTACAGTTTTCAGTGTATGATTCTTTTAAAAACTTCGGGCTTCTGGGAATTGCAGTGGAATCCGTGGAAGGTGGGCCAGGGGTGTGGAGGGCTTTGGACTATGAGTCCCTTGGCTAACTCCTTTGAGCTCTAAATGGGAAACCCCATGGGAGGAGGTCCCGCCTGGATTCTCCCTCACACGTCCCAAGGAAGGATTTTGTATCAGCAGAGCCCCCCTCAGGCGGCTGCCCCTGGGGAAATGGGCTTTAGTTCAGAGCAGGACTATGTGTCAGCCCTTGGGGGCCCCAGAAGCTGCATTGCTTCCCCTCTAATGACTTATTACGGCTGTGACTCAAGGAGACAGGGCTCGTGGTGTGGTGGCTTTCTTCCTCCCCTCCACCCTTCCATCCTCTTGGATTCCTTATGATGGAAAATTCATAAACTGTTCTCGGTGACAGTTGTGCAAAACGAAAAGCTCTGTGAATGTGTGGAGAATAGATTATCCTGACTGCTGTTAAGCATTTGACAAATTGGGAGTTTTGTCATACATCAGAGAACAATGGAGGGAGAATAGGAATGATGGGAATCATATAAATACAACACACCTGATGGCTCCCAGCATCATTTATCTTCCCGCGTGGCGGGGAGGGCGGGGAGGGCGAGGAGCGCGGGGGAGATGGGTGGGCGGGGGACAGGCCACTGGCATCCCGGAGGCTGTGAGGTGCCTCCCACCCCCAGAGCCCCTCTCAGTGTGCATTTTCAGTTGTGACAGGTGGTTTGAGGTCATGCTCATTAAACGTTCTTGAACTCAAGAAAGATTCCCCATGAGTCTGCTGTGGGGGAGAGGGGC
>CM053610.1:13393877-13416350 GCA_028646535.1 Procyon lotor
AAAAAAAAAGCAGCAGCAGAAAAAAAAAAAAATACCTGGTGCACAGCAGGTGACTTATTTAAACAACAATGAACCCTTTAATGTCTCACCTAGGAGTTTGGGAGAGGTTGGCAGGGACTCTGTTAGCTTTCCAAGTCCAAGGCTACTTGTTATACTTGTTAAAATGTCTGCTCTCCAAAAAGAGACACTGGGCCTTCCTTTGAGTCAAAAGGTCTCACCTGGGCCACCTCCTCTGTGGAATCCTGTGTTCCAGAAAATCCAGGGCTATGGGCGAGAATCCCAGTTTCTTTCAATTGGATTCCTTTTTCGCGCCCCCAGAAAGCAGTCTCATTTATCTAGACTTCTGCCTTGAGTCTCTATATCTCTGTGAAGAAAAGTCGTCACAAAAAGCCATTGTTCTAGGGAAAGAAAGAAAGTTCTTCCCGCTGTCTAGCTCGGGTCTTCCACATGCCCACAGCCTGTTGGCATCCTGGCCTGTGTTGAGGCTCGGGTGCCTGCAGTCAAATGGAATAAGTGCCTCTTTGGAGCGCAGCTCCTGGAGGCCACTGCACATTTGTCACATGTCAGTGCGATCTGCATGTGCACACAAAATGTGTATTTAAAAATGTGCACACACTCGGTTGCACACTCACCCTTCTCCGAACATGTTTATCCAATTGCCCGTCACAGGCCCGCCCACGAGGGCTGGGCCCACCCTCTCACCTTGGCTTGCCAGCCTATAGCCACCGCCCTCCCCCCCACCTGTAAGCACCCCCTGGCCACCCTTCCTTCTTTTTCTCTCCCTAGAGGAAGGGCACCTGGAAGGGTCTGCTTTGCAGCAGGTTACCCATCTCTAAAGATGGATTTCTTACCTTAATAGAAACCAGTGGTTCCAGTCCTCGTGGCATCCCACAGCTGAGACACAGAGGCAGCACTGGATGAGGAGTTCAGCTCTCCTTTTTGAACTCTGGCAGTGTTCCCTAGCAGCCATGGGGCACAGAGTATGTGAAGTGATCTCTCTGTTTCAGGTTCCTCTTTGGTAACATGAAGGCATGGATTGAGGTTTCACAGGGACCCTGTAATTTGGAGAACCTCTTCCTCTTAGGTTTCAAGAGAGTAAGAAAGCCACAATCCAGAGTACTGGAATGTTCTGAATTACCTCCCTCCTGGGGACTGGAGGCAGGCATCTGGTCTGGGATCATGATACTCACCCAGTTCTAAAGTCTTGCGCCAAACTCTGATGTCTTTCCCTATACGGTTTAAAAACAGAACCCCAAGTTCTTTGGCGTTCCTCTCACTGGAGCTAGCGTCTGTTCCCTCCCTTGGAATCTGGGCCTGCCTGTGCTTGCTGGTGTGAGGAGCAAGCTTACGGTGAGGAGCCTGAGGGTGCTGGAGGAGAGGTGGGTGGGGGGTGCCGGGGAAGCAGGGAGAGAGGAGCTTCAGGGTGGAGCTCCCTCTTGGGAGGAGCAAGGATGATGTCACTCTTAAGGATGACCTCTCAGGACACCTGTCCTTCTGGGGACACTCTTTCTTAGAGGTCACCCTATATGCAGAGAGAAGCCCAGATAACATGGAAAGGCCTGTACTTGTCAGTGTCCTAGCATGACAGTCCCAGCTGAGCTGACCTTCAGCCAGCCCAGCCCAGGCACCAGAGGTGTGAGTGAAGAAGGCTTGTTGGAAATGCATTCCTCCTGCTCCAGCTGCTCCAGCCCTCCCTTAGCCACGCACGTCTCCGCTGGCGGTTCCCGGCTAACCAGCTACCATCCTAGACACTACAGAGTGGAGCAAGGCATCCTTGTGCGCCCTGCCCAAAGTCCCAATAGACCGAATCCATGAACATAGTAAGCCGTTTGTAAGCCATAGTAAGCTGTTCTATGCCACTGTGTTTTGGAATGTTTACTCTTGCTGTGAGGACTAGGTAGACCTTGCAGTGTGATGGTCTTTGGAGGGGTGGCTTTCAGGAGGTAATTAGGCTTAGGTGAGGTCATGAGAATAGGTCACCACGAAGGGATTAGTGCCCTTCTAAGAAGAGGAAGAGTCCTCTGTGCATTCACTGAGGAGAGGCTCCATGGCACACAGGGAGCAGTTGGCTCTCTGGAATCCAGTGAAGGAGTCCTCACAAGAACCACCCTGTCACCCTGGTCTCCGACTTCCAGCCCAAAAACAATGAGGAAATATATGTGTAGGGTTGAAGCCACCTAGCCTATGATACTTTGTTATAGCAGCCAGAATGGACCAGAAACTGTGCAACCCTAGGGAACTGGGATACACCCAGTCTGAGCTCTGACGTGTGTCACCTGGCCCCTTGGTCACCGTGCATGGTGTACAAGGTAAGAATGGGTCACTGCAGATGCGCTTCTGGGGGAAGAGCTTAATTTCAAACAAGAGGCCGCTGGAAGGTGTCCTCTCTAGGGCAAGCATTGGACTGAGAGAGAGTCCAGCAGGCGTGGGTGATGTGGGAAGAAGTGCAGGAGCCAAGGCACAGAGCTCTCTGGAAAGGCTCAAGCTCCAGCCTCCGTCTTCCTTCCCCAGCCTGCACTGTGCGAACAGCCCAGCGTTGTTTATGCCCAGACGGAGTCTCCTTCCTCCTGCCCTGCACCAAATCAAAGCTATTAGCCAAGGACAATGGGGGGACTATGGTCTTTTTCATCTGCAGCAGAGAGCAAAGCTGACAACATGGGTATTTATATTATGCTCTGGCTTTCCAGGGGCCTCATATTCGTTAAGAAATTAAGCCGTCCTAACAACAGCCACCTTATTAGGATGGCATCGTGATGCATGTTCATTGGACAAGGGGACTGAGGCAGCGGCTAAGGCTGCTTGTGATCCATGGGGCTCAGCAGCTGGGGCCGGTAAGGACTCGCTCATTCCAGGGGCCAATGAGGCCAACAGGTGCCAAAGGCATAGTTCGGGACTTGGAGTCAGGGCTGTGGATGTGAATCTACTCTCTGGATAGTTTTGGCCAGACAACTTTACTGCTGAATCTCAGTTTCTTCATCAGTAAAGTGGGTGGAGATAGTAATCTCACCAGGGCATTTTCCTGATGAGTGAGAGAGGCAGATGAAGATAGATGCCCCGTCAGCTGTGACATGTCACACATGTCTTTGTTGTCCTTACTTCCTCGTATGAGAGAAGATGCTCCAGTTAGCTCTGGTTGTAGGCTCAGCAGCTGCACCAAGGGTGAGGGGCAGCAGGGCAGAGTGGGGACCGACCCCTCCCAACCCCCAGGCTTGTGCTGACAATGAAGACTCAGAAGCAAAGGCAAGCCCTCGCAGCTCCCACCCACCCCGAAGCTCCTCTCTCCCTGCTTTCCCTGCGCTCCGGCACCTCCCCCCACCCGCCTCTCCTCCAGCACTGTCAGGCTCCTCACCCTAAGCTTGCTCCTCACACCAGCAAGCTCAGTCCTTCAGGCTTTATTTCATTTTACTTTATATGAGCGTATTCTTGTGTGTTCGGGAACTGGTTTAGTGTTGCTCCAAGTGTAAGAATCGTCGTTGACCGGTGATAAAGAGGTCCACAGTTCAAGGCTGCCTCCTGCATCAACTCTGCTCAGATTCTCAGTCTTGCTTTAGGCAGATGTAACGGTATATTTCTGTCCAGCCTGGACGTTCCTCCCACCCACGGTGGGTGGCTTAGTCATGACATGACCTTCAATTCCAAGATCTGACCTTTCCATAAAGATGGCTTGGAGCTACTTCCCCCCCCCCATTTTTTAAAATTTTGGTGAAATACACATAACATAAAATGTACTGTATTAGCTATTTTTAAGTATAGAGTTCACCATTAAGTACTTGACATAGTCGTTCATCTATCTTTAAAACTCTTTTCATTTTACGAAACTGAACTCTCTACTCTTTAGACAACAACTCCTCATTCCCCTCCCCTAACCTCTGGTGAGGGGATTTTTCTCCTCTAGGGACTTTATAGGACTGGAACAATGCACGACTGGTCCTTTCGTAACTCCTTTGTTTCACTTAACAAAATACCTTACGATTGGTCCCTGTTGTAGCCTGTGTCAGATTTCCCTTCCTTTTGAGGGCTGAATAATATTCCACCATACGGAGAGGCGACACTTGCTTATCCAGTCTTTATGGACACTTGGGTTTCTCTCTCTGGCTGTGGTAGGTGACGCAGCCGTGGACACAGGTGTGCCCAAGACCGCTTTCATTCAGAGCAACTGGTGCCATCTGTTGGGAGCGCCGTACTGACCCACCCCTGCTTCTCCACGGATAACACTCCACCCAGGAGAAGAGGCGGATGCACCTCTGGGCTAGTGTTCTGTGACCACATACAGCAGGCAAACTGATCACACTGGGCACGAGAGCGGAACGTCTCTTTCTGTGCTGTGATGTCACTTTCCTTTCACTTTCACAGTGTTTCTCGGTCTTTTTTTTAAAGCGTTGACTGCCCCCACCCCCCCACACCACCTCCTATCCTTCTCCTGGGAGCCTTTTAAGACATTTCCTCCTGACTCCCCATGAACGTTGATGTGCTGTTCTATATAGCTGCACTTCAAATATGGAGTAAGATTCTTTTCACCTCCCTGCAGCTCATCTTTGCCCCTCTGGGGCCACTCCTTCCTGCCGGAAACACCGTCTGTTCAACAGACTGCCCTCCATCAAGGTTGGGAAAAGAGGCAGCCACCTTCTTCATTCCTCTGGAAGTTCTGGCCCTCCCATCAGCTCCTTTTCTGCACGTTCCCATTAATCCTGTTTCAATGCACTAGAACAGTGAGTGGTAGCTTGGTGACCACCCATCCAGTGTGGTCCACTATGGTAGCCAGTGGCCAGTCAGAGTTAAGTAAAACTTAACATTCAGTTCTCAGTCACAGTGGCTCATTTCAAGGACTGAGTAGCCTCGTGTGGCTGGTGGGGATCGCGCGGGGCAGCCCGGGACTAGAAGATGCCCGTCATTTCGGGCAGTTCTCCTGGACAGCGCCCCAACAGATGCTTTGGAAACTTGGCGGTTGGAACCATCACAGACTTGCTGACATCCTGTGTGTGGGAAGGCCCAGGGACCACTGGGGATCATTCTTTCCTGAGCTCCTTGAACTTTCTTTATGACAAAATCAACGCAGATCTATGAACGTTTGACATTCCCCCTTCTAACTGCCGTCCCGCGTCCACTCTTCATTGTATTGACCCTGCAGCTAAAATGGGGCAGACCTGGTGGGAATCCCAGCTCGAATGTTTTAACCTTGAGCAAGTTACTTAGCTGCTCTGCACCTCTGTTTCATCACTTGTCAGTTGGAGATCATGTTTTCTATATCCTGGGTTCACCCACCGAAAGGCATGATGTATGGTGGCAGTTGCTCCCCCAGGGGCTGGCACGTAGCAGGTGCTCCACAAATGTTGGTTGAGTGGTTGTTGAATTGTTTGTTTCGCTGAAGTCTGTGAGGAGACAGCAAGCCTGCGATCTCCATGTTTTTCCCATCCTGATTATCTTGCTACGAGGTTGGCTGTGCCGAGGTCCCCACTCTGCAGGGACACGTCCCTGCCACACCTGCCCAGGTAGTCGAATGTATGTGTGCGCTTGTCTCCATGTGAGATTGGATCCAGCAGATAGCTGTATTTATTACTGGGTGGAAGGGATCCCTCAGGGAGGTAGCGGTATGGGGGGGTGGTCACAGACAGGGTCAGGGGAGAAGAGGCAAGGTGGCTCACAGTGTGGGAATCCCACAGTCAGCTCTTTTCAAACGTCAGTGCCCAGGAATCCCTGAGGAGCCCCGTACATGCAGAATGATTCTCTAGGTCTGGATCTGAACTCTACATTTCTAATCAGTTCTCTGCTGCTGCAGTTGCGAACAGTCCACCAGCCCCACGTTCAGTGGTAGGGGTCCCAGGACCCACCTCCACTGGGCTCACTGCAGATCTGGGTCACGTGGAGATGGCTGAGTCTTGGACCACATCTATAGAATCAGGGCCTCAGAACCCAGATGATAAACCTGTTTTCCAGCTCATTCTGATGCATCCTGGGGCCTGAGGACTGCTGCTGATTCCTGGACTGCCATGGGAGGTTCTGAGCTCCTAGAGGAGGGGGAGAGCACCCTCTCCCAGTGTCCACGCCCCTCCCCAGAGCAGCCCCTCAGTGGGTGGTTCTAGGGAGTCAGTGTTGATTCACATTCCTTCTTCCCAATTTCCGAAAACCTCAACCCTTTAAGTCAATCTTCCACAAATCTCACTAGAAGCACCCTTTGCTCTAAGGTATGAAGCATATTTGGATAAGATTGTGAGACATTTGCAAAAATTGAGGTTGAGAATCGATGGCTGGGGCCCAGGGTTTAGCTCAGCCGTGATTACTCACTGAGCCCTTGACCTTTCTGCAGAGATGTCTGAGAAGTGAGTAAATTAACACCAGCAGGGAGTGACAAGAGCCTGGTGAGCAGAATTGGGCCTTCGAGGTCAGCATCCTTAGATCTCACCGGCTTTTGAATCTCTTTACCTGCCGCCACTGTGGGTTGGGCTGTGTCCTGAGGGGCAGTCTTAGCTGGAGGTAGAAAATCGCTGGAGCCCCACCCAGAGAATGGTTCCAGCCAGGGGGCCCAGCTCTGACCACATGACACATCCTCGCTGGCCCTAGGGCAGGTGTAAACGGATTTTTTCTTTTTTTTTTTTTCCTCCTGCTTCATTGAGGTTTAACTGACAAATAAAAATATAATATACTTAAAGTATTCATTGTGATGATTTGAGAGTCTTCCCTCTGAGCTAATTAATGTATCTCTCACCTTATGTAGTTACTTTTTAAAAATTATTTTGGTGAGAGCACTTAAGTTTTACTCTCCTAGCACATTTCAATTATGTAATACAGTGTTACCAACTATAGTTACTATGTTATGCATTAGAGCCTCAGATCTTATTTGTTTTGTGACTGGAAGTTTGTACCTTTTACCAACCTCTCCCTATTCCTCTCCCTCCCCCAGCCCCTGGCCAGCATCAGTCTGCTCTCTGTTTCCTTGAATTTGACTTTCTAATTTTAGATTGTACTTATAAGTGATTGGTCTATGTCTGGCTTCCTTCACTTATCATAGTACTCTCCATGTCTACCCACATTGTTCTAAATGTTAGAACTTGCTTCTTTATTAAGGCTGAATAATATTCCACGGTATATGTCCCTCATATTTTCTTTATCCATTCACCTGCCCACAGACACTTAACGATGTTACCATTCCTTGGCTATGTGAATACTGCAGAAGGAGAATACGGGTATCTCTTTGAGACCATGATTTTATTTCCTTTGATATATTTCCACAACTGGGATTTCTGCCTTGTATGGTAGTTCTATTTTTACTGTCTTGGGGAAACTCTGTACTATTTTCCATAGTGGCTGTTCCAGTTTACAGTCCTAGTAACAGTGCACAAGGGTTCCCTTTTCTCTGCATCCTTGCCAGCATTTGCTAAGTGTTTTCATTTTGATAATAGCCGTTCTCATAGGTGTGAGTTTGTATCTCATTGTGATTTTGACTTTCATTTCCTTGACGATTAGTGATGTTGGTCACCTTTAAAGGTACCCATTGACCGTTTGTGTATCTTCTTTGGAAAAATGCTCAGATCCTGTGCCCATCTTTTAATTGGGTTACGTGGGATTTTGGCAACTGAGTTGTATGAGTTCATAACTGGATTCTTAATGGGCTCCTTAGGCCTCCATCTGGGCCTCTGCCTTATGTGAGCCTCAGGGCCAGGCACTCTGAGATGTTCTATCTTCCTTGGCCTTGACTGTTTTCCAACTGGCCAGGAGTCCTGCAGCCTGTATCCAACACCCCTGCTGACAGCTTCCGTGTCATGAACACCACAAACCCCTGGTCTGGGTTGCCTGAAATGGGGGATTCCTTCTCCCATCCACCCTCCATCCTCCCTCTCACCCATCCACCCTCAGGAGGAGCCTAGGTCAACCGCCATGTTGTGTCCACTAGCCACCGTGATGCGGGCATGGCTGGCAGGGGCATGATACAACTATGGGGTGCCTCAGAGACTGCATGGTGTTCAAGGAAATTTGTCAAAGCCAGCTCTGCCAAGCACTCTGAGAGAAAAAGAAGGGTGGAGCCCTCATGTCCCTCCCGTCTTCTTTCTCACCTTCTTTTCCTATTCTGGTGCTTGTCTTGAAGAGCTGCTGTGTTCTGGAGGGCATGCATCCCCAGGCATTGTCCGGGGGACTGGATGTGGTGATCCTTACGATCCCCTGCAACTCTCAGCACACAGGATACTTTATATCGTGCATGTGGTGCAGGGACAAGACATTTTTCTAACCAAGCTGCTGGAGTGGGGCCATGGGCAGAGCAGACCCTACAGATGGAAAAGAGGAAGGCCCAGGAAGAAGGATTTAAGGGGAGTAGTGTATAACAGGGAGGAGAAGGGAGGTAGAGATCAGTTTCTGTGTATTTGCTTGTTTGTTTTTTGCTTTTTTTTAACTCAGTTTATCTTAATTTTTCCATAGCAACCTTGGTGCATGGATACCCTCCTGCCCTTTTTGGCAGCTGTGAAACTTTGGTGTTGATGAGTCACGTGGGGAAGAGAAAGTGGTCTGGCTTTCAGGGCCTTAGAGGGTTAAATAGTCCTCAGGGGTACCTGGGACCGGAGGACTTGGGCTTGAGGATCTCCATCTTCCTCCCTAATGGACGTCCGCACAGGACAAGCATGAGAATGAGAGGCCCCCCTTCCAGCTTGTTTTCCTAAGTCCTTCCCTCCCACACCATACCCACCCGCGTGGTTGGTGGCTTGAGAAGAACATCATCAGGAGATAAGAGAGAAGGAAGCCTGCCACTAACTCAGGCATTGTCCTGGAATTTTACTGATTCAGTTGTTTTTTTTTTTTTTTTTAATGTGCTATAAACCAAACTCATGCTATTGGTCTGAAGATCCAGACAAACCAGATTCCCCATTTCCAGAAGGATCGCTTGACCTCTCCGTCTCAGGCCTGACATGAATGAGTCAGATGACTATCAAGATTTGGCAGGCTCTGCGTATTGACAGGGAGAAAGGGGAAGACAAAATATTATAAAATGTGGGTTCTCACCAGATGACTGTTTAAAAGACCAGAAAATGCAGAGGCGGGGGGAAGATGGGGAAGCGCTATCAACTAGTACACGGTTGACTCCTGGTGGCCCAGCTCCGGCAGGGGGTCCTGACTGGGCTGCACCTGCGCCTGCAGCCACCTGCAGCCCAGGCCGCACTCCTGTTGTAGAGCTTAGCACAGCCTCTGCACACTTGGGTCCGCTGCTCTGTTTCCTTCCTTCTTGGTTTATTTAGATGCCAATCCCTTATCGTTTGATTTGCTTTTGCAAGATGTTTTTACAACTGGATGAAGGAAAAAGGGCCGGGATGTTGGTTCCGTGGCAGTCATTGAACCTGGAGGTCCCTTAGGAGCCCTGGGCTGAGGAAGAGCTGGAGGAGGGTATCTGGAAGGTGCTTGGAGAGTGATTACTCACCATTGACTCCAGTTTCCTCTTTCCCAGGAATCTTGGGAGACTCATCCAGGGAGATGGAAGCAGAAATGCCATTCTTGTCCATCTGCTGAGTGAAGTTTTGAAATCTCACACTTCCCTCAGTCTCCAGGGTACGCCCTAATCCCTAAATGTCTTCCATGCATCTCCCCTTGTACCCACTCCCCACATCTGATCCAGAATGAGCTCTGAAAACATAGATCGCGTCACTCCCCTGCTTAAAAATCCCCCAGGAATTCCTGCTGTGCTCAGGAGAAAATCCAAGCTCCTCCCCGATGGTGGTGCAGAAGGGGAGGACTTAGCATGACTTAGCCCCACCTAGCTCCCTGAAACCCACCTCCTTGTCTTGTCCCTTGCCCCAGGCACCATACTCCAGCCGCACTGGCCTTATTTCTCTTCTTGGAACTCTTCAAGATTCTGTCACTTGTTTGCATTTGTTGCTTTTCTCTGTGTGGAACATTCTCCCTGCTCCAGATCTTCAGTTGCCTGGCAGATGTCTCTCCTTTCGGTCTCTGCTCAAATGTCCTCTCCCAGGCCAGTCTACCCCATCCTGCCCCTCCCCATTCCCCATTCCTGTCTCTCTCATGTATCTTCTTTATTTTCTTCATTGCACTGGTCTCTGGAGCTGTGTATGTGTCATTTGTGGTATTTACTCTTTAACCATCCATAACCCATCCCAGACCGTAAGCTCTGTAAGGAGGAGGATTTCAGCAGCACCACGTGACACATGGCCAGTTCTCCAGGAAGAATTGTCCTGTAAAGAAATGACTAAATGAACGACAAAGGAAAGGATGCTGTTCCCCAGCTCTGCCTTGGGGCCTTCCAGGCCCGGAGTATGCGGGACATTTCTTGTCCCTTCAGTCTTAAATGTTTGCCAACGTATGAAAAAATATGGAACTTTCCCCTCTTATAAATGAAAAAGTTAAGGCTTTAAAGAGAGTTTCTTGATCTGCCTCCAATCACATAGTGAGTCATCTCGGGACAGCTGGCAATGGAGACCAGTTCTGGCCAATTTCAAAGCTCCTTGCTCTGTCACCTCTAATATTTGGTGTTGTGTAGGAGGTGGCCAGGAAGGCTGCCTCGAAGAGGGGCGTTAAGCAACTCCAGGGGAGAATGTGTTAAAAGTGGTAAAAATACATACTCTGAGAATACTCTGCCTGGGTTCCAAGCCTGGCTGTACCCTTCTCTCACTTTGTGCCCTACCAAATTTCTTTACCTCTCTGTGCTTTGGTGCCTCCATCTGTAAGATGGACCTTTGAACAGCACCTGCCTCCCAGAGTTGCCATGACGATGAAATGGAATGAGGTGTGCACAGCCCTTTGACTAGCATCTGGTGAGGGTAAGCGCTGCATCAGAAGACTTTCCTGCTCTGATCTTGATTCTCATCAGCCTGCAGCTCATCCTGCATGTTGCAGGAGCTTCCTCAGGATCCTTAAGAACGATCTGGTAGCATGGAGGTCTCTTTGGAAACCCCCCAGTATGTCTCTCTCTCTCTCTCTCTCTCTCTCTTTCTCTCAAGACCCGCAGGAGCTTTCAGAAGCAGTCCCTCGGTCTCCGGTGGCTTTGGAGGCAAGTGGTAATGTGCAGCCCATTGTGTGGCAAAGGAACATAAACTTTAAAAGCAGAGAGGGAAATGGATGAGTTAGTGACACAGAGTTGTGGGAAAAGCCACCCACTAAATTACATTTCTGCACAAGAAAAGAGCTGCAGACAAAGTGGGAATGAATGACACTGGGCGGGTAAAGACATCAAGAAGCAGAGCCAGTAAGGAGCCGGGAGCCCGCTATTATTTCTAGCATCAGGGAAATCGTGACTTTGTTATTCTTTTCATAAATGGTCTCAACTCGTTGTTGTTGTTGTTGTTGCGTCTTGTTCACAACCAGTGCAGCTGGTGTTCTTCGTACGTACACTGCGCTTAGCACGGACCTTGGCCAACAGCTGGTCCAGTGGCTGGAAATGCAGTTACCGGGTGCTTTGGAGAGGTCCTTGGGAGTGGTCTCCCTAAACATGCTCATTCACAGATGAGAAGACGAAAGCCATGATGAAAAGGGACATTTATTTATTCATTAATTCAGCAATGATTTATTGAGCAGGTTTGCAAGGCCCCAAGCTAGGGGCTGGAGAAAATTGAGAGGTTTCCCTCTTTCTGAGTAAAGCAGACACGATCAACTACCTACACAAGTCTGCTTAATGGAGGCTCACAGGCAAAGAGATCAGGCTTGAGAATTTCAAGTCTTGAGTTCCAGTCTAAACTGCCATCTGAACTGGAGTGACTGACTGAGATTCAGTTCCTCATCTGTAAAACAGGGGAGATGGTGTCTAGCCTGTGACTTGCACTAGGATTTTATGAGCGCCCACATAATCATGACACATGCTGATGCTTGATGGCCCATAAAGCAATTTGTAGATGATGCTTTGTACTGGTAGGATGATAATTTGCAAGCAGAGAATGGCAGCCACTGGAATAATGTAATGGGAAAATGAAAGAGACCATCGTGGAGGGCAGATTGCATGTTGGGGAACCAGCAGAGAAGAGCCAGAGGTGACCCCCAATCCTTTATTCTAAGGGGTGGTCCCTTTTGCTGTTTGCAGTAAATAAGAAAGGATTCCGCTATGGGAAGTAGTAGCTCACTGAACCAGGCAGCAGCTACCACTTGCTGGTATCTAACCCCGTGACAAGTGTGAGGATGGAAGGCATTGAGACCAGACAGAGCCATCTGTGAACCCAGAGTTTTGCAGGAGACACAGAATCATAAACAGAAAAGTACAGTGCCATGCCTTGACAGAGGGACCCCAAACCTACCTTGTTAGAGATGGACTGACCAGGAGAGGTGATGACTCAGGGGGTCTTGAAGGCCACAGAGGGCTTGACTAGTTGGGTTCTGCCAGAAAGGGTGGACAAGGCTGAGCTAGCAGTGCAAAGAGTGATGTGCCAAGTTTAAGAAACAGGCTGTGGCTCCAAGGCGAGGCCTGGAGTACAGGTCGACATGGTGGTGGGAGCCATTGTACAGGCTGGTTGAATGCCAGCAGAACATGAGCTAGGCCTGGGGATGGTGTTTGTGGGAGCCACCTTGGGATGAATGCTTGGTGGCATGTGGTCAGGATGCCTCAGTGACAAATGTCATTTTCAGGCGGGGTCAGTCTTCTCCCATCACAATTAGTCAATTAGCTGTGGTCACTCACAGCTTTGTGAAATGTGCAGGCAATTCTGCATGAAATGTTTTCAGGGTGGGAGTGTAGACAGCACACCCCATCCTACAAAGGCAGACGGGGAACGTGCACACCACGGAGGGGAGCCATGCGGGCTTGCATCTTCCCAAGAAGCAGGAAAGCTGGGCCTTGCTTCCCAGGAAGTTACTCCGCTCCTGGGGTGCCTGGTATTATAACCCAGCCCTCCCTTCACAGCCCCCCCTCTCCAGGCTCTGGGGAGTCATGGAATCCTAAGGCTGGGGCATTTCATCCTTGAGCAGGGACAGATGGGTGTTACTCATAAGACATGCACTGTTAAGCTCCTGGGCTTTGTAGAATCAGCCATGTGTATGGGACAGCTGGGAGAGTGATGTAAGAGGCCCTTTGTGGCGACTTCAGGGATGTCTCTACCTGGCTGTCACTCATAGACCTCAAACCCAATGTGTCCAAACTTGAACTTGTCATTTCTTCTCCTTCAAAGATGTTTGCTCCTTATTTAGGCTGATATTACCACCTCACCATCCAAGTCAGACCCTGGGAGTTAGTTGCCATCAGTGCTTCCCTGCCCTGAAGCCCGAACCCCATATTCCCCAAATTCTACCCATTCTGCTTCCTGCCTGTCTACCTTGCTGTTGTGCTAGTGCTGGGTCCTCCGTGCCCCACACCTAGTGGACTCCTCAGTCTGGTACTCTCTGTGTGGCAGGCCCTGGGATGGGTTCAGAGGTGTATGCGACGAAATACCAGTGGAGGAGCCTTAATAAAGGGCAGTGTGAAACTACTAAAGGAAGAATTTGGTGTTCTTCTGCTATGGGACTTTGGGGGCAGGGGCAAGCCCTGACCAGGACCAGGGGAAAAGGAGAGGGCCTTTTGGCTTATTCTTTTCCCTGCCTACTGTTCCTTCCTCACACTTTAAAAAAAAAAAAAAATACCAGGGATTCATTTGAAAAGCTATGAAAATGATGTTTGTGTTTCATTGAAAAATGCAGAAAAACCACTAAAATGGAAGCCAAAAGATTCCCTGTAGTCTCAACCTCTGTCTAGCCACTATTAAAATTTTGTGTCTTCTGTAACAAGTTTCCTTCTTCACAGTTACATTTTACAAAACTTGAGATGTTTTGTTAAAACATCTTCTTGGCTACACTATTTTGTACACAACTTTTTTTTTTTTTTAACTAAAGGATACCATAGCATTAAAAAAAACCAAACAGCTCTGTTCTTTCTTATTATAAAAGGAAGGAAAACTTAGCTATTTCAAACAATTTTACAAGATGAAAACCAAGTGTAAAACAAAGATCACCTAATACTCCTATACCTGGAGATACCTTCTACCAACACTTGTGTGTATGTTTTTTTCAGAAATTTATGTTCATAAGGATAGATATAAATATGGATGGAGGTAGAGACAGGCTCGATCTTTAACCTGCTTTCCCCACTTAATACCTTATAGCTCTCTTTCATTTAAATGTATTTTGATTACTGTGTTATTTTTTAAATGTCTATAGGGTATAACTATGTGATAGAACATCTGTATGACTTTAAGTTAATCCAAAGGGAAGTTACTTTGAGTGATATCCTATATGGATATATCATAAATATTATAGCTAATCTCATTTTTATGGATATCTGGTTTGCTTCTCTATTTTAATTGCAGATGGCAGAATGACAAAAAGGCTTGTATGAGCATATATGTGCCACGGTCCATTTATTTCCTTGCTTAGAAGTGAAACTGCTGTGACAAAAATTGTGAATGTTTTGCTTTTAGGTCTGTATATGTGGTTGGCAAAATTATCAGATAACCTCTGATGACCTATGTCAGTGTGGGTGGGACCTGTGATTGCGTCTAACCAGTAGACTGTGGCAAAAGCTATGGGGTTTTGCTTCTGCAATGTTTACATTATATGGCAAAAGTGAGGGAATTTTGCAGATATAATGAAGATCTCTAATTAGTTGACTTGAAGTTAATCAAGACAGAGATTACCATGAGTGAGTTAGACCCAGTCAGCTGAGCTCTTTAACAGAACGTCTAGAAATCAGAAGGTCTATCCTGCTGGCCTTGAATCAAGCTACCATGAGTGTATAGCTCCAATGAAATGAATTTTGCCAGTAATCAGGTGAGCTTGGATGAGGGCCCCAAACCTCAGATGAGATCCCAGCCCTGGTTGAAACCTTCACTGCAGCCTTGGGAGACCCTGAGTAGAGCAGAGAACCTAACTAAGTCCTGCCTGGACCCCTTGGCCCAGTGAATCTGTACAATAATAAATGTGTGCTTTTTAGGCTGATACATTTTTGGTGATTAATCATGTTGCAGTAGAAAACTAGTACAGCATAGAAAACTGCCTCTGGTAAGTTGGAGACAAACTGAAAATCCCAATCAGTATGAGAACCCTCATTTCCAAGAATTTTTGCCGACACTGTGTTCCCAACCCTTTAAATCTTTGTCAATCTAAGAGTTAAAAAAAACCAAAAGAACCTTGTTTAATTTGTGACCCTCAATCACAAGGAAGGTTGTGTGTTTCCCATATTTTTATTTTAAAACTCATTTTTAGTATACTGTCTCATCGTATCCTTTGCCTGGTTTTGAATTTTTAAAATTGGTTTCTGAGAGCTCTTTACATATGTGGATGGGAGGAAAGAGAAATACAGATCTTGTTTTGTCGGTTATGAATGTCAAAAGTACATTTTCTTTCTCCAGCTTGATTTTGTTTTTATTTCAAATGTTGCTTGTGGTATTTGGTGAGGAGGGATTTGAATGTTTCTCATTCTCTTGAGGTTTAGAAAGGCCTTTCTGGTAGTCCATGTGGAAGATGGATTGATAGTAAGAGAGACTTGAGGAGGCAGTTACGTTAGTCCAGGTGAACTAATGAAGATGAAGCCTGGACTGCCCTATTATCCTTACTGTCTTATTGTAGAGATGGAAAGTAAGCATCTGAGTCCAGAGACATCTTAGAAATGAAATTGGTGAAGTTTGGTATACTCAGAACTGACTTTTTATAGATGGGGAATAGAATAGAAACTTCTAGATAAAGTGAGTGATGTGTGGTCCTGGCTGCATCAGTAGGTACAAAGTTCACTGAGGAAGTTTCTCCCTCTCGAATCTCTACCACTGGAGGCAGATCCCCTGAGACCTCCTGAGATCAGGGTCCTGCCTTTACTTCCAGTGGGTGGATGAATAAATCATTCCTGGAGGCTCTTTGCTCCCTCAGAAATGAAAGCTTTACTCTTTGTGGTGTTCTCTTTGAATCCCTGTCACCAGAGAGCCCTGTGGTTTTGAAGCAGAGCAGATTGGCAGGAATGTTTGCTCCAACGAGGATCTGCTTGGTCCTGCCTGGGCTGGGCTTCCCCTCACACCCCTTGGGCAGTCTCGTCTGCAGGCAGGGGTGGGGGCAGGTGGGTGGAGAAGTGTTTAGCCTTGCAGGGAACAAACTTCCCATGAAAATTGGCGGGCAGAAACAGAGAAGTGAGACTCGTCTGTTCTAGACTCCAGAAGATTCTTCACACCATCCAGAATACATTGTGTAATGGCAGAAATGAAGATCTGTCAGGTAGAGGGTTGGAACATGTTTGGGGTCTCCCACTGGTGTGACTGGAGGGGCACACCAGAGTTAACAAAACTGAGGTCCTATATGTCTTCTGACATGACCGAGCTCAGGTGTGGGTTATTAAAAACCTCACTTGGTCCCTTTGTTTGTTTAGTGTGGAGGTTCTCCACTGGGGGCCATCTTGCCGCTGCCCCGGGGACATTTTACAATATCTGGAGACATTTAAGTTGTCACAACTGGGAGGCTGCTGCTCCTGATATCTAGTGGGTACAGGCCAGGGATGCTTATAGACATCCTACACAGTCCCCTACAATGAAGAATTATCTGGCCCCAAGCGTCAGTAGTGCTGAGGTTGAGAAACTCTGTGAATAACTGACCTTCCTCAATCTTTTACTTCTTCCCTGGGGTCTCTTCTGGGTACTTCTTGGCCTTGTTGGTGCTGAGTATGAGGTAGGAGTGAGGACCCAACACCCCCAGAGTTCTGGCCGCAGGCAACTCTGCTCATCTTAAAGCTGGAGAGGAGAGATGGACAAGCAAATCCATTTGTGGAGTATAGCAGGATCTTCCCTCTCCAACTCCAAGTCTGACATTTACGAACATTCACTACTGTCTGGCGAGGTTCCCACAACTTCTACCAACCCACGGAAGGACTGGCGTCAACTTTGATTGCGGGGATCCATTCACTTTTCCAGATTCTCACACCGTGTCACATGGTGTCTGTCAGATGAGGTCGGCTGTGGGGCGAGGGAGGAAGCCGGAGTTTTGCAAGTAGATACATATTTGCTATGTTGTAGCTGAAGTTTTGCAAGTAGATACATATTTGCTATGTTGTAGCTGAAGTTTTGCAAGTAGATACATATTTGCTATGTTGTAGCTGAAGCTGGACTTTCTACACATGAGTCAGAACAGACTTTTGGGATTCTCAACTCCTGGGACAGTGCTCCTCTAAAGCAGCCCAGAGAAAAGGTACAACTGTGATAAATCAGCGTTAGATGCTATGTATATCTCAAGCATAATATCCCTTCTCTATCTGGATATGTGGACATATGGATACTATATATATGTTAAGGATTTTTTTAAAGATAGATTTCAGATGGAACAAAGTGTGTGTGTGTTTTCTTTTTTTATGTTGATGTTAGCAGCATTTTTTTTTCTGTCCCAAGAGATAAAGAACAAACATTACAAGGAATAAACACTGGCCCTAAACTGTCACTCACAAAGGATACCCACGCCTCAGTTCGGTTTCCATGAACCAGTTTTACAGGGGAAAAAAAGATGTTTTTGTGTGTGTGTCTCAAATCTGTTTCTCAGAAATGGTCTCAGTAGCACAGAACCTGGATTGACAGCAGCAAATGGGATTTGCATGAAGGCCCCAGCTCCAGCCCACAATCCCCGGAGGGTTCTCATCCTCCTCGTTCTTAATCCCCCTTGGCAGGAGCCGACTCCTGTCTCTCACTCCCCTCCCTTAACATCAGTCTCCGGATACTTCTGCTTTGGCTCATCTGGTTCTCTGTTGGCTCCTTGTCTGGGACTCCTGCCCCCTGCTGTTAGGGCAGTTTCATTAGCTCCCAAGGCCTCCAACAATTGAGTCTATAGATAACCCCTGAATCCAAGTCTCCAGCCTCAGTGTCTCCCTGAGCCCTAGACCTGCTGGCCAGGGAGATGAAAACACATCTTCTCCTGGTTTCTGCTGCTTCTAGCACAGCAGCCCTTCCCGATCCATCCAGTGTGAGAAACCCAGGCTGACGTTTGACTCCTCTTTCCCCCTTCAGTCAGGAAACAGTCTCGGCATCGCTTCAAACGTGTCCATTCCTCCTACTGCTGAGGTGGCAGCCAGATCCCCGGTACCGTCAGTACAGCCACTGCGAGTAGGACCGTTGTCATCTTTGTGGTTGTCATTATCTCTTGTCACTATTGCCTTAGCACAAGTCTGAGCAGCAACTTCCCTCGCGGGAGTTAACGTTTGTCATCTAGCGTGGAAATAGCGCCTTCCTCCAAATCTCGTCTTCACAGGCTAGATGGGCAAGCACCCCAGCTCTTCTGATGGCTCCCAGCAAGCCGCATGGCATCATGTCGCTGTGTGACCCGGGTGTGCGACACAGGACCCAGCACGGCTCTGAAGAAGACTGAGTAGGATAACGTAGTAGGCAGTGAGCAGGAGGGTGCACAGGGCAGGAGCTGGTGTCTGAAGGAGGAGCACAGCCTCCCTCCCCGATCCTTCGGGAGCAGAGCTTCAAGGCCCAAGGTGGTCAGGGGCTGGGTGTCCGCTAGGCAAGGAAGATGTGCAGGGAATGTCAGTCTCCAGCAGTGGCCAGGTAGGCACATTTCTAGACTCTCATCCCAAGGCCCGGCTATGCAGAGACTCCCAAGCTGGGCACAGAGGCTCCCTTTCTGCCCCGCCCTCCCGTGCATTCCCTGCATTGTTACTTAGTTGAAGCCTCCCCTGCTTTTTGGTTCCATCCATTAATAGCCTGATGGACTGTGTAGCCAGCTCAGTGGCTGAGTTTTTCACACAGGGGAAGTTCACCAGCCATCTCACTCCACTGGAAGTAGAAGAAACATTTGGGGTATTCCTCAGTGTTATTTTCATTTTCAAAGGCACAGAAAACTCCTAGAAGCTGCCTTTCAGATCCTTGATTTAAAGTGACAGGGGCTGATGGTGTGGTTAGGGGGAGTCCCCAGAGGCCTCAAGATGAAAACCAGGGAGCTGAGCTGAACGGCGGGCACCCCAGGTGCGGGCATCATATGGTCTGTGCCTAGGACAGACGCCCAGGGATGAACGAGACCTTCGGGGTGGGTGGTTTCATGGGTTCTAAGCATGACATCCCTCCACATCCCTTTTTTTCCCCCTTGTTCTGAAAATGCCTGATCCACTTACGGCCTCCCCAGCTTTGCCAGATTGGGGGAGAAGGAAGACATAGAAACCCCAGTATGCGTGGCTCCTTATCTCTTGGCCTGAAATCTCAGCAGTGTGGCCTTTGACCAGACGTCCTGACAGCAGCTCCGTGTGCCCTGGATTCATCTTTGGTAACAGCTTCCATTCATCTACGCAAAGTGCTTTAATGGTGCAAGCAAAGATGAGGGAGAAGCAGCCTCTCCTCAGGGCAGACATGTGAGTGGAGATTGCCTGCTAAGGGTCAGGCTCTGAATGACCCATTGGTCAGTATGGAATCCTGGCAAAGCAACCCTGACAGTTGTCTACACGTGTGCTTATGTTCACATCCTGTGTTGCCCTGTGCTTGGCTTTTTATGTGCGGGACTCCCACTGAGACTCTCAAACACTCTCGAAAGCAGTTGCTGTGGTCTTTTTTACCCCTGAGAAAATTGAGCTTCAGCACACTGTAGCCAGGCTCTAACTATTGGAGAAGTGAGCCTCACGTCAGTGGACCAGGATGAAATCCATTGAGTGAAACCATATTTGAGCTGTTTTCCTGATTCCCGGGCTTGCTTTCATGGTTTTGTATGGCAATCTTGATGACTGCAGTGTCAATACACCTAAATAAGAGTGATGGGGTTTTCCAGGATGAGGGAGAAGGGTGGTGGGGAAGCAGTAGGCATCACTGCTCCCCGCCACCACAAGGAACACAAACACACACACACACACACACACACACACCCCTATTTGTTTACGTCCTGGGTCACATAACTAGTCAGGACTAAGCCAGCACGTCCTTCTTAAGCCAGACCTCTGTACGCAGCATCATCTGATATATCTGATTAAGCACCTCCTCTGTGCCAGGCTCTGTGAAGAGTGCAGGAAACCACAGATACCTCGGGACTGTGAAGGAGGATCTGTAGTTCCCAGTTAGCATCGTACCCACCTTGAACTTTGATAGAACTCTGTTTTTAGACTTGGCTTAATATGCATACTTGTCTGTCTCATTCTCTTTCTTCTGTCACGACATCATTTTTTTTGTTATGTCTTTAGATTTATTTATCTTTTGCTTAGTGTTTCTGGATTTTGAGTAAAGAAATGGAAAGCTTTAGATGCTCTAAGGCTATAAAGGAATGCACATATATTTTCTTCTAGGATTTCAATGGATTAATTTTTGCTTTCAATTTTGATCAATTGAATCTTGGTATACAATGTGTAATATGATGCAATTCTAGTAAAATCCTTCTCTGAGATGCTACTTTTAGTATGCTAAATCCTTGTGGATCTATTTCTAGACTGTCTAATGTTCCATCGGTCACTTGGTCTGTTGTCATTGTCATGACAAGTGATTGTTGAGGTTTTAATTATTGTTTTTTTTTTATATGTATTACTTCCATTTAAGGTATTAATTTAAAAAGTTTGGAAGGTTTTCCCATAGTTGATTTTCTATCTATTTTTGCTACTCTATTTTCCTTAGACTCCTTACAGTGAATAAAAAAATCTGCCTCGTTCATCTGATTGACACACATCCATTTTCAAGAATTGACAAAAAAACCCCTCTGCTTTGGGGAGCCTTCCCTGATGTCCTCAGGCTTTGTTAAGTTGCCCCAACCCTGGTTTGTTCCTACAGTACCCTGCATGTCCCTCTGTCACCTGCTCATATGGTAAGGGCTTGTGATTGGTTACTTTTCTGTTCATCCCACTGGACTGCACTTTCCCTGAGGGCGGGACCTAGTCACCCGCACTGTTGCATCTTTAAGTGGAGAGCACGATGCCTGCCTGGTAGCTACTCGATCCCATCAGTCATGCTACGTAATAAACTATCTGAAACTTCAAGGTCGTAAGAGAACAGTGTTTATTTTTTTTTATTATCTCTTGTTCTGTTTTTGAGGTTTATTTATTTGAGAGACAGAGAAAGAGCAGGGGATGAGTGGGGTGGAAGGGAAGAGGGTGAGAGAGGGAGAGAGAGGGAGAGAGAGAGAGAGAGAATCCCAAGCAGACTCCGCGCTGAGTGTGGAGCCCACTGTGGGGCTCCATCCCATGACCCTGAGACCACGACCTCAGCTGAAATGAAGAGTTGGACACCCAACTAACTGTGCCATCCAGGTGCCCCATCTCTTACTGTCTTGGTGAACCACGATGGGGCTCATCCAGGTGGCTCTACTTTGGGGATCCCTGTGTGGTTCCTCCAGACAATGGCTCTTAGCCAGGAGCCATAGCCAAGGCCTCTTCACTCACAAGCCCGGTGGTTCATCCCGGCTGTCTCCTGGGTCCTCAGCTGGGGATCTTGGCTGGAACATCTACCCCCTGTGACCGCTTTGTGTGGCATGGGCTTCCTCATAGCCTGGTGCCTGGGCTTCTGAGGAGCAAGAGAGCCTGGCAGGACCTGTATCATCTTCTGTGACTTAACTCCAGAAGTCCCACTGGAGCATGCCCATCATACTTTCCTGACGAGGCAGTCTCAGAGATCCACCCAGTTTCAAGAGGACAGGACATAAACCCCATGATGGGTTTGTGGCAAGGTCACAGTGTAGAACCTGTGGGATAAGTGGCACAGTAATGGCCATCTTTGGGAAATATAATCTGCCACAGGCTCAACAAATACTTCTGAATATTTGTAAATACATGATTTGACATCACCGGCCTGGGTTACATTCTGGGCCGAGACTTGAATGAGGACTTCGGATTGATCAGTAAGAGAACAGGTGCCCTGCTCCTCTCCACAACCCCCTGGGTTGTGTGTGAAGCCAACCTCCTGGGAAGTTTTCCCATTACTACGTGCAGTCATGTAGGTCAAGCATTTTGAGTGCTTGATCACAAACTTCCTCTCCCCCAAAGTACTGGGTTTGTTAGGATTTTGGTTTTCCTCCTCTACTTTCTCAAGTAAGTGCTTTGAAGAAGATGCATGTAGGAGAAATGACACATCAAGTATTTCTGCTGAAAAGTGGGGTTTCTGCTCAAAAGAAAGGTGCCGTGTCTATGACTGGCACACAAATTGAAGAACTGAGCTCGCTGTTTGAACACCCGACTTTATGGTTTTTGCTCTCAGAGCCACCTCTCGCTAATAGAGGAGGCTAAAAGGGTTTGAGGAAGCTGTCCTCAGTGCTTCCTGCAGGTAAAGAACTCCCGGCCCCTGGGGAGGACCCTGATGGGTCTCACCCAGTCTGATGGACCCTGAGCTCCCTAGGATTGGGGGTGGATGGGAGCCGAGAGGGTGTATGTCACAGCTCACATGACATGTCCACTCCTCCCTAGGGTTAGGGGTGTATGTTCGCATCTCGGTGGCAGCATTGGACCCATCCAGTACAAGTTTCTGCCCTCGGAGATAACCCACTTGTGGGAAGTGGGCCTTTGCTGAGACCACCTTTAGTAGTTTTTTTTTTTTTTTTTTTGAATACTTTATTATTTTAGAGAGAGGAGGAGATGAGGGAAAGAGGGGGGAGGGAGAGAGAGAG
>CM053610.1:13416450-13460693 GCA_028646535.1 Procyon lotor
AAGTATGGTGTTTAGAACAGGGCCTGGTGCATAATGAACACTGAGCAGATGTTAGCTTTTACTTTCACAGTAGCTGTGATTGTTATTCTCATTGTCATTATTGCTTATAAACTGCTCTCCCCAGACCTCTAGACCTATAAATGGTACATGTAATGTTAACTTTGCTAGTAGCCACATTAAAAAAAAAATAGGGGAAGTTGGTTTTAGTAATATATTTTATTTAACTCAATATACCCTAAATTTTGTGTCTTTTCAACGTATAATCAATATAAAATTATTGTTGTATTTTAAATTCCTTATTTCATACTGAGTATTTAGTCTTTGATATGATGAGTTCCTTATAGCATATTTCCATTCTAACTGGTCACATTTCAAGGACTCTGTGGCGTCATGTGATTGGTGGCCACTGTATTATACAAAACCACAAATTCAGGGGCAGCTGACAAAATGCCCTACTAGGGCAAAGGGATGTATTTCTTTTGAGTACCTACTATGTGCCAGATACTTTACATGTACTATGTAATTTCATCATTGTGACCATCTTGCCTGCAGGTATTTTGAACCCCCACCCCTTCCATTTTACAGATAGATTCCTCAGAGAGCCAATTTACCCATAGTGACACAGTTTGACAGAGGCTGAACTTGAAATTCGGTCTGTGAGATTGAGTCTCCATGCCTGTGGTGAGGTGGTAACTAGAGGCTCAATTTTTGGAGAGTGGCATATGAGGGCCATCCAGCACTCACACAGAGTCATCTGTAATGCATGCCAGGCCTTCTTTGTGACCCGTCTGAGTAGAGCTGGCTGGGCTTGGTCACAAACAGGCCAAGGACTGAGTCTGGGTCTCAGATCAGTGTTCGGGAAAGATCTGGGGCTGGGGGCTGTGTCTGTGACCTAGTCATGGGTCTGTGTGAGGCTGTGGGTTCAGTCTGTGAATAAGAATTGAGTCTGTGACCAGGATCCCAGTGCCACCTATCGCCAGGTCAAAATTTGACCCAAGGCAGAGGTCAGGGCCCTACTTGGAGTCAAGGTCTAAGCTCGTTTTTTTTTTGTTTGTTTTTTTCCGTCCAAGGGGCAGAGCCCATGCAGCAAATTCATAGGAGTTGAAGCCTTTAAGGTCAATCCTGTATGTCAGACTCCAGGCCTGGCAAGAAATTTTGTAAGTTTCTAGGGGCAAGAAACTGGGAAACAAGGCAAATGCTTATTTGGGGGCACAGCTGCAGTGAAAGTGAGGGTTTTAGTAGGAGTGGTAACTCCCTGGGGAATGTTAGGGGCACACAGTGTCCACCCTGGATGGGACCAGGATCTATGGAAATAGATTCCAGTAGCTGTGTTGCAAAAGGTCATGGTGATGTGGAGAACAGGAAGGGCAGTCAGAGCTTACAAGGTGGCAGCTAATGTGGTTGGATTATGGGATAAATCAGGGCATTTGGGGAGCCTAGGACTTGACATGCCATTTGCTTCTTAGGACCAAGCTGAGTGTGTGTGTGTTTGTGGGGGGGAACCACCAGCAGGGTCCCAGAAGGCTGTGTTTGTCAAAATGAGTCAAGTACCAGGCAGTGGGCCACAAGGGGTCACCTCTGGCACAGGGTAAATAAATGATAGTAGAGCTCTCCAGTAAAATATTATCCAACTGGAGAAATGAATCAGGAACAATTTTCAAATATATCATTAGGACAAAAGCAAGGAGGGAACAGGATGTTTTCTAGGCTCTCTTTTGTGTAAGAAAATATGGAAATAAAAAAAATATAAGTGTAAATGCCAAAGGATTCCAAGATACTAATAAAAGTGGTTATTATCACCTAAATGTTGCTGGGAAGGGTCTTCTTAACGAGGAGCTGAGCTCAGTTCAGCGACCAAGCCACTACCCAAACTGCTGCTTCTCACCAGACTGGAGAGCCAGGCTCTTCATTCCTGTTACTTACCTCTCAAAGCCCACATGGTCACCTGAGGGTGGCAGGGAGTGGGGGAGGAAGGGTGAGGTGAAAGAGCCCTACTACTGGGAGCCAGGTAAATCCTGACCTACTGGAAGCTGTTTCCTCGTGGTCCCCTCCCCACAGCAAGGTAGAAGTGTGCTTGGTGAACCTACCATTAAACTGCTTGCTTCTTCTTAGTTTGAGCTAAAATCAAAATGATTCTGCAAGAAACCCAAAGCAGTGGAAAGTGATAGAGCTGAACATTCATACACTGTAGATATTTCCTCTGGGATGGAGGAGGCTTGTGTGTGTTGTTATTGTGGCTGCCAAAAGTCTGAAGTAAACTCTTTCCAAAAAGTATTGTGCATTTATAATGCAGTTTAGGATCGGTTATGTTTTTATTTGATGTATACATATTTCATGAGAACAACATTGAATGTGTATTTAATCAGGATTTGTAAGGAATTGCTTGTAATCCTTTTATGTTTCTTCTTTATATTTCTGCAGTATAAATTTGCTTCACTGAACATATCACAAAAATTGAACTAAAAAGACTGACAACGCAATTGAACTAAATAAGAATATCAACATTCTCTGTGTGTGCATGTGTTGAGTGTGTATATATTATATGTTACAGATGTATTAAAAGTATAATTTTCATTTGGTGGAGGAGGGATAAACAATTCATTAAGCTATGTTGGAGGACTTGGCAACTATTTGAGGAAAAATAATTATACCTGCACCTCACATGAAACTCCAAAAAAAAATCCCCTAGGAATTACTATTATTAAATATTAAAACTGAACTCATAAAACAATTTGAACAATGTGTTAGTAAATATAAAAAAGTATAGTATGAGAAATTATTTTATAACTCCTTGCCTTAGTTTTTTTATTTATATAATGAAATTATATTAAATAAATATAATATTTATATAATGAAATAATAGTGTCTAAAAAAAGGATAACTGTGGTGATTAAATGAGTAATCAATGTGATGTAATATGATATGAGTAATATGAATTTTTAGAAAAGTACCTGGTATTCGGTAGGCACTATATAACTGTTAACTATAATGTCTTTTTCTAAATGTGATATCTAATAAAGGAACTAAAATAAAATGGTAGATGTGACTATGAAATCTTAGAATTTCCAATGTCAAAAAATAGCATATACAAAATAGAAAATGCAATTGGCACATTAAAAATCAACCCAGATGACAGAAGAAAAGGGTAAATATTCTATATAGATATTTCAAATCAACAAAAAAAATCTATATGTATGGTTATTCCAAATCAATAGAAGAAAAGAGGTAGTAGACTCTTCAAAGGAAATATGAACCAGAGTTTCAATAGGCCAGTCGTAAAAGAAGACACTCATGTTAATTCATTCTTTGAACAAATATTTACCATGGGCCTGGTATTTACACTGGGCTGGCTCTCGAGGATGTTGGGGTGCAATAATGGGTGGAACTAAGCCCCTGATCTCAAGGAGCTTACATTGTAAGAGCCAATAAACATATGGACAAGGAATCCAGTTCACAGAGAATCAAAGAAATGCAAATTTAAACTGAGTGAGTCATTTTTTATGTACCCAAGTAGCAAATATTTTTGAGTGATTTTATCATATCCTAGTGATGACATAAGGAAATTAGCACTCTTAACACCTTCATAATGGAAGTAGAAACTAGTTAAGTGGAGTCTATAGGGAATTTTGTCAATAAGTGCTAAAATTTTTTAAATGTGTGATTACTGCAATTCAACAATTTAACTCCTAGGAAGAAATTTTGAGGAGTAATCAGAAATGCATAGAAAGATTTCTATACAAGAACATATATTCATTGATTTACTCATTTACAAATACCTATTGATTGTTACTACATTCAGGACCCTCTTCTAGGTTCTGGGGATACAGCACTGATAAAAGCAGAGGAAGTTCCTGTTCTTGAGGAGTTTATCATATAGGATGGGTATTTTTTTGGTGGGAAGATGTGAGGCAGCGAGGCAATAAACATACAAACACACATATATATTTATAAAACCAATTTAGATATACAGATATAGAAAGATATAAAGATAGATAGTGACAGTACTATAAAGCAGGGTAAAGGAAGAGGGGTCCTTCCCAGCTCCCTAAGGGTGCTGACATGGAGGGAAAAGAGGTAATACCTCCTTTACATAAGGAATTAGAGGACACCTCTCTGACTGATATCTGCAAAGACCCATGTGCATTGAAGGACCTTGCCATGCTGATATCTGGGGGAGGAACATCATACTAAAGAGGGCAGTGAATGCAAATGCCCTAAAGTAGGGAGCATGTTTGGTGTATTCTCTTTGAGGAGGAACATGGAAGCCAGTGTGGCTGGAGTGGGGTTGTCCAGGAGAAGATCAAAGATTACATCAGAGAGGTGCAGAGGGCAAGATCCCATAGAGATTTCTGGGCCATTCTGAGGGTGTGAGAGCATTAAGACAATTGGCTGATGCTTAAAACAATAGTTAGTGCTCTGCTATCTCATGATTTTCATGGGTCAGGAATGTTGGGGGGCCTCAACTGGGAGAGTCTTCTGCTCCAAGTAGCATTGACAGAGGTTGCTCTGGTATTTACCTGGAGGATGAGCTTGTCAGGGTTCAAGATGGTTTCACTCCTATTGGCAGCTTTGCAGGGATGGTTGGAAACCGAGGCTCAGCTGAATTGGTTGACTGGAGTGCCTCCCTGCCAACTGCCTGGCATGGTGCTCCCTGGATAGGTCAGATTTCTTTAATGGAAGCTCAGGACTCCCAGAGAGTGTTCCAGAGGGCAGGAAACAGAAGCTGGAAGTCTCTTACAGAAATTGGTTAGAGTCACTTCCTCTGTGTTCATACAGTCATACAGCCAGTCTGATTAACAGAAGAGGAATAGAATTCACCTATCTTGGGGGGAATAGAATTGGCAGCCACATTCAATCTACCCTATAGAGTAAGAGAGAACACAAGGCCAAGTTTATTTCAGTATTATTTGAAACCGTGCCAATATGGAAATAACCAAAATATCTAACTGAGAAAAAAAGGCTGAATATATTTTATGTGTATTTATATCCACATAATGGAATATTTGTCAACCAATAAAATTGTTTTTAGGGAATATTGACAAATGAGGGAAGATAAGGTAGGATATGCCTCTGTGTGTGTGTATGTGTGTGTGTGTGTGTGTGTGTGTGTCTACACTCATGTGTAGGGGTGTGCCTGTATATGTTTGTGTGCCCATATACACACTTCTGGAAAAGCTTTCAGGCAGAGGAGGGTCAGTGTTTAGCCATGTCCACTCTTTCAGTAGTGATCATGGTGTCTGTGGCCCTCATGCATGGCCATTTGGACAGAGTTCTCCTGAACATGAGCCCTTTCAAAGTCTTTCCGCTGACAGTTAAACAGGAACTATGGATGCCAGGAGGCAAGCAGGCCATTGCTCAAATGACTAAGCAGACAAAGTACCTTTGTCATGACCTTAAGCTGGGTATGTATTTGATTTTATAACCACTTTTTTTGAAGCCAGATGATTAGCTCTCTATGAAAATGTTTCCATTGTCAAGGCCAGACTCAAGATCATTTCTGTGGACCTGGTAGTTGAGGAAGTCCCAAATAACCTCTTTATTCATTCATCTATATGGTCAGTGGCATATACAATTAAAGGTACCAGGGCAAGGTAAGAGAGGGAAGCTCTATGTGCTAGACACTCTACTAAGCTCCAGATTGTAGAGATGAATGAGATAGGTTCTTTGTTCAGGAAGAGTTTGCTGTGGAACCAGGTCTGTCATCTCAGTATTATGGCCTGGCCCCAAGACCAACATTTCATGGTAATTCTACTAATACTTGGTTGAATGAATGGGAAGACCCTTTCCAAATGAATTTGGGAGGGTACAGAGTCAGTTACATAGTTCAAATCAGGATTCTGAAAGTAAGGTCTGGAATGTTTCATAAGCTTCACACCTGTGTGTATGTCCAGCTCTTTGAGCAAGCTAGCACTCCTAATTCTATGCAGTAAACCATCAAAGGGTAGTGGCGGACCAATAAACAAAGGGTGATCACACAGCCATGGTTGCCAGCATTTTGGGGGTCTCTCTACAAATTTCAAAAGTCAACCTCTCTTGGTAAGCAAATTGCAAAAGACTCATCTTTCTGGACTAATCCAGTCTTTGGGAGGGATAATGGCTCCCAGGCTAGTTTAATTCTAGCCTTGACATGTGTCTATGGTTTTGTATACTGCACAAACATGGATGGTAGCGTAGGTGCCTTGGATCCTTTTAGATCATTCATGTAACCTACACTGATCTGGTTTCTGCCCATCTTTGCTCTGGACAGCATGGCCTAGCATGTCATTCCTTCTCTAGCCTTGGGACTCCATCTGACAGACATGAGTTTGAGGCTCATTCTCTGTTTTTCTCCCTGAAAGTATCCACCCCAGGCCTTGCCTTCAGGGCCAACCCTCCACATCAAGTCTGCAAGAGGCTCTCCATACCCTAGCAAAGAGGGCCTGCAGACAGGACTGAAGCAGGTGCCCCTCCCCCTTCCTTCTCTCTGCAGAAGAGATCAGATTCAGATGCATCTATGGGGATGAGGGAGGGAGGGTTGAACTGACACTCTCCCAGTAAAGCCACCATTATTATGATCGGCACTTAGTACTTAACAAGTAACCCTAAGTGCTGGGTCTACTTGGGAGAATCAAAGCCAGGATCCCGGCCCCTTTGTTATTTCCCTGTGCTGTTGAATGTTCACTTGTTATTCCTTTAGAGCAGAATTTAAGCTCTTTATTGATTTCAGAGGTAAATTGCCCAGTAACACTCCAGGCAGGAGCCAGATAGCAGTAGAAATTCCACCACACCTAGCTGCACCCCCTCAACCTCTCAGTTACTTCCAGCTATAATGGTGATGTCTTAAACATCTTTGCTTGTAGATGGCACTTCTTTTCCAGTTTTACTGAGAAATAATAGATATACATCACCATATAAGTTTAAGGTGTTTATATAGCATGGTGATTTACATATATTGTGAAATGTTCACCACTATAGGTTCAGCTAACACCCATCTTCTCATATAGATGCGATAAAAAGAGAAAAGAAAGAAGAAAGGAAAAAATTTTCTTTTGATTATGAGAACTCTTAGGATCTACTCTCTTAACAACTTTCCTATTTGTCATACAGCAGCATTAACTACAGTCCTCATATTGCTCATTATATTCCTGGGACTTATTTGTCTTTTAACTGGAAATTTGTACCTTTTCACCTCTTTCCTTCAGTTCACACCGCCTGCCTCTGGTAACCACAAGTCTGATCTTTTTATGACTTTCATTTAAAAAAAATTACCGTTCATTCATTCATTTTTAGATTCCACATATAAATGAGATCATATAATGTCCTTAATTCTTTGTCTGATTTATTTCACTTAGCCTAATGCCTTCAAGGTTCATTATGTTATCCCTAAGGATTTCCTTAGGGTTTTTTTTTTTTTTATGGTGGAATAACATTCCATTGTGTGTACGTGCATGTGTGTGTGTACACATCTTCTTTTTGCATCATTCATCAGTCGACACTTAGGTTGTTTCCATGTCTTGGCTATTGTAAATAATGCTGATATGAACATGAGGTTGCAGATATCTTTTTGGTTAGTGTTTTTGTTATGTTTAGATATAGTCCCAGAAGTAGAATTTCTGGATCATATGGCAGTTCCATTTTTAATTTTTTGAGGGTCCTCCATACTGTTGTCCATAGTGACTGCACCAATTTACAATCTCATTAGTAGTACACAAAGGTTCCCTGTTCTACATCCACACCAGCATTGTTATCTTTGGTCTTTTGATGATGACCATTCTGATAGGTGGGAGGCGGTATGTCATGGTGGTTTTAATTTGCATTTCCATAAAAACTAGTGACATTGAATATCTTTTTATGTATGGTTAGCTTTTTGTCTGTCTTCTTTGGAGAAATGTCTGTTTGGGTCCTTTGCCCATTTTTAAATTGGATTATTTGGTATTTTTTGCTGTTGAATTGTATGAGTTCTTTATATGTTTTGGATATTAGCCCCTTCAGATATATGATTTGCAAATATTTTTCCCATTTCATAAGTTGTCTTTTCACTTTGTTGATGGTTTCTTTTACTGTGAAGAAGTTTTCAGGTTGATAAATTCCTAGTTGTTTATTTTTTTATTTTGTTGATTGTGCTTTAGATGTCATATCCAAAGAAATGATTGCCAAGACCTATGTCAAGGAGCTTTGTACCTGTGTTTTTTTTAGGAGTTTCATGGTTTCACATCTTACATTTAAGTATGTATGTATTTATTTATTTTTCCTTTTCCACAGTATTTTCATTTTTTAATTTATTTAAAATTTTTTATTATTTTCAATTACCTACCTAATTAGTCATATTTCTTTCAAGTTAATTTTTGTGAGTGGCATAAGGTACATGTCCAGTTTCCTTCTTCTACAGGTGAATATCCAAATTTTCCAGCACCATTTATTAAAGAGACTCTCTTTTCCTTCGAGTATTTTTGGTTCCCTTGATAAATATTATTTGACTGTACATGCTTATCTTTATTTCTGGGCTCTTGATACTGTTCTGTTGGTCTCTTTTAAAGCCAGCCAGTACCATACTGTGTTGATGACTAAGTTTCATGGTGCAGCTTGAAATGAGGAAGTGTGATACTTCCTGCTTTGTTTTTCTTTCTCAGGATTTCTGTTGTCCTAGTTGAGGTCTTCTGTGGTTTCATATCAATTTTAGGAGTGGTTTTTCTATTTCTGTAAAAAAAAAATGCCATCAGAATCTTGATAGGGATTTTATAGAATCTCTAGATGGCTTTAGTTAATATTTACATTTTAAAACATTCTTTCAGTTCATGAACATGAGGTACATTCCGTTTATTTGTGTCTTCTATTTCTTTCATCAGTGTTTTATAGTTTTCAGCATAGAGGTCTTTCACTTCCTTAGTTAAATTTATTCCTGAGTATTTTACTTTTGATGCTATTGTAGAAGGGATTGACTGCTTTATTTCTTTGTCAGAAATTTCATTGTTAATTTTAGAAACACTACTGATTTTTATACATTAATTTTATATTTTGCTACTTAATTCATTGATTAGAGTTAACAGATTTTTTTTTTGCTGAGTCTCCAGATTTTCTATATATAAAAATCACATCATCTGCAAATAGAGACAATTTTACTTCTTCCTTTCCAATACTAATACCTTTCATTTTGTTTTCTTGCCTGATTGCTGTAGATAGGATTTTCAGTACTAGTTGAATAGGAATGAGAGTTGACACCTTTGTCTTGTTCTGATCTCAGAGGAATAGCCTTCAACTTTTCACCATTAAATATGATGTTAGCAAGGGGGTTGTCATATATGGCCTTTATAATGTTGAGATACGTTCTTTCTATGCCTAATCTGTTAAGAGTTCCTATCATGAATGAATGTTGAGTTTTGCCAGGTGCTTTTTCCTGCATCTATCGAGATGATCATATGGTTCTTTTCTTTCATTCTATTAATGTGATGTATCACATTGATTGATTTGCATATCTAGAACTATCCTTTCATCCTAGGGACAAATCCCACTTGATCATGGTAAATGATCCTTTTAATGTGCTGCTGACTTTGTTTTGTTAGTATTTTATTGAGAATTTTTATATCTTTATTCATCAGGGATATTAGCCTGTAATTTTCTTTTCTAGTAGCATCATTTTCTGGTTGTGGTATCAGGATAGCTTGCAAAATGAGTTCAGGAGTATTCTGTCCTCTTTGATTTTTAAAGAGTTTGGAAAGGATTGGGCTTACGTTGCGTGGTGAAAAGTCACCAGTGAAGCATTTTGTTCTGGGCTTTTCTTTATTGGGAGATCTTTGATTACTGATTTAGTCTCCTTACTAGGAATTGGTATATACAGATTTTCTATTTCTTTCTAGTTCAGTCTTGGTAAGTTGTATGTTTCCTTTTTTTAAGATTTATTTATTCATTTGGGGGGGTGGGAAGAGGTGTATTGCAACCACCTAGAACAGTGGCGGACAGTTACTAGGTGCTCAAAAAATATTTACTGAATTGAATGGTCTCTCCAAATGGTAACTGAAGAAGAGACAGGCCTAAAGTCACAGGACAGGAAAATGTGCTAAATCACAAAGTCATACTATATCAGTACCCCATCCCCAGGTCTTGAACAGGAGTAACCTTTACAAAGGCATTTGCATAGAGGAAGAAATCGAAGTTGAAAAGAGAATATAAAAGGAGCCCTTGGTAGGGAAAATTGCATTGCTTTTAAATGGAAAAAAAAAAAAAAACCATGTAAAATTTTTAAAAACATGCAAAATCATGGGGCGCCTGTGTGGCTCAGTCAGCTAGGCATCTGCCTTCAGCTCAAGTCATGATCCAGGGGTCCTGGGATCGAGCCCTGCATCAGGCTCTCTGCTCAGCGGGAAGCCTGCTTCTCCCTCTCCCTGCCTACTACTTCTAGGTGGTTGGGAGAAATTGACAAACAAAACAGACAAGCCCTTGCCTTCATGGTGCTTACGTTTTTGTAAGGAAGACAGAAAATAAGCAATAAGCATAATCAGTGAGTAAATTTTACGATATACTAGGTATTGACAAGTACTTTAAAGAAAAATGCAGCAAAGTAAGGGAGACTGGGAATGCTTGTGATAGTAGTGATTTATAATTTTAAAGAGAGTGGCTGATCTAGGCCTTATTGAAGATGTCATGCATTGATAGACTTGAAGGAGGTGAGGAAAATTTAGTTAAATCAATCTTGAAGGGTGAGGGAGAAGGGAGGAGGGAAGACTTTCCTGCTTAGGGACCCTCAGTGCAAAAGTCCTAAGGCAGGAGTATATTTGCTACATTCAAAGAACAGCAAGGAGTCCAGGGCTGAGTAAGTGATGGGGAGAGTGGGAAAAGATGAAGGTGGGGGGTATTTGGAGACTGGATCATGTAAGGCCTTGAAGGCCACTGTAAGGATTTAGGCTTCTGACCGACATGAAACGGGAGCAGTGAAGGGTGTTGCATAGAAGAGGGAGATAGTTTCCTTGCAAAGTTAAAAGGATCCCTCTGGCTAGAAAGTCATTGCGGATCCAGGACCCTGATGATGGTGAACATCCAGACAACACATTTGCTGGTGGAGCGGTGGTGGAAGTGAGAGGAAGAGAGGAGAGTTAGGTCTGGATTATTGGAAGGATGGAATTGCTGCCAAAACAGATGGAGAAGAATGCAGACAGAGCAGGTTCATTGGGGAAGACCAGCAGTTTAGTTGTAGGCACGTGAAGATTGGAATATCCCCCAGATATCCATTAGACAACATGAGAACATGAAAAAGACAGCTTCGGAGTCAAATGGGCCTTATCTGAAATCACACCTGCAGTGCTGGTTAGCTCTGTGACCTTCAGAAAAGTACTAACATCTCTGAGCCTCAGGTTTTATGCTCTTGTAGTGGACATCATTCTCTCTATATATACACTGCACTGGAGACTGAGACCAGGATACCAGTCATAGAGCGGTGTGTCATGAAAAGCAAAGTGAGCGGCAGAGGTAAGTCACTGCTTGGTATATTTCCAGAAACACTAGGGATCAAATCTACTCTCAACTCACAGGCTCTTCAGAAACTCACTTCTCCCACTCTGGCCTCAGGTTCCTCATCAGTAAGATGAAAGTTGACATGGCTAACTTTTCAGGCCTGCCTTGACGCTAAGGTTGTATGAATGAGGACCTCAGGGTTGAAGGGGCTCTGCCTTCCAGCTTGCTAGTATCCTGCTTCACTCTGGGGATTCACACGGGTAAGTGCACGCACGCACAAACACACATGCATGCACACACACACGCACACATGCACACACACACACACACACACACACACACACACACACACACACACAGCCCAGCCCAGCCCAGCCCAGCCCTGCAGGTTTTCATGTGTTTGGATAGCTCCCACGACCCTGGGCATGTCAGTGACTGCATCTGGCCAAACCCTTTTTAATGGGAGGCACACATCTCTGTGCTATAGATCTCCTTCCTCTGTGGCCCACAGTCTGGCAGCCTGGTCCTTCCTAGTGGCCACACCAGACAGAGAGAGCAGTGTAGGCAGTATAACCAGTGACTGCCAAGGGGACGCACCCCTCACCTCTTTTCAAGAGTTCCAATAAGAGAGGAGGTAAACATCACAAATCTGGAACACCATCTGATTTACACTGAAAGGGGTCCAGGCCAGGAAACAAACAGGTTTGCATTCTTTCCGATGTCCTCAGAAGACATGTATGCTCAGCTCTCCCTCTGTGTCCTTTTTCCCCTCCCTTATACCTGGGAGGTCTGTCTAGGCTCCTTCCTTCCATGCATCCCATTAGACTTGCTTATTCACCTCCTCTTGGGAGGTTGTGACCCCCTGATTGCTCTTGTATGGCTCTTTTTTTGGTAGTGAATCATTTTAAAACTAGTTGATTTCCTTGCAAACTGTATTATGCTTCTGTGATCCAATTTTGCAAAAAGCCTGATGTTTCCTTTTTGTTAGGTTCTAACAACTGTTGGTGGTAAATTGACCTATCTAGCTTTATTTTTTTTTAACTGTCTCTATATTGGTCCTCTTTCTTGGTGCTGGCCTGTTTTTCTTTAGACTATTAAGTCTATTCGTTTCTACAATACTACTTGACCTGAACATTCTAGTATACTTTATTGTCAATTTTATTCTTCTTCATTTTACTCCCTAGCATTGTCCCTGACCATCCATTTATCATAGCATTTACCACACTCTATCAAAAGAGCCTGCCTTCCCCACCAGGCAGCAAGGCAGGACTTGAGAATTGGCCCTCTCTGTGGGGGCAGAGGCCAGTCCAGGGATGGGAACACAGGGAAACTCAGGGAACATTTGTAGAATGAGTGAATAGGTGAAGGAGTTAATAAAATAATAATCATCCAGAGGAAAGGATGGGGGTGAATTTGCTGACACTCCTACCAGTTCAACAAGGAGACCATTGGAATAATGGGGCTCTCCTGCTGTGGTGGCTTACCTAAGCGAACCAAAATCCAAGCCTGTGAATGTCTCAAGGTTACAAAATCAGAGCCAGAAGGACAGCCAGTCGCAAAGGGCCAACTAGGCTTGAAGCTATAGCCAGTCACATGATTTCTTTCCTTTGCTTGCATGCTTTCCACATATAAGTCTTTCCCTGGCTCCTGTTAGCAGGCACTCCTAACCACTTAGGGTTTGGTGCTGCCCAATTCTGTGCTCAGATAAACTTAAAAATTTTAATATGCCTCAGCTTACCTTTCAACAGCTCTAAAATACATGAACACGCTAATGCCTTTATGTCTCTCCAAACCCTAGCCCATCTTAGAAAGCAGAGAATTCTGGAAGCTAGGTTATTTTGCTCACCAGGAAGACCCAGACCTGTAAGTTCCGGAGCACACCAGCCCATCAAGTCATGCTGACCACAGCGTAAAGAGCCACAGGAACCCATGCCACAGCATCTTCAGGTCCCTGGGGAATGGGGGGCACCTCGATATTCTTTGCATCTTCCTATCCTGGGTTATTTGATTGACTCACTGACACACTCAGCTAGTTGAAAGATTCTGTTTCCTGAGCACTGGTTTCAGATGCGTCGTGTGCTGCAAGGTGTGGCTACGTTGCTAAGAATGAACGTAACACCCTTCCCTATGCTCACAACTTAGCACACAAGTAAACTGGGGGTCCACAGGAGGCAGTCAGTGCCAGCTCAGGACTGGTCGGGCCGCCCAGGAGAAGTGATGTGTGCCGTGTGATAGAAACACAAGCCCGCCCCTGCTGGATGATTTAAGGGTAAAGGCCCACAAGGGAGAGGTCACCCAGTGCCCCAGGGTGCTTTGATTGGCTGGATCATAGAGCAGGAAGGGTGGAGGAGTGGATAGGAGCGGATTTCTCAAGGCGCTGGTTGGCCAGCCAACACTGTAGATCTCATCGCAAAAGCAATGGGGAGCCCCTGATGATGTTTAAGCAGAGAGGGCACATGATCCCAGCTGCATTTTGGGTCACTCATTCTGGCTGCTTGGTGGAGGGTTATAGGGGACAGAAGTGACCTTAGAATGTCCAAGGAGGCAGCTCTTGAGTTGTGAGAGCAAGAAAGGATTGTGACTGAACCAGTTGGGTGGGCGAGGGGGCTGGAGAGAAGTGGACTGATTCACGAGAGTTTTAGAAGGTAAAGTTGACAGGCCTTGGCAATTTGTTACATCAGGGGTTTGAAAACAGTAGCTCTGGACCCAATCTGGCCCAGTGCCTGGTTTGGTAAACTTTTGGCGCATACACACACTGCAGTGGCAGAGCTGAATGGTTGTGACAGAGACCCTACGGCCTGCAAAACCTAGAAGGTTTGCCATCTGGTCCTTTACAGAAAATATTTGTCAACTTTGGACACAAAGCACCAGAAGACATGAGGGAGATTTGAGGGGATTTGAGTGTGCCTGTTGCTAAGACCGAAACCCGGGAGGTAGAAAACGGGCCCCCGGTCCTGTTGGCTGTGCTTCGGCCTTGCTCCTTAACTGCGTCCTGATACCTTACCTGGCTCTTCCCAGCCTCCTCCCAGGGAGATTCGCCCTGCTCTTCCTCCTCTCTCTAGATGAAACTCTGCTGGGATTTGAATGTTCTGCCAGATCTGTGACCTTGGCTTCATCTGACTGCAATTGCAGGCCCCTCTACCCTGAATGAAGGACTGAGCCTCCCAGCCAGTGCCCATCCTCCTGGGTCTTTTGATGCACTTAAACCCCCACCAAGACCAGAACTAGATCTAGTCATTTTCCCAGCCCCTGGACCCTGTAGTCTCTATCCTCTCCCCTCCCCCAGCAGGCTCCCCACCCCCCAGCTGAGCTGCTGAAGCCCCCACACCCCATCCGTACCCCTGAGCCTGTGCCAGTGGACTGGGAGCCCCCTGGGCTGCAGTGCTCTTTGGGCTCTGTCCTCCTCCTTCCCTCCGCTCTGGTGGTGGTAGCCTGCGGGGCGCAGGGCTGGAGCTGTCTTTCTCTAAAACCAGAGAACACCCCTGCTGTCTCTTTCTAAGCAGGTCACCTTTGGTGGGTGTGTAAATTCACTTTTCTACTTGTCAAAGTGACATTTTCATGATGGCCAAAGTTATTAAGTGGCATCTTCGGGCACCCACTTTTTAACTGAAGTAAAGTAGGCTGGAAAATGTCAATAGTGATAATGCACCGCTCTGTCCCCTGTATCCCTTGATGGAAGGCATGATGGAAATGGCACCAACTCAGAGCCCTTTGCAGGGAATTGCCAGTTAGAGAATTTGTTGAGACTTAGGGGTTTTTAGCTGTAAACCTCCAGGGCCTTGAGTCAAATACCTGCTGCCATAGCATTCTGACTGACAGGGGAATGTCAGAGGCTCAGCCCGCAATGCTCTGGTCGGCTCCACAGCCCCAGTCCCCGGCCGCAGGCTCAGGGCTTCCGGGCTTTGGAGCCTAAACCTGCCTCTGTTCGAGGAATGAGAGGAGCCCATCTTGCTCTGCTCTTAGACCATCCTGTGGGTAATGGGATTTTTTCTCCCTTCCCTACCCATCCCTACTCCAAGCAGGAGGGCCTACCCTGGTACCTATGTAGACAGAAGTCCGTGAATGGAAGGAAGGAAGGGAGCAGGGTCTGGTGAAGTCTGAACTTGAATGGTGGGACAGTTTTGGGGCAAATGCCCCCACCTCCACACTGGGCTCCAGGCCACAGTTGCTCCCACTCTGAGACTGACCGAAGTTGGCTTACTTCCCATCACAGTGCTGTCACATGCTCTCTCTTAGTTGAGGGCCCTCCCTAGAGCCCAGCAGCTTGTGTCCTTCTTCTAGAAAAGCTTATTCTTGCCCTGGAAAGATACAGCATTGAGACCATCCTGGGCAGGGCAGGTGTGGGCACTCATTCGATCAGTAGAGGCCCAGCTCCCCTGTGTCCTGCCAGGGTCATTCCTGGCCATCCTACTCCTACCTCCCTGCCAGCCAGCCACTCCATCGCCAACCCTGCTGTCCGCCTTAGAGGAGACCTCACACATTCAGCTCCAGTGCCCCCTGGAGGCCCCTGTCTCCTCCTGCTGAGGTGTCTCATCCTACAGGATGGACAGTGCCTCATTTCTCTTGTTTGCATTTTCTTGTTGCCACTTTGCCAGGGTACCTCCCACACCCTACATCTAACGGCCCAATTTCTGCAACATTTATTGCTAATTTTAAATAATGCGTGCTTGAATTTGGCAAACATTTGTTGAGCAAATATGCTGAGCCCTGGAGGTGTGCCAGCCATCAAGATGGATGTGGACCCTTCCCTCACCGAGCTGATATTCTAACGAGGGAGACCAGTACAAAAACATTGCTCATGACTACAGATTTTGTTGATGTAAAAAACAAGTCTCTGCTGTTGGAAGTCAAGGTAGACATCATCTCTGGGTGGGGGGGGTCAGTGACAGGAAGGGGCATGAGGGGAGGGGTTCTGGGATGCCCTAGAAGGTAGAGAATGTTCCGTTTCTTAGGTGCTGTTTGCACAGGCGTGTTTGTGAAAATTCACAGGGATGATGTTATGTGCACATTTTTGTATGGATGTTAAGCTTTGATTAAAATTTAATAACTAATTAAAAAGTTAATTAATTATAATCATGGTGAATGTTGTGAAGGAGGAGAGCCAAGTATGAGAATTTATCATCAGATGCTGCCCAGATGTCAAGGTGGGGGGCTTTCCTGGGGAAGAGGCATTTGGCATGAACCCTGAAGGACAAGAGGGAGTTTTCTAGGGTCAAAGGGGAAGGTGGGGAACACATTCCATCAAAGGAGCCAGCGTGTGCAAAAGCCCTGAGGTAGGCAGGGGATGGCCTTTGAGCAGAACCCGAGGGAAGATCCTGTGGCCACAGCAGAAAAACAAAGAGTGAAGGGTACTTTTGGGAGGTGAGGTCAGAGGCCAGACAGAAGAGGCAGGCCTTGGGGCCAGGATAGGGCTGTTCTCTTTATGTCAAGAGTAATGGGAAGTCCTAGAAGGGTGCAAGCCAGATGGGATTCTTTTTTCTGCTTCATGTGCTAATAGCATCTTTCTGGCTCCTGTGTGGGAGATGGGGCTGTGGCACATGAGAAGGGAAGCAGGGAGTCTAAGGAAGGGACTGGGTATGCTTCCAAGGGGAGGAGAGAGTGGCCTGGGCAAGGATGGAAAGAAGCTGTAAGAAGCGCACAGCCTTCCAGGGCTTGGGGTCCCCTTTCTGAAGTATCTACAGAAGATGCTCTGTAGCCCTCTTGGGAAGCAGTTTGGCAACATCTATCAAGAGCTCTCAAAATATGACACCCTTTGATCCAGTAGTTCTAACTTCTAGAAATCTGTCCCGTTTCATTCACAAAAATGTGTGTATTAGTTTTCTATGGCTGCTGTAACAAATTACCACCAACTAAGTGGCTTAAAACAACAAGTGTTTATTACTTTGTGGTTCTGGAGGTCAGCAGTCCGAAATGTGCCCTACAGGGCTAAAATCAGGATGTCAGAGGGGATGCGTTCCTTAGAGAGGCTCTAGGGGAGAATCCATTTCCTTGCTTTTTCCAGCTCTTGGAGAGCTCTTGTATCCCTCAGCTTGGGTCTGTCTGATTCTCTGTCTTCAAAGCCCTCCGTGAAGTATCTTCGACTCTCTCTTCCTCACCATCCCCTCCTTCCCTTCCTTTCATCTCTGTCCCCTTCCTCCTTTCCCCCATCTTTCACTTATAAAGAGCTTGCTGATTACATTGGGTCCACTGGGTTAATGCAGCCTAATCCCCCCATCTCAAGATCCCTCATTAACTTAATTATTAACTTAGTTAACTTTAAGTAACTGAATCTACAAAACCCATTTTGCCAAGTAAGGTACCATGTTCACAGATCCTGGGATGAGGATGTGGATGTTGACATTTGGAGAGGGCATTGTTCTATCCACCTTGGTGGTCATCCCTACATTGCTTTAGTGGGGATAGATTAGAAACAACTGAAGCTTCCCTTAAAGCCATTGAATCATCTCATACTCCTCATCATCTCTGCCACCACTAAAATGGTTATGAAGAACTGCTTATAACATGGCTCTTGCTGATGCCATCATCTTTGGTAGAAAATTGTGCAAATTTGAGAAAGTATTAAGTGGTATAATGTGCAAAAAAGTTGAACAATCAAGAACAAATAGGATTGCAAGATAGCTGTTTACCTTTGTTGTACCTGGTAGTTGAATCATGTATATTTGTTAGTTTCTAACTTCCTATTTTTCTTTTATTTTCTGTAATAAACACTTTGTTTAAAAAAAAAAAAAAAAAGCCTGCCTACCAGCATTGGTGGGGGGGGGGGGGTAAGCAAGCCAGCCTGGAGTTAGCAGAAATTAGAAAAAACCAGCACAAGATTCTAAAGACTCCAGACCCTAAGAGGACTGTTGACCCAGAGCTCTAAAAGGTCTTAATTCCCTATTCACTTATTGAGGTTAGGGTGTTAGGCATCTGTCACTGTGAGGGGCCTGGGAGGAAGGACATTGTTTGGAGGACATTTCCTAGTGGAGATGCCAACATTTCCTAGTTTTGATGGTCAAATTGCTACCCAAAGCTGATCCTATTTCTGGAGGCGTAGTCTGGGACCCTACGGTAGGAGCTCCCCAATGGCAGACTATAAATCCACCCAGCACATTTAGTGATTCCAAGTAAGGATAGCTAAGCGTTAGGTACAAATGGACATCTTTAGAAATGTCCACTGTTAACTATATAGCAACTTGACCGCATTGTGCTTATTTGTACATGCAGTAAAAGTGACTCATTTATAATCCACAAAGTCACCTGGTTTGTAAGGGAGATGAAACTTTGTGTTCTAAACTAAAATGAGTTCATGAGGAGAGCTTTGAGGATCCAATTCATTGCTCCTAAAAGTCTTGCCAATACCAGTGCCCTGACCCTTAAGAAGGTGCCAATGGATCCGCATACTTAAAACAGTGGGAATCTCCAAATTTTTGGAAAGAGTATTTTTTTTATACATCCAAAGTATGGTTTGGGACAGTTAGAACTTTCAGTGACTCTTTGCCTTGCATTAATGTATCTACAAAATCACTGTTAGATTTTGCTTATGTTCTTGTGTAGTTTCTGCATTGTTACAATGTTGATCATCGTTACCACTTCTATAATTCACTTTTAATATAATCATCAAGTTCACTGTCAGAAAGTGGGACAGGGAAGAGGAGATTAAACCCTGGGGTCTTTTACTTTGCCTGTTCAAGTTAGCTGTGGGCAGAAAACTTTGGGAACTACTGAGGTGACCAACGCAGGTGGTAGGAGATACAGAACGAGATGACAAATAATGTGACTTTCCTTAGAAGATCTTAGGTGGCATTTCCTGAAAACATTTAAATGTAGGAGTAAATGGTGTATTAATTACAAGCCTCTCACCTTGGTAATTAAGCAATAAGGGCCCATCAGGCAGTGCATTTGTGGGCGATTAGAGCTGTGTTTGGTGGAGTCAGAAACTTGCAGCTGAAGATTAAGTGGTTTCCACCACCTGAGAGATGCATTAATCACCTGGAGCTCCCCTACCTGGTGGATTCGGTTGCTTATTTGGAATGGCATTTACGCGTTACAGTGAGGAACACATGTACGTGCTGAGAGAGCTCTGGAGCTAAGGGTTGTTACTCAGCAAGGACAGGCGGGATTTCCAGGTGAGTTATCCCAAGTCAGCATGGCATCTGCCCGGGGGTAACAAAGTGTTAAAGTAGTTAACAAAGTGTTAAAAGTAGCAAAGTGTGCTACTTTTGGGAGCCACCGATGGGAGAGATACACACACTCTGGGTGTCCCACCAGATGTAAGTAAGCCTCCCGTAGGATGAAGGAAGACAGCCTGGGCTAGGAGAAGCGCATCAGTTTTGGAGACAGACAGACAGCTCTGAATTTAAATACTAGCTTCTGCCCTTACTGTGAAGTGTGACTCAGTCTTGCTGACCCTCGGTGTCCCCTTCTGCAGCCCTGGCATAGTAACTCACATTAGTCAGCTCTCACTGTGCAAGAGACATCAAGCACGGAGTATCACGGGCACGCAACAGTGAGCATTGAGGTAGCTTCCGTGTGTGCAGGCTGGACAGTCCCAGCTGTCTGTTGACCTGTCTGCAGGTTGCTGGGAGTCAGCTGGTCTGGGTGGCTGGGCCGGCTCAATTTTTTATGTCGTTCTGTTGATCTCATCTGTTCTTGAGTCTCCCTTCCTCCTCGTGGAACCAGTGAGCTAGTCCTTCTATGAGCTTCATCTTCTCATAGAGGAGCAGAAGCACAGAGGGTGAGCCTCTGAGAGTCCTCTGAGGACCATGTTGATATGGGCTCATCATAACCTCTGCCTCATCCTGTCAGCCAGAGCGAGCCACGAGGCCGGGCCCGAAGACCAGGCCACTCCTTCAAGTGAGCGAAGCTGGAAAGTCACTGGGCAAAGGACCCTGATAAAGGGAGGGTGACATTTTTGAACCAGTAGTGTAACCTACAACATAATTATTTTTACAGCTATTAGTTTTTTTTTTTTTGGAAGAGCTCGTGTTCTGTAGAGTTTTGAACAAGGCAACTTTGTGCGATTCAGAGCTTAATGTGTCCGACATGATGTACGATGCACAAACATTAATTCATGACAACTCTAAATATTACACAGGGAAAATAGTGGATGCTCATAGGGACTTCTGATAAGGGGATCCAAGGTAAAGTCTTGAGCAGCGTACCTGGACCACGGTAGGCATTCAGTAAGGCCAGGCCACTGTGTACAGCTGTGAGTACACATATGGTATAAAGACTCCAGGGGCACCTGGGCAGCTCTGTTGGTTATGCATCTGACTCTTGGTTTCACCTCAGGTCCTGATCTGCAGGGATGTGAGATCGAGCCCCGCGCCCAGCTCCACATTTACTCAGGAGTCTCCTAGAGAGTCTCTTCCTCTCCTTCTGCCCCTCCCTCACTTGTGTGTGCACACACACTCTCTCTCTCTTGCTCTCTCAAATAAATAAACCTTTGAAAAAAAGACTCTAGCCAAGGTGGGAGTGGAGTGCATGTTCTGTTCACCAAGCTGTGCGTGCTGGTGTGGGGCTGTGTGGAGGCTCTACAGTAAAAGACAGTGTCCTCCCTCCCCAGCCCCAGACAGCTCCCCAAGTTTATGGTGAGCCATCTGTAGAGAGTTCACAGTGGGCAGGTCTCTTGCGTCCCACATGAGCCCACACTGGGACCAGAGAATGAGTATTCCACTGAACTAGTCATCTTGTATCCCGCCTTCCCAGGCATCTAACAGCAAGAATTGATGCACATGGAAGGCAAAGGTTCCTGCAAAGGGAAGTAGAAGAGGATGCCTAGAGGGGACACAGAAAAGATGATCAAGAGAAGGGGGGGCTCTAGACAATGTCTTCTGGATCATGACAACTGTCTTCAGAGGGAACATTGTGTGAGACCTTGCATGCAAGCCATGCCAATTCAAGGCCAAGTGATAATGTGTGAAAGAAGAACACTGGGAGGCCTGTGGAGAACCCACTACCATTTGGCCTCTGGGAGGTCTACCTCTCTGGCTGCTCTAGGGGAGCTCAGTAGAGAAGGAGGCTGAGCTGGAGGAAATGGGTTGGTAGATGCAGTGCAAGCTTAGATATTTGGCTGATATTCATGTAACCTCATAAATCATTAAGTTATCCATTTAGAGTCTTCCAAAGATGCTGTCATTTCCTTCTCTGCCCCCTCCTGATTTCCTGTGATCTTGAACATCCAATACCTTTTTTCAGCAACTCTTTTTTTTTTTTAAGATTTTATTTATTTATATTAGAGAGAGAAAGAGAGAGAGAACATGAGAGGGGAGAAGGTCAGAGGGAGAAGCAGGCTCCCTGCAGGGCTGGGAGCCTGATATGGGACTCGATCCCGGGACTCTGGGATCATGACCTGAGCTGAAGGCAGTCGCTTAACCAGCTGAGCCACCCAGGCGCCCCCAGCAACTCTTCATTGAACGCCCATTGTATGCAGGACTGGGATACATATTTTTAGAACAAGGCAGGAGCTGCCCCTGCCCTCATGTGGCTTGCAGTCTCCTGGGAAAGAAGGTGTTGGACCTCAGAAGTCATGGTGAAATATTTATTTACAGTAATTATCTTCTACATATCTGGACCTGGGGCTCAGTTTCCTCATCTCTGAAATTGCAATGATAACAGCTATTGTCAGGATTCATTGAACTGTTCGTTGTGTAAACTGCTTAGCAGCGTGTAATAAGAGCTGAAATACCACCCTTATTCCCAGGTGATTCCAGGACGCTGGAAGGATCCTGGATTTAGCGGCTCAGACTGCTCTCTGTGGGCTGGGTGGGGCCCTTCTGACCCCCAGCCCCAGGTCCAGCAACTGGACTTCCATTTACAGCAGTTTGTTTGAGTTCTGGCATTCAGCTTTTATTTGAGGTCCAACCCAGAGAGGTATGGAAGAAATTGGATTTATTTTTATGACAGTTCTTAGCAGGGACTGGCCATCAATCAGGTGTCAAGATGCCACTTTGAAAGGAAGCAGGTTATATCGGTGGACTTTGGAGACTGGGCTCCACTTACAAAGTGTACCGTGGTAAACACATCACTTCACTCGCCCTGCTCCTCAATTTTCTCCCCTCTAACGTGGGGGATACTAATACCAACTTTGGAGGGTTCCTCTGGGACTCAAGGAAGTAAAAGGGGTGAAAGCCCCTAGCACGGGCTTGCTGGCACCCAGTAGGCTCGCAGTAAGTGGAAGCTCCTACCTGTAATGTCTTCAGGTATTCAGTAGCAGGCATTGGATTGACTATTTAAGCCATTTTGTTGCATCAATACTAATTAAGACAATCACAATAATGAGACCAAGTACCCTGTATCAATGCAGACCCTGGAGGCCACCTGAAAAAATACATCACAACTGTAAAGCAGGCCTGGTGATCAATAAGTACTTTGCAATGGATTAATCATCGCCTGCTTCGTGCAGTACTGCAGTTAATGAAGCAGTGTGACTCTGGTTGGTGTAGTAAATGTTCTTAGCAAACAGGTGAGGTCGGCATGAGCGTGTTGGACAAATGTCTCTGAGCACCAGGAGGAATCTTGTCGCTGTGAAGGAGGGAAGGCTCCTGACTCAAAGAAGACTTCACAGTGGTATGAAATGGGCAGATCTCTTAGTGGCTTCTCTGGAGTGTGACAGGAAGAAAGTGGGCAGTGGAGGGACACCTCACCCACCGGGGATCGCAGAAACTTGTCAGCGGACGAGATGTCAACGCCGAGTCCTGAAGTTGACACGAGTTTCACAGACATTCAAATGTGCATCAATACACTTGAAGGATTGAAGGACATACATTCAATACATTTGAAGGATTTTTAAGTTATTTTTAATAAACTTTCAATTTCAGAATATTTTAAATTTATAGAAAAGGTACAAGGAGGGTATAGAGAGTCTCATCTCCTCTCTGCCCAATTTCCGCCCCCTCCCCCCTGACGTTCATAACTCATGTTTCCACAGTACATTTGTCAGAAGTAAGACATTAGTAGGTTGCTCTTAAAAAAAACCCCAGGTTTTATTTAGATTTTACCAGGTTTTTTTTTTTTTTTCTTTTTCATTAATGTGCTTTTTCTGTTCCAGGATCCAGTCCAGGATCCCACAGTGCCTTTAGTGAAGTTTCTTTTTTGCTCGCTCTGGACAGATAGACAGCGTGAACGGTTTTCTGACGACTCCGTCACTGAGGGACCTGGGTGGACAGAGAGGCCCTGACCTCCTCAGCATGTGGCTTTTGAGCTCGTCCTGGTCCTCTCGACCCCAGCAAGCTGCCAGCAGGGAAGAGCACAGAGGGGTAGAGGGGTGCGGGGCTTGGGGGCAAGGGGCAGTCCCAGCTGTCACTTTTGCTCGTATTTCATTGGTGCAAATGAGTCTTGAGGTCCTATGCCTTCTGCTCGATCTTGCCCTGAACCTAAAACTGCTCTAAAAAAATAAAGTCTATTAAAACAACAACAGCAACTATAGCAACAAACTGGTCTAGGGGCCACCCATGGTCAAATGTGAGATTCTCCGGCATAAGAGCTCTTCCCAGCCCTGGCTGTACATTGTGAAAGGGAAGAAGGAGTTTGGTGGAGTTAGTTGTCTATGTTCAGGAAGATCCCGGAGTGTATTTGAAGTACAAGGTCAATAAGTAAAGGTAGAGAAAGGGCAAGGGCTTTTGTGGACAGTTTATGGGCCAGAAGGTTACGGGGCTCACCCGGGTGCCCCACTGCTGGGACCTGCTGCAGGGACTGGACCCCACATCTGCCTTGGCACCGAGCCAGCCTGTGCTCGTGAGATGAGCCACAGAGATGGGCTTCTACCTCCTACATTTCTCTAAGGACACTTGATCCAAGGTTTTATACTTGTTCAGTTTAGGCAGAAGGCTTTCTCCCAGATTCCTTCATTCTCCCCCCAATAAATGGCAAGGGATGAGAGAGGGTGCTCCAGACTGGTTCCCCTCTCCCACCGGGCTCCCCGGCTACATCCGTGCCCCGAGGCTCAGTCGCAGCTGGGCCAGGTGGGGATGGCAGCGCATTGGGAGACAGCGTGTCTGCCTGTCATCTCATGTGTGATGCCGCTGTCTGTTTATTTCTGGCTGGCTGGAATATAATTGCTCCTGGGCCGACAGTGACAAATGGCGGTGTGGGGAGGGTACTCCTCTGAGTGATGGGATGGGCTTGTGCACCTTGACTGACAAAAACAGACCCTGTCGGCCAGCACCAGGGCTTTGCCTCTCAGCTCGGGGCCTCCCAGGTGTAGGAGAGGTGCAGGCGGTGGGCCCCGAGCTGCTCCGGGCGCTGGTGGCTGTGGCTCTGGGGACCTCAGGGGAAGCAAAGGATGCTCTAGGTAATGGCCACACGCAGCCCAGATGTGAGGGACCCAGGGCGCCAGGACACAAGTTACCTCTTGAGCCACAGTGGGGACTGGGCCTGATTCCTCCGTGTGACCATCAAAATGCCAGTAGCTTTATGGGGCTCTTCCTCCCGTACTTTAAAAATAATACACATCCTTTGGGAAAAATTCAGGCGATGCAGAAGAGTGAAAAGAGAAACCAAAGTTTTGATTCTAAATGCTTCTAGCCAGACCGGACCACTTTGGGGTTTCGCTATTTCTGTTCCCTTATGGGAAGGAGCCAGACTGCCTCCTCGGCCCCCACCTTGCAGTTTGGGGTGAGCACCTGGTGGCAGTTGTACCGGGGTGTGTGAGCTGCTCCTCCTCCCCACCTGGTCCCCGAAAGGCACCCCCACCCCCTGCCTCTTCCCTCTTCTGAGGGCCTGATGCAGCGGACCCAGAGGAGGACCTTGGCACTCTGAGGAGCAGGGGAGCCACTGACAGAAGGAACTGGGGCTCTTCACTGACCACATGATGTGGGGCCTCCCTGCAGATCCATACCTGACCGTGATAGAAGGAAAAAAAGTTCTTGTGTTCAGGCTCTGAGGTTACAGATGCTAGCCTGGCCTGAATAAAAGACCTTCCAAACAGGTGCCACGGGTGTCCGTGCAGGCACAGACTTCCACCTACACACGCAAAAATGGAGGCGTATCTTTATTTTTTGCATCCCGCTAGCCTCTCAGTAGTGATGTGAACATCCACGATGAAGATCTATTCACCCAGTCACTTCAGTGTCTGTATATTATTCCATTATATGTATGTACCGTAATTTATTTAACTACCCCCATATTCCTGGACATTTAGGTTTACCGTTTTAAAATTTTATAAGCACTTTATTATGAACTAGATGGTACATGATTTTGGGCACGTATCCAACCATTGGCTTAGGATGCATTCCTAGGAACCAGATTCCCTGACTATGTTTAAAGGTTTTTGCTCATCATGGGAATGTCTTTTTGGAAAAGAGGCACTCCATTAGGAGTATCTGAGAGATCTCATTTCCCAAAACCATCAACTGTCTGAATACTAAGCTTATAAGTAATAGATAGCTTGTTTTAATATGTTTTCTTTGTTTATTGATAATGTTGAGTAACTTTTTCATGTTTATTGGACCTTATTATGAATTGCCTCTTTATGCATTTTATTTTATGTTGGGGCTTCACACATTTTTTTATTATTTTTGTAAGAGCTTTTTACATATACAAGATAACATATTACTATTATGTCTTTCAAGTTTATTTAGTTTTTAATATATTTGTGTTCTTTATATTCTTTCTGTAGAGAAGTTTTTAATTATCTCAGTTTTTCTTCCTTGCTTTAGTGTTATTATAATTTGGGGGAATTAAGACCAGAATATGAAAATATTCTGTAGGTTTTCTAGCATTTTTATGATCCTTTGATCTTTCTAGAATGTATTTCCCTATCAAGGTAATGTTGTCGTGTGGCTTTAATTTACTCTAGGGACCAGGAAGGGAGATAGCATGAGGGTAGTTCAAAACACTAAAACGAGGTCTGGGGGCCGGTCTATAGCTTTGGAGGAGGGAGAGTTGCACCGAGTCTGGTGGGATTGTGCAGGCAGGTGTTGATGGTGATGAACATCGAGTACGGCATGCTGATCCCAGGTGCCTGTGGGACGTCCAGATATGCTGGGGGTTGGGGGCGCTTGGGTGTGGGATGCAGTGGAGCCTTTAATCTTTGGAGCTGGACCTGGGAAGGGACTTGAGAGAGATGAGTGCTGATCTCCACATAGGGATGTTGAGAATGGCTTTCTAGCCCCGAACTGGAGACAGTCCAAATGGTCATCAACAGGGGAATGTTGATTAAACAGATTGTGATGTTATGTCCATACTGTGGAATACTACTTAGTGATAGGAAGGGAGAAACTACTCTGATGCTGATAACACACAGATACTAACTCAAGAGCTGATAAAAGTCAGAATAGTGGTCCTCCGGGGTGGCTGTGGTATTACCTGGGAAGCAGAGGGTACTTCTGGGGTGATAGAAATGGATATTCTCTTTGTCAGTTTAGGTGGACGTGTAGATAGGGAAGGAGAAATTCTTCCTCTTCCCTTCCAGGTTTTCCAGCTGGACTAAATAGTAAGTTGGCATAAGACAGAGTAACAGGAGGAAAAGAAACAAGAAACAAAAAAAACCCCAAAGTTTTATTATGTGTGCATGGAGGCCTAGTATTGAAATTGAGACTTAAATAAATGAGCAGGGCTGGTGGTTTTTATACTTTTTAGGCAAAGAGTAAATCTGTAAGGAGTTGACAGGACAAAGAAAACTTACCTTTGGGAACTTCAGGGAATTGTAAGGAATTCTAAACAGAATTTAGGCTGGGAGAGTAAGTTAGGAAAAAGTACCATGGGTTGTTTATATGGCCTTCTCAGCTCTCTGGTGCAAAGGGTAATCCTGGGTCAGGGAGAGGACCTTTCACATAGAAGATTTATTTCCTGGCTTCAGAGAGACAGAGGAGGGTCTTGCACTGGCTGTCTCTTAAATAGCTTTTATTTAAAATAACCAATATGCCAAAGTGGTGCCCTTTGGGGTGGCCTGCCCTTGGCTTCTCCATATACCTATATAGAATTCCCTAGGCTGTATGCTTAAAATTTGTATGTGTTGCTGAATGCAAATTATATACTCAAAACAAAAAAAGAAAAATTCCGGGAATGGAAAAAAAAATGTTCAACCTCAATTTACAGACCAAGCCATTGAAGTCCACAGAGGTGTTGCAGTTTGCTCTGAGCTGATGTTTCAGAACAGAGGTGCCTCATTCCACGGCTGCAGCCATGTGCTGATAGAATTGTGATTACCTTGATCAGCGCGAGAGTGGAAACGCAGCTCTGGGATCCAGCCCCTGAGAGGGCCATCCCAGGGGAAACCGCAGCCAGGATTGGCATCAGAGTCAGTGAGGTTGCAGTCCTGGTGGCCTCTGGCACGTTAGGTGGGGAAACAGACATGGAGGGCCGATCACCATGAGCAGGAAGTGCGTGCACTGTGGGGTTCCCTGCTCGCTGACCCATCTAGCTTGGCAAAAGCAGGCACCATGATGGAGTGTGGAGACCAGCATTCCAAGCCTACCCACCCCAAGTCCACAGGCAACACGTCTTTGTTAAGAAACAAGGAGAAGTGTGTAGAGTTCCAGAACTGGAGAAGCCATACAAGGGTCTATACTCTAGAAGAACTTTACACCTTGCTTTGCAGGTACACCCCGTGAGGTCATTCATGCCAATTCTTGTCTTAGGATGCCCCCGAGGCGTGCATGCAGTGGTGATAGTGGCACTGGGGCGGCCCTGTAGTTGTTAAATACTCAGCGATGACACTTGCACTCTGGAAGCAAATCAGGCCAAGTTTGCCTTCCTGCTGGGGGTCCCAGGCTGGTGTGTGGCCCTCCGCCCCAGCCCTCTGCAGGGACTGAGGAGCTCAGGCAGGGACTTCAGGCCTGTGCTTTCCTCTCAAGTTTGCAGGAGGAGGCTGGTCCCTCCTCTTGGAACTCAGAGGAAACTAGCACACACAGATACTGATTCAAGAGCAGTTCATCTCCAAGGTTATATTTCCAAGGAAGAACAAGCAGTTGTTACAGTCCTTAACCGAAGGCAAAGGCAGACCTCATCTAGAGGTGATTGCTGCATCCCAGGGACCAGCCGTATTTACTGCCAACCGCAGGTTAACCACAGGGCACCGGTACCAACTCAGAAGCCTCCTAGACCTTTCGGTCCCTGGGAGGAAATTGCCCACAATCTTGAAGAGTCATTATAAAAAGAGGCTAGAGGGTGGGCGGAGCAGCGTGCCTGTGTTTTGCCTCCTTGGAGGAGGAAGCCAAGAAAGAGGCTTTCTACAGCCACTGGGATCCAGTCGGATACCTAGAAATGGGCCCGGGTGAGGGTGTCCTCCAGGCCACCCCCTGGTCCCTGTCCTCTGGAAGCTCACGGTCTACCGGGAGACACAGCGTAGTCTCAGTGGCCTCTAAGAAGAAGCCTGATTGAGGTGTACTTAGGCTGGATACGTACGTGTCTCAGGGTCCCAGCTGCAGGCAGATGGTGTGCTCAGTGGGCTCACTGAGGGAGTTAAATGAAGGGTTGTCTGCAGACATGACGGGCGATGGTCTCAGTCGGGGGCAGTTTTGGCTCCCAGAGACCACTGGCTCTGCTGCAGACATCTTTGGACACCTTCTCATTACAACTCAGGAAAGGTGCCCAGAGAGGCCAGGCATGCGGTGAAGAGCCCAGCAGCATATAAGACAACCCCTCACAACAGTGGACTCTTCAGCCCCCGACACCGGCAGAACCGAGGGACAGAAACCCTGCTGTGGAAGAAGCAGAGAGGCAATGACTGTCTGTCTTTCTGTCTGATAATCTTGGGTCCACCCTTCCGGTTGGCGGAACCCCATTGGGTGCCAGAGACCAGGAGATCCCGGTGGGGCAATCCACAGAACTTTACTTCTTGAACGCTGGCTGTTGGTGCCCGTATACAGTATGAGGCAAGACGGCAAAGGGACCGGACTCGACCTATAAACGCCAGCAGAGCCCTGGGCCTCCTCAGACAGCAGGGCAGGTGCCCCTCATCGCAGTGCTGTCCTCTTTTCTGTCTTTCCTTCTGCTGATGTTCTTTTAATGTTTGCTGTCAGAATGAGGGCAGGCCTTGGGGGTGGGGTTTTTCTCTAAGTCGAGGGAAGGGAGTGTGTGCAGGGTGCCAGAAGGGAGCTCTGAGACACAGCTGAAATGTCTCATGTGGATTTTCATACAGTTCAAAAACTTCTCACCTCCCACCCGGCTTGGATGAGAAAGTAAGAATTAAGGAGCTGCCACATTTTTCTAGCACAATGAACTTTAAAAATGGAATTGCTCTGCAAAGCAATGACTGATATTTCAGTAAACAGGCTAAGTACAATTGCATTATGGTTATTTCAGCCTTGACATTTCTTTGCATTTAGAATAGCATCAGCAGGCATGTTTGGAGACCAGGTTGTTCTCTCTTCTCAGAGTCTGGTCTCTTCAAGTTAGGGGTCAGAGAGCATCAGGGGAAGATACTGGAAGGTCAGGCCATGCCCTCGAGCCTTTGCATTCCATTCTCTTCCTGGGCACATACTACCTGCCTCTTAATAATAGCTGTATTCCTTTAGACACCGTGGGGCAGAAAATATGAATAAGATGGAAATCTATTAAGTGAACTCATAGGAAAAGTAGCGTGGCATGGGGGGCAAGAGATCGTAGGTCTGTTGTTCATCTAGTGGGTACCGGGCAGTCTGCCGAGTGCTTTCTGTGAACTGTCTCTGTTGCTAGAAACAGAGCTTCTGCCATCCCCCTCACTACCCTGGATCTGTGGCCTCTGGAGTCACAAAGGGAAAAGTGACGAGGACAAAATCCTGCGTGGCTTTCCCAGGGGACTTAGATAGCTTGGAATTCCAGCCCATGTCGCAAAGCGGCCACGTGGCACTAAAATTAAACCCTGCTCAGAGAGCAGAATTTTGCAAAAATGTATATAAATCAAGTCCCCTTATGTACTCTGATGACTTTCCCAGTTCCTCTGACTTTTTGTCCCATCAGTGTAACAACCCACAGGTCAGGATAAGCTCTGAGGTTACTTTGAGGACCGTGGAAGGACCACACATGAACATCGGACCTTTGTCCTCATTCTGGCTGTGTTGGTCCTCATGGAGTTCACCCTAGCAAACTCACGCTGCATTGATACAGACAGTTGGCCATCACTTGACATCCTCCACCTTGGTAATGGTGTTCCCAACTCATTGACCCCAAAGATAATGCTCGGAGTCGTGGGAATGCTGAGCCCAAGTCGACATGAATCCCAAGGATCCTATTGTTAGCCAGTAAGCTTTGCCTCAGTTACCAACTGGCACTAAACAGTAGCCATAAAGGAATATAGCTGGGTTTCAGCTGGTTATATCAAGTCATAATTCATAAGGAGAATCATTCCCATTAAGTAATGATAAGAATGTCAGTAAATCCATGAGGGTAAGGTGGGCTTGACATCAGTATGTACTAATGTCACCCAGCTCCGTTTGGGAATTCACTGAGTGTGTTAGTCATTACTGCTTAGTTGACCTTTTTACCTGCCTTCCCAGAAGCCATGGAATGAATCCCAGTCCCTTCCCTCTGTGCCATGTGTGTTCATTTCCCTCACAATAGGGTTGTCAAGACCCACAGTGATAGTACCAACCACCTGTCCGTTGAATACATGATTCACTTAACCGAAAGAGTATTTGTATCTGTAACTGCTAAACGTGCTGGTCATGGGCAAGATGGCCCGTGGGTCAGACCAATGGCTTGTTCCAGCTTAAAATGATTCTTCTGTGCTCTAGCCATGGATTGTCAGGACCCATTTGCTCTTCCAATCACAAGGAGACAGACTGGCCAGTGGTTTGACCTTGGGCTGCCTGAGGCTGGTTGGTTTCCGGGGAGAGGTGGGATTATGCCCTGGGAGAGGGATGGAGGCTCTAGGGGAATCCTGTATCCCTAGCACCGCTCGCTGGCTTTGAGACTTCCCTGGGATCTGGTGAATCGTTTTGTTGGTACAGAGGCCCCCTCTACAGAGCAAAGGGTAAGGGCAGAGCAACCCTTCTGTGCATTCAAAATGAAACAGTGATGAGCCTTTGTGGATATTTGTTGGGAGAACAGGGAATGTCTACCTGCTCATTGCTGTATTCCCAGAGTCTAGCACAGTAACTGATATATAATGGGCATTCCATATATAATGAAACAAATGAAGGAATTGCTGCATGAATCCTGGGATGAACCTTTAAAACAAACCTTTGAAGGCACTGCTCAAGACCACACAGCTTTTCCATGGAGGAGTTGAGCTTCCAACCCCCACTTCCCTGTCTCTGTCACAGTGGGCTGCCGTTCATGTTTACAGAATGCCGTTCAACTTTACAGAATGTAAAGATCCCAATTTAGAAAAGTGCCCAGTGGGAGCAGAAGTGCTGAGGAGAGACACACATTCCTTGGCATGTGACTCGGGTAGCCTCAGATGCTGGTGAGGAGTGGTCCTGTCTGAATCCAGATGCACCATGACCTGTGGCTTCCTTGAGCACACCGAGTCTGGCCTCTGTCTGGGCATTAGCAGGTGCTTTCTTACCATCAATTTAAGGATGAATTGATCAAGTAAGGATGTCCACTGAGCTTCTTTAAACTAACCACAATGTGCGGTGTGTTTGCAGCCAATAGCTGAATCCTATATCTTCATAAACACCTCTCCAGAGGGCAAGGCTCCATGCTGCATAGAGGTTCTGAGCGGGGGGAAAATCCTCGGTCCGTAACCTTGCTCCTCTAAGTTTTGAGACCATCTGAGAGTTGCTTCACATCTCTGACCTTCAATTTCCTCATCTCTGTAATAGGAATAACAAACCACCTCATTTCACTGTCAGGAGGCTTGACTAATCAGATCTGTACAAGTTCAAAAAACAAAAACAAAAAACGAAACAAAGTATGTGTAAGTTCCAGCAATACAATGTCGTCCCTGGATTCAGAAAAGTGGGGCTCCTATCACCCGTGTTCGCTGTCTGTGCGATTTAAAGGAAGATGCTCAGCTCCGAGCTTGGCCTTCTTGTCTGTAAACGGGAGGGGATGATAAAGCACTGTCCTGGCTTGGGTCCCACGGTCACTGCAAGATCTGAGGGAGAGGTAAATGACAAGGTGGAAGAATTCAGCCGCTGGCGCGGGCACCCTGGCCTTCACTTGCTCCAGAGGACTCTGTGCCTCGAGGAATTGGGGCCGGTTTGACTGTCAGAGGCCTGCTGCTGTAGGATCTCAGAGAGATGGGATGCGCACCTGACCAGGACGGAGAGAAGCATGGTGCCAGTGTGACTGCCGAGCTGGGTGGGTCCCTGCCCCAGAGGCCGGTGTGGACAAGCCCACATAGAGGGTTTCCGATATAATATGGTCATGACCACCGCTTGGATGGGTGACTTTGAGAGTTACGTGACTTCTCTGGGCCTTGGGTTTTATCCTCTCCTTCTGTTCTTCATGTGAATGTCGCCTTCTCAGAAAACCTGATTTTATTAATTGGCTTTATTGTGGTATCTATCTATCTATCTCTTGACTTACACAAGAAACATTTTTTTTTTCTTGCTCACATTCCTCATAGTAGTGGGCCTGCCGGAGGCTGCGGATCTGCCCCACATACTTTCCCGTTCCAGAACCCAGGCAGAAGGACTAGCCCTCACCTGGCCTTCCGGTTTCCCCGCTGGAAGGCAGAAACGGGAGACTGAGCTTACTACACAAGTGCATTCGGGGCTTGGGTGTGGCATGTGTCACACCTGCGCACATTCCATTGGGTAGAGTGAGTCCTGTGAGGAGCCTCCTCTCTTGGGGCTGGGAAGAAGCTCAGGTCCGCATGGCAGGGGCGGGATGTAGACGGTCCTTGGAGGGGAGGAAAGAACCAAGTCTGAGCAGTAATACGACCTACCCCAGCTTCCCTGGCTATCCCACTTAAAGTTGCAGCTGCTCCCAACACTGGCATGCCTACCCCGGCCTCGGTCTCGTTTTTGTTCTTATGCTTCATCAGGCACTGTCATCCTTTTGTGTAATTTAGTTACTTAGTTTTTAAATTGTCTTTCTCTCTGTGTCTGGTGACTCTCAAATGTCAACTTCCTGAGGGCAGGAGTGTTTATCTGTGTTTTGATGCATGTATCCTCTGATCCTGGGACAGTAGCCTAAATACCTGCAGGTGAATCATCGCTCCATCTGTTATTTGACGATAACATTACATGATGTGTACCAAGCGCCTCCCTGAGCATCGGCTCCTCTCTTCCGGGCCTAACACATCTGCACCCCTTAGTTTGACATCTGTGCCCAGGTGCCCTCCCAGCAGTGCCCTGAGTTATTCTAAAAGGCACACTTGAGAGGCTGTTTGTCATCCTGGTCCCACGGTCTGGTCTGATGACAAGTGCTCACCTCATTCAGTATGTGACATACGAGGGTCAGCTCTGGGGATGAACATGACCCCTTGGTACTTCTCTGAAAACAAACATAAAAGTCCGATGTCCATCATCAGAATTGTTGGCAATTCTTCCTTCATTTTTTGGTAGGAGCGAGGAGCCCTATTTCAAGAAATCTAAGAATAATAGCAATCCCAAAACTGCCCTCACCTCTAACATAAACTATTCAATACTTTATTTCCTACATTCAGTAGATCTTCAATTCAGTTCTTTTCATTGACAAATGAACGCACATTCGACCAGTGTAAGTCCAGTGAGCATCCAATGGCAGCTGAAAATTTACCAAGTTCAGTGATGCTTAATGATTCCTGTCATTGCTTGGGGTTGGGGGGCTGCACTTCTCATCACAGATATGAGTGCTTCTGTATTTTCATGTGTTCTGTTTCCACAGAATAATAACGGATGACAACATCGATAAAAGATTTCAAATATTCATTTATCCCAAATCTGTTTCCTGAGCACCCCCTCAGTGGCTGTTACCCCAGGAGGCAGTTGGGACCCAGTGGTGAGCAGTGGGAACAGCCTCCCTACCCTCAGGGAGTTTGCAGATCCTCTGGGGAACTATTTACATCAATAATATTGTACAAAGAAGTGAGACGGCCGGCCTTTCATTGGTGGATGGCAAAAGCTGCATCGTGTTACGGCTCTTTTTTTCTTTTCATCCCTTAATGCGCAGAGCTTAAGCTGTGCAGAGAAAATGTGCTTTCAGGGCACCCCTGAATAGTGTGCAAGAGTTCGAAGTTGAACAAAATGCAAGGAGTGACTGTGTGCAGTTATGCATTACTTTCTCTTCTTCCAGGAGCTTTTCCTGTCTGAAAGGCCACAAGTATTTTTTTTTTACTTTATTTTTTTAAGATTGTTTATTTATTTGACAGAGAGAGAGATCACAAGTAGGCAGAGAGGCAGGCAGAGAGAGAGGAGGAAGCAGGCTCCCCGCTGAGCAGAGAGCCTGACGCGGGGCTCAGTCCCAGAACCCTGAGATCATGACCTGAGCCGAAGGCAGAGGCTTTAACCCACTGAGCCACCCAGGTGCCCCCCTGTTTTTTAACTTTAGATTAAGGGGTTCGAGGAGGAAAGAATGCTCCAACCTGCTTCTTCTGTCCTTTTTCATGGCTCTTGATGGCATATCCTCCTCTGTGGGCCCAGCCGGAAACCCTGCCATCACCTTGAGTCTGCCCTCTGCTCACTCTGCATCAGAACAGTTGGGCCCATCAGTTTTACCTGTAATTTTACCTCCTGAGTCCACAGCTTCCCCCTGTTGCTGCTAAGTCAAAAAAAACCCAGCTCTGTCCTGGAATATTGCAACAGCCTTTCTGCCCGAGGTCTCAATCTGGTCCTGGCTCCCAGGTTGTCCTAGAAAACTCCAAGCTGGCCGCTTAACTCTCCGCTTAAAATTCTGTGGGTTAGAGAAGGAAAGCAACTGGAGGTAAGCTGGGGCAGAGGTGGGGGTGGGGAGAAAAGGGTGCAGCAAAGTAAAAGTGAAGGCCCAGGAGAGCATGTGAGTGTGTGGGATGCGAGGGAGAGTAAGCAGAAGCAGCGAGAGGAAGGAGAGCGCGTGGGGATCAAGAAAATAAAAGTCGAGTGGAGAGGAGAAAGCGAGAGTGTGTGGGAGAGAGAGAGAGAGGAAGGAGGATGGGGTGCAGGGAGAGGGGAAAAGCGAAGATGAGTCAGGGAGAGAAGGTAAATATGAGAAGTCAAGGGAAATCGTGGTGGTAAGGACCAGACAGAGGAGGAGTGAGTGGGAAAGGGAAAAGATGAGAGAGACAGATGGACGCCGTCTCTGGGATCCCGTAGGCTTGAGCCCCTCGCCACAGTGCTAGCAAGCTAGTGGGGCTCCAGTTCAACTTCCTGTGGTTCCTCTAAGGTTTCTCCTGGGTGGGGAGTGGGAGCCCTGACCTGTGGAGTCTCAGATGCGCGATCCGTGCACACCTGGGCACGTCCTGCGGAGGAGGCTCTGTTCACACCGGCATCCTGGCAGGTGGAATCGCAAGCTGCCACGGTGGATTTGGGGACTGAACAGGGGATGTTACCTATTTGGAGACGAGTCATTCCGTGACTCGTCACCACCACGAGAAATGTTTCCCGCGAACCTAGTTCAGAAAATGTGAGTTATTGAAAGGTACCAAGAATGGGTTTTCCCAGAGAAAAATGGGGAGGATGGTACCAGCCTAACCAGCCCCCATTTCTCTGTCAGGAACCATCAGTTAGGTTCAGTTGCCCCAATTAAGCCTTGTGTTTCGGTAGACCTGATGGGTGAAGTCTGGGCATGAGTGCGTATGGACACTGACATCAGCAGAGATGCAAAAATATATATGTGAACAGCTTGCTTTTCTATGTATTATCTTCTATTTGCTTTCTCTTGCCATCGATTGGTTTCAGACTGGAGGTGGGATGTCAGGGCAAGTCATTACTCTTTAGGGACAAGAGCAAGTACAAATGTCAAAGCAAAAGTGCAGTATTTCAACGTGCCCCAGAAAGAAACCACATCAAACCGGACTTACTAATGAATGCCCAGATAGAATACATTACATAAATCTCCAATGCACTATCATTTTTCTGAAGAAAAAAATAGTCGGTGTTTCAAGTTGTGTCAGTCCTTTAGACTACATTTCTCAAAAAGAGCTGGATTGAATAAAAAAGGTTTGTGGTCTTACAAATAGGGTTTCCGTAACTAGAATAGAGTGATTCTGTGTGTGTGTGTGTGTGTGTGTGTGTGTGTGTGTGTGTGTGTGTGTGATTTATCATTGACTTGTGCGTGGTAATATTTAAATAGTCAATTTCAAATTGTTCCCAAGTCAGGAGTTCTCCCACTGCCTCATTTATTCCTGTGACTAACAGTTTCTAAGGACCTACAGTATGCCAGATGAGCACTAGGAATAAAGAAAACAGAAATAATTAATGCACGGTCCCTACTTTAATGTGCGTATACACCAGTGAGAGATTCTGAGCGATCACTGGAATATTCCCCCGGTACCTACACATCCCTTGACTATCTCTGAAAACCAAGGATTGCTCTACATACCATAGTCTAGGTCTTCATTCCTGTTCACACAAAACATGACCGGCAGAGAGATCAGAGATGTGGGAGATAACATGCCCTAATGCTTGTTACATTTCCTGGATTCCCTCCTAAATATTCTTGAACTTCTATCTTGTGCACAGGCACCATCCCTTCCGTCTTTGACAGCCGTGACCCCCTTGTTCTTACGGTAGTCGCAGGCTCCTAATGCACTTTACTCCCCCATGCTCAACAGACCTATCTTTTTTGCTCTTTAACCACAATACAGTTGCTTCTTGGTTTATAAAAGGAAGACATTTTCTGTGGAATAATTGGGAAAGATTTTAAAAACAAAAAACAAAACTCATCAGCAGTTCTGCCACTTAGGGTTAATCCTGATAATAATTCATTCAATTCCCTAGATTTTTTTTTCTACAGTCTATACATTTCCCTCCAAAATTGAGATGATGGAGAGTGAAGCTCTCAGGACACTCTTTTTAGAGTAGATCAAAATAGTTTTTGTTTTGTCAGTATTCTTCTGAAACATCATATGTAAGTTGGAATAGCATTCTGCCTATGGATAGCCTGTAATTGACTGAACTAATTCCCAAAAAAGTTTTTATTGTTGTTGGTGTTGTTTGTTTGTTTGTTTTTAGGATTTTCCAAAATTTTCACCACCATTAGATGTCTGAGCAGAAACTGCTACATCTTATATCAACTTATGATTTAGGGTAAAGTCCAAGAAATTGAATTATTGAGTAAAATTATATGAAATCATGCCAGCATTGGATTTTATCTCTCTCTTCATCTTGGCCAAGAACAAGAGCAAAATATATCTTTTGTTTATTGTTGCACTTTTTTTAGTTAATAGTGATGGTGCTCATAGGCCATCAGTCATTAGAATGTCTTTTCTAAATGTGTACAATCCATTTATGTCCTTTGCCCATTTTTAAAAATTTCCCTGATTGTCTTGTGTTTATTGATTTGTAGAGATTGTTACATAGAAGAGTATTGTGGTGTTTCTTCTGTTACAAATATGATTCCCACTTTTCATTTTCCTCTTATCTTTATTGTGTTTTAGATATACAAAAGAAGTAGATTGTAATGTCTATTACCAAATATTCCGATTATAAAAAGAAGTACATATTCAAGCCAGAGAACTGAGAAAGTAGAAAGGCAGAAAAACCAACCAGAGCTAAGCAATTTCATCTTTGTATTCAATATTTTTCTCATTTCTTATGAAAACGGTACTATACTGAATATATATTTCTGTAGCTTTTTTCTACATATATATTTCACAATTTTATTATGATAGCAAATCTGTTACAGTAATTTTTTTTATAACTGAGTAGGTTATTCTACATAAATCTTCATCTTGCAAATAGGAGTCCAGTAATTGCCAAGCATTGTGTTAGCTCTGTGGGTACAGCTGTGCATAAAATCAGTCATTCTCTGTGGTCTAGACAAGGAATTTCAGGAGAGGTAGGTGTGGAAAAAGAGACGTCCAGCCTGTGGAGGAGATGTATAAGAGGCCAAGTGAAATTGTCTTGGGAGTCACGGAAAGGTATCTGAAGGAGGTATATTAGTCAGGGTTCCCCAGAGAAATAGTAACAGTAGCTACAGATAGAGATACAGATTTACTATAAGGACAGTTATGGAGACTGGCAAATCTCAAGGTCTGCCTTTGCCAAGCTGGAGATCCAGGAGAGGTGACGGTGCAGTTCCAGCCTGACCGTGCACAGGCTCTGGACCCAGGAAGAGCTGACATTTAAGTTCCAGGCAGAAGGCGGGATAAAACAAATTTCCCATCTGGAAGGTGGTCAGGCTGGAGGAGCTTCCTCTGAGAGCAAAATTAGCCCTTTCATTCTCTCCAGGCCTTCAGTTGAGCGTTGAGTCCCATCCACAGTTGGGAGGGCAATCTGCTTTACTTGGTCTTTCAATTTAAATGTTAATCCCATCCCAAGACTTTGTCACAGAGATACCTGGTATAATGTTTGATCAGATATCTGGGCACCCCATGGCCCAGTCAAGCTGACCCACTTACCGTCACAGGAAGTGATTGGTGTTTCCCCTGGAGCCTGAAGTACAGACAATGACCAGACCAGGAAGGTGCAAGTGTGCCCGAAGGTGGGAGGGTGGGGTGGAGGGCTCTGTGCATCCAAGGGCAAGAAGGAAAACCGGGTGCCTCATCTGTGAGGGAAAGAAGGCATGAGGTGAGGAGGGGGACACGGACAGATGCTTGGTCCTGGAAAGGTTCCAGGCCATGGTGACGAGGTTGGATTTTCTGCAGACACAGTGGAGAGGGTTAGGAGTATTTGTAGCAGGGGAGTGACATGATGTGTTTGTTGTGTTTGAGCAATCCCTCTGACTCCTCTGGGGAGAAGGATGTGTGGAGATGAAGAGCAGAGGTGAGGAGGCCAGTGAGGAGGCTTATGCTGGGATGGTGGTGAATTTTGAGTGTTAGGAGAGCAGGGGGAGACCTGTGTGATGGATTCCAGGGGTTTTCAGGACCCGGCATTTGGCTGGCTGCAGCAGATAAGATGGAAGACAGAATCAGTGGTGGCTCTGAAGTTTCTTCTCTGAGAAGCTGAGACACTGATGGCGGCCAGGGCTGAGGTGAAAGTCCCAGGGCTCTACAGCTTAAGGAGGAACCGAGGAGTTCATCCTGGGATGAGTGTGCAGGGGACACCCATGTAGAGATAAGCAGGCAGTGAGGCTGTAGGCAGGGAACTCAAAGAGGTCTGGTCTAAAGACATTAATTTTTAAGTAAAGATGGCTTCCATTCGGTGGACACTTTATCTCTGCAAGGCACTAGCCCACAGCCTTGTCATGGATTATCTCATTTTTATCCTCACCCCGAGCCTAGAGGACAGGCATAGTTGTTCTCTTTTATGAGTGAAGGCACTGAGGCACAGAGAGGTTAAGTAATAAGTTGAAGGTCATGATAAGGGCAGAGAAGAGTATTGAACCCAGATAGTCTGTCTCCCATGCCTTGACATGAGACCACTATGCTGTCCCGGCTTCTCTCACTAGCACAGGGTGGCTTAATATGGTGGGTCTCAAACATTAATGTGCATCATAGTCTCCTGGAGAACGTGTTGGAATCCAGATTGCTTGGCCTTGCCCCCAGAGTTTTCGATTCAATAGATCTGGAGCAGGAGCCCAAGATTTTGCATTTCTAAAAAGTTCCCGCATGATGCTGATGATGCTGGTCTGGGGCCTCACTTTAAAAAGCTGCCAGTTGGGTAAAAAGCAAAAAGGGAAAGGAGGGCCAACATTTAATAAGACCAAGAGAAGTAGTAAGGGAAGGGTACTGGCAGTAAAAGGCAGGGGAAACAATGTTTCAGGAAAGAAGGGGCCATTTACATAGAATGTACTGGGGTATCAGGAGAGCTAAGGATCAAAGAACATACTTGAATTTAGTGACAGAGGCCATTGGTGACTTTGTGAATCCATTAGGACTTAGGGATCAAATGCAGATTTGAGGAAGTGGAGAGGAGTTTAAGGTACTCTTTTGGGAAGAGACTTTGAGCTAGCCTATCATTGAATTTTATGTTATTTCCAATTTTCTTCTTATTACACCATTTCAGAGAGCATTGTTATACATGCATCAATGCAGATATGTATGGTTCTTTCAGATAAATTCCTAGATATAGAGTTGCCGAGTGAAAGATTACTCGCGTTTTTGAGGTTTTAGCTCTACATACAGACTCTAGAAGTTTGGTCTGCCTTCTAAAACTGGCTGTACTCAGGGGAGTTCTTTATTGACCTGCCCCCTTGCCAATACCTGACATTATTTTTCATTTTAATCCATAACAATATCCTGTGTCTGAAATCTATAGCTTTGCATGTTTCCTGGCTTAACTTGTATTTTTTCTTTCCTAAGTTACAAATCCCATGCATGTTTTTCTCTGGAGGCTCCCATCTTTTTACTTAGTGATTTGTGAGAACACTCTAGAGCAGCATCAGTTTTGGTTGGTTCTGTGTCTGGCAAATATTTTCCCATTTAGACCTGTGCTTTTGAGTGTGTTAATCGTCTTTGATAATGAGAAGATGCTCTCTTTTATGTGATTAGATTTATCCAGTTTTAATGGTTTGTCTTTGCAAGCTTCCAGTGCAAACATGTTTCATAAATATTTACCTAAATTGTAGCGTCATTTTTTTTTGCTTGCTTTTGTACTACGCGGAGAGTTTTATTCCATCTGGTATTTGTTTGGAGGCAAGGTAGGATATTTTTCATATATTTAACAAAATATGCCAATACTATTAAATAATCCAACATTATTTTGCTTTTTTGAAATGCCACATTTAGATTTTGAATTTTTATTTATATTTGTGTTTGTGCTTAGATGTTACATTCTACTCTATATATGCCTCTGTAGTTACAGCCTTCACCCCTCTCAATGAGGGCTGAGGAGGTATTGTTCTCCTGTATCTGATTCCTAGGGTGTCTGAAATTTCTCACAAAGCTCAGTTAAAAGATCTCAGTCATCTCTTCTTTCATTATGGTCTTGTCATGATGAATCCAGCCAAATACTTTGAAATGTTTATCCCGTTGCAGGTTTCCCTATATTTATTCCCTTAATAATTTCCAAAGGGAACAGAGACTACTGAAAAGAATGGTCCAGAGATTGGAAAGAATTTTGCACAGTAGTGCTGGAGTTATAGATTGATATTGATCTGTAAGGGGTATTCCCATCATGTGCTTGTGGTAATAAAGGTTTAAGACCAATCAGATTACCCAGGAATGGGGTATCGCAGGGGTATAGCAGTCAGAGCAGTGTTCATCTAGGAAAGCCAAGGAAGAAGAGTGTTTCCAGAAGGCAGACCTAAGGCCACCAGATCCCTGTTCCACAAATAAAGCAGTGGAAGCTTCTCTCAGAGTTTAAAGAGCTGACCATAGGTCAGCAAGTTAGAAATGGCCAATGCATAATTTGAACTCTGAAATTCAAACTTCTTTCTATCACAGATGCAGACAAGAACACCAAACTAGCTTATTACACTAAATAAGCATTGACTAACACATTTTGCATAAGGGGAAAATGCACTTAGTCAAACAAACAAAAAAAAAGTCTCTGTTTAGCCATCCATTTCAAATTTTTATAGAAAATTGTGTAGGCAGCATCAATTATGCTTGGGCAAATTTAGACTAATTAATGGGTTGACTAAGATAATTATTGAAATTTGTCTATGGATGAAAAGAGGAAAGATGAACCATTTAAATTGCTTTTTGTGTGTGCCTGATGACTATTTCTAAAAGAATGAGACCACTGGGAAGTATATGAAATGGGAGTGGCCCAGCTCTTTGCAGGGTATCATGCTAGAGTAACAAGGCAGATGTTTTAATCAACACATCAGGATTAATGCCTTAAAAAGTCCAATATGCATAAATACAAATAGCACACCTCCTAGAGAAAGATATGTAATTTAATGAGGGTCAGCAAGGTACAAGAATTCTTCCAGATGTTTTATGTATATGTATAGCTTTCATTTATAGCCCCATGAAGAAGGTATCACTCCCAATTTACAGACAAGGTTCCTGAAGCACAGAGAGGTTAAATAGGTTCCCAGTTTACAAATCCAACAGGGAGGAACTGAGTCCGATTCCAGGGCCCACACTCTGTGGGCTCTGTCTCTTCAAAGGACCCTTCCTGGGTGGTAGGTAATTTATTTGTTAGGAGGCCACTGCTCCAAGCAGCCTTGGACTCACTGAGAGGTGCCTTCCAAACCAAGTGTGTGACCGACGCTTGTCATCCTTATTTGCTCCAGTCCCACCAAAATTTTGAAAGGTATTTTCTGGGTCGTCTTCTTCCATTCCATAAACCCAAGCTTGGGCACTTTCTAAACATCGAATCTACTGGGTTGGATGGAACTTAGCTCCATCTTGAAGCAGTTCCAGAGTGAGATGTCCAGCATGCCTGGAGCCACAGTGGCCCCTTGGAACCAGTCTGGGCAAGAGACAGTATGACCCCGTAGAAAGTGACTTGGCTTTGGATCAGGAAGACAACTGGCTCTGCCACCGACTGGCTGTCAGATCTTGGACAGGCCATCTGTTCCTTTGATTCAGTTGATAGAAACCTAACTCGGAAGGCTTAACCAAAAGAGTAATGTTACAGCTCACATAACTAAAACGTTCAGGATAGCATTTGCTGATGTTCCCTTCTGTTTTCTCCCTCTCCCCCTCTTTGCTTCCTCTTCTCATTCATGCCATGGCTTTCCTCTTTGTGACCTTCATTTGCTGGTGGATGTCCCTTCTAGAAATTGGAAAGGTGGTCTAGAGATACCTGCAACCTTTCATGACTCTTACTGCTCCTGCTGAGGTCACAACAGAGTCGGGCATGCATTTAGCAGCCCCCCAGGGTAACTCAGAGAAGGACAGTTACAGATTCCCAAACTGAGGGGTATACCGAAGATAAAACAATAGATAATTATTCATTACAGAGCCATCATTTCTTCATCTGCAAAATGGGCCTGCAAACTTGGTTGTGGGTGTAAAGGATAATAAATGGAGAGTGCTTAACACACAGTTATTTAGTAAGTGGCTCTCATCTTTTATTTTGAACCAGCCTACAGCCTCCCCAAAATTACAACATCTCAAACCACTCACAGTTCATGCCCCTTTGTAATTGGAAGCGGTCTCATCTTTGTCTAAGTGCTTTTGATTATGTTCAAAATGATTCATTCAAGGAATTATTGAGATAGGTCCTTAAGATAGAAATGAACCAGGTTGGGTCTCTGCCCTTGAGAACGTCCTGATGTGGTACCACAATTGTCCCCAGTGGGGTCGAGATGCCCTAGGTATGTCTGATCAATGAGAGAGAAGGCAGGGGGTCCCAGGTAGGTGCTGGAGATTGTACATAACATAAATGACAACCTTTCCCTCCTATTCGGCAGCTGTGGAGTGGGACTAAGCTAATGCCTTACACAGGATTCTAGGCAAATGAATACATGGGTGCCTCTTCACATGGATAGTTTTACAATATTCTTCCCAATATTTATTGCACAGAGGTAAAATGAAACTGACTTTCCTTTTGACCTCTAGTGCTGGTAGTTGACTTAATGATATGCCTTCATTTATGACATCTAATCACATTGTTCTGCAAAGGACCTGATTTCATTTAGTCACCCTCTTATATCCCTGTCCCTCTCTCCCATTTCCAACACCACTCCCACTGTCTTTTTTAATGCCTTTAATTTACATTTCTTTGTGTTCTGGAAAAATGCACTTAATTGAGTATTTTAAATCTCCACAAATGAATCATTTATAACTCACTCTTTTTCACCCTTTCCTCATTCGGCACTGTATGTTTTTAAGTTCCATCTGGGTTAAGATATGTGCCTTTCACCCACTACATCTAACCCTGCATGATTTTCTACACTTTCTTTATCTGCTCTCCTGGAATGGGCCCAGATTGCCTTCAAATCACCCCCACTGCGTATGACATCCTGAGACACGATCACTCGTGCAGCTTTGCGAGAAGATCTCTAGACTGTGAATCAGGGTCTGAACTTCTGGATCATAGGTTAGACAAGTTGGTGTGAGTACT
>CM053610.1:13461193-13480723 GCA_028646535.1 Procyon lotor
GGAGTCTCTTATGGTTTGTCTCCCTCCCCATCCCTTCCTGTTTCATTTCTCTCCCCCACCCCCCAAACTCCTGCCTTGCCTCTCAAATTCTTCATATCAGAGAGATCATGTGATAATCTTTCTCTGACTTACTTATTTTGCTTAGCATAATACCCTCCAGTTCCATCCATGTTGTTGCAAATGGCCAGACTTCGTTTCTCTTGTTGGCTGCATAGTATTCCATCATGTATATATATATATACCACATCTTCTTTATCCATTCATCTGTTGATGGACATCTAGGGTCTTTCCATAGTTTGGCTATTGTGGACATTGCTGCTATAAACATTCGGGGGCATGTGCCCCTTCGGGTCACGACATTTGTATCTTTAGGGTAAATACCCAGTAGTGCGATTGCTGGATTGTAGGGTATCAACACAATGAAAAGGATCATTCCCATTTTAGTTAAAAAAAAAAAAAAAAAAAAAAGAGGTGGCATATAAAAGTATACCAATTAGAGTAGATACGTATAAACTTATTTCTTATTTATTTTGGAAGAAAATGAGTACTCAGACTTAGCACCTAATACATTGTCATCATCATCATTGTCATTACTGTTGTTGTTGTTTCGCCTTCGTAAGTAAGTACCACAGTCACATGTGGGCATGTATTCACATGGAGAAGAAAATAGATCAGATAATACCAAGTCCATTTCAGCCTGTGGCCCTCCCTCGTGGCTTCCTGGGCACCATTCTTATCAGTGGAAAAGGCTCAATCCGATACGTTTCATACATGTATGTGTGTATGTGAAACCTATCATCATGTTTGAGGTTTGTTGTTTTTTACCTGAAGTGATACCTGTTTATATTGTCGAACTTCCTTTTTTTCTCACTTACCCATACTTTTTGGAGGATATTCCACATGAGGGTCATACCATAGTTCTCCAGTCACTAACCCTTCAGTAGGCATTGAGGTTGGCTATATTTTGCCATTAACAAAATAATTGCTTTAACGACCTCTGCCAAACTGCGTCTTGGGGCACGGGGAGTTTCCCTTGGGGAGCTATAGTTTAGACGTTACTAAGTTTTGCCAAGTTGCTCTCCTAAGTGGCTCCATCCATTCACTCCGGCTCAAGGGAGATGAGAGCAACTGTTTCCCCCCATCTTTGTCAACACTCGGCATTACAGGAATATTTTCATTTCTGTCCATCTGATGGCCCCAGAGTGGTATCACATCACCCAACTAACTGAGAAGTTGAGCACTTTCTCGTGGGTGTGATAGGCGCTCTGGGCATGTCCTCACTGAACCTTGAGACGACCCAGTGAGTGAACTGTTAGTGCTTCCCTCCCACAGATGCATAACCAGGGGCCCGCCACGGTGGGTCAGAACATTCCCACAGCCCACAACGTTAACCGTGTCACAGTGTTCACACACAGGAGACCAGATGTCTCCTGACAGGTGAGCTCAGGCAGAGTAAAGGAGGTTTAGGAGCTGAGAGTGGAATTAGGAACCACTGTTAAGAATGCTGGCTCTACGTGACCTTAGGGCCAAACCTGGGGCTCCCAGGTCACCAGCGGCATGCTACCGGGTGAGTCATATACCTGCTTGGGAGTATTGGTGTGAACATCTGTAAAATCAGAAAAGCATGAATCTCATGTGATTTTTATGAGGATTAAACAGAGAAGACACGGGCAGCTTTTGAGAAATAGTAGCTGCTTTCTTTTGCATTGGAAAAGAAAATTTGCCCAGCACATGGGAAGCTGTTGCTTAAAATGTTGATACTCTTGGATCCCTGCTCCCACAAGAGCTGTCAGGCTTTGCCTTAAACACTTGAAAGTTACTCTTGCCTTTTGGAGAGACTTTGAGGAGTAACTGGAATGGCCCGTCTTAGCGAGGCCCCCTAGCCTCTTGTTGGTAGACAGAGTGGATGTCGGTATGTCTAGTGTACAGGTGGGATCACTGAGACCCAGGGCGATGAAGTCCATTCTGACAGCCCCTGCTGTCTGTGTGGGGGCCCTGATCAGAGCTTTGGAGTGGGCACTCCCAGCGCTTTCTGAATCAAACCCACTTCAAAGCTTGCCCTGCCCTGGGGATGAGAAACAGATGTCCTCGGCCTCTTCGTGCAGGGCACCGTCACTGCCGGACCTCTCCCAGGTACTGGCTGCCTAGTCCCGTCAGCCCCTCACTCTGAGTGGGTACCCTCCTCAGGCCATGAGCCCTTCCTCTGCCGTCAAAACTTAGCACCCATGGTAGCTTCCAGGACACCTGTATTTTTACCACGTGCTTCCCAATGGGCCAGGGACTTTGCAAACAGCTCCCACTTAGACCAGCTATATGACTTTTGGGTGAATTTGTTAACCTCTTTCCCCCTGTGTTCACATCTGTACCATGGGGATTTCCAGCAGGGCTGGCGTCACGTGGGGAATAGGAAGATTCAGGGAGAGAGTTAGTGCCCATGAGACACAGAAACGGCTGCCATGTGGGCCTTCCTCAGACCCTGATGATTGTTGATGTTCTCTCTGTGTCTCCTCACCTTCTGTTGTAGGCATGAGGGTTAGCCCCGCGTACAGAGGCACAGCAGTCACAGGGCAGTCAGTAGGTAGAGAAGCAGCCTCCATGCCAGGTCTGGAGGCTGAAGAGTGAGGACAAGCATGGCTCTCGGCATCTGAGTCACTAGGGATAATGTGCTGTGTTTGGCCCTTGAGGCTTTGTCAGGAGAGACGCTGTCCTTGGGGAAATCCATGCACACTCTGTGCTGATCCCTGTTTACCAAGGACTCACAAGACCCCTCGAGGCTGGACATCAGAATAGTGAAAGCCCCCCAGAAGGGGAACAGTAAAGACAGTGGCCGACTCAAATATTGAGACATTCAAGCAAACACGGCATGTTTGATTTCTGTCCCTGGCCCTTAACCTCACTGGCCTAAAAGGAGGGAATGTAGACCGCTCTCTGGCCACCTTTGGTTTCTCAGTGAGGCTAGCCTCCCCTCTTCCAACCTTCATCCCAGCCCAGATGACCTTGTCCTCCCTGTGTTCTGTTCTGTGGATCTCCGTGGAAACTCTGGATTTGGTCAGGGAGGGCAGCCAGCTAAAAGCAACATTCACAAGGTGGCCAGCTGCACGAGAGGATGGCCGAGCTTCTAGCATTGGATCGGTAGGAGAGGAAGGTGGCAATACTTGGGACATCTCAGTGTCACACCCCATGCATCTGGTTTACCCCCACACTAGCCATCATCCTCAGATTACCACAGGAAGGCCACGCACCTGCCCACGTGTAAGCAGGGACTCTGGCATAGCATTTTCCATGACCCGGATACTCTTGAGGCACCTTAGATCTGTCCAAGAAATGTAACCTTCACAATAACCCCTTGAGCTGGTCCTCTTATTTATAATCATCCCCATTTCATGGATGATGAAACTGAGATATCAAGAGGTAACTTGCCCACAGTCACTCAGTAGGAGTGACAGAGCCAGGATACCAACCAGAGTCCATTCTCTTAATTGTGACGCTCACTTACATTGCAGGCAGATGTACACCCACAGACGGACCTTCATGTCCCAGGTGGATGATTGACTGAAAGGTCACTGACTTGTCAGCTCCCTCTGTGGCTTTCAGAAAGAAAAGCAAGATCCTCTAGAGAGGTACCCACTACCCGGCCAAGAAGGCCTGAGGGTGGAGAGCCAGCAGCGTTCCCATGTTTGATTACCCAGTCCTGCAAAGGAACACCGAATCTGTGGAATAGGCCAGTCCACATTCCTTTGCTTGATTTCCTGGAATCAAATTAGGCTGGTGAATAGGCCAGTGGCGTTTTCATCAATTTCTCAGCCTTCCCTTGGAACTGAGCCTGATTTCCTTGGCCTCCCGCAATGCTGCCTGCTGTTTACTGAGCAAACCAGCTCCTGAAACCAGCTCTGCTTTAGTAGTGCAGCCGGGCAACGTGGTGGAGGGAAGATTACAGGTATTAGAGACCATTTAGGATCATTTAGAATCGAGCTGTTTTCTGAGCAGGCAATTAATCCAGTTGCATTAAAGGGAGCTACTGGGGCTCCCACACCTCTCCCTATGTTAAGAAGGGGATTTGGGAGGCTTCTTTTAAATGACTTTCATAGCTAGCTCTGGCTCAGTGGGACATCTTTCTTTTGTGGGAGGCACCAGGGGCTTCTCCCCCACAAAGCTGTAGGTCTGCTTTGGGAAGGAGGAGTAGTCCCATGTTGAAAGGATTGGGTTTGTACCTGGAGACTATGGCTGGCCAACCTTAGCACCTCCCAGGGTCTCAGAAAAAAAGCTGGAGGATTGGTCTCAGGTTTGTGGAGATGATCTGGGTCCCAAAGTAGCAAATACACTTCTCAAGGCCTTCTCCCTCATATAAAATGGAGCTGGATACTGTGAGTGTAGCCCTTTTATGGGAGGGTGTGAAGGGGGTCCGTGAAGGACTCCAGAATTGTGCCATTCACTGAACACCTATGTGCTGAGCATCTGTTGTATTAGCCTCAAGAACAATCCCATGACGTGGGAACTACAAAAGGGAAGTTGAGGCTCAAAGAACTTAGTGCACTTGGGTGGGACTTATGCTGACCCTATACTGCAAGCTATACACTTCCTCCACTGGTCTCCATTCCCATCCCAAGCACGAGACAGATAAAAAGGCCTCCTCTTTCCCACAGCCTTGCATATCCCCAAACCAAGTTATGTACCCTCTAACTCTTTCACCACATACCACACTGCTCTGAATTCATTAGTTTGGGCATCTGTCCCCCCAGGCTCCCTGGAGGGGTCATGCTCATCTTTCTAGCCTCAGTATCCGGCAGACAGGAAAAAGCATTGCTCCTCATGTAACACATGCTTGGCCAAGTCTCTTCCCTGTGCTGTTTCACTTTCCCTTTCAGTGTAGTTAGAGGGCTAGACCATGCGAGGTCTGGGTTCCCCTCCATCTCTGATACATTATGCAGCTGTGTATTCATAGGACTGTGGTGGGATAGCCAACATCCATCCATGCCACACTGTCTTCTTACACTGAGTGTCTGCTCATTCTGGGATACCAAGAATCGCAGCATCTGTACTTGGTCCCTTGCATGTGGCATTATTCCTGAGCTTCTCCCCATAGTCTGGATTCTGTTGACAGCTTCTTATTGTGGTGGTTTGCTACATTCCAAAATCAAAGTGCCAGGATTAGGAATCAAGAGGGCCTCATAGTCAAGAGGCATTCAATACATATTTGTTGAGTGATTGCCTGAGAATGGCTATTGACTTTCTTATTATGCCCCCCAGTAAGTCAGACACATCAACTGTCCTGAAGTAAAAACTATAATCAGTAAGATGGGAATCAATTTATAGAGGCCTCCTTTCTTTCCCAATTTCTGATGATGCCCTTTTCACTATTCATAATCACTTTTAACAAAATATCCACCCCCACCCTTAGGTAGATTTTCAGTTGGCGAGCATCTTTGTTCTGTTCTGAATATAAGAGAAGATAGGCTCACTGCAGAGTACTAATACCATGTCAGAACCTGTAAGCCTAGCTTGAACAGAGAGAGTTTTACCCCTGAAGAAAGCACTGTGGTCACTTGAGTATTTATTTATTCATGCCTCCCTAACTTTCAGATTTGTTATCAACTTTCCTAGATTACAAAAAAAAGGCTTCCACACCAAAGGTGGGCCAAAACTATGTGCCACCAACAGTTAGCAGCAGGAGTTAGGCTTGGTTATTTTAGTTGTAGCCATTGTTTGCTTCTCAATCTCTTAGACATTTCCTGTGTTTTGTATTGAGTTTGAATGTGTGAGTTACCATGCTGAGGACTGTGTCATAGGGAAGAGTCTAGGGTTATATTTCTCTAAGTGTGTTCAGGGATCCCACGTATCAGATTTATCTTGTGTGCTTGTTGAGAAAGCATACACTTGGGCTCTTCCCCCAGCCCTACCACATCAGAAGCAGGGCTTGTGGATGCTGACTTGACTTGAATGTCTGAATTCCTCTATGTCCCTTCTATCCAGCCTCAGCTGACAGTTTGGTGTGATGATGGGACAGGCCAGTGGGCCAGAAAGAGGCCTTGCCACACAGGTAAAATGGAGGCATTCTCACAAACATGCAGGGGAAGACAAGACGTTACTGTCTCAGGGCATCTGTTTCTCTTTCTTATTTGACCTGGTTGACTCCTCTTCTCTCCATGAGTCTGACCCCCAAAGTTACCTCTCTTCAAAGTCTGCCCCAAGATCTCCAGGCTAAGCTAACTGCTCCCTCTTCAAAGCTCACATAACAGCGTGTATACCTCCTTGAAGGGATATTACATTGAGAATGTAAGTGTCTGTCTCTCTGGCGAGGTTCTGTTCACTTTAAGGAGGGGGAGCCATGGTGCGCAGGGCTGGGCTTGCAGCAGGCATTCAGTGACTGAGGAATGTATGGCCAAGTGAGTGACCGAGGGTTCATGGGAGTGCTTGGTGGGTCCCCACATGCTGTGAAAGAAGGTGATCCTAGAAAGTGTGGTCTCCCTTCGAAATTATTTATCTGGTCTTGCTTTAGTGAAGCATCTCTAATTTCTCCCTCAGTCTTTGGAAACTGCCTCATCCATCTCTGTGTATGAACCCTTTCTTTTCTCATGAGATATGAAATCAATTAATAGAAGCAAACAGCACGTTCACAGCCTTATAAACTCATCCAGTATCAACATAGCTCAAGTTAACAAATGGGCTTAATTAGCTCATGGACATTGAAGACCTTTAGCAACATTTTCTAGCCAACATTGGGTATGAAATGGAAGGACCAGAAAGCACAGAACAGGGGAGGAGGAGGGGAAGCCTAAATAAGCTAAATAAACCCATTTCACAGTAGCTCAGGTACTAATACTTGAATAAAAATCCCATTCCTTGTCCAAATGACAAACTCAGCAAGTCATCTTTGACCCTAACAACTTGTTCGGGAGTAAAGATGATTTATTTCATCAAGATTTTTTAATACATCAAAAACTAATGATATATTACACAGTGGCTAATTGAACATAATAAAAAATATACATTAAATAAAATAAAAAATGAAAAATCTGTTTCTGCAAAAAAAAAAAGATTTTTTTAATGTACTTTTTATTAAATTTCAGAAACAGTATCTGCTTCCCCTTCTCTTTTCACATTTGGGGCCATCCTTGCTTCCCAGGCATCAGACTGCTTGTCAGACAATGGCAATATCAGAGCACTTTTGTTCATGCAATTCACTAAGGCTCAGCAACCTGAGGATGCCATTCCTTAGTTTGGCCAGAAAGATCCTGACCTCCTTCCTCAGGTTTTGCCCTTCCTTCTCTGAATCTAGCAATTACATTCCTACAGACAAGGGCCGTGCACTGTGCTAGGCACTAACACCATCTCCTAGATGAAGAAACTGAATCAGAGTTAGGCACAGAAACTGGGGCAAGGAAATGTAGAAATAAAACAGTCATTTCTGACTGTTATAGAGGGCTATAAACTTACCTAACTTCTTTGCACAAGAACTAGGCCTGGCAGGAAACCCTAAGAGAATTCGAAAAGACAGTTATGACTACTCGATGAGTGACAAGACCATCAATGAATAAAGTCCAGGTTTTATGGAGAAAGAAATTAGGGTTCAAAGCTGACAGGTGAGATACATTGTCAGAGCAAGAGCCCAATTGTTTAAAAAAAAAAAAATGGAACCATCTCAGAAAACTCCAGGACCTATGGCCACAGTTGCATAATGTTGAAGTAGAGACATCGAGGACTATATAACCATTACATGCAATTGATTTTATATCACAGTGTTTATATTCTAGGTATCGAAAACTGTGACCCTATGAGGAACCAGATAAGCTGTTTTTAATGACTTCTTAATGTTTTCACATAATAGTAATAAGAACGACTTACAGCGTTGGCCATCACAAGGATGGAACTTGGAGTTCTGTGTAATATTCATACAATCCTTCTGAGACTCCAAGCCAAGATAGCCAGGCCAGCAGCAGCAGAAGTGGTAAGGCGTACAGAAATGTCCTTGGCTCCAGGCAGGCGGGTTTCAGTTTAAGAGCTCTTGTCTTTGACACAAAGCATGTAATCATTTGTTTATGGAGCACATGCTTATTGGTTATCTACCACCTGCCAGGCTCTGTGAGGAGTGCAGGGCATATAGTATCAAACATAGATAAAGGTGACCTGATGCTATTAGAATGTATATAGCAGAGTGATTTGGCCTGTTTTGAGATCTGTGAAGTCCTCCCACATAAATGGAATTTGGGTTGAGTTCTCTCTGAAGGGCAAGTAGATTGATGGGTAAGAAAAAAGCTATTCCAGGCAAAAGGAAGTAAATATGCAAGGGCTTTACAACTGGAAGAAGCAAGACACATTCCATTAATAGTAAGAAGGCCAGTCTGAGTAATGGTTCAAAATCAGAGTGGCCAGCAGAGCCAGATCATGGGCCTACTGGACCACGTTAAGGATTTTGTCTCCAGCCCAAGAAGGGTGAGAAACCATTGGAGGATTTTACACGAGAGTGACATAGCTTTATGTTTTAAAATATGCTATATTTTACTAGCTAGAACTTGGAATTCATTTTTTCCATAGAAATAACTTAATAAATAGTAGTTCTGTGAAGCCAGAATAATGCTATTAGTACAATGTATCCAGCTAAAAACAGCCTATTGAAAAGCTGGCCTTGGTTTCCAGCCACCATTTATAACTTGGTTTTTATAAGAAAATGCATTCCAAATTCCAGACAACCTAATTACAAATGACATTTTGAGGGACAGCTTATAATCTATTTAGACTTATGAAAAGCCTCCAACATGTTTCATATCAAAGGTTGTTAAGAAAGGTGAGTAACAGACTTTTGGTTTCGAGGTAACAGAGTAAAGATCCTTCTGCCCCTTTCTGCTCTCAGAAAAAAAAAAAAAAAACCCTCCAAAAAAAAAAAAATTCAGAAGAAAAGGAAATTCAAGTGCTATGGTAGAACTGGGAAGAATTGATCATGCTGGACAGTAACTAGGAGGGAGGGCTACAGGTGCAGACCAAGGTCATGGTCAGGTGCTGAGACAAGATGTCTATGACTGTAGACCTCAAACAATGTCAGCAGAACAGCTTCTGAGATTGGTAGTATAACCTAAGGGATAAAACCAATAATCCTGTTTTTTTTAAATTAACATATAATGTATTATTTGCTTCAGGGCTACAGGTCTGTGAATCATCAGTCTTACACAATTCAAAGCACGCACCATAGCACTTACCCTCCCCAGTGTCCATCACCCAGCCACCCTATCCCTACCTCCCTACCCCCCAGCAATCCTCAGTTTGTTTCCTGAGATTAAGAGTCTCTTATAGTTTGTCTCCCTCCTCGATCCCATCTTGTCTCATTTTTCCCTCCCTTCCCCCCATGATCCCCCGCCCTGCCTCTCAAATTTCTCATATCAGGGAGATCATATGGTAATTGTCTTTCTCTGATTGACTTATTTTGCTTAGCATAATATCCTATAGTTCCATCCACATTGTTGCAAATGGTAAGATTTCAGGGTTTTTGATGGTTTCATTAGTATTCCCTTGTATATATATATACACCACATCTTCTTTATCCAGTCATCTGTTGATGGACATCTAGGTTCTATCGTTTTGATGTCAATGTCAGGAATGGAGTAAACAGGGTTGGAACAGTCTCTGGATAAAATCTGGCACTACAGAGAAGCAATGAAGGAATAACTGAATAAAATCCAAGGAGGTAGTCTGTTTTAGTACATCAGGGTGACAGAGACATTGACCTTTGATGGGTAAAATAATAAATAAACCTATCCAACACTGCACCATAAATAATTTCACCATGAATTTGGTAGAATTCCTGTAAGCTTATAGCCTGGCCCTGCTACACTTCCAATTAAACCTCCTGTAAATAGCTAATGCAAGTAAAACTCCATCAAAGATTGGTAATACTACTTCTTTTAAAAGGAACTAGTATGGGTTCTACACAAACAATAAAATTAAGAGAGGGAAAGGATAGAAGACAAACACATGCACACATGCTGCTAGAAAGTATGACCATGTATAAAATGAAAATTGGGCCAAATGTGTCATCATTAATTTAAAAGGAAATTAAGTGATTACCTTTTCATACCACAACTCAACACAGAAAAATCAAGCAGGGGATAAAGCATGATCTTGCTTTAATGAGAAATGAGGTGGTACCACAAAATAAAACCATCAAAGAAATGAAGACATCCATATCTGAAGCATTAAAAAGGTGAATGGACAATTCTAAAAATATTAAATAGTCTCAGAGTAGGGAACATAAAATGGAAATCCACAGAACATTAAAAGGCATTAAAGAGGAATAGTAGGCATGGAAGACAAAGGAATTCAAATATATACCTAATTGGTGGCTCAGAAGAAGAAAACTGAAGATATATAATTAAAAAAATTCAAAGATTGAAAACAAGAATATGCTCCAGAAATAAAAGGAGACTTAAATCTAAAGAATGAGAGATCACACTATGTTCTAGGAAAACATTATTCAGAATAGTCGAACGAATAGATTTCATCGTGAAGTTAATGGATTTGTAGTCTAAGGAGTCATTTGTTGTACAAGTGAACATATCAAGTGGGCTCTAAAAGAAAAAAATAAAGGTTTTCCATAGAAACATTAACTGCTAAATGATAATAGGATAATATCCTTAAAAATTTCGGAGAAATAAAGTTTGACCCTCAAAATCTGTAACCAGCCAAACTTCCATTTACATATAAATGCAAGAGACAGACATTATTGAACACACCACAATTCCAGGAGCACAGGTCCTATTCACATTTCATGGTAAATTATTAGAAGATAAACTTCAGTAAACAACAGATAAATGGATTCAATGTTCTCTGCCTAGCCTTTTTGCTCTAGCTTCTCCATTCAACAAAAACAAAAAACCCCTTAACTCTTGGAATTAAAATTACAGAAATGGAAATGTAGAAATTACCCACCGGACTTCCAGTATGGCCAATATTAAAAATAAGGTATTCTTAAAATATCCTCCTATAACAATTATCTATTACTGGAAAATCACAAGTGCTTTTAAGTGAATAATTATGCTTTTATAATTAAAGGAAATATTCAGTGACAAAAATGAAGAGAGAGCCGGAAACAGAGTAGTAGGTCTGTGTAGGTGAATTTGACAGTAAAAAGAACCCGGAGCCTGAATTTTAATAGCCATAGGGTGAGTTTAGAAGTAAATCCCCCCTTCAGTAAAGCTCATGCACTTGAAATGGTATACCCTCAGTGAAGAGCCAAACAGAGGGAAAAAAATATTTAAAGCATTTAAAGAAATGAAAGATGGCATAATGGATCAAAAAAGCACCAACTGTTGATGAGGCATATTATAAAAAGAATCAAATATAATTTAGATATGAAATTACAAACTCAATGGACATGTTATGGAGGAAATGAGACATACATGAGAAGGGAAGTAATGACTTGGAAGATAGAAATAGCAAACTACCCTAAATGTACTCAGCAAGACAAAAAAGGCAAACAAGAAAGAGGCGTGAAGAGACATGAGACAAGGATGAGCGAGTCCCACATATGCATGCCGTAAAGTGGAGCCGGGGAGAGAAGAAAATACTCGAAGAGATACAGCTCAGGATGTTCTGAACTGATGAAAGGCAATTCTTGGTTGGAAGAAGCCCAGTTATTCACCTCAACAGGGTGAATTTTTTTAAAAAAAAGAATAAAAAAATATCTAGACTTACTGTATAGAGAGTTTTAGAGCACTAAAACAGTGGTCAGAGAAGGCTGGAAAAAATAAGTAGATGACCTTACCATACATGGAATGACCAACCAGAAGCAGCTTTGTCAACAGCAGCCATGGGAGCCAGAGAACAGTGAAAACTGCAGAGTGTTGAGAGGAGAAAGAAAACTAAACCTAATTCACATCCTTAATTGAAAATGCGGGTGAGAGAATGATACTCTGATGAACAAAAACCAAGAATTGGCCACCAGTAGCCTCACTATAGGAAAGTCAAAAGGTTTTCATTCAGGAACGAGAAAAATCAATCCATCCTAGAAGAAAGGCCTCGTGTGTAAAAGAGAAAAGTGAATGAGGGAATTGGTAAACAGAGTGGGAAATCTAAATAAACATCGGCTTTATGAGAAAATAGTAATGCTCAATTTAGTATGTACCTGTGCCGAAAATATGACAGAGCTAAACTGTTGGAAATAATAATATAAAAAGTGGGAAAGAGTGCATTGATATAAAGTGTTCTAACATCCTTGAATTGTTTCGTAAGTGGGGTACTGAAATATTGAGACTCAAAGTGAAATATACATTATAAATTTTAAAAGATAAAGACTAGTTTTCAAGACACTAAATTAAGGAGAGGGTTAAAAAGTTACTTAGAAATTTCAAGGACAAAGTAAAAATGCAAAATAAGACAAGGAACTAATACAAAACTTATCACTAACCCTACTATATGTCAACGTTGTACTAAATTCACCTATTAAGAGAGGTGTTGTCAGATTAAGTTGTTTTAAAAAAGACCAAAAACTACATGCGGGAAAATGACACTGGTGACTTAGCTTATGAATCTTCCCAAATTCTCCCATATAAACAGACAAAAGAAACTCAGATAGCAAAACAACCACCCATGGATAATACTGACAAAATATGTAGGTGATAAACTCTTCTCATGAATTACAAATTATGAAGGAGGAGGATCAAACCACTGACAACTAGGATGGCCAACACTGAGATATAGTCCAATAAAATTTCTGGACTTTAAAAGAAAAATTCTTGTGCTTCCAGGCAAAAAAAGACTAAATCACTACACAAAGGAAAGAATATCAGATTATTACCAGACTGCCAGCTATAAAGCCTGCATGGTATCAGGACTGTGCAGGGAGCAGGAAAAAAAAGCAGTGAAGCATCCTATGGACCTAAGGATCAAAAACAGACAACAGGTACCCACTGGAAAGCTTGAAAATAAACATGAGAATAGTTGCTGAATACTGGAAACAGTCTTGCACACTCTAATTCTGGATGAAAACAAAAGGTCAGCAGTAAAATGTAAAGCCTCTGGAGTAGTCTGGACCCTGTGAACTCCCAAAAGTAGCCAGCCAGAGCCCCCTCCCAGGAATAAATACTGGGATTAAAAATCAAAATTGGGCAGTGCAGAGACAATAGTGACAGGAAATTGAAGGCCCAGGTAAAAGAATGTGAGAAAAACAGAGCTAGGGCATTCTCAGAAAGTAAGTCACCATCCTTTCCAACATTAAACAAAACAGCACAAGAGAGTTCTGTGGAGTTAGAAATTAAATTTTCAACTGCATCCTCTACTAAATGTTCAGGAAAACGAATTTCACCTGAAAAGATGGCAAATGATTGGAATCGAAGCACATGCAAAGTTGGTATCACGAAACAGAATGGCCTCCCTCCGGAGAATAAAAGCATGCCAGAGAAATGTGGTATAAGCCATACAAAAACTATGATATAACTATTTCAGAGTGCTAAAGATACTAAGAAAATGGTATGAGATACGAAGGAACAGTAAAAATCAGAATTAGAAGAACCCAGAGTGAGGTCACAGGACTCAGAAAATAAATAGAAATTTAAGAAGATACATTTTAGAAATGAAGACTAAATAAATACCTGAAGAGTAAATCAATACAATGGATCATGCCTGAAGAAAATGAAGTTAAAGGAAGGAACTTTTACAAAAGAGAGGTAAATGGAATAAAGAGAAAACGAAAAGTTTCGAAGACAGGCTAAGATTATCGTAGCTAAAGTATACATATACAAGCTAATTCTTGTTATCTCTTGGTTACAAAGAATTTTGAAGAAACCCATAACAAGGAGACAAGTACCCAAAATGATAATTCAAGAAAACTTTATGTAGGTAACAAAAACAGCAAAAAATTACATTTTGAAAGGGCACCACACCTACTTGAGAAAAATGACTTGGAATGGTCAACACTCAGAGATATTTTAGCAATTTGATTTTTACTTAAAAAAAAACAAACAGAAAAACAAGAAAACTTTTGTGCTTCCAGGCAAAATGACTAAGTCAGATATAAAGGAAAGAAAATCAGATTATTATCAGACTTTTTGACAGCTATGGTTTATGCCAGAAGAAAATGGAGTAATGTATGATGTAATTTATGATATTTATGATACTCAAGAAAATGTGAGCCAAGCACTTTATACACAGCCAGACTGACTTTTAGCATAGAGACTATAGACAAATTGCTATCAACAGGCAAGAAATTATAAAATGTGGGGCACCTGGGTGGCGCAATGGGTTAAAGCCTCTGCCTTCGGCTCAGGTCCTGATCTCAGGGTCTTGGGATCAAGCCCCGCATCGGGCTCTCTGCTCAGCAGGGAGCTTGCCTCCCCACCTCTCTCTGCCTGCCCCTCTGCCTACTTGTGATCGATCTCTCTCTCTCTCTTTCTCAAATAAATGAATAAAATCTTAAAAAAAAAAAAAGAAATTATAAAATCTTCTCCTGGGTTCTTCCCAAAGGATCTCATCAAGAATAAGCTTAAGTCCGCCAAGATGATTAGAAAGACATCAACAAGGGCTGATGGTGAACACTAAGTAAACATTATTATGGAAAAAGTATAATATTAAATGGCTGTGTGCTCTGACTATGTACATTTAGTACAGTTACTAAGCATGCAGAGATCTAAGAAGACGATCTGTGAGAAAATTTTGCTGTTTCAGTAATCAAATTAATGGAGCTAGTGTTGATATCATTGCTGTTATCATGAGATTGTCAAATAGACAATAAGGAAAAAAGCACATGAGTGATTATATGATATCCTAATTCTATTTTACTTTTGTCTCCTTGAGAACAAAGATTCCTGGAGAACAAAGGCAATACAGATGTAAGATGGGAGAAATAAAGTAAACACCTTGTAGTCCTGACTTCAAATCAGAAATGTTACTATGAATTTAAGAGATATTTTAACTCAATTTCATTTGAAGTGGCCAAGATTGGGTTCAAAAGTAATAGAATGAATTGACTGATAGGCCAGATAGGTAGATAGATGATAGATGATTGATAATAAACGGAGATATGTGTGCATATATATGGGTTAGTATATGTGTATGTATTTATTTCCAAACACTGTCTACAGAGAAGACCTAGAAGCAATGATAGATACCCCAGTAACAGCGAACTCCTCTAACACCTAGATCTTGGCTCCTAGATACCATACTCCCATAAAAGGAGCGAGGCCTCCTTAGACAAGTTGTTGATTTCAGAGCTGGAACAGAGAAAGTACAAGATGAAACCAGACCAAGTCTATAGATCCAATGACTCTGTGTTTTAACAAATAAATTGCACTGGAAAAAAAGAATAAGTGGGATGAAGGAGAACCTATATAACAGAAGAGACTTAAGGCATTTCTTCTAAAACAAGCAGACAGACAAAACAGGGGGTGAAAACTAAAGTTGGTGTTTGGGGATGAACATTGGGAAGACAGAACTATAGATAAAATCAAAGTGCTTATGATAAGAGTCCAGATACTGGCTACTTTTCAGGAAAAGAAAGAGGGTATGTAACTGGAGCAGGTCTTCTCCAGGGTGAGGGTGGCTAGAAAATTTTATTTGTTGACCCAGAACTTGGTGTCAAGGCTATTTGTCTCATAAACATTCATTTTTGCTCTATATTTGTTTTATTCAATTTTCTTTATACTACATTTTACAACAAACATATCTGTTGAAATTGCATGTGCTTTAAGAGACACATCTCAAACATAAGGAGGCAGAGAGACGGGAAATAAAAATGAGAAAATGAGCAGTTTTTTTTTTTTTAAATAGAATAAGATATTATGGGCAAAAACTATCCAAAAGAGAGCCAGTGTAGCTATAGTAATATCAGACAAAACATATCTTAAGGCAAAAAAAAAAAATTAAGAGAAAAGGAAACTGTGATGATGAAAAGATAAAATCACTAGGCAGATATAATAATTTTAAACTTGTATGCATCAAATAAAGTAACTTAAAACATGTGAGAAAATGTTTGTGCTCAAGGAAAATGTTCAAATGTACCATCATAGTAGGAGATTTTACACATCTTAGTAATTAAGACATTAAGCATATACACCATTAATGGGGATTTAAAAGATTTGAATTAGAATATTAATACGATCTAACAGAAATATAAAGAATTGTTCATTTAGAAATTAGAATACATATTCTTTTTTAGGCACACATTGAAACCTTATAAAATTGATCAAATAAGGACTCAACAAATTTTAAAACATGAATACAAATGTACATGTATAGACATCTGTCCATCTGGTGATCTCTTGAGAGCCAGCAAGAGGGACAGAGAAAGAGGAGAGAGGTCAACAGCAAAAATATAATTTTCTATATTTATAGCTACATAAATATTTTTTGAAATTCTAAATAATGATTCACAGATTAACAATGAAATTATATTAATTGCAGATATATTCCCCAGTATAGGTAAAACTATTACATTTTTTGTACATGTTCTTGTGTAAACATGGGTCATGCAGAAAATGTGAGTATGGATGGTCATATTCGTATTTCATGAATGTTCATTACATCTTCATTTGAAACAACCCCAAACTGGAAACAACGCAGGTGCCCTTCCGCGAGTGAAGAGTTAAACATGGTGTGGTACCTGCCTACCCTGAAATACTACTCAGCAATAAAAGAGAATGAACTGTAGAGAAAACAACCTGGAGGAATCCCCAGAGAGTTAGGCTTGAGTGGAAAAATCCAATCTCAAAAGGTTACATACTGTATGATTCCGTTTATATAATGTTCTTGAAACGATCAAGTTTCCGAAATGGTAAGCAGATTAGTGGCTGTCAGTGTTAAGAGGAGGATGAGGGTAGGAGGGTCGTAGGTATCACAGTAGAAGGGCAGCACGAATGATCCTTGTGATGACACAAATGCCCTGCATTTGACAGTATCCTGGTTCCAATAGCGTATTATAGTTGTGCAAGTTGTTAAAATGATGGGGTGGGGGGCAATGGATGAAAGGTATATAGGGTCTTTCCCTATTTCTTACGACTGCATGTAAATCTACAATTATCTCAAAATTAAAATAATAGAAAGTACATTTAAAACTGCAGATGAAAGCATGTGAAATACAGTGAAAGCATGCTTATAGACTTTAATCCTTATCTTCAAAAAGGCTGAAAATGAGTAAACTAGACTTTCAAACTAATAGGTTAAAAAAAGGAACTGTGAAATAAATTCAAACAAAGTAAAAGAATGGAGATAAATAACACAAGAATAGAAATTAATGAAATAGAAAACCATACCATAAAGAAGATGAGCAAAGTCAAAAGGAAGAGCAGGAAGACACACATGTAGGGTTAAGGGAAATAATTGTTAATCTGCAAATGTGACTATTTAAATATAAGGGAATATTATGGATAACCTTATTCTGATGAAATAAAAAACTTAGATAAAATGGATAATTCCAGGTGAAGCAAAACACTAAAACTAACTCAAAAAAGAGTACCTGAACTGCATTAACTGTGGACCATTAAAGAAATATAGATACAGAAAGCAAAACAGGGGCACCTGGCTGGCTTAGTCAGAGGAGCGTATGACTCTTGATCTCAGGGTTGTAAGTTCAATCCCCATATTGGGTATAGAAATTACTTAAATAAAACTTAAAGAAGAAGAAAAAGAAGAAAAAAAACCCGAATGGCAAGAATAAATCCAGAACAAAAGTACAAAATTCTTCAGGAAGAGACCAAAGTTTTCCAATTAGACTTTTTTTTTTAATCTAGCTATATGCTGTTTAGAGGAGTCACAATTTATTTTATTTTATTTATTTATTTTTTTTGAGGAGTCACAATTTAAAACATAAGGTTGTGGAAAGGTTGAAGATAAATTAGTGGAATGGGGTATATCAGGAAATACACTAAAAAGAAAGCTTCTATCACCAGAGATAAATATACCCATTAAATATGGATAAACTGACAAATATTCCATTCATCTTGGCGATATAACTCATTCTAAAACTGGGTATGCTGCTATTAACATGGCTTTAAAAATTTGAAGCACGTGTTGGAGCTACAAGAAGAATATGACAAATGTACCATCACTGTGGACAATGTCAACATACCCTCTCTAAGTGATGCTTTAATCAGAATAAAAACATTATTAGTATGGATATTCAGGCAACACAGTTACAGAGCACTCAGTAACTGAAGGTGACATGTTGTTTTCAAGCATTCATAGGAATTTATTTAAAATGGCCACATATTGGGCTTGAATCAATTCTCACTACAATCTGTTATCACCCAGACTGTGGTGTTCGATTTGTAGATAGGGAAAAGAGGCACAGCTGAAATAAATGCAGTTATTTGGGCTCTCAGAATTGCAATTCGCAGAGCATGGATTTGGGTAGCTATGCAGATTGTGTCCCACTGGGAAACAAAAGTCAGGGGCCTTTAAGGAAAAAAGAGAATGCTTGTATATGTTGGTTACAAAGAATTTTGATTGGTGTTGGTGACGGAAAACTAATCTTGGCTAACCATAATTGGCTGCCGAAGCTATCACTAAGCAAAAGTCTGTTACCTTAGCAAATTGCAGGTGTTTCTGCAGAGTCTTTGGAAGACTTTTAAAACAGAATTTTAAAAGTCTGTGGTTCCACCGAGTGAGGACATGCATAAAGCCAACCTTCTTGATGTCTCCCAGCCCCATCTTAAAACCCTTGACATAACTAGCTCTGTTGTATTTCAACTTTCACAGATTATAAGGTAATTAGAATCAATAAAAAGAACTTCATAAAAATCTGCATGGGAATTTAAATCTCTTCTAAATTACTCAGAGGTCAAAGAAGAAATCACAATAAAAATGGGAAAATATTTAGAACAGTGCAATAATGAAAATACTGTATATCAAAATGCATGAAATGCAGTTAAAGCAGTATTTGGGGAGAAATGAAAGCAGTGAAGTGTTTATGTTAGCAAAGACCTCAAGAACTAAGCATCCCACTTCAAAGTTAGACTAAACAAAGAATATAGAAAGGAAATAGAGTAAAGTAGATATTAATTAAATAGAGTACAAATGTGCAATAGAAAAGATCAATAAAGTGAAAGTTCTTTAATAAAAGCTGAAATAATTGACAAACCTCTGCTAAGATTAAGTGAGAAGAAAAGTACAAAAAAACCATTTTACACATGAAAAAGAAGACGTAATAAGTGTATCAGTGATATAAAAATAACATAATTTTCAGACAAATCTGCAAGATTAGGTGAAATGAACACATTTTAGAAAAACATAAAAACTGACTAAAGAAAAAATAGAAAACCTAAACAGTCCTTAAAATCTGAAATTAAAGAATTTGCTTGATAATCAGTAGCTAATATTCCCATAGCTAATATCCCCACAAAGAATACATCAGTTCCAAATGGCTGAATAAGCAAGTTTTACCAAACATCAAAGGAATGGGAGATTCTAGTCTTACCTAAAATCTTACAGAGAAGAGGAGGAGCAGAAACTTTCCCTGGTTGATTTTACATAGCAAATATAAACTTAATGCTAAAAGTGTAGATAGGATCAATAGGAGAGAAGAAATTATAACTTAATTATACCAAGAACATT
>CM053610.1:13481223-13504913 GCA_028646535.1 Procyon lotor
CCTTCGGCTCAGGTCATGATCCCGGAGTCCTAGGATCGGGCCCCGCATCGGGCTCCCTGCTCTGTGAGAAGCCTCCTTCTCCCACTACCATTCCCTCTGCTTGTGTTCCCTCTCTCGCTTGTTTCTCTCTGTCAAATAAATAAAATCTTTAAAAAAAAAAAAAAAAAGAATGAGATCCCGGTATACTGACATATCTGGAATGATCTGTAAGATGCATTGCTAATGAAAAGAATCAAAATGCAGAATAATGTATACACTCTACTTCCATTCAGGTTGAAAGATAAAATATGTGAAAACGGTTTCTCAGTAATATGTCATTAAATTAGGCATGCACCATCGTATGATCCTGTAAACCCAACTCCTAGGTATTTATCCTAGAGAAATGAAACGTTATGTTGACACAAAACCATGTCCATGGAAGCTTTCATCAGCTCTGTTTGTGATTACCAAAAAATGATGGCATTAACAGGTTAATGGATAAGTGAAATGTGGTATACATTGAATAGTGGGGGCAAATCTGAAAGGCACTGTGCTGAGTGAAGAAGATAGTTTCACAGGGTTCTATATTATAGGGTTCCATTTATGTGATATTCTGGGAAAACTATGGTGATGGAGAAGAGACCAGTGGTTGCCAGAGGTTAGGGATGGGGATGGAGGCTGGTAGGGATGTTGAGACTTACATGGGGATAGTGAAAGGCAGTGTTTTGGGGGGATGATGAAACTATTTTGTATCCTGATAGTGGTAGCAGATACATGAAATCTGTCTATCTTAAAATTCATAGATCTGTAACCCACCAAAATAAACATTTTTGTATGATAATTTAGAATAATTACATGTAGAAAATACATTTAGATGTTTAAGTACAGAAAGTCTCTGGAAGGTTGCACCCAAAAATGCAAAATGTAATTGCCTCCAGGGAGAGAAATAGGACAGATGGGCTCAGCTCAGGGAAAGGCGAGGTACAGAGCCTTTTTCTCTTTGCCCTTTGCACCTTCTGAACTTGGTATCATGCTCATGCATAATACTCAAACTTTGAAAGGTAATGTGTACACTATAAAAATTAAATTTTGTTCTAAGCGAAAAACTAGAGGTTACTATGGAAAATGGAGCTGCCTTACTTTCATTGGTAGGACCTTGCTCAAGATTGAGAAAACAAGAGGCAGTTCTGCAGAGGTACAGGGTAGACAGAAATACACCTCCCTACGATATGGATCTCTAAGAACAGGCTCTTTACCAGCTTCTGACTATTTGTCACCAAAAATCATAGCACTACTCATCAAGTTGGGAGTATCCCATCCTGATCTCCAAATATATTTTTGTGGTCCCCAGTTAGGGGACAAAACTGGAATAATTGTTTCAGATTCTCAACTGAGAACTAACACATTTCACTTTTCAATTTGTTGACCATAATTATGACAACGAAACTATAAACAGCGAGCTCCCTATACAAAGAAATTGGTGAAAACCTTTAGTCATCTCCAAATAAGACAAAAGTCTCAGTCCTGGTACCATTCAAATTTCTCTTGCCCTTAGTGTTCAAGTTCGGCTTCCCCTAGACTTCTCACTGTTCTCCCCTCATGCTGGTCTCTGCTAGGATTCTGCCGTATCAAGACCTTTCTTCTTCTTTGCAGAGCAGGCAAGGCCTTTATTAATGCTTTTGCTCCAGAATTATTTTAAATTCTGAATTTTTATCAGTGCTCTAGCTGAGGAACGGAGCTTTCCTGCAATTCATTCTGCAAAATGAATAGAGTACAATGGCTTCCCCGCTTTGCTTGTAAGACCCACAGCTCTGTTACTTGCATTCTGAGGGATTTGTCTTTATTCTCTTGCTGGCTGCCCCTAGATTCTGCCCCTTTGTCTTGATCTCTTGCCCAAGGAGATAATGGGAAAGATTGTTGTACCTCATCTTTTTGGGCTGGAAAAATAGCTTCCTTTTTGGGATCTGTGCTGCTGTGTGCAACATAGCACTTCTTGCATAACCAGTAAACACCTTCCCTCCTACTGTGTGCTTCTCTGTGCTGTAAGCTCCTTTTTTGTTTTTTGTTTTGTTTTTTCATTTTGTTTTGTTTTGCTTTGTTTTGCTGTTAACACTTTATAGGGTATGAATTCATGCATGTGGAAGGTAAAACCGCAGGTGAATTTTAAACCAGCCAAGTCCCAGGAATACATTTTAAAAGAAACAATCCAGATTATTCAAAAAGAAAATAGGCTACAAACTACTGTTTCTAAGGAAGGAAGGGCCCTAGGAATGCACCATCCTGCAAACTCTGGCATTGCTCTGGTCTTACAAGCTACATAAGGGATGGGATTGGAAACAAAGTGGCCCTGCATTTACTCAGGGTAATGGCGCTCTTGCTCACAGCACATACCCTGTGCCTTTAAGGTCCTTGTCTCTTGTACATGATAAATTCTAACTAGAAACAGACAACCTGCCTCCTCACTTCAGCTCTATGCCTAGCAGGAGACTATGTGTTTCACCTTCTCAAATTCTTGGTTTTTTAGGGCAACCCCCCCCATTTTATAGATGTGGCTCAGAAAATGGGGTAACGTGACCTGCTACAGGTGGAGGGCCCTAGGACTGCTATGCCAGGATTAAAACTACAAGCACCCTCCCCCACAGAGGAAGGGGGAGTTGAAAGCCACGGTGGGAACAGTACTGGTTAGCTGTCCTTGGAGAGCCAGTCTGAGGTGGATGCTCGACACCTACTTGCTAAATAAATGAGAGATGATCGTGTTTTCCCATCCCTTCAGTTGATAAAATGGCAGGACAGCCTCGTTTTATAGAGAAAGGAGCTATGTTGCCGGGTAATTCACCTTTAATAATATAATTTGAATCAGATCATTTTTAAAAAATAACCTAGACTCTTAGGCAGAGTGGGAAACAATGAGTATAAATAAGGGTCACTTCCATTTCAGGCACTGAGAAAGGAATCCACACAACCCCTCACACTGCAAGGCAATTTGACTAGAAACGTAAATTAGGCAGAGGATGTTAGGATAACATGTGAGGGGAAGCAGATTGAGCACGTAGGAGCCGAGGTGTCCAGTCCACAAGCCAGGTCTGTTAAGTGAAAAATGGGCTTATGGGACCAATAACAGCAGCAATAGCAGCTCGCTTGTTTGGAGCGTGCACCCTAGAGGCAAGTGTCCAGCTTCTAATAATTCTAGCTCTGCTACTTACTAGCTGTGGGACCACGGGCAGGTTGCTTACCTTCTCTGTCCCTTAGTTGACTCATATTCAATGTACCTTTGTTGGTAAGATAGATGGAGGATTAACTGGGTTCATATTTTAAATCACTTAGAATACTTCCCAGTACATAGTAAAGGCGGTTTAAATGCTTGTTAATAAAACTACTTTTCAAGCATCTTTGTGTTTCTTCACAGAGACTTTATGAGGAATAGTGATGTGCCATTTTACAGATTTGGAAATTCAGCACAGAGGGGTCATGTGACCAACCCACCCTCAAACTGCTGGGATTCCAATCCGTTAGGCTTGGCGCCGAAGCCAAGCGCCACCCCCATCCCCGGTTCTGCCTGCATGCAACTTTCAGTAGACTCTGCACCTGGAAGACCCCTCCCTTCACTGAGCAGCCACTACTAAAACAAAAAGCAAGCAGAAATGGCATTTTGTGTGTTCTACCTTGGCCTTGTTTTTTTTGACATACCTAAAAGCCAAAATTAAAAAGGAAACGGAAAGATAATCTCACACACACTTACACACACACGCGCGCGCACGCACCCATGCACGCACAAAGGGTAATTACTGATTTTATTAAAAACATCTATCACAGAGGCACATAACCATTGTTATTTTGGGCCTGGGAAGGCAATGCACACTATTAAGCCATTTGATGATTAAAGATAAAAGTATGATTAAATATGTTAATGAAAGTGCTAGACTCTATCAAGGTGCACACCCCACATTGGCCTCGGAGAGAGGTTGGGCTACCCTTGCGGACTTCTCTTCATCCGGGTTTTTTAGAGGGTTAGTTGTTTTGTACTAAAAGAAAAAAAAAATCCTCTGGTTAACGAAATTCTATGTGATCCCTGGGGCCTGGCTGGCTACCCTGGCCTTCTGCCCTCTGGCTGCTGTAACAGCTCATTTTCATCCTCTTCTTAGTGGAATTGGAAACTGGGCCCCTGGCATTCTCCTACCAATTTCCTCTATTCTCAGGTCTGGAAGGAAGAGGACAAAATGCAGCCAGGAGGGAACTAATATATGTCAAGGCTCAGCTAGTAGCCAGGCATTATAGGAAGACCTGGACACTTCCTGCACTGAGACAGTTTTAATTTAGCTTATCTTCATCCTTATCATTATCTCGTTTTAACAGAGAAGACCAGAGCTCGGGGACGTTAAATATTTTGGTATGGTAATCATTAGTGAGCTTCTCAAATATTTTTTGTTCTCCTTCTGGGTATATGGTAGGATCACCCTCCTCTGCCATCTTTGGTTAGGTGTATTCATGTAAGTGACATATATCTCATCTAGGAGGAAGCCTAAAAGGCTAGGTTATGAATCACCATGTGCTCTTCCTCTGTCACCCACTTCATCATTTGGGGCCCATGTATAATTAGAGCACACTTCTCACCTGCCCATGGATATATAGCATATTGGTTGTTTTCACGCCACTAAGATTTGGGGCTTGTTTTTACCCCAACATAACCTGGCCTGGACTAATTAATACACGTCTGCGTATCGAGGTCCCACAGCTTGGTTGAATCTAGGAGCTGGGATTTTAATAGACTCTGTCTTCTTTCAAAGACGTTGCTCCTTCTGCTGCACCAAACTCTTATAATGAGACACAGTCCGACCCTAGGCTCCAAGAAGACAGTGTCTTACACTACCCTCACTGTGTGAATGACAAGGAAGAGACACACAGCCCCTGGTCAGAGGCTTTCCATGGGCCCACAGAGGATCCCAGCAAAGGAAAACATAGGACCCAGAACTTTAAGGTCAAATTAAAATTTATCGACTCATTTTTGTAACCTCACACTAAAATCACATAATTTCAGTTTTTCACATATATATTGGGAATGATACTATCTGAGATTGAAAATCCATGGCCTTTAGGGAACCCGATACTAAAAAGAGATCCTCATTTTTTCTCAAGTCAGGGATTTCACAAGATACTATGTAAAATTGTTCACTAACTTGAGTAGTAAAAAAATTCCAGAAATATCTGGAACTGAGTGGCAATGATCTGGGTCCCGGACAAAGACTGTAGGAAGGGAGAGAAGATGGGAGAAAAGGACTCTGAGTCTGAGAGGAGATTCAAGTGAAGACATCAGTGTCTCCATGAGGAATTAGGTCAATAAAGAGAGCACAGGAAAAGAACTGGGATTCTTTGACTGATGAGTCTGTAGGTGTGTCTGCTCAAAGGATAGTGTGGATGGACAGTCAGTCTTCCAGATCTATTTCACAAATCAGTGGACTTTTTTTTTTTTTTAATGACCTGCAAACATCAGTAAAATATTTCTGAGCACACTTCTCTCATACATACATACACTTAACTGATCACTGTATCTATACATTACTGGAGTAATGCATGATGTACATCATGAATGCATTTTGTGTACATGAAACATATACCAAAGGGGAAATGTTAGAGAGATGAATAAATAAACAGAAATGGATGATCTAATATGGTCTTTCCATACCCACCAATGGATGGCAGAGCATGGGTTTGGATATACCTAACCGACTGCAGAGTCAATAGCTTTGTATCTTTCTGGCTAGGAGTGACTTTTTTGCTACCAGTTAAAGAACCCATGGGGAAAGAACTTAAGCTTTTCAGCTGCTTGTTCTGACTCAACCTTTAATTGAGCTGAATGTTTTACAAAGGACAGTGAACAAAGTAAAATATTCTTTAATCAAATTCCAATGGAAAACACAGTCAAAGGGCAAATATAATTCACTTTTTTTCCCCTTTCCAATGTCACAGAGGGTTGTGAACCATCTGTGTCCCTTGGAGACCAAGCAGAAAGGTGGGCACATCTTGTTGATATGCAAAAAAGTGTTAATTTACACATTTAAAGCAGTAGTTCCTGTTGCTCATATCAAACCCACTCTCCACATAGGACCCTAAAAATCTGTCATCTGAATAAATAACCAAAGAGTCCAGTTTGTCATATAGCCATTTAAAATAATAAAGTCATGAACTCTGTTAAGCATATTTTTGAAACTTGAGAATCCTTTGATAGAGCAGTATACTTGGTGATTCAGTTGTTTGGTTGGATATAAAATAAGGAGAAAGAAAAGGAGGAATCACCTCCATTAGAAACCTGAAAGTGACTTCCTTGTTGGGAAGTAGTTGGTATTTGAATTCCATGAGATAGGCCTTTGAAAAAATCCAGTGGAATTTTGATCAGGATGGCATTGAAAGTATAGATTGCTCTGGGCAGTATAGACATTTTAACAATGTTTATTCTTCCGATCCAGGAACATGGAATGCTTTTCCACCTTTTTGTGTCTTCTTCAATTTCTTTCATGAGCGTTCTGTAGTTCTTCCAGTACAGATCCTTCACCTCTTTGGTTAGGTTTATTCCCAGGTATCTTATGGTTTTTGGTGCTATCGTAAATGGAATAGATTCCCTAATTTCTCTTTCCACAGTTTCATTGTTAGTGTATAGGAAAGCATCTGATTTCTGTGCATTGATTTTGTATCCTGCCACATTACTGAATTGCTGTATGAGTTCTAGTAGTTTGGGGGTGGAGTCTTTTGGGTTTTCCATTTAAAGTAACATGTAGTCTGCAAAGAGAGAGAGTTTGACTTCTTCATTGCCAATTTGAATGCCTTTTATTTCTTTTTGTTGTCTGATGAGATAGTATATTGTGAACACTTCCTGCCCAGCTTCCAAAATGTAGGACATGTTAAATGGATGCTATGTGAATGCATAAATTTCAGAGACATTTCTGCATAGTTTATCTCTGATGACTTGCAGAGTCTAGCAAAATATTTGGTGGTTCACAGTCTAGACTTCTAATAAAACAGAATTAAAAACTCAATAATAAATTTAAAGTAAGTCAAAAAGGAAGAAAACATAGAGAAAGACAACATACACTGATAAAACTTTTAATATTCTTTTAATATTTAGTATTCTCTTTTTTAAAAAAAATATTTAAAAAACTTTTAATATTTAGTATTCTCAACAAATATAAATGGACTAAACTATCTTGATTAAACATAAAATTGTTATATTTTATTAGAAAACAAAGCCCAAATTATACAATTTTCAAAGAGCTATACTTAAAACATAAGGATATAGAGAGATTGAAAGTCAAATATGGGGAAAATGTAACCAGAAAACAGTAATAGGGGAAAGCTGGTAAAACCATACTAAGACAGAAAAAAATATACTGAAAGTAAAATGATAAATTAACACTTTATTAAAAGAGGATTCAATGTACTTCTCAATTTTAAAGATTTGTTTATTCTGAGAATTCCAGTGACTCTAAATTTCTATGCACATGATAACATAACCTCAAAATATGTAAAGTCATATTTGACAAAAATTTGACAAAACTGCAAAGAGAAAATTTCAGGTGTGTTAACAAGAGATCTTTACTATTCATCCATTTATCATAAAACAAATGGTTGCTGAACATGTTTTATTTCAGAATTCCTTCTAAGTGCTGGGGATGAATGTATCTACATTCTTGCTCTTTATGAAGTACACATTCTCCGGAATGAAAAAGATAATATATTTAATGCGTCAGCAGTTGACAAATATAAGAAGGAAAAAAAAAGAAATGACGGTAAGGGGACAGAATATGATGGAACAAGGGGGTTATTGTGTAGATTGTGATGGAAGTAGAACTCTTTCATAAAGTAACCTGAATAAAGTGGGGGAGAAAGGAAAATATTTAGTTTGAAAAAGAAAAAAGCATTTCAAGTAGGGGAAGCAACAAGTATAATGGCTCTGAGGAAGAGTTCTTGATCTGTTCTAAAAACAGCAAAGATGGTGTCAACAGAGTGTATGAAAGAGTTCCTAGAGATGACATCAGATATAATCTCTCCATAATTAACAGACTAAGCAGGCAAGTAATAAATAAAATATTTGCCTGACACAATAAGATTAGAATCTGATCTCCAAAGATTAGAGAATATACATTCTCAAGAATGTATAATACAGTTAAAAAAGTTGATCATAAAACAACAAAAACTTGCTACCACACAAATTATATCATCTGATCACAATGAAATTAAGCTAATAGTGAAAAGTGAAAATACAAGTTACACTTCCAAAAATCTATACATTTCTACTTAGAATTAAAAGATAATGAAAATAATACAAATATAATAGGATTTGGCTAAACTCATAACTTGAGGGAAATTTATAGCCTTAAAGAGAATATAATGATAAAGAATAAACATTTAATGATTTTAGCATACATCTTAAAAGGGCAAGAAGAGAACAATATATTAAAACTAAATCTAATAGAATGTAAGAAATAATAAATATTCAGACAGACATTAAATAAGAATTAAAAGCGACATCAGAGTGTATCAACAAAGCCAAAACTCTTTTAACATACGTAAAAACAAATACCAACCTCCATCTTTTTTCCCCTCAAGAAAAAATCTTGGTATAAACAAACAATACTAGGAATAAAAGAGAATATCTAAAAATATAGCTAATATCAAAATAAGAAAACATTTATATGATTGGCAATATCAAACAGCCTGAATTACCAAGCATTAGTGACTATTTAGAACAATAACAACTTTTTTAACACTCTTCATGAGAATGTAATTTGCCATAACCACTTTGGTAAAAAAATTTGCCTTCATCTATTAAATTAAAGATGTGCTTAACATAACACCCAGTAATGTCACTGAAAAGTATATAGGCTGGACTAGAGAAACTCTTGCGCGTGTATTCTCAGGAAATAAATAACATGAACATTCAAAGCAGCTTTGCTCACAAGAGCTAAACATGTGGCACCAACATAAATGTATATGTCAGGAGAATTGATGAGTAAATTGTAGATTCTACCCATTCATATAATTTCATCTTCTAGGACAGTGAAAACAAGTGAACCAACACAAAAATGAGTTATCCAACATGGATGACTGTTATAAACATGTTTGAGTGAAAAATATGAGGCAAAGAACAATATATACTTAGATCCTTCCTTTTATATATACTTCAAAAACATGCAAAGTGAAACAGTACCTGGTTTGGGGATATATTTGTGTAGTGTGTGTATATCTATAAAAACTCAGAATAGTGGTCACTTCCTAGAGGCAAGAGATAGAGGGAAGGGGACACAAAAGATTTTAAATACATTTATACAGTTCTCTTTCTTAATGTAGGTGTTGCATACACAGGAGCAAATCTTATTTTTCTCTACATACACATTTAATTCTCTTTTTATATATGAAATAATTTTTATTAAAGTATTTACAATGAAAGAATATCAAGTAACATTTTGTCAATAAGTGAAACTATGATAAAGCAAATCCTTGAAAAATAAAACTTCCAAGACTGACCCAAGAAGAAATAGTACTAAAAAATACTTAATCAGTAGTTGAATTCAATGAAACATTTAAGAGGAAAATATATGTATGTATGTATTTTTTAAATATATATGTTTTTGTAAACTCTCCCAGAGAATGGAAACTAAAGGAGTACTCCCTAATTTATTTCATAAGGCTAAAATACCTTGATAACAAATCCACACTAGGAAAAAAATATCAAAAGGAAATTATAGCCTAATATCAACCTGTAAATGGGATTACACTCAGTGAAGAATGTTAATAAGTGAGTGCATAAATTGGTACAACCACTTTAAAAAAACTGCAAGTATATAGAAGGGAACAGGGAACTTTCTCTGTTAGGAACTGGATAGTAAATATTCAAGATAGTGCAGGTATACTATCTGTCACAACTCTACAACACTGCAATTGCCATATAAAAACAGCCATAGACGATACATTTTTAAAAATGTAGCTGTGGTCCAATTAAACTTTACAAAAGCAGGTAACAGGCTGAATTTGGCTTATGGGCTATAGCCTGCTGATCCTTGGTATATATAGAGCTAAATATATACTACCCTGTACTCCAGAAATTCCACTTCTAGGTATATTTCCAACAGAAATATATATATGTATGCTCACCAAAAGATGTGTAAAGGAATGTTCATAATAGCACTATTCTCTCTCTCTTTTAAATATTTTTAATTCTCGTATAGTGAACATACAGGGCTATATTAGTTTGAGGTGTACAATATAGCTATTCCAATAGTTACATATATTACTGAGTGCTCACCAAGATAAGGGCTTGATTAATCTCCTTCACCTACTTCACCATCTCTCCTGCCTTCCATTTGGTAATGATCAGTTTGTTCTCTGTAGTTGAGTCTGTTTCTTGGTTTTTTCTCTTTTTGTCCTTTTTTTTTTGTTTCTTAAATTCCACATAGGAATGAAATCATATGGTATTTGTATTTCTCTGACTTATTTCACTTAGCATTATACTCTCTAGCTTCATACATGTCATTATAAATGGCAAGATTTCATTTTTTTTTATGACTGAGTAGTCTTCCACTGTATATTTTTACCACATCTTCTTTATCCATTCATTTATTGGTGGACACTTTGGCTGCTTCCATAATTTGGCCACTGTAGATAAGATTGCTATAAACATTGGGGTGCATGTATCCCTTTGAGGTAGTGTTTTTGTATTCTTTGGGTAAATACCCCATAGTGTGATTGTTGGATCATTGGGTAGTTCTATTTTCAGCTTTTCAAGGAACTCCCATCATATTCCACATCCTCACCAACATATAGTGTTTCTTGAGGTTTTGATTTTAGTTCTGATATGTGTGAGATGATATCTCATTATAATTTGCATTTCCCCTATGTGAGTGATGTTGAGCATCTTTTCATTTGTCCGTTGGCCATCTGGATGTCTTTTTTGGAAAAAAAAAGTCTTCTTTGATTCCTGCCCATTTTTAATGGATTATTTGGGGGGGGGGGTATTGAGTTGTATCAGTTCATTATGTATTTTGGATGCTAACCCCTTATCAGATATGTCATTTGCAAATATCTTCTCCCATTCTGTCTGTTGCCTTTAGTTTTACTGTGTTTCCTTTGATGTGCAGAGGCTTTTTATTTTGATATGAGGCCAGTAGTTTCTTTTTGTTTTTGTTTCCCTTGTCTCAAGAGACACATCTAGAAACATGTTATGTTAATGTCAATGTTCTCCTCTAGAATTTTTATGGCTTCAGGTCTCACATTTAGGTGAGTAATCCATAAACTCAAAGTAATCCACTTTGAGTTTATTTTTGTGTGTGGTATAAAAAAATAGTTCAGTTTCATTCTTTTGCATGTTGAGTTTTCCCAACACCATTTGTTGGAGAGTCAGTCTTTTTCCTTTTTCCCATTGCATACTTTCTTTCCAGCTTTGTTGAAGATTGACTGCATAATTGTGGGTTTTTATCTGGGTTTTGTATTCTGTTTCATTGATCTATGTGTCTTTTTTTGTGCTTATCGTACTGTCTTGGTTACTATAGCTTTGCAATATAACTCAAATTCAAAATTGTGATGCCTCCAGCTTTGCTTTTCTTTTTCAGGATTGCTTTGACTATTTGGAGAATAATATTATTTGTTCTAGTTCTGTGAAAACTGCTGTTGTTATTTTGATAGGGATTGCATTAAATCTGTAGACTGTTTTGAGTAAATGGCTCTTTCTATTTGTTTCTGTCATTTTCAGTTTCTTTCCTCAATGTTTTCTAGTTTTCAGAGTACAGATCTTTCACTGCCTTGGTTAAGTTTATCCCTAGGTACTTTACTATTTTTGGTGTAATTATAAGTGGGGTGATTTTCTTAATTTTTTTTTTTTGCTGCTTCATTAATGTGTAGACATACAATGAACTTCTGCACATTCATTTAGTATCATACAACTTTACTGAATTCACTAATGAGTTCTAGTATTTTTAGGTAGAGTCTCTAGCCTTTTTATATACATATCATGTTATCTACAAATAGTGTAATTCCTTATCAGTTTGGCTGCCTTTTATTCTTTTTTTCTTGTCTGATTGCTGTGGCTGGGAAAATAAGTGGTGAGAGTGAGTATCCTTGTCTTGTTCCTGACTTTAGGGGAAAAGCTCTCCGTTTTTCACCATTGAGTATGATGTTAGCATAACAGCACTATTCTTAATAGCTTACTACTTGAAAAAACACCATGTCTTTCAGTAACAGAGTGAATAAATTGTGGGATGGTCCTATCATGCAGTGAGAATAAATGAAATAATGTTACATGTTGACATGATGGTATAGTCTCACAAATGTAATTATGCACAAAATAGACACACGGGTATTTATGATTCCATCTATATAAAAGTTCAAAAACAAACAAAAATTAATATATCACCAGTTAGGGTATTGAATATCCTTGGTGGAGGAGGGGCAGTAAGTGTTGTGAGAGAGCATAGTGGGACTTCTGAATTGCTTGCAGTGTTTCATTTGTCAGTGTTGGTGCTGATTACATGGAAACATTTGTTTGGTGGAAATTTACTGAGATGCTTATTTTTTATTTATGGTACTTTTCTGCATGTATATATCAGTCAAAGGTTTAAATTTAAAAAGTTAAAAGAGTAAATAGATGAAATCCAAGTTGGGTTCCTTAAGAAAATGTAAGGACTAACATTGGAAAATATGTTAATGTAATTACCACATTAATCAATCCAAACAGAAGACTCAGAGCTGAATAGATGCATTAAATCATTTGCTGGAATTAAAAACCCATTGATAATAAACTGGAAAAAAATCTCATAAATCTGGGAATAGAAATTAACTTTCTTAATCTGATAAGGGGCATCTTCAAAAATCAGACACCATGCATCAGAATGAAGGATGAAATTTGGGGCACCAAATTGAGCTTGTTTCTTCCTCTCCCTCTCCCTCTGTCCTCCCACTACCCCCTCTTGTGCTTGCTCTCTCTTGCACTGTCTCTCTCAAATAAATAAAGAAAATCTAAAAAAAAGAACAAAGGATGAAATATATAAATGTTACCTTTAACACCAGGAAAAACTGAGGAAAGAATGTACCAATGCTGCTTCTATATAGCATGGTATTAGAGGCAACCAGTATAGTCAGGGAATTCCTTTAAAGGAAAAAAAGTATAATTTCTGGTTAGGGAGAAAAAAATTTGCCACTCACATATACCGTGATTGTCTAGACAGAAAAAGTATTACAGTATAAATTTACAAGTCTATTATTGTAGCAAATTATAAATGGTGGTGTTGTATCAGTGTTGTTAGATACCAGACCAGTATAAAAGTCATTTACTAAAATGATAGAAGCTGCATTAGGCATATGTAATACCAATAACAGACAGGTTTTTGGTTTGTTTAGTTTTTATTTTTTTTACAGTAATATGGTTTTTGAACCTGCAAATCAGTACTTTGTGATTCTTAGATACATGTATGTGGAAAGGAAACATGAATAACTGCAAGGCAATGCCTAACCCTACCTCCACTGTCTAAGGTGCTAGATTTGGGGGCTGTTGATTATATTTTAACTTACGTCTTTCCACATGCATTAAATACTTCAATTTCATACTGAAATTCTTTTTAGAGCTAAGCTACTTCTTCCTCACTGGAGCACTGTGATTCTGAAGGCAAAGCTGGAAGAGACTCTGCACATATTTATCAGAAAAACCATTTGTGAATGGTCTGTATGTCTCCTGACAGCTTCCAGAGAAACGTTTCCCCCCCCCCCCACTTCCTTCTCCTTCTTTATTCTTTGGGCATAAGGGATAGGATGGCACATGCAAGGACCTGTGGAATAAGGAGGGAAGGTGTAGGTGCAGTCCTTCCACTTGCCTGCCCTTCCTCTTCTTTCAGGAGCTGGGCAGATGCCCTGAAATAGGAAATGTGAGTGTGCAGGTGCAGAAGGCACTGTCGGATGAGCAGGCAAAGAGAGGCAGTAGGTCTCAGTTCCCAGTAAGAGTGCTGGACCTGCTGCAGACGTACCCAATGACGTAGAACAATTGCCACAAAGAAAATAGGGCATGGAGAACGTGACATTTTTTTCTGGATTATTCTTTGCTCTTGGGTTTGGATGGATCATCTCTGAATTTCATTGTCCTCCTCTAGAAAAGAGAAAGTTGGACCTTTGATTTTAAGTTCTTTCTTGCTCTGACAGTTTATGAGGCTAACACTAAGGGACCTCAGACTCGAGTGGGAAGGATGGGAAATGTGCAGAAATATTTGGAGTCGTTAGGATGACAAAGCCTGGTATCCAGTGAGAGGTACAGATACTCTGAGAAGATCAGAAGAGGAACACCCACTTGTGTCTGAGGAAACGGGAGGTTTGTAGGAAGTGATGATGCTACATTTAACCTATTTTTTTTTCTGTTTTCTTTTCTTCTAATTAGAGAAGTAATTTTTGCTCGTTATAGGAAATTTAGAAATCACAGAAGATTGGAGGCAGAGAAAAACATTTATTCTACATATCCATCCTGCCAGCCAGACATCCAGCCATCTAATTATTTGACTACCTATTATGTGCCAAGTGTTGTTCTAGGCACTGGAGAAATAGAAAAACAAATATGCAAAGTTCTTTTCCTTGTACAATTCATTTTTCAGGCTAGGGTAGGGGATATCAGGAAGTAATTCCATAAATTCCATAATGAATGAGATAATTTCTGCAAGTGACAAGTGCCAGGAAAATGAAGAAGATAGATATGGGAGTTGGGGAGTGGGTAGTATTTTTGACTGCAGTTATGGAGGGCCTTTTTGATGAGCCATCAGTCATGAGCCGACCACTTACAGTTAACCAGTAATTCCTATGGGTTTCCTTTCTCTGTGTAGTTCCTTTCATGGGTGCTAGCTCAGCCACCATCTCCCCAGCCCCCACCTTATGAAAAGACACTTCTTCCTAGCCCCAACTTCATTACTCTTTATAACTAGGACCTCCCCATGCATTGTCATAACGTTTGCAGTGAGAAAACTTGTTTCCTAATTTTGAAAGAGATCAATAAAAACAAATTAAAACGGAGGATTAGAGGTGCCTTTTTGCCACATTATTTTTCTGAGAACAAAAGATGTAGTGATCTCATCGTTATTTCTCCAGAGGTCTCTAACCATAATATAAAGCCATTTAGTGCAGCTTCACATGGTAATAACTCACTGCTTTTCTCTCAATACTCCAGGGGACTGCGGAGAGGGAGGAAAAGCAGGTAGATAGAAGAGTGGGGATGAGTGGGAAAAGCCTACATCTCCTCATTTAAAGGATACTATAAATTGTATCTGGATGGGCAGTCCATCTTAGGATGGGACTTCTCTGGGAGGAAGCAGGAGAGGATCAGCAATGTAGGGAGTGTGTTTGCCTCCCTAGGAAGTGGGGAATTGAGTTGGAGTGGTGAAGAGGAAGAAAGGAGCTAACAGTATGAAGGCACTTAGACAGAAATGAGGTGCCGCGTCTAGGAGTGTCTGTAACCTGGGACAATCAAGAAAGGTTGCTCTGCTTCAGATTCCAGGCAATTGAAAGGGAGAAATCCATCTAGTAAGAAAGGTAGAGGACTCTCTTCAGGAGTCTCCAGGGTCAGCCAGAGGACTATGGATTGGATAGATATGTTCAGGAAGCATACAACTTCCTCCCTCTCAAGGCTCTTGTGGGCTACATGCAATGTTGTATATAAAACCTCTAGCTCAGTGTGGAAGACCAAGGTCTAGCATTGCGATTAGACACATAGGCTGTGAAGTCATCATCACCAGTTGCATATCCTAGCTGGGAACCCTCTCTGAACACTTGTTTCCGCATCTGTAACATTAGGAATTTAATACCTACCTTACAGGGTAGTTGTGAGGATGATGACATGATGCAGATACCGCTTAGTACAGAACCTAGAACTTACATGGCTAGAGCTCAGTAAATGCTACCTCAGATAATGATAATTAATGGAGTACTTCTTAAAACTAAAAATGAACCCTAAAAATTCTCCTAACCTCTTCCTTTTGCAAAGGAACACACTGAGTCCCAGAGGAGAGTCACTAAAAGCATAGGCTTAAGAGACACAACTGCATTTACATGTCACCTCTGCCTTGTACTGGGTGCAAGATATGGTCACTGCTGCTAGGCTCTCAGTGTTCTCATCTGTACAATGGGACATTTGAGACTTGCACCATTAAGTAAATGCAATATAAGCAAAGTACTTAGGTGCCCAACACGCATAATTTAAAATTTTACATGAAATGGATAAGCATTCACAAATTATGGTTGTTGTGATGGCTGTGCCCATCATTCTGGATGGAAGCAAGTTAATGATCAGATTAGATCAATCCATTTAAAGAGAATATCAAGTAGACAAAAATAGAGATGTTGAAGATCTGAAAAATATTCATAAACTCAAGCTTATGAATATATTGGCAAATTAATATTAAATAATTTTAATACAGAGAACCCTACACCCAAAAAGAGAAAACGCATGTTTTGAGCGTATACAAAATAATCACAAAAATAGAATGTGCTAGGCCATAAAAGAAACCCAATTAAATTCTAAAGGAATCCATATTACACAGATGATATTCCCCAACTGTTCTACAATAAAATCAGACATTAATAACTAAAGGACAGCTTTAAAAAGTCACAGGAATTTGACAACTAAATAACATATTACTAAATAACATGGGTTAGAAAGGAAATCACAAAGACGCGTGGAGTGAATAGAAATGAAAGCAGAGCCTGTGTCTATTGGAGAACAGAGCTAAAACAATACTTAAAGGAAAATCTGGAGCTTTAAATCCATTTACTGGAAAACAAAAGTTAAAAACAAATGAGCTGGATATACAGATGGCAAAACACCCATGAAAAGATGTTCAGCATCATTAGCCATTAGGGGAATGCAAATGAAGACCACAAGACATCACACCAGGCACCTATCTGAATGGCTGATGGAAACACTAGTGATGGCACCAAATGCTGCGGAGGATGTGAAGGAGCCAGGTCTCTTGCAGGAATGTGAAATGGTCTGCCCACTCTGGGGAAGTTTTTCTGTTTCTTAAAACTACAAGTGAACTTACCCTATGATCCAGCAGCTGTACTCAGAGGCATTTGCCGGAGAACTGAAAACATATTCACCGTGGAACTTGTGTCAGTGTCCATAGCAGATTTGTTCTGAATAACCCCAACCAAGGAACTACTCAGACGTCCTTCAGTGGGTGAACGATAAAACCAGCGGTCGGCCATGCAGACCAGGAACTAGAGCTTGGCAATAAGAAGGAGCCAACTACCGAAAGAAGCAACAAAATGGGAGATTTTTTTTTGTCAAGGGGGTGATGCTGAGTGGAAAAGGAAATCTCAAAGTGTGACATACATTCTCTTATGCACCATTCTTGAAATCATAAACTGATGGAACAGCTTGGTGGTTGCTAGGGAGTTCAAGTGGTGGAGAGGAGAGGGTGGCATTTCGGTTAAAAGGGTAGCCCGAGGAGCCTTATGGTAGAACAGTTCTGTACCTTGATTGTAGTGGTTTTTGCTTACCTAAAGCCACACCGTAATTAAATGGCATAAAATTAAACACACACTCACAAATGAGTGCATGTATAAGTCTCAATAAACTCTGGGCTGTGCCAACATGCATTTCCTACTCACAATACTGTACTAGAGTTACGTGAGTTACTAAATTAGGAGTGCCGGGTGAAGGGTATGTGGGACCTTCCTATACATTTCTTGGCAACTTTTTGTGAATCTGTAATTATTTTAAATGTTAAAAAATGAGCTCAACACTTAAGAATATCACAAAAAGTCCAAAGAAACACAGAGGAAGGAAACTGATAAAATAAGGACCAAGTAATGGAGAAGAGTTTAAAAGAATGAATGCTGATTCTGTGGAAAGAATACTTAAAAAAAAAAAAAAAAGACCAATAAAAAAGATGCAATAAACACAAATATTAAAAAAAACACACAAGAATACAATGAACTATGTGCTATTAAGTTTGAAACTTTACATTAAGTAGGTCCAATTACAGGAAAACATAAAAGGACAAAATGGGCATGAGGAGAAAGAGGACGTTGAAATGGACCGATACAATGAAAGTATTTGAAGTGGTAGTCAAGCCTTCTTCCTCAAAAATGCCAGGCCTGCACGGTTTAAAAGTGAGTTTCACCAGACATTGAATCATTCATCATTTATTTTTTCAGAAAAATTGTTTTATTGCTAACCCTCAATTAAAACTTATAAAAGGGAATAAAAGGAAAATTAGTGCCAGAGATCCTTAGAATACTTAATTTATAACTTGTGCCATTTCTTCCGGGTGGCTCAAACGTTAAGCATCTGCCTTCGGCTCAAGTCAGGATCCCAGGACCCTGGGATCGAGCTCTGCATTGGGCTCCCTGCTCGGCGGGAAGCCTGCTTCTCTCTCTCCCACTCCCTCTGCTTCTGTTCCCTCTCTCACTGTCTCTCTCTCTGTGTCAAATAAATAAATAAAATCTTTTAAAAAAAACAACAAGGAAAGTTGTTTGGCTTCTCTTGTGAAGTTACTGGACTCTTGAAACCAAAATCCAATAAGAACACAAGAAAAGAAAAATACAGGCCCATTTCATATATGAATATATAGAAAATGCATCCTAACCTAAATATTAGCTAAGGCACCCAAGACTCTTTTACAGAAATAATAATTGGATTCATATGGGGCTTATCCCAGGAGTGAACTTGTTTCAATGTTAGTGTAATTTACTGCATTAATATACTAAAGGATAAAAATCACATGATTGTCTCAATCTATGAGACAAGGAATTTAATAAAGGTCGGTACCGATTTATGATGATTTTTTTTTTTAAACCGAGAAAAAAAGGAGAGGGGAAACTTTTTTGAACTGCCAAAGTTTACAAGCCAAAATCCTACAGTGAACATTGTACTTAACCTGGTGCAGTCCTTTCCAGATCAGGAAGCCAAAAATGCCTGCTGTTACAGTTGCTATTTAACATAATACAGAGGTTGTTGGCCCACACTTTAAGGAAAGGAAAAGATATAAGACGTGCAAGGATTGGAAAAGGAGAAATAAAACTCCTTGTTTGTAGATGGTATGGTAATCCTCCTAGAAATGTATGTAAAATGAGAAATAACAAGAGATTTCAACAAGGTTGCCAGATAGAAGATCAGCTTACAAAAATCAATGGCAAACCTCCATACCAGCAATAATAAACTCAAAAATGTAATCTGAAGCAGTTACAACACAAATTATCAAATAGTTAGGATTTAAGTAGCCCAAGAATTACAAAAATCTCAATGGAGAAAACTTGAAAACTAATAAAAGACTTAGAAGAAGATCTGAATAAATGTACAAACAGTCCATTCTCATCCCACACTTACCTATAAATTTAATGCACTGTCAATGGAAATTTCTATTGGATTTTTAAGGAACTTGATAAACTTTCTCTAAAACGTATATAGAAGAATAAAGATTCATCGTTAGCCATCAGCATGAAGGAGGGATTTAAAAAAAAAAAAGAAGAGGACTTTCCCTACCAGATTTAAATACTTTCTAGATAAAGCCGTAATTATAAAAGCAGTGTGGTGACAGAAATGAGTGCCCCTCCCTCCCCCCTCCCTCCCCCACCTCCTTCCTTCTCTCCCCTTCTCACACTCCTCTTTCCTCTCCTTTCTTCCCTCTCTCCATCTCTCTCCCTCCCTCCCTCCCTCTCTCTCTCTCTCTCTCTCTCTCTCTCTCTCTCTCTCTCGTCTCTGTCTTTCTCCCTCTCCATAGGGATGACCACAGGTGACTCTGCTCCCTCAAGCTTTCAGGGTCTCAGGCTGAAGAAGGCTTCATTACAATAAGTGCTTCTGGGGCAGGAGAAAGGGAGACAGAAACCAGTCTGACCTGGGCTTTAAAGCTGTCCTCAAAGTGACCATCTCTTCTCACTTATCACTGGGCAAGGTCAGCCCCACGGACATACCAAACTTCAAAGGAACTGAAAATCGTAACCTGACTGTATGCCTGGGACGCAAGAGAAATTTGAGAACAGATATTAGGTTTGGCATTTGGGAGGAGTTTTTTAAAATAACAAAACCTCATTTAAAAATTTGGTTGAGTTCATTGCATCAAAAATAAAGGCTATTTATCACAGATCACTGTGAACGGGATTAATAGGGAAAAAATTTGAATATATAGAGAAGTCCTACAAATGAGTAGATAATTGAGCAAAGGCTATGAAAGGGAGTTTATAAAGAAGAAAACTAAGGCTATGGGCCATGTGAAGAGATCACCAAGCTCACTAGTATGAGAGAAGTGTGCATTAAAATAGTAACAGGGAAAAGACTTTGTACCCATCGTATTGGCACAGATCTTTTTAAAAACCTGGTTATTGCTAAGTGTTGCCACGGCTGAGAGTCCCCGGGAGGCTTTACACACAACTCAGTTTGCTGGAACTACTCTGTAAGCATCAGGAGTACTTTGGTGTGTTAACACAGACCCTGTAAGTCAGTGCTTCTGCTCCTAGGAACATTCCCCAAAGAAATGTGCACACATCCAGAAGGGGACATGTGTGAGGAGGTCTCCTGGAGCACAGGCTCTGATGGGGGTGAACTGGAGACAAACGGCATGCCCACCAGTGAGGAATAGATCAATTGTGGGGGATGGATACAGCCCAGGAAATGGTTGGAGGGAAGACACAGCCACCAGAGTGGACATCAAAAGCAGCGTACTGAGCGATGAGAAGATAAGGGAGATATAGCACATTCCAATGCATGTGATAAATTATGTGCTTGCTATCATATTACATGCATTTTGTAAGTTCATTTAAGCAAAGGAACATCTGTGGAACATAGGATGTGGGTCTGTGGAGAAGGGCGGTGAGAGGGTGGGGTGCAGCTAAAAAAACCACAAAAAAAGGCAGAACTCTATTTGAGAGTTGAATTCATTTCTTATGGCTGCTTTAACAAATTAACACAAAATCATTCGCTTAAAACAACGCAAATGTATTTTTACAGGGGTCAGAAGTCTAGAATAGGTCTGCAGATCTGGGTTCCTTCTGTAGGCTTAATAGGAGAATCTGCTGCCTTGTTTTCTAATTTCTAGAAGCCGCCTGTATTCCTTGGCCTGTGAGCCCTCCTCCATCTTCAAAGCCAGCAGCATGGCACTCTCTCTCCTCTCTGACCTGCTTCTCTCTTACGCAGACCCTTGTGAGCTCATGGAGCCCACATAGAAAACCCATCACTTAATTTCAAGATCCTTAATTTAATCACCCTTGCAACTATTTCTTTTGCCATGAAAAATAATGGATTCACAAGTTCCAGGTATTAGGACATGGACATCTTTGGGGAGAGGGGCATTATTTTGCCTATCATAGGAGTTGGGTGTGGGGCATAGGAGAGCAGGGTACGTAAGTGGAGAGGTGTGGTCTGAACCAGCACATGGGAGGTGAGGACAGTGGTGACTTACCTGACCCAGTGTAGTGGGTGCATCAGAAGGCTCGTATTGAGATCGAGAAGCACTTCCAATGAGAGGGGTGCTTTCCCCAGGCCTGTCTGCAAGACTTCCTACCCCACTTTCCTGGAGACACAGTTCCTAATAGTCCGAAAGCAGGAAAAGCAGGCAGCTACCTACCCCTCATACCCCTTCTGCCTGCCCTGAGACCTGACTCGAAGTTAGACTGTCCTCCTCTTGGGGGACCAAGCTTATGCAAGGTAAGAAGTGCTGGCTGGTCCTGTTAATCAAAATATGAATTCACACTGAGCTGTGCTACTGGGTTATCATTCAGCCATATTCACTGCGCCCACCTCCACTTCCCTACTGTGGGAGGAGTGGCCGTGGTGATGTCCGGCTTGCCCGCATGACTGGCTGTGACCAATATCGTATTAGTGGATGTGACATGAGGGAGGCCTCAAGAGCTCTTGTGTGGGTTGGCTTGGCTTGGCTCTGATGCATCCATCAGGGACGGAACATACTCTGTACCATTGCTGCCCCTTTAGCCTGGCCCCGGCCATACACACACATGAAGCAAACCAGAGCGCAGCGTACAGCCTGGAGTCAAGCCTGGCTGAGCCCAGCCTAGACCAGACACACAGGTGCACGAGCTCACAAGTAAGTGCTGCTGTAAACCAGCGGCTCGGCGGGGGAGGGGGCAATTTGTTACACAGCAATACCCCACTAACACATGAGCACGGGTAATTTTGTTGCAACCTCACAAGAGTCCTAGGAGGTAGGTATGCTGAGCTCCACCTTACATATTCTAAAACCAGGCTCAGAAAGGGTAAAATTACTTATTCGAGGTCACGAATTTCATAAACAGATTTTGTCGATCAGGAGGAAGAAAGTATGAAGACATCAGGCATGTGAGCAAAGCCCTTTGCAGATGGAGGAGAGATGCTCAGTGGGGAGGGCGTTGTGCCTGGTGACGCTGGTAACGGGAGAGCTCCCATGTGTCGAGGGGCAGCCTTAGCAGGGCGAGTCCAAGTTGAATGTCAAGGGGAAGAACAGTTGGGATACGAAGGGTGATCACTTGCTGGGTCTGTAAGAGCCTGTGGTTTGATCGTGTCTCCCAGTGTCATGGCCAGGGCCACCAGGACACCCCAGTGTGCATCGTTGGCCATCACCCATGCTGAGAGGCACAGTGAGTGAGGTCGGCCGGCAGGGGTAAAGGGGGGTCTTCCAGCTACAGTTCCGCTGTGCTCCCTCTTCTACTGGGGTTCCCTTCCTGGTGCTTTGCCCCAAGGTGACTGGAATAGACAGGGTTGCTTTGTCACCTGCCCTTTCTCAATGCCTACATGAGTCCCAGATGAGACCCGACAGAGAATGAGCCTCCTTCAACTGACAGTGGTTTTCATTTGAAATTTTCCTTCAATTTAATTCTCCTCTTGTACATTTCAAAGAATAAAGCTTCGGACATCATAAAAAGCTTGGTAGGCATTTCTGGGCCTGCTGACACAGCGGCCTCCTCAAGGCCGGCGGCCCTGAGTAGTGTCTATAGATTAATGCTATTCCTTGGGAGATCAAGAATGTCCCGGGGTGGGGGGCTCTCAGCTGTGAGCAGCCTGGGCTTTTGAAAAGCCCCGGATCTGAATATAAAAAGCCAAACTCTCCAACTAAGAGAGAAGGTAGTAGATCTGGGAGAGAGGGGCTAACCATCCAATCAGGAGATATGGCTTTTGTTTATTTGTTTTACATATTCTGGAAACAGTTTGATTTATGCACAGGCCTTCACCAGCATCCCGGGGATGGCATATCGGCTGCGGGGAACACTGTTCCCTAATTCCGTCACCCATTTCGTTCGCAGCCAGACTGTTTGCCGAGGAGAAGGGCGGCGTTCAGTATGTTTAATGCCTCACCTGGGCCCAGTACTCAGTGGCTTCTGACCATCAGACATGCTTCAGGTTGTAGTCTTTCTCCAGATTTTCCTTTTAGTTTCCTGGGGTTCTTTTTGTTTTGCTTTTTTTCTTAAATAAATAGACAAGGTAGACTTGCCATGAATTAAGTGTGAACTGAATGGAAGCCCAGGGGACCTCATGCCCCCCCCCTTCACCTCCCTCCCATCCTGAAACTCTTTTCCTCTCTGGAAACCGAAACCATGTAATTTAGAAATTGCTTCTCTCTTTCCTACCCGATGTCCTCTGCCACCAAAGTAATTTTTAAACATTCCAAAGCTTTTATTTTCAGGTGGCAATCTTGTGCCCGTGTCCGTTTAGTTCTTCCTGGCGTCTGAGCCCCCCGGGCCATCACCGTGGCAGAAGGTGTGGCCCACCC
>CM053610.1:13505413-13529843 GCA_028646535.1 Procyon lotor
GCCCCTGGAACAGAAGTAGGCAAAGGGCAACTCTGGTGTTGAGTACCGGTTTTTGTATATAAAGTTTTATTGAAACGGACACACTCATTTGTGTGCAGGGTAGTCTGCCTGCCTCGGCACTATGGTAGCAGAGATGAACAGTCACAGCAGAGCTCATTGAACGCGGGGCTCAATCTTTGGACAGCTGTATTCTTCTCAAATCGAGCCAGGCCCACACAGAAGCAACCATGTCTAAGGGACCTGCAGTTGGCATTGATCTTGGCACCACCTACTCCCACATGGGTGTCATCCAGTGCGGAAAAGTGGAAATAATTGCCAATGATCAGGGAAACAGAACCACCCCAAGTTATGTCGCCTTCATGGACACCGAGCAATTGATTGGTGATGCTGCAAAGAATCAAGTTGCGATAAACCCCACCAACACAGTTTTTGATGCCAAACACCTGATTGGTCGGAGATTTGAGGATGCTCTTGTCCAATCTGATATGAAGCATTGGCCTTTCATGGTGGTGAATGATGCTGGCAGGCCCAAGGTCCCAGTAGAATACAAGGGAGAGGCAAAAAGCTTCTATCCAGAGGAGGTGTCCTCTATGGTTTTGACAAAAATGAAGGAAATCACAGAGGCCTATCTTGGGAAGACTGTTACCAATGCAGTTGTCACAGTACCCGCATACTTCAGTGATTCCCAGCGTCAGGCTACCAAAGATGCTGGAACTATTGCTGGTCTCAGCATACTTTGAATCATCAATGAGCCAACTGCTGCTGCTATTATGTCTTAGACAAAAAGGTTAGAGCTGAAAGGAATGTGCTGACACTTTTGGTGTGTCCATCCTTACTATTGAAGATGGGATCTTTGAGGTTAAGTATGCAGCTGGAGACACCCACTTGGGTGGAGAAGACTTTGACAACCAAATGGTCAACCATTTTATTGCAGAGTTCAAGCGCAAACATAAGAAGGATATCAGTGAAAATAAGAGGGCTGTTTGCTGTCTCCGTACTACTTGTGAACGTGCTAAGCCTACACTTTCTTCCAGCACCCAAGCCAGTATTGAGATTGATTCTTTATATGAAGGAATCAACTTCTGTACCTCTATTCCTCGTGCCTGGTTTGAAGAATTAAATGCTGACCTGTTTCGTGGCACCCTGGACCCTGTAGAGAAAGCCCTTCGGGATGCCAAGCTAGACAAGCCTCAGATCCACGATACTGTCCTGGTGGGTGGTTCTACCCATATCCCCAAGATTCAGAAACTTCTCCAAGATTTCTTCAATGGTAAAGAACTGAATAAGAGCATCAACCCTGATGAGGCTGTTGCTTATGGTGCAGCTGTCCAGGCAGCCATCCTTTGTGGAGACAAATCTGAAAATGTTCAAGATTTGCTGCTATTGGATGTCACTCCACTTTCTCTTGGGATTGAAACTGCTGGAGGAGTCATGACTGTTCTCATCAAGCGTAATACTACCATTCCTACCAAACAACCAGCCTGGTGTGCTTACTCAGGTATATGAGTATGTATATATATATATATATACACACTTCAGGTATATGAAAGTGAGCGTGCCATGACCAAGGATAACAACCTACTTGGAAAGTTTGAATTCACAGGCATACCTCCTGCCCCTCATGGTGTTCCTCAGATAGAGGTCACTTTTGAAATTGATGCTAATGGTATCCTCAATGTCTCTGTTGTGGATAAGAGCACAGGAAAAGAGAACAAGATTACCATCACTAATGACAAAGGCCGTTTGAGCAAGGAAGACATTGAGCGCATGGTCCAGGAAGCTGAGAAGTACAAAGCTGAAGATGAGAAACAGTGGGACAAGGTGTCTTCCAAGAATTCACTTGAGTCTTACGCATTCAACATGAAAGCAACTGTTGAAGATGAAAAACTTCAGGGCAAGAGAAATGATGAAGACAAACCAGAAGATTCTTGGCAAGTGCATTGAAATCATCAACTGGCTTGATAAGAACCAGACTGCAGAGAAAGAAGAATTGGAACACCAGCGGAAAGAGCTGGAGCAAGTCTGCAACCCCATCATCACCAAGCTGTACCAGAGTGCAGGGGCCATGCCAGGAGGAATGCCTGGCGGCTTCACTGGTAGTGGAGCTCCTCCCTCTGGTGGTGCCTCCTCTGGGCCCACTATTGACGAGGTTGATTAAACCAACCTGAGAATAAATAGCTCTCGCATTGTTCCACACAATATTCAAAGGACCCAAATTTTAGCAAATTTCATGGCAGTTGTAACGTTGAGCTGCTATAGCAAATAAACTGGGCATTCTTGATACTTGAATGTGGAATATGTGCACAGGGAAAGGAAATAAACATTGCACTTTATAAGCACTGTATTGTTAAGTGGAAAATGCTATGTCTTATGTAAAACTGAATTTAAAATTGGTGCCATAAAAAAAAAAAAAACAGTCACAGCAGAGAATATCTGACCCGCAAAGCTTAAAATATTTATTATCTAAGCCCATTCCAAAAAAGAAAAGAAAAATGTTTGCCAACTTCTGCAAGGACAAATTTCTGGGACTTCTTTGAACTTCTCAGAATAGATGGTTTGACCTCGTCTGTGTCTGCTTGCTAATAGACATTTGTGTAATAAGTGGTCATCTATATCGTAGAATTTGGCCTGAGACTTGCTTTTATTATAACCTTATAATGCAGTTGTAGAGGAGTCATTAACCTTCACTCACCTCAGATTTCTTTGGTGGCTTCTGGTGTCTATGGAAAAGGATGTGAGGGTTGTGCACGAGGCATGATTCAATGGGCTCAGATGTGTCTTCAGCGCTCGGCTGTGTCTTTCTGCCCTGTGCTGCCCAGAAGCCCAGCACTTCTGCAAAAAGCTTCTGGCTTTATCATTCCATTCATCACAGTTGTTGTGTCTGCATCTCCTTCTAGAGCATGAGTCTCCTGAAGGCAAGAAAGTATCTTTCTTATTCACATGCACCCCTAATGCCTGCCCCATCTCAGAGGTTCAAGATTTGTTGGTAGGAATAAGGAACAGATACAGCAGTATCTGAAGGCACCTTAATGGAAGTTCGTCAGCTCCTAACTATAGTCGGTTAAAAGCATGAACCCAACAACCAATGAGATCGAGACCCAGGCCAGTAACTTACAGGACTCCTCCTATTCTATCTCAAGGGCTCCTCCGCCTGCCTCCCTTCCGGAGGTGGGAACTGTATTTGGGGGAGCATAGCTGTGTCAAGTACCACCCAAGAGCTTGGTGGAGACTCTCCTTAGCTCCCCTTAGAGCCCCGAAAGGCAGGGAGTACCAACGATGTTCTACATGGGAAAGAAAAAAAAATGCAGCACAGATGCCGATGGGACACAGGACTTGCTTTAGGTCCAGGTGTTCACAGAGCCAATGATGCTCTTACTGTGCCATGGCGTCTCCAATGCTTAAGAGTAGTTTTTCATTAGTTAATGAGCCAGTGAACACGTACAAGAATTACCTTCTTTATTTCACTGCTACAAAAGGGTAGCAGCGGAGTCACCTTCTCTCAAGGTAACACGTTCCAGCCTCGCAGGACTCCATTTATCAGGATGAGTAGACCTGGTGACGCTGGTTGGTGAATGTACCAGCATTTCTCCAAAGAAGCCTCTGGATTCTGTCCTTGGCTCCTTCTGTAAGATGCCTGTGGACAAATTCTTGTCCACCAAGCATCTGCAATAAATTAAAGGAGGTGGTGGAAAGTTAGCACGAGAGTGGCTTTGGATGATGCTGGAAGGAAGATGGATTTTAATTTTGTTCCTTTTACCTTTTTCTCCCTTCGTGTATCATTTCCATGCAGAAATTGCAAATTAACGGTCACATCGAAATATCTGTCAACGTATTACTGCTCTTGCAGTATCAAATTATACCGGCAATAATGTTTCCAGCTGCCTAGGACTCCATTGCAATTTAATTTGAAAGGAACTCAAATTGCATCTCCAAATGGATAAAAAATTAATTTTACATACAAGCTATCCACCTCCACATTTTCAGCCCCATGCCCCAAATTATCTCAATGTAGGTTCAACTTTGAACAGGACATATGTTACAGCCAACTCCACATGCAAAGATGAATAAATAGAAAATTCATGATTTGGAAATTTGCTTTGCTGCTCTTTTTTTAATAAGATGTTCTGCCTTGATTAAGGTCATTAGGAGATTCTACAGCTATTGCCTTTGACAGCAGGAATGGAAGCTGGGCCCGCATAGAACAAAAAAGCCTCAAATTGTGACTTAACCACGTAACTACCCTTCACAATTGGACTGTAAAGAGGGCCCTGATTCACCCCTTACTTCTTTTCTGCTGCAGCAGGGAGGAGCTTAATTCTGGTCTGGTCTTCAGCCATCATCTACTTTCTATATTTACTCATTTCTCAATTTATTTATTAAGCAGCCATGTGTTGTAGTGATGAAAATGAAGAGATCTAAGGGCTCACAAGGGAGCAGGTGAACGTGAACAGAACCTATAAACGACTAACCTGCAGTCTGATACAGGGTACTAAGGAGATGGACTACTGGGCTAAAGGCATCCATTGCACCTGAGCCAAGAAGGCTGCAGAGAAGGTTACAAGGAAAGGGCAGCACTGGCGCTGGGCCTGGAATCCATTGGCCAGGGATTTGCCAGCGGCATCCCAAGCAGCAGGAAGAACATGGGCAAGAGCAGGGAGGTATGGGAGGATTCCGGATGCAATGCTTGGCTTTCCCAATGTAGGATTAGAGGAGTGAGCAGTGAGAAACAAGGAAGGGAGTTTGGAGGTGGGAGGGTACAGGTTGCAGGTCGGGCTCAGGCATTAGGTTGAAAATGGAACTTCAGGAAGAAATGGTAAGTTAGTAAGATCTGACATGCAAAAGAGGAAAAGTGATCGGAGGTCAGGAGGACCAGCCTGTCTTCCACAGTCAGCTTAGGAGTGAAGACATGGGTCAGTCAGTTACACACAGACCTACACACACTCCTGTCCTTAACCTGTGCAAGAACACACTGGGGTCTGGGGCAAGAACAAATAGAGCCTTGTGGCCCCCTTCCTTCTTCTTTCTTCTCACTCTGTCCCTCCCCACAGAAAAGCCTCATGCACACCTGTATGGGGACTTTAGTCCTCATGTCCAAGTTCTGTCCACTCCCTCCAAATGGCCATTCTTTAGTTACCCCTTGGGCCTAGTGATGCATACATATGGGATATCGCCAGAGGAGGGGCAGACCAAGGGAAGAGGTTCACACAGGCCCCAGAAATGAGTTGGGGGCACTGGGGCAGGGAATTCTAGGGGTTTCGGGTACCTGCATGCTGGACCAGAGTAGGGAGCACGAGATGCAGAAGGATGCTTTAAAGGCCCACTGACTCCTGCTGCAAGAGGAGGGCTCCTTAATGCTCGGGGCTCAGGACAGGGCTCTTGTTGCCAGGTCTGAGGGCAGAGAGAAAGTTTACCCAGAGACCAAGCCACTTGGATTTTCCATCAGAGGAAGATTTTCTAGCTTCTCTGATAAGCCACACTCTTCCCACTGTTTGTCTTCTCACTGGCCTGGAGGCTGTTACTTAAGAAGGTCATGTGGGCGTGGCCTTCTCTGGTGGCTGAAACCACCCTCGGCTCAAGGCTTGGACATATTTACATGAGGGATGTAAATCCAACAAACCAATCTCCACTGCACATACAAGGCTTTCTTGGCAATTTCCACCTTGTTTGCACCGACCCCAGTGTAAACCCAGGGCCTCTCCGTGCTACAATTACCCAGCAGAAGCTGGGTGTGGAGGCTGAGGTTTGGGAGGAGGGATCGGACTGAAAGCATGAATGTTTCCATCACGGGTTTTGAAAACTAGTTTTCATTGTGTGGATTTCAGGACACTCTTTTCGCTTGAATGCACAAATAAATATGTTCACCATAAAGACCCCGTGACATCGTGACGGGGCCGAAACTGGGTCTGTGGAGTCAGGGGTCTGAGCTCGGTTCCCAAGAACAGGTCGCCATCTGTTCATTGCGGTTTAGTACACACGAGCCGGGCCCTGGACAGACCTTGCACCATGTGTTGGGGCTTGCTGGACAAACAGAATGTGCTCCCTGGCAGCCTGGGAGGAGTGACAGATAAATGAACAAGCAGTTCCTAGAAAGCCTGACAAATGCTGAGTGGGCTTGGACACCTGTGCAAAGTGCCGTGGGAGCCCAGAGCTGGGGACTTGGCTGTGTGGCTCTGGGTCAGTCATGTCCCTTGGTTGGCCTCGATTTTCTCTGCCAGTTATGTTCAGCATGCAAGTGCTTATTAGCCCAGGCCTGCCCTCTCATCAGTAGCCACTGATGGCCCATCACTCATCAGAAGCCACTAGAACTCCAAAGAGTTTTTGAACCTTCCACACACTTTCATCCACACCTGTCTAACCCACAGCTCTAGCAGAGGTCTTGCCTTTTGCATGGGAACTGAGCCTTCCTTGATCTTCTTAATTTTCATATTCTGGGAAACCCCCAAAATCATGCCTCAGGGTTAACAGTAGCACATGGGGCTGTATTTCCCAAACGCCTTCTGCCTCTGGTCCCTGTGTCCCCAGGCGGTGTTTCAATGGCCCAAGAGAGACATGCAGATTTCCGCCCTTTCTGGAATCCACAGGAGGTCCAAACCCTTTCGCGTTATTTTGAGGACCTTGTTGAAGATCTCAGAGTCACAGGGGCAACAGTCACACTGGGCTCCCGGCAACATTCTGCCACCTTATTTGCCCCCATCTTCTCCTATTCAATCCCAGCCACCAAGTGACTTCATTTTTCTCTTCCTCTGAAGGCTGAGCACAACTGATCCCAAGGCCCTAGGGAGGCAGCTTGTGCTCCAAATAAACTTCTTAAGGCATTTCTCCAAAAAAGGCCATTTTATCTAAGAGGAATGCCCACTGTTAGAGGCAATTTTCTCTCTCCCTTTACAGCTCATTTTATACTCATTAACAGCCCTCTGAGATTAGTGCAATAATTTCCACTTTATAGACGAGGAAATGGAGGCTCCGAGATGAAGTGCCCTTGCCCAAGGTCACAGAGCTAGTGAGCGCCAGAGTCTGGCTTCAAGCCCTGCTCCACCAGGCTCCACTGTTCCCCATGGCCTGTCTGAGGACAGTGGCCTGGGCTTCAGAGGAAGCAAGTAACATTCCCGGTGCCCTGACCTTCCAGCTTTGGGAGGGCCTCTCTGCTCCCTGGCGGGCTTGCACCATCCCTTCGCCTCTTGGAAAAGGCACCTCTGCCTGCTCCCTCCTTTAAGAAGAGCAGAAAGGTGTTTGCACAGATGCCCAGATGAGCCGTGGGGAAAATTCTGGAGAAGCTGAGACCAGCAGTGGGAAGACAGGCCAGTGGTGACCTGAGTAATAAGTGTCATTGAATTCTGCATCACTCTCTCCAGAGGGCCCCTGGCCCCTGAGGGTCAGGCACATCTGCCTTCAGTTTTTGGCCTCCTCCCAGAATCCTGCCCAGGTGGCCTCCCATCCGCGCTCACTCGGTCTCCGTGCCCCTTGGTATCATGGCACAGCACACACACAGGGGCCCTGGCCCCCCGCAGACTTCAGATCTCAGCCCTGCGCTCACTGGGCAGCACAGCCCACAGAGTTCCGCTTTCCTCCCGGATGGTGGTGAGGTCTACAAAACGGGGCATCTGTCCCTTGCCTTGATACTCCCTGGGGCCCTCCTGTGCGTGTCTCTGGGCTGCACATGGGCTCCCGGGCAGACAGCGCCCCGGCTCTCAACACACGGGCTTACGTTCTGGCAGGCAGGGCCAACGTTTGAAAAGCTGCCGACTGTGAAAAATGAATACCAAAAGGAACACTGAACAAGAGGAGAAAGAAAAGCCACTGAGCTCTGGCCGAGGACTCAGCAAGGACATCTTCACAGAGGAGACAAAGTGAACAGGGAGTGAAAGCGGGAGACGGTATGGCCCAGCTCCATCAGGGAGGAGGGGGGCAGCAGGCAGAGCGCAGGAGAGAAGGGTGGAGAGGCCGCTCCACTTTTGTCTCGGGCATACACAGCACCCACCCTGACTCTCTCTCCAGACCCCTCTGGTCAGGCGTGGCTTCTTACTTTGCACACTAGGCACCTCGTCAGGTAGACAGAAGTTCAAAAACCCCACTCGGCCACCTGCAGGTCTTGCTACTCTACACAAATTCCTGGACCTCTCTGGACTCAGTTTATTCATCTGTAAAGTGGGGCTGGCAGTCAGTCCCTCCCTCACAGGGTCACAAGATGAAGCAGGTGACAGAATCCAGCACTTTGGCTGCTGGCCATCGATGGCGTTTTGTTTTTATTGTTTCATTTGTGCTTTAAGGACGCATTGGAGATCCCCCAATATATAAAAATATATATATATGAATATACAAATATTTAACGTGGGCTGTGGTACATCTTAAAATGTTTAACAAGACGGACAACTCTTGGATTTAAAAGGGTCTTACGGGTTGCTGTTCTCACTCTCTAAGGAGATGAGGTGAGAGAGCCCAGGAGTGATGATCTTACTGGGGTGTGGCGTCCGATTTGAAGGGCCCCCCGGAAGAGGAGTGTCGTGAGGTCCTGAGCAGGGCTGGGAGAGTTCTGGGCTCTGGACCTGCTGGAAGGCTCCGGCTGGGTGAGGCCGGTGGGGGTGGACAGGCTGCCCAGGCAAGCAGCTTCTTGCTCATCCTATGCTTGTACATTTGTCCTCGTGCCCTCAGGACTTGTCAAATCAGTCGGACACACCACATCATAACCCCCCGCCCCCGACTCTGGGGACCACACATTTCACCTCATTCTGTGTGGGCTCAGCACAACGCACCCCCCAGCAACAGCTTGTTCAATGTCACATTTTCAAAGTCACCCATTTGCTTTTGGAACACTGGCTCTCTTACACAAAGGACCTGTGAACATGAATAATTGGGCTGTACAAGTGACCGTGAACTCCTCGGTTGATCCAAAGCCAGGCCACTCGCTGTTCCCAGCAGCACGGGAGCAGGTCTGGGCTGGTTCGCCTGGCTCTCTGACATCCCTGGGCATCCTTCTCAAAAGAAGACTGCTGGGAAGTGTGTTCCTTGGTAAGGCTCTGACACAGTTCACGGCACATTTTTCCCCATAGGGACAGGTCAGGGAACTCAGTTTACATTGAGTCCCACCATCTTTCTTACTGCTACATGGGCACAGGGGCAGCCTTACCCCTAAATGCTCTTAGGGGACAGAATGCTAATACCCCTAAATGCAAATACCCTCCCATGCTCTTAGGGTGATAGAATCCATCATTTTGCATATGAATGCTTTGCAACACGGCCACTTAGAAGACTTTCAGAGACAGCATAGGAGGCCTTATGATTTAAACCACTATTCCTATTGCTACAAAAGATAAGCCATGATATATCGAGTGCTTATTAGGTTCCAGGTACAATTCTAACGGCTCTGCAAACAACATTTCCCTTAACCACCCTCCCCCCCACTACCCACTGGTGAGGTTAGTACTATTGTTATCCCCATTTTAGAAATGAAATAAAAGATGGACCCAAAGAAATGACAGAACTTGATAAGGTCCTATAGGTAGGATGGAGGGAAAATACTGATTCCATCTTCAGCCTGTGCTTAAATACTTCCAGCTAAGATTGTCAACACAAGAACTTATGGGGATGTTCTTGTGATATGCTGATCACAAAAGAAGTTATGCTTCTATTATAAGAAATGCCTAAGCTTTACAGAATGACTTCACACGTGGAGATTTTTTTTTAAGTGTTCAGTTTGTTATAATCTGTTTTGTACAAAAGCATCTATTTTATATGAAGTATAAACAGAATATTTGTACTAAAATAAGACAGCCAGTGTTCTATATGGGGGTCTGGGACCGCGTGGGAAAGGATGGCATAGCAGTGGAGTGTGAAGGGATGACCATATCTCCTTTTAAAGATGTGTTTGTTTGTTTATTTATTTATTTATTTAAACAGAGTGTGTGAGCAGGGGGAAGGGCAGAGGAGAAGAGAGAATTTCAAGCAGACTGCACTGTGAGCACAGAGTCTGATGCAGGGCTCTATCTTGCAACCCTGACATCATGACCTGAGCCAAGATCATGACCTGAGCCGAAATCAAAGGGTCACTTAACTGACTGAGCCACCCACTCAGCCCCCAATTTTGCTTTTAGCTCAAAGGCTCTGGAAGGATCTTCTTGGAGAAAAGTGGAAAGGAGAGAAAGAAGGTCAAGGGCTGTTGTTGGAGGCTAGGGAATGATGAACCATGGTGTCAGTGGAAGGAGGGCAAATTGCAAAGGTGTGGTGAGCGGCACCTGTGACTGTGTGGATGGACCGAGCACTGCGTGCTGAGCCTGTGGCTGGATTTGCAGCCTGTGAACCTCGGTGCAGTTAACAAGAGCGAGGGGGCTGATTTCCCAACGGGAGAGCATGTGGCAGGTCAAACATGAGGCAGGTCAGAGCTCCAGCAAATACCTCAATGAGCATATCCCCGGAGTGTTGTGTGTGCAGTTGGCAGCACTCAGGGTGATTTTCGGGGGTGCCCTGACAAACCTTTAAGAATTCCACAACTTTCTTAAAAAAAAAAAAAAAAAGAATTCCACAACTTTGCATTTTTTAATGGTTCGCATTTATGTATGCAAGCGATTCGGGTTTTCCCTTTATATAGTTACGTTTTCTTTTAGATGCATGCATTTATGTAAGAAAAAAAAGTCTGACTTACAGAAAAACATTAAATTGTCTTCTCTGTGGCAATAGTCATGAAGGCTGCGGCTAAGCCAAGTCTGGAGGGCCAGTACCCTCTGTGTTAGCAGAACGCCATTCCCCCCAACACACTTTCGGATGGTCCTCAAAGCCCCCGTGTCTTGCGTGTGTGTCTTGCAGACCCCGTGCACGGCCCGCAGAACGTGGAGATCGTGGACATCCGCGCACGGCAGCTGACCCTGCAGTGGGAACCGTTCGGCTACGCGGTGACCCGCTGCCACAGCTACAACCTCACTGTGCAGTACCAGTACGTGTTCAACCAGCAGCAGTATGAGGCCGAGGAGGTCATTCAGACCTCGTCCCACTACACCCTGCGGGGCCTGCGCCCCTTCATGACCATCCGGCTGCGGCTGTTGCTGTCCAACCCCGAGGGCCGGATGGAGAGCGAGGAGCTGGTGGTGCAGACGGAGGAGGACGGTGAGTGGCAGGGTGGGGTTGGGTGCTTCCTCGGGGATGGGGCAGTGCTGAACCTGTCCCAGGGCTGCACCCGTCAGGGAGTCAGGGATGCGGTTCTCTTTCTTCTTAGATCTTTAATTTCCTCCTCTGTAGCTGACTCTTCGCCAGGGTCTTTAATGAAGGCCGTTGCACAACTCCAGGGGGCCCTATGCCCATAGACACACACTCAGATTTGCCCCTTCCGCACCCCCATCCCTCTTCTCACTTGACAGCCCCTTCTGTGTCTGGTGTTTAACCACACCAGGGCCTCCCAGAGAGGCATTGTGTGCCGTGTCATTTAGATGCATTGAATCTGGGAGTCAGACCACTCTGGATTCTGCAGGAGTTAAAACCACAAAGTACATGTAAATTACGTTGCACAGGCATCAGATGCACCCAGAACCTAGCACTCACCTGGATGTCTGACAGGCAGCTCAAACTCGAAGTATGCAAAAACGAACCAGTCTCCCCTTCTACACCAATTTCTCATCCGTGTTCCTTGTGTTAGTGAACTGCTTCCAGTAGATGAAAATAAACATGTGAAATGAGCCTGGGGATCCTCCAGTTCGTCTCCCTGCTCCCGCCCCACTCCCAGCCCCACAAAGTTCTGACTAATCAGTTTCATGCAGTTTACCTCCCAGCATGGCTCTTACCTTGAGACTCGGGCACTCCAGAGCCTCGTGTACCTCCTAGAACATATAATTTTCCCCACCTTCTGTCCTTGCCCGTACTGTGTCTCCTACTGCCATGGCCTCTCCCTCCATGTCTGTGAGATAAGCTCTATTCGTCTTCAAGTCTTAGCTCACATGCTGCTTCCTCCAGGAAGCTTTCCCTGACTGCTCCACACCAACTTGGGTGTTCCCTCCCAGGCTCCCACTGCATTTTGCATGGGAATCCACCACAGCAGTTAGCTCATTTATGGGAGGACAGAACTTGCTGGTTCTAGGATGTACCTAGAAAACACTTCTCAACAGATATGTTTCAGTTTTCCTTCCAGCCATACTGTCTTTGGCCTTGTGGGGGCCTCTTTAGTTATTTCTTTGGAATCAGACTGTGAGGTATAGATTTGGGTACAGGTGATGGATTAAGGAAGTTTTCCCCCAGAAGTCTGGGAAGGAAGGTGAGGGCAGGACAAGGAAGGGGAGGCGGCTACAGTGCAACTTCAGGCCGTGTCCAGTGAAGGGCGGTGAGAGCTGGTCAGCAGGAGAGCTCTGCAGAGCAGGTCTTGCCCCTGATCCGGGAAGAGAGCTGCCAGCATGGTTAGGGCTGGGATGCAGAAGGAAACTTGGGAAGGAAGTGCTCAGGAAGTGTTGGCCGTCTGCACATGCAGGCGAAAGGTGGAGGGGCCCAACAACGGTATAAAGGGATGGGATGGAGTGGTCAGAACACTGTCCTTGTCAGCCACATGAGGCATATCTCCACTTGACCCAGGCGGCCATTGGACCTCAAGGCAGAGCCTCTTCCGTGGCAGTCGTGGCCACCTAGCACTCTTGTTTCACATAAGCAAGTTCAAGGACCCCAAGTGATGGCCCCCACTGGGGTCCAGAGCCACATCCTCAGCTGCGGAGTCCCCTAAGGAGAAAGAGGAAAGTGTGCCAGCCTCTGCCTATCCTGTCCCCCAATTCTCCTTTCCCCAAACCCCATCTTACAACTGAAAGCTTTTCACAACCCACATATGTGGCAGACCCTTCGTGACCAGCCTTTAAATTCATCATCACAGTGACTCTGCAGGACATTGTCCCTGCAGACTCTGCTTCTATAGACTGTAACTGCGGTGGAGACCCCGCCTCTGTCACCTGGCCCCCCACCTTCTTGCCTTGCAGCGAACCTCTGTCCTCTGGGGGCACTGTTCTCCCCTGGATCAGCCTGGTCAGGCGACCCGAGTGCCTTGCTTCCTGTGAACCCAGTGTCATCCGACCTCCAGCAGAAGGCTGGGCATCCGATCTGCAGCCCAGGAGCTACAGCCCTGGGTTTGGCTCCAGACGAAGCTGCCAGCCCTTTCCCTGGAGGACTCTGCCATTTCAGAGATATACAGCGTCCCCTCCAGCAGGTATAGACCAAGCTCTGGAGCCGCACACCTGGGACAAGCCACTCACCCGCTCCGTGCCTCGGTTTCCTTGCCTCTTAAATGCAGATCCAAAGACTGGCCACCTGATAGGTTGTTATGCTCACTGAAAGGAATGTCATATAGAGAAATCGGAATGCGGGCCCCTGGCTGGCTCAGTCCGTAGAGCATGCGACTCTTGATCTCGGGGGTTATAACTTCAAGCCCCACATTAGGTGCAGAGATTACTTAAAAATAAAATCTTAAAAAAAAAAAAAGAAAGAAATTGGAATGATGTCCAGCAGACTGTAGGTCTTCAATGAATGTGGCTGCCTCATTTGGATTACATCACAGGAGAAAGAAATGTCTTGACAAAGGATCCGAGAGCACAAGCAAGGCAGAGGCCAGCAGCTGCCCAGGGCATCTCTCCAGAGCTCTAGATGTGCACTCCAATGTTTGGAGAAAATCTGACCTAGAGCCGCTCTGGGGGCTTCCTCCAGGATGCTCTGCATACCGAGGCTGCTCTGTGAAGATTACCTACACACGCAATAGCAAATCCTAAGTCCCGTCTTTAAGCCATGCCTCAACCTCTCCCTTTCTCCTCCCTGTCACCGGGCAGGAAAAAAAAAATCACAAAGCCTTTATCAAAATAACTCAAGAGCAGCAATGCTTTGAAATTAAACTTTAATTAAACACCATTAATAAAACATCAACTCCTACTCTACAGAGACACGTGGACATTATCATATTAAAAACATCGACATCCAAGACAGTGGTCCTCTGTCTCACAGCGATGCCGAGACCCCACCTCAGAACCTGCGGTGCTGAGGGAAGACTGCCGAGGAGCATGGGCCCCTCTCTCTGCCGGGATCCACTTCCATTCCTCCAACGGAGGGAAGGGGCACCATTTCTGTTGGCAGGGAACTCATTCTCCACAAGGACAGGCTGAGGCTGGGTGGTGGCTCCCGTGGATTAACTGAAACCCCCTCCTCAGGGAGCCACAGAGCAGCCTCTCAGACTGAGCTGCCTGGATTCATGCTGCTTTTGTCTCTGCTCCAAAATTGTCTTCTGGGGAATTTGTAGAATGGGCAATTTCAGTGCCCCAGTGTCTTTGAGGGCTTACAAAGTAATCCATTGCTGGCAAAAGAAGCTCATGGCCACTGAGCTCCATTGCATCCTTTGGGAAGCAGCTAGGAGACTAAATGGGTTCTTTATTTTTCCTTTTTTTCACACATGACTCAGACAAAACTATGGCTAACTTCTCTGCCTTTCCCCAGACCGCAGTCACGATTATGAAATGGACCATATGAGACCTTGAACCATAAACACAATGTTGATAATGGTCTCACTTTGGCTACCACTTTGGTTGACTGCATGCCCACCCTGTGCTAGGCACTAATGGGCACATTATATGCAACAATTCCTATCCAAGATTTTCTTGTGAGATGTTTCCAAGCTGTCAAAAAATTGAGAGTAGTGCAAAGAAGACCTATGAACCCTTGGCCTAGATTCACCGTTGGTGAACACCGCGCTCCATTTTCTTACTCATGTATATGAATGGTATGTCTGAAATGGAGATACCACATATAAAAATACATATAATATTTTTAAGTCTTTAAAAGTCAATTGCAGAGATCCCAACATCTCTCAGCTCTTTGAGGGCATGTTACCTAAGGTAAGGGTGTTCTCCTACACAGCCAGGATACTATAGAACATCTAAGTAACTTAGCATTAATTAAAAAATAATCAAGTAGACAATCCACATTCACATTTCCAATCATGTTAAGCATGATCTTATGCGACAAAACCAGAGAAGGAGACATTTTTGGCAAAAATGCCACGTGGGTTGGTGATGTGTATTTTTCATTGTATCGTATCTACAGGTACATAATGTCAGGGAGACCCAGACATGCTGCCTTTGGTCACTTAGATTTAGTCCCTCTGCTGTAAATACTGTCCTTTTCCCTTTGTAGATCAGCTACTCTGTGCAGTGGTGCTTTGAGGTCTGGTGAGTCCCTGATTCCCCCATGAACTTCTCATCCCATGGTTTTAGCCTCCTTGATACTAAAGTGGTTATTACACTGGTATTTATAAAAGGGTGAATTTTATTTTATTTATTTATTTGAGAGAGAGAGACAGAGATAGTGACAGAGAGCATGGGTGGGGAAGAGAGCGGGGAGCCAACTGTGGGAGCTTGATCCCAGGACCCCAGGATCATGACCTGAGCCAAAGGCAGACACTTTACCTACTGAGCCACCTGGGCACCTTAAAAGGGTGAATTTTAAATCTGTCATTCCCTATCCATGTATTAATTAGCATTCTTCTTTATAGAAGGGTCTTCTTTCCCCATCTCTTCCCCATTTTTAGTATTCTTGTTGACTCACAGATCATTTGTTTTTGACTCCTTGTATTAAAATCCAGTACTATTTATAATTCTCTTCAATGCTTCCATCGTCTCATCTGTGGCTAGTGGGTTGGCTCCTAGGTTCTTTTGACATGTTCTCATTACTCTTGATTGCTTCCACCGTAACAAAATATTCTAGACCCCCTCGTAATATCTCTGCCCCAAACCAGAGGATTTCCAGTTGCTTTCAGTGGGGAGTGGTATTTTGGCATTAAGATATACATCTTAGCTTGATCGATGGGGTGTTACCACCTCAAGACTCTTCAAGTAGGTAGAATGGAGGGATGTAATTTATCTGTTTTAAACCACAAGGTTGTACTGATTCAAATCACCTCTTACCCTCATTCCATACATAGATCTCTTTCCTCCCACTGAGACAACCCTGATTCTCACCATCTGCACATTTCCTCATTTGCTCCATCCCACAATGCAGGTAATATAGTTTCAGAATTACAATACCAATCCCCCCCCAAAAAAATAGGAAAGCTAGAAGGTTTGGTTAAAGATTTTCTTTTCAGTTTTTCTTTCCATAAGCAGCCAAAATACCATGTTCAAGGGCTTATTTAGTCTTTTATCTGTGCGATTTTATTATCAACTTGATGCCCAGTTAGGTTCGTTTATTTCAGTTTTAAGGTTTGCCTTCCCCCACCCTTTCGATTTAATTTTATTGCTTTTAAAATCAAAACAGTTGCATGGTTCAAAAGTCAAAACTACATTAAAAAAAGCACACTCAGAGGTGGTACCACCGTCTCTGTCTCACACTGTTCCTGTCCACACCCGGAAGGTCATCGTTTGTATTCATTTCAGTACTATTTTTTCTGATAGTTCATTTTGCAAAAAAAAAAAAAGTAAAAATCATTTCTCCTTCTCTTATTTTTATGTAAAAGATAGCACAGTAGATATAGTCCACATCACATGTCTCTGTTCATTTAATATACTCCGGAAATCACTCCATCTCGGTGTGTACAGATTTGTATCATTCTTTCTGCTGGCTGCGTGCGACTCATTATGTGGCTTTGCCACAGTTTATTCAGACAGGGTGTTGTGGACACTGAGGTTGTTCCCACTGCCTGCGATGACAACTAATACTGTAGCAAATAGCCTCGTGTGTACGTGGTTTGATATTTATGCAGTTGTATTTTCACGGTAAATTCCTACAAATGGGATTGCTGGGGTCAAAAGAGACACAAACATGCAATTTTGTTAGATGTTGACAGACACTCATTTTACATTTTCCTTTTTTTTTTTTAAGACTTTATTTGAGAGTGAGAGAATATGAATGGAGAGGAGAGGGAGAAGCAGGCTTCCCAGTGAGCAAGGAGCCTGGTGTGGGGCTCGATCCCAGGACTCTGGGATAATGACTTAAGCCGAGGACAGACGCTTAATGTATGAGCCACCCAGCTGTCCTAATTTTTTTTTTTTTATTATGTTATGTTAGTCACCATACAGTACATCGTTCATTTTTGGTGTAAAGTTCCATGATTCCTTGTTTGTGTATAACACCCAGTGTTCCGTGCAATCCCTGCCCTCCTTAATACCCGTCACCGGGCTGACCCATCCCTACACCCTCCTCCCCTCCAGAACCTGTTTGTTTCCTGGAGTCCATAGTTTCTCATGGTTCATATCCCACTCCAATTCCCCCCTTCCCTTTCCCCTTCCTTCTCCTAATGTCCTCCATGCTATTCCTTATGTCCCACAAGTAAGTGAAACCATATGATAACTCACTTTCTCTGCTTGACTTACTTCACTCAGCATAATCTCTTCCAGTCCCATCCATGTTGATGCAAAAGTTGGGTATTCATCCTTTCTGATGGCAGCGTAATATTCCATTGCAGGTGCCCTCATTTTACATTTTCACTAGTAATGTAGATTCCTTCATCTTAACACCAAATATGAGAAAGCAACAGTATTATTTTTCCCATTTTACAATAAGGAATTTTAGGCTCCCATGTAATTTACAATAAGTATATAAAATATAATTGATTATAATTAATAATATGTGCATAATATAATACAATTGATAAATGATTAGTGATGTGTAATACATATATTAATATGGTAAATGGACTCACACTCTAGGGAAGATTGACATGTCTCAGGAGTGTCTATATTTTGTGTGCATTTCTAGAAGTCTCAGTATCTGGTTCCTCACTGATAGGAAGCTGGAAGGAGGCTGCATGTTGCTAGGGACAGGCACATGTATAGTAACAAGACACAGCACACAAAATCTAGCAAAGACAGAAGTGAGAAGAAAAGTATAAAAGGCAGAAAATAACAAGGCAATGGTCCAGCGTCATTTGGTGGAAGGGTAAAAAGCTATACACAACTTAGCAGGTCCTAAAAGCATCGTTTAACTAGAGCTCAATACATTTTTAAGGTTTGCAAAGATGACCTTGGGATACTATAAAAGGTAAGGAGAAATGCAATTGTGGCTTTTGAATGCCTGTGTTGACCTAGGCGCTGTGCTGGTGTCCTTCATTCCTGCTCGGAGCTACCAAATCCTGCAGTGTTGGTGCTTTTATATGGTTTTGGGGAAGAGAACTCTGAGGCTCGGAGAGTTCAAGGAACCTGTCCCAGGCTTCCAAGCAGCAAGGGGCAGAGCCAGTAAATAGATTCCGAAATCTTACCCATGCTTTCTTTCCCCCAACCATCTATTAGATAATCCTGTAACCTGTCAAACCTCCCCAACACTATCTGTGCTTTATTTTATCTGTGGCATTCATCATCCTCTGAAATACTGTGTGTTTTTACACACACACACACACACACACACACACATTTATTGCCTGGCAAGCACATAATATATGTGCTTATTAACTGTTCAGTGAGTGAATGACTATCCGATATCAAAGTCCATGCCTCTTCCCCGTATCCCAGGGCCCTGTTCATGTGCACTGTTTAAGAAGGGGAGGATATGTGTAATGTATGCGATTTGTACTCCGAACCAGCTCATTCTAGCTTGCTGGAGCTGCTCATTAGCCTCTCTTCCCACCTCTCAGTTATGTGATACCATGTTCGTTGCTCAAAATTGTCATGTTGGCGACTTTACACTGTGGATGCTGGCAAACATGTTGGTGTTTTGTTTTTCCTGGGAAGTTGGTTGTGAAACATTTACTAGTACACCCCTGCAAAGTTCCATTAAAAAGATACATTTGCCGGGTGGCTGGGTGGCTTAGTTAAGCACCCGACTCCTGATTTTGGCTCAGGTCATGATCTCAGGGTTGTGAGATCAAGCCCCTGCTTAAGATCCTCTATTCCCCCCCACACCCCCACTACAAGGCTTGCATGCACTCTCTTTCTCTCCATAAAAAAAAAAAAGACGTATTTAACATCTTAAAATGTAGAAATTCGGGGCGCCTGGGTGGCTCAGTCGTTAAGCGTCTGTCTGCGGCTCAGATCATGATCCCAAAGTCCTGGGATCGAGCCCCGCATCGGGCTCCCTGCTCTGCAGGAAGCCTGCTTCTCCCGCTACCATTCCCTCTGCTCGTGTTCCCTCTCTCGCTGCGTTTCTCTCTGTCAAATAAATAAAATCTTAAAAAAAAAAATGTAGAAATTCATCCAGAAAATACAAACAAAACAAACTTCAACAAGACTGGGAAGTCTATCTTATCTCCATCAGACACACGTATAGATTCTGGTGACCTTCAAACCATCTTCAAATTATTTTGATTTTTCTTAAGTTAGTTCTGAGTCTGTTTATAATGAGCCAACTAGATGAATATGACCCTTGGAATGGAGAGGCAAAAAAAAAAAAAAAAAAAAAAAAGACCTAGACAAGAGAACCAGGGTGGGCACTTCTGTTGACCTGGTGGGGCTCTGTGCCTTCACGTGAGCTGACTGACTTCCCACAACTGCCCGCAGGGTTCATGACTACCAGGTCCACTTCCCAGATACGAAAATGGGAAGAAGAAAGGAAACCAGGAAAGGAGAAACCTTCCCTTGATTACACTCTGTCCCCCTTTATGTTGAAATGAAAATTTCCCTTAAATTACCACCTGACTTTTAGGCACAAGAAAACATCTGGTTTAATTACAGTGAATTTACATGAACCTACTGACAAGAAGCACAGTTAAAATTAGCAATTTTAGTGCGCCTTTTTTTTTTTTTAAGGGAATGAAATTATAAAGTAATTAACCTTTGTTGTAGAACTCTGTCAGAAGGATGGAAAGTTCTGTGCTGTTAGATACAAGAAGAAATGAAATTGTGGGAAGGGAATATGTCGACTCATTAAAGAATTATAAAGAAAAAAAAGAAGAAGACTAAAGTAACATAGAATTAGAAGATAAGACGAAAGTGGAATCTTTCTCCAAGAAGTCTTCTCACGATGAGAGAGAGAGACGGGGGATAAAAAGACCCAGTTGAATCTAAAGAAAGTAGGACGGCTTCATTGGAAGGACATCCTGACCTATGGAACAGTAGTGCGGTGTGGCCCAAAGAACCTTGGTCCCGGGCTGAGATGACCTGGCTTTGCCACTCAGAGGTGGCGACACTGTTTTCCAGCCATTCTGAACCCACATCTATCAGAATATGGAAAAAGGGGGTGATTCAGAAAATACTTTGGAGTCAGAAGAATGCAGGCTCCGTTCAGGCTCCATGCACTACATTGTTAGGCAGCCTCTGTGACTCACAAACTTGGCCCTGCAGTGTCCCTGTCTGTGAAATGGGGTGATAATGCCACCAACCCCTTTAGAGTGTTCTACCTGAAAGTCTGTGTGGAAAGCCCTCAACTTACTCTCTGCCAGGAGTACACACTCAGCAGTGTGTGGCCAGTATCAGACATGGAATTCAGATTTTAATCAAGGGAGTGTAACTTGAAAGAAACCAAAGCAAGGATCTTTGCAAAACTTCTGTTAGGCGTGGGCAAGGGGCCATTTTGGAATAACCTATAATACTTCTGTAACATCCCTCTCAACTGTCTCAAGCTGACTGTGGTAATGAATGTATGTGCCAGGGTTCCAATAAAATTTTATTTATAAAACAAGCAGCTGGTTGAATATGGCGGTAGCCATGGTTTGCTGACCCTTGATCCACACTGATTCCCCTAATTATTTCCTCTAATATCTTGGCTTTACAATCCAATGGTGTACCAACATTTTCTCTAATTGGTATCTCAGGGCTGGACCTCTCCCATGCCCTCCAGATTCATTTATCCAACTGCCTATTCAGCCTATCCAGCTGGATTGCTAATCTGTCTCTGGAATTAAACATGTCCAGAGCTGACCTCCTGATCATCCCTCAGCCACCACCAAACTCTTTCCACAGTCTTCTCCATCTCCATTAATACCAGCTGCCTTTTATTAGTGGCTTGAGTCAAAAATCTTGATTGCTCACTTTTATCACACCTAAAGCCGTTGAATACCTTTCAATGTGGATTCTCTGTGATTAGCACCCCTTTGCTTTGGGCGAAGCAGTCACTCTGCCCACTTCCCACATTCCATCCATCAGCACATTCTCTTGGCTTATCCTTCATCAAGAGCATGACCTTGACCATTGCTTACAGCTCTACTCCTTGCTCTTTGGTCCAAGTCACTGTGATGTCCCACCTGGATTATTTCAGTACTCTCCTAAATGATCATTCAGCTTCAGCTCTGGCCCCTACACTCTTTTCTCAGGACAGAAGCCAGGATGATCTTGTTAAACCATGAGGCAAATCATATCATTGCCCCTCTGCTCAGAACCTTCCAACCGTTTCTCCTGTCACCGGGATGAAAAGCCCTAGTCTTTACAGTGCCTCCGGGGCCTCATGTGGCCACAACTGCTTCTGGCTTCCTGTCTGGTCTCATCTCCTTCTGCCTGTGCCTTACTACATGGACCCAGTTGCGGTTCTCCTCAGATATGCCAACTGTATCCCTCCCTCAGCACCTTTGTGGGGGCCTTTTCTGCTGGGGAGAGTGATCCTCCCTCAAATAAACAGGGCTGATTCCTATACCTGTTTCAAGTCACTGTCACTTTTCAAGGAGGTCTTCCTTGACCTTTCTATGAACAACTGGAAGGCTCAGGCACCACTCTGTCCCTCTTCTCTGCTTCATGTCTCTCATTAGCATTTATCATTGGACGTACTGTGTATTTCACTCTACATTTTAGCATCTGTCTTCTCTCACTGGAATGCACATGGAGGAGGCCATTTTTTTCCCTGTTTTGTTACTGCATGTTTTCAAGCACCCAGAACAGTGCCAGGTGGAGAATAGACATGCAATAAATAACTTATTGAATGAATGAACCTCGAGTCCTCAGAGACAAATAGATTTTAAAATTATTTACCATAGAAATCAGGAGATGCTTGAAGAAAGCTATTTAATACACTCAGTAAGCTATGGGAAGGATAGGGCTTTTATGATGAGCAGTATAACACCATTCAGAAAGAATAGAGGCAAGAACACCGAGGAAAAGAGGAATAATCCTGATTCTGCAGGAAAACAAATTGGTGCTCTCCAGGCTACACTAGAGCACTTCTCAGAGAATGTGATGGGACCAGGGGAGGAGCAAACACAGAGTAGCTCTGCCTTTGTGCCAGGCTCTTCGCTCAGCCCTTCACATGTGCTGATATATTAAATCACCACAACCCCTATGAAGTAGGGACTATTTTTATCCCCCGCTTTAAAGGAAACAGGCACAAAGAGGTTAAGCAACTTGCTCCAGGTTATACAAGAGACGGCAAGAACAGGACACAAACCCAGGCAGTCTGGCTCAGCCTGTGATCTTGGTCATCACACAGTGCTGACTTTTGGGGCCACAGGGCAAAAGTGTGAGTTTCCATTCACGGTGGTGATCTGCTTCTTAAACTACCTTCCCAAAGAAATGAGAGAAGAACACCGCAAAACCTGCCCTGGGAACTAGAAGAGGATGCCATCCCCAGGCCGGAAGGAAGGAATGCAACGCAGTGGTGAAGAAGGGGGACCTACATGGGCCAAAGATGACTGAGCTGTAACTTCACTGAAAGAAACCCCTTCCTCACCTCGGGGGTCTAAGAGGAAAGGCTTCCAAGCCCAACTGCATCAATACCCTCAAACTTTGACCAGGGCTGAAGGCAAGGGTGAGCTTAGGGAGCTCAGAGTGGATGGAGTGAGAGTTTGGAGAGCAGGAGATGACATCTTTATATGTCAGTCCACAGTGTAGGGAAGGAGAGCTCTCTCTCTCTCCAAGCCTTCATGTGGTAAAAGAAAAGGATTTAATCAGGGGCGCCTGAGAATTTAACTCGGTGGGTTAAAGTCTCTGCCTTCAGCTCAGGTCATGACCTCAGGGTCCTGGGATCCAGCCCCACATCGGGCTCTCTGCTCAGCGGGGAGCCTGCTTCCCCACCCCCCGGCCTGCCTCTCTGTCTACTTGTGATCTCTCTCTTTCCCTTTCTCTGTCAAATAAATAAATTTTTGAAAATTAAAAAAAAGAAAAGAAAAGGATTTAGTGAAAAGCTAGCTTTGTGAAGAGATGCTCTAGTTAAAGGTAGGGGCAGTATTCCAGGTGATTTAAGACTGCCTTAAAGATATCAAAACAGTTGTCTGTCTGACAAGAAGCTTCCTGCTGCCTGGTTATTTTCCTTCTCAAACCTTCCCTACCCCACCCTCAATCACATAGACCTCTTATCTGGCCAAGTAATAGATGGGTGTATCTAAATTCTTCCCTTTCCCTCTGGGTTAGAAATATTTGAAACAGGGACTCCTATAATCACTAGCAGCATGTATCTCGACCCACCAAACTAAACCATCTTGTTCTACCTTTTGTAAGGGTGCATAAGGAAAGATTATTGGACAGATGAAAACATGCTTTCATTTTTATTAAAGGGTATTAATCTGATAATGCAAGGCAAATGTCCCCTGAGCATTATAGCAAGAAGCAAGATTTAAAAACAGAATAAAACACTAATCCGCATTCTCACCAGAATATATAAATAAATGCTGAGGTAGAATGTGTACACGGAGTGGAAGTCAATAATGTAAAGAGGCTAGTTCTCCCAGACTGATTTTTGTAAGAGTTTAGCACTATTTACTGTATTATGATTTTTATTTAATAACAAACCCTATAGTGCTTAGGGATGTATGTTTAGGAAATAAAAATTATAATGAAAAGCAAGGTTTATTATTATGAAGTTAAGGTTACCTTTTGAGGGCCTAAAATTGATTATTCATAAGCTAATGAGATGTATATTTGTTTTATATGCTTGTGTAGTACTTATTTCATGAAAGGATAAAATGAAGATACTAAATACCCTTTTATACTGATAAATTTTACCATTTATGGGATATGGAAAAATTACTGGCAAAATACAAAAACTTCACTCAGCCCACACACACACAAAACTTACATAATTTCACAGCAAGTGGAGAAATAGAATCAGTAGTTTAGTAAACTTTTCTAGCAAAGAAAACACCAGTTTGGAATGGTCGTACAAGTACGATCAGACACCCAAGGCAGCGGTATCTCCAATTTTACATATGTACCTTCAAAGAGCAAAAAAAGTAATACTGGACTCTTCATTTTATGACATTAGTGTAATCTTGATATCAAAACCCGACAAGCTTATTATAAGAAAAAGAAAAATTAAGTGCATATACCCCAAACAAAATATTAGCAGATAATCCATTGCTGTATACAGTAGGAAAATACTAATTTATTTTAGAAAACCAATATTGGTTCAACATTAGTAGATCCATTAATGTAATTCACTGCATTAACTAAGAGAGGGACAAAAATGTGTCATTACTGTAATAGACACAGAAGACCATCAGTTAAAGCTCAGCATGATTTAAAAAGAAGATATCCTTGTATACCAGGAATGAAAAGGGCCTTCTTATCCTGATAAAGGGAAACTAAGAAACCTACAAACATCATAGTCGAGGATGAAATAAAATCATTTTCTTTAACATTGGAAAGCA
>CM053610.1:13530343-13583864 GCA_028646535.1 Procyon lotor
GTAGTTTGAGAAGTTTATATAGAATATGTCACATAGCCCAACCAAACAGTGAGGAGACTAGGATATGCATCCATTAACTTCCTGTCATTTATTGCTTGAAGGATGTTTTGGGGGCATTAACTCTCTGAGACTTCATGCTCGCCCTGCATAGAAACCAAGTTTGCTTTCATGGCCTTCAGGTAGAGTAACAAGTGTTTTGCTGTAAGCACTAGTATAGGGCAGGGCACCAACAGCATCTGCTACTGAGTCTGTCGGTTTTTTTCCAGCTTTATCGAGGTATACTTGATAAATAAAATTGTATATATTTAAGATGTACAACAGCATGATTTAACATATATGTACCTTGTGAAATGATTACTACAATTAAGTTACTAAGTCTTTCTCTTTCCTTCTCTAGAAAAGATCTGACAAATCTGACTACATTGAAATTAAGAACTAATCTTTATCCAAGGGTAGCCTAAAGAGAAAGGGAAAACACACAAACTGAGAGAAGATTTTTATAGCACACATAGCCAATGAAAGGGTCAGTAACAAGAATATACAAAGAACCTCTACAAATCAATAAGAAAAAGATAGTAATGTTCAATAAACAGAGATGCTTATTTAATAAACCTCTTTAGTAAATAAAGCTAAAGTAAATAACTAAAACCAAATAAAACCTCAATGAAGTGTTAGTTCATGTTTAGTAGATCATCTAGAATTTTAAAATCTGACAATACTAAGTGTCTGTAAGGATTTAAATAAGTGGAAACTTTCAGAACATTGAGGGAGTGTAAATTGTTACCACCCCTTTGGAAAACAATTTGACTTTACTCAGTAAAGCTGAAGACATTTATACCCTTAGTCTACCTATCCTATTCTCAGGTAAACCTGAGTAAAATCTTATAAATATTCAACTGAATGTCCAAAAATATTCTTAGGAGCGGTGTCCTAAGATAGCTTTAGCTCTTCTAAGAAGTAGCCCTATCATCCATCTGTAGTACATCTCACCATCTACTGAATGACAAAATAAGACTATATTCATAAAATGAATAAAATAAAACTACATGCACCAACACAGATGAATCTCAAACAACATTGAGTGACAAATGCAAATCATATAATACAAATATTCAGTTTCATGTATATAAAGAAAACCAGAAGAAACAAACCGATGTCTTAGGATACATGTACGTATTTATAACTCCAAATAAAAAGAATGGTTACCATAAAATTCAGGTTAGTTACATGATTGAGTGTTTTTTTTTTTAGAAGGGGGAGAGGGAAGTCAGCATTATGGGACACACAGGGTGCTTCAGTGAAATAGTGATGTTTTATTTCTTAGGGGGGATACTGGGTACCTGTGTGGTCACTTCATAATTATTTTATGAACTATATCATTTATTACATGGGCTTTTGTCTTATGATAGATTTCACAAGAAAGGTTTTTTTTTTTTTAAAGATTTTATTTATTTATTTGACAGAGAGATCACAAGTAGTTAGAGAGGCAGGCAGAGAGAGAGGGAGAAGCAGGCTCCCCGCTGAGCAGAGAGCCCTATGTGGGGCTCGATTCCAGGACCCTGAGATTATGACCTGAGCTGAAGGCAGAGGCTTTAACCCACTGAGCCACCCAGGTGCCTACAAGAGAAGCTTTTTTTTTTTTTTAAGATTTTATTTATTTGACAGAAATACAGCGAGAGAGGGAACACAAGCAGAGGGAATGGTAGCAGGAGAACCAGGTTTCCTGCCAAGCAGGGAGCCCGATGCCAGGCTTGATCCCAGGACCCTGGGATCATGACCTGAGTCGAAGGCAGACGCTTAATGACTGAGCCACCCAGGCGCCCAAGAAAAGCTTTTTAATAAGAGGCGAAAGTAAGATGAACAAAAGCAGTAAAGTCCTAGGAATGCAATTTGTAAGAAATTTTAAAAACAGATTTTTAAGGGAGGAACAAAAAAGGAACATTAATAGGTGAAGATTTAGTATTAGTGGTGGGAGGACCCATTACAAAAAAGTGTCATTTGCCCCTCAGAGAAGTGAATACAATTGGAATAAAAGTTCGGATGGAACATTTTTAAAGTTTTGTAAAATTTCTCCAAAGCTTTTCTGGAAAAACAAATGGGTAGTGAGAACCCAGGAAACCTTGCAAAAGAATAACACAAATAAAGAACTTTTTCTGTCAGTTATTCAAACATGTTATACGAACACGGCAGAAAGATACAGAGTAAGAGGCTGGTGCTCGGTGAAATAGAACAGGGAGCCACACAACACATGTCCTCATATAAAATCGAACATGCTAGTAAAATGGCATCTTAAGTCACTGGGGAAGGCTCTGACTGGTCAATTGTCCTAAAAAAAAAAAAAAAAAAAAAAAAAACCGTAAAGAACTGTAATTAAATTTCTACTTTGTGCAATATATACAATCGTTCCAGATGGATTAATGAGTTAGGTTTAAAAGGAAGGCGGGGATAAATCATGTAGAAGAACATAGACATGGCTCTTCTTCTGACCTGGGGTAAGAAAGAGAACTTGATCCAAACTGGAATTGGAGGAGAGCTAGTCACACTCACAGCCTCCCCTGGATAGACCCTTGTGAAGGCTCGGATCTAGAGTTCTCTGTCCCGCTCACTTTGCCCCTCTTCAAGTTTCTCGAAATTCCTGACTGTTGGTAGATGGTTTCACCCTCGCTTCTCGAGAAGATGGAGCCCCAAGGAAGAACACTTCAACTGTCCTCTCCAAAGCAGCTGCCCATTTTCTTGTCTTCTCTTGCAAGAGGGAAGGTGCTTTCTCTCCACCCACTGCCAGTCCTGCCTTCTCAGGACAAGACTACTCCAGTCATTTCCTGTCTCTTCTCCACTCTTCTACTTCTTAACTTCACTTTTGGATTTTTCCTCATTGCCTGCCATTCCACCCTTGGGCCGTGGGGGGCACTGTTGTGGCTCTTCCTGCATCCCTGCCCCTCGTCACCCAAATCGCTGACTTGTGTGGGCACAGTCCCTCACCTTTGGCTCTCTCCTCCATCCACAGTAGGAGGGCCACGAGGCCGGCTTTCTTCTCAATTATTGTCGTGTAAGTCACAGGTAACCCTGAAGACAGTATATTCAGTGGGCAAATTGAAGCTCACGGTTTCCGTGACTATCCAGTCACATCCATCCCTGTGAACCAGTCCCTTCTAGATGTGAACCAGCGCTCGTTCCTGGTTCGGAGGTTCCTCTCTGAACATGGCCTCTCAGTTTCTCAGTTTCTTTGTTTCCTTTTGATAGTTAAGATTGTAGTTCCTCTTGGCTTAGACCCGGACCTGCTTTTTGGTTCCCCTCTAAGCGCTCACCCAATCTCATCTGTCCAACTGCTACTCCATGTTGCCATTTAGGTGTTCTACACACCCCTCAAATAAAGTGTCACAAAACCCACCAGCTTCCTTTCCAAAACTAGCCCTCCGCTAAGGCCCCCTTTCTGTGAACACACGCTGAGTCTAAAACAGATGAGCTGGGGTCTTCCTGGACACGTCGCTTCCCTGTTTCACCCTTATCCGTCAGCACCAAATCACATTTGCTTAGCGGCCAATCTCCAGCACCATCTCCTTCACCCCGTTTGACGAATTACCATCCTTTCTTTCCAGGATGGCCTTGCTTCTTCCACTCTTGTCCTCACAAAGTGACCCACCACATTCCAACACCTACTCCCCCACCCCCCACTTTTGCCCTAGGAACTTTCACGAATCCATCGTCTTTTATCTTCCACTTAGTATCCTGACTTACCAGACTAGATTTTCTCTGCTTGTTATAATTCTCCCAATACTTTGTGTGCTTACCTCAAAGTCCTGATGTTTGTGGCAAGGATGAATAGATAAGGGAAAGCAATTAGAGATCTGACAACTTAGAAGCTTCTAGATGCCTAACAGAGTCAAGAAGCAAGTGAAAAACTGACAAAAATATTTGTAACCTATGCAAAAAAAAGCTTATGTCTTTAAAAACAGATTATAATTACAAACCCATAAGACAATGATGGACAAAAATGAAGAATCATGGAGGAAAATGAGAACAGGGTATAAAGAGCATGTTCATAAAAGAATCAATGCAAATGGCCAATTAAACTGAAAAAAAAAATCTGCACTCTCCAGTTTTCTAAAAAGGAGACACACACATACACTTAATTTTTTAAATAGTCAGTGTTGGCAAGGATTGGGAATAGTCATGTTCTTCTTTTGGGGAACCCAGAATGGTACAGACTCTGTGGAAGGCAATCTGACAATGTCAAAAGCCTTAAAAATAAAACAGTTCATCTACTCTGGCCCAATAAGTTAATTTCCAAGAATTTATCTTAGGGAGATCAGCAGAATTTCATGAAAATACTTATTTATAAGAATTCTCATTGCAGCGTTACTTATAATCATAAAACATTCAAACCAATTTTAATGCCCAGTTATAATGGTGACTATAATGGGGTATTAAAATGCATGTCCCCAAAGAACATTTAAGAACTTTTTAAAAATCTGTGTCTCGTTCAGTGATAAAAGAAGGTCACAACACACTATGTGCAGTAGGAGTTTAATTTTTCAAAATATGTATATGCATAGGCATAAAAATACTGGACGAAGATCTCCAGTTATGAGGATTATGAGTGATTTTGTTCTTTTCTTTTTTTACCCTTTCTGTATATTCTTAATATTCAACAAATTCGGTGTATTATGTCCATAATGAGAAAAACTAAATATATTTTAATTTAACAATAGGGAACTGATTGCAACATATGGCCAAGGCTATATCGAGAGAGGCATAGCGTGATGATTAAGAGTATATGCTTTGAAGCTCACAGACAGGTGTTCAGTTCCCTCTTTACAACTTAAGAGCCGGATGACCTTGAGCAAGTTATTTAATACTCTCAGCCTCAGTTCCCTTATCAGCACAAAGGAGATAACACATACTGGGCAGAGCGGTTTTGTGGCTTAAATGAAATAATGTATGTAAAATTCTGATCAAAGAGTAAGTGCTTAGTAAAAGTACCTGCTTTTATAATGCCAAAATATAAATAGATCCAGTAATGATTTACATGTATTCATGATTCCTTAGGGGGTTATAACTGGAAGTTTGGAGAATCGTTTAGTTTATGGCTCAGTATCTTCCAGACTGTCATAATGATGCTGGAATCCAGCAGGAGGACGCTGCCAGGAAAACTGACCTGGGTACAGAAACAGCCTAGGAAAGAATTTGCTCATTAGGGCACAATGCTGGCATGGGTCATTTATTCACCTACTCAACCAACCAGCAAATGGTTATTAAGCTTCTACTATGTGCCAGGCATTGGAGGCTCAGCAATGAGACAAACTAGCTACCTTCTTGGAATGAGACAGACTTCTCTTAATTGGATTGAGGTTTCAAGACACATAGATCCTGTTGGATTCAGGAATTAGTAAACTGAGGAATAGTTGGAGACCCCTGCCTATATTTGGAGACAACTTGGCAGGGTCAAGAAAATGGTAGTGAGGCTCACTTTGCATCCCTCAGTTACCGAGTCTGATTCTCGGATCCCACCTGCCGGGAGTGCTGGGGCCTACTGGTGGCCTCCCTGTGCTGGTCAGTTTAATTCAAGATCAGGCTTGCTCAGTCTCAAGATAAAATGCCATTGACTATCCAGGAGAGGGGTTAGCAAACTATGGCCCAGGGATCAGCAGCAGTCTAGTGCTTTTTTTTTTTTTAAAATGAAGTTTTATTGGAACACAGCCACGTACGTTTGTTTATGGATTGTCTGTGGCTGTTTTTGTGCTACAAGCACAAAGCTGAGCAATTGCAGCAAATACTGTATGGCCCACGAAGCCTAAAGTATTTGTTATCTGACTCTTACAGGAAAGCTTGGCCAACTGCTGTTGTAGGTCATCGGGGCTGGGGAGACGGGGTGGAAGGTGACATCAGGTTCCTAACATTTCCCTTCTGTAGTTCCAGGAGCTGTTCCCCTAGAATCCATCCAAGGAGGGCCCTTTGAGGAGAAGATCTACATCCAGTGGAAACCTCCCAACGAGACTAACGGGGTCATCACACTCTATGAGGTAAGAAGACTCTTTTGCTGTATTACTTGGCTTGGCTTTATTCATTTTGCTTCAGTTTGAAGTGGGTGAATTCCTGCTGCGTGCAAACTCCATCGAGGGCTTGAAGGTGAGTAAGAGACACAAGTTAGCCAGAGGCTTCCGACAATGCAGTGGGAAGGAGACACAAGGGCATACAGCTGAGCGGCTGGACAGCCCCGGTGACAAAGAAAACTGGGCACATCGCACGTTGAAGTGATGACTTGAGAAGGGAGTCAGCACTCGGGGAGGCAGACTGTCCCAACATAGCCGAGGAGACCCCCCCACACACACACCTGGCAAATGGTAGTGACAGTTGGGTTTTTCTGGGAAACCACAGTGTGCTCCCCTGATGCTCATCCTACACCTGCCGGTTTCTGGGTTTCCAGGGGAACCGCGATGTCAGCCTCTGCCCCGGGGCTGCGTGATTCTTGAGCCTTCTTGTCACTCTGCGGCCACAGCGTATTTCGTTGCTGCTCGGGTGACGGTGTCAAAAAGCATCAGCAGGGCCTTGTCGTTATCAGAGGTGGAGCAGAACCTCCTCCGGCAGGGAGGCAACCATCAAGCCAAAACAACGTGGCTTCCCAAAAACTTTCCAACTTAGAACAAAGTGTGTTGAAGTCCGTTGCAAAACAAACAAACAACAAAACTTCAATAAGGTGGATCGAGCTGAATGCTGGTACCGAGATGCAGTCCAAGGGTCAAAGTTGACTCTCTCCCCCCTTATATTTGGAGACCCTGGGAGACTGTGGCAAGGGCTGCTGTGGAGAGCTCAGCAGGGCAGAGGTGAGGAGGGAAGAGTGTGGAAGCCAGAGCTGAAGGGATGGAGCCCAGTGGGGGCCATGCCCCCACAGTCTCCCGTGACTTCCGGCTGTTCTTCCTCTCCAGGCCCGCTTCCTCCCCTGCAAAATGAGAGTGGGGATAGCTGGTTTAGGGTTCCTCTAGAGGGTCTGAGGTGGGAAAGGTTCCAAGCATGCCCAGGCTGAAATATACTGCAGACCCCGAGGGCTCATGCAGGAAGGTACTAAGAGGCATTGAGGTATACTGAGAGTGAGCGGGGGCAAGAATATCCCCACGTAAGGGAGGAAAGTTAAAGAGTAGTGGTGAGGGAGAAATATTTAGGTGAGTTTGATGGACACGGGAGCTCTCTAGAGAGACCCGGACAGACCTCAGAGCTCTCTGAGAAAGGAGAAGAGCATCCATCATGTACAGGTGCTAAAGAAAACACCTTTGCAAAATGCCTTAGCTCACCACGTCTAGTGTTGGTCTAAAGAAGAGCTGCCTAAGGCTCCATCTTGGGCCACAGGGTTGGGAGAAGCTTCCTTCCTGGGCAACTTGCTGGGGGTGTGGGGGGCACATTGATGTTGCCCAGAATGTGCTCAGTAGTACTTCACTGGGAAATGGAGGGACTGGGTCCTCAACTGAAACAAAGCCCCATCACTTCAAAGCTACCTCTCGTTCTTTGTGAAACAGATGCTGCAGTCACACACAGACACACACACAAATAACAAATGAAATAGACATCCACTGTGTGTGGGAACCAGCTCTTTGGAAAGCAGAGGGAAGGGAACCCAGACCTTCAGGAGTTAAGTTCCTTGGTACTATTACATAAATGCCTCTCTATGCCAGATGTTCGAGATTTCTGGAACTCACGGGCCAGTGACATTTCAAAAGGTTTGGAGGACCAACATACAGTTCTTTACCATTTTTTATTAACATCATTTCATAAAAGACATCATTTTAAAAATACAGAAAGGACATAATTTAAGAATAAAAGGCAGTCCTTCAAATTAAATAAATTTAGCATTATGAATAACTCATGAGTCTCCTTATTTTCCTCTCTTTTTGCCTTGAATTGAGGACAACTTTGTCCTGAAAAGGCCTTAGTCCTTGTGCCTAGCTGCACTTGGAAGCCACTGGGCTCGATCATGTGGCAGGAGGAGTCCTATCCCTGCACAGACCGACTTCTTCCTTGGGAGCAGTATATTTCTTCCTCTGATGGGATGTACCCTGGGTTGGTTGGGAAACCCGCGCGTGGCATTCTGTGAGAGGAAGAGAGGCACAGACAGAGGGAAAGCAGGGGAGCAGTCCCAGCTGTGAGTGTCATGCTGTTTGAGCAGCAGCTCCTTGAAGTTGAGGCCTTAAAGCATGGCACACCGTGGAGCTCTGGACACCTAGGTGGGCACAGATTGGGATGGGGCACCCTTCTTCTCCCTTGCGTGTGAGCCCCGAATCCTGTGCATTTTCAAAGACCAGTCACTGGGGATGCTGGCGTTTCTGCAGTGGGTTGTCCAGGACGACGCTCTGGCAAGACACCTTCAGATAGCCTTTTGGCTGCTCCCTGGGCTGTGATTACAGAGAGCCGGAGATGGAAGGCTGTAGCCGTGTGACTTGTTTGTGAGCCCCGGGGGTCACCTTTCGGGAGTATGCTAAGCTTCTGGGATGTTGCCGCGAAGGGAGCCAAGGAGGTCGTGGACTGAGGTTGTTGGATTTCAAGCATAAATGTGGCTGTGACCATGTGCTTCAAAAGTTAGTGGGGCCTCAGAAAGGAAGAATGCTGGTTTTTGAAGTCCAGCAGCATAGTTCTGAACCCTAGCTCTGCTCCTTGTGTGCTGTGTAACCGTGGGCACATCAAGTAGCCTCTCATTTGTATTGATTTATAAACATCTCTTTACGTTTAATGCTGTGTTTGGCATTTAAAAACAGCATCAATACATGTTAGCTCTCACAGTACGTAATGATAAGGAAATTGAAAATTAGAGAGGTCAAGTGTGGAGCCCAAGGTCATTGAGCTGAGGGGGCAAATTCATGGGTCCTGAATTCAAGTGTGGATGCCTTACCCCTTACTCGGGGTGGCCCATGGACCGTCAGCATTGGTATTACCTGGGAACTGGTTAGAAACACAGCATCTCAGGCCCTGCCAGAACTAAATCAGAGTCTCTATGTTAACAAGATTCCTGGGTGGTTCAGATGGGCATGAACATTGGCTAAGCAGTGCTCTAGACCACACCACTGTTGAGAAAATTTCAGCAATTGATACGAGACTATGTCCCCCTGAGTAGAAAAACAGGGAGTCCCTTCCACGCTGGGCTCAACCCATTCCTGCCCCAGCTCGTACGCAGGAGACCTTGCTTTTTAAAGACATTTATAACAGTGTATGTGTTTATGAGGCAATTTCCAAATTTAATTAGATGAAACCAATTTGATTTTTAAAATTAGGTTCTGGTTGTAATTTCTAGAGAGGAACCCATAAATTACAAATCACCCTCTTCTGGTCTCAAATAGTTTATTTTGTGACAAAGAAAAATAGGCTAACACAAATAGAAGAGAAGTCAATCTCGGATTCTCTGTATCTTCCTATATATAATCTTGGACTTGGCAAAGTCAAAAGTCAAGAAAAGGGGCAGTGGATATAGTAAAGGAGGGTTATGACTATGTAAATATTGCACATATTATTCAGTACAGTGGTTTCAAGTAAATTTTAAAAATTCAGTTTCCTTCCCCATCAGTCTAAGTCACAACTTCGGTGTCTGTCCTTACACAGTTCTGTCAAATCTGAGTAGCTTTGATTATGTTTCATTCTCTCTCTGGGGTTATATCCCCTCTTTGTAATATGAAGGTGTCAGGTTATTCCAGGCCTCAACTGAGTAAGAATCAAGAGAGACAAATCCATGTCTTACCCATAATATCAAAGGTTTATACCTCATTCTGGAGTTGCTGTCCTACTGAAACTTTGCCTGTAGCCAGAGTCTTTGAACACAAAGTAGTGATGATACTTGAAGAAAAACAGCTAGTGCAAAGGCCCTGGGGTAGGAATGACTTTGGCATATTTAACAAGTAGGAAGAAGGTCAGGGTGACTAAAGCTTCGTGAGCCATGGAGGATGAAGATGAGATCATGTGGGAAATGTGTGGGCAGGGTCAGGTTGTGCAGGGATTCTAGAGTTTGTGCTTTATCCTGAGAGAAATAGAAAGCCCCAGGAGAATTTTTAAGTAGAGGAATGAAAGAATCAGATTTATATTTTTTAAAGATCACCTGGCTTTTGTGTGGCTAATGGGCTGTGAGTACATCTTGTGAGGCATCTTGGAGACATCTGGAAAAGGTGCCAGAGGGAAGGACATTTCCATCTCCTATGATATTGTGAGGAGGGCTCAGCTCTTTTTGGAAGATCTTGTACCCAGGTGGAAGATGCAAAAACTTTATCATATCTGTCTCCTTCCTGCTGCTAACCTGGTGTTTGATGCCTCCCTTTCAGTTGGGAGTTCTTATCTAGTGTGTTCCCTGGAGCCGTGGACCATGAGACCATGGACCTCCCTTCCCTAAGGAACGGGAGTCTAGCCCTGACCATAATGCTACTCTGGGGCTGTGAAGCAATCTAATTCCTCCAGCAGTTACGACCTCTCTCCCTGCCCACCAAATTGGGAGCTCACAGTCCTCCTTGGAACCCACCGAAGGCAGCCAGCCTCACCTTCACTGCGACAGGAGGCATTAGGATGAGTTAGACCATGGCCTCAGATCTTTGGGGATGTACTTTAGTGCAACATACAGAGTGCACCTCTGTGATCAGTTTCCTAACAGAGTGACACCTAGTGCCCAGAGAAGGGTCATGTCAGAGGCCTCGTGACCGCAGACCAGCAGATCGACATCAGACGTGCAGAATCTTGGGCCCCAGCCCAGACCCATGGAATCAGAGTCGGTATTTTAACAATATCTCTGGATGACGCATGTCCACATGCAAGCATGAGAAACACCGGCCTAAGACAGCGTACAAGTTCACCGCTCGGACCCAGGAAGCTCTGCTTAATGAAAACACTGCAGGCCTCGAAAGAAGAATCCTTCCGTTTAGCCACTGAACGAGGGCTGAGTAGCTTCACCAGGGATGTGGATATCAAGCCATTCCCCTAGACTCTTCCAGAGCCCTGCTTGGGTTTGAATGAGATGGCAGGGTTCCCCTGTCCGGGGCCTTCGTGTGAAGGTTGGCGTGGCCTTTCCCACTCCGACTCAGCTCTTGCAAACACTCAACTCACCCAAAACAGACCCTCACAACTGTAGCCAGAATGGGGTCACAGAGGAAACAATCCAGCCAGTTGTTTAAAAACTCTTCAATAAAATCATTCAGAGGCAAGCGGTTCGGAGTTCATGAAAAACAGTAATCAATATGTGTTTCAATTCAATTAATTGTTCTCGTCTCTGTCCAAAAATAAAAATCACACAGTGTGAGGGAATTGGGCCAGAAGATGTTACGCTGGCAACTGGGTTAACGAAGTGTGAAAATATTTAAAATTCAGACACGTGAAGCTTCCCAGTAAGCCTTGCTGTGGAGCACTGAGAATCACCAAGTTTCTAATTACAGTGTATAAATCTGAGAAGCTTAAAGGGAATGAGAGGACCCTAATGAGGCAGGAATGGGTGTCTTGATTATGCTAGAGTTGATTGACATTTATCTTGCAAGCTATTCTAGGCGCCTGGCGTTCAGAGTTAAATAAAACACAGACTTCGCCTCAATAAAACAAGGCGGCATTCCTGTGTGGGAGTGCTTGGAGAAGGTATGATAGGTCAGAGGGTTATCAATATTTTTCCAGCATACGGTGGCTGGATTTGATCTAGGCAAAAAGCAGGGGCCCCAGAAATCCACATTCCATCAGAGCGCATTATGAGAAGGTTGAGATGGGGAGGGGTTCTGCCTGGGATCGGAGGGTGCACAGGGGGATGGAGAGAGGGGAGCTGGCTGCTGGCATGGGCTCCTCACCAGCTCTCACAGAGGGAGGCCCTCAGGAGGTGCTGACTCAGCTTGGATGTCCAGGCACAACTTCCTCTTGTCCTTCAGCTTGGCCACAATGGCCCCTTAGGGCTCGCTCTTCCCCAGACTCTTGCATGGCTCTGGTCTGCAGAGGGGTGGTGGGGGGGTAGGGGGGTGCGATGGAATGTGGTCCTGATGCGCAGGAGGTGGTGCAAGAGGAAGTGACTAACACAGCCCAAAGCAAGAATTTGCATAATTCAGGCTGGATCTACGTTAATTAGGATACACAATTTGCATAATGTGGGCAGTTATTGGGTATAACTTGAGCCAGGCTCTAACTAGGAAAAAAAAAAAAATGCTCTTCTTTCTTTTGAATTGTTTAAGCCAGAAATGTGGGAATCATTCACTCCTCCCCACCTGCCATGCATGTCATGCTCTAGAAAGTTTGATTCCTCCTCCTGTCGAAATACACACAGGTTAGGTCATGTGGCCCCATCTCCACCACTCACTCGATGCCTCGATCATTTCAGGACCTCCCTCCCCATCCCCTAACCCCCCACTCATACTATTCCACTGCACGCTGCGGCCAGACAGAGCAACTTAACAGGGAAATCACATACCTTTCCTGATTTGGTTTGTAAATCTTAATGATCGGACCCCTGCCTGCCTGCCTGCCTGCCTCTGACATCATCCCCTGTCCCTCTTCCCCTTGTCTTCTGCGTACCAGCCCCCCTGGCCTTCTGTGGTTTTTCTCAATCCCACTGAGTTCTCTGCAGCTCATGTGGCTTTGCAAATGTCATTGCTTCTGCCTGTAGCACTTGTCACGTTATAGTTCTCACAACTGGCTCCTTCCTCTTAACTCGCCTCCAAGAGACGCGTTCCCTCTCCTGCCCACTTCGTCCAGCAACTTGCTTCTTTCTTCCCTACCATTTTCACAATCTGAACTCATGTTGTTTGTGTGCTCTCGGGTCATCTCTGGGACCTTTAGGCTCATAAGGGCGTGGGCCACGTGATGGTCATTTGATGTGTTAACTTGGCTGAGCCCAGGTGCCCAGGTAGGAGGTCAAAAATTATTCTGGATACTTTTGTGAGGGCATTTTTGGAGGAGATTAACATTTAAACCAACGGACTTTGAGTAAAGCAGATGGCTTCCACAGTGTTTGCGGGCCTCACCCAGTCAAAGATCTGAATGGAACAAAAAACTGAGCCTTCCTGAGCAAGATGGAGCTCTGCCTGCAGATAACCTTCAGAATTGAACTGTGTCGGTGGCTTTTCCTTTGTCCTCCAGCCCAAGAGCCTTTGGTCTTAAACTGATGTCGGCCATGTATGTTTTTGCTTTTCAGTGTGTATTCGGGACCTAAACAGAAATTTGCACGTAGTGTGGGCTCAGTAAATACTCCTTGGGTGAATGTGTAGATTTGTGCTTTGTCTTAACAAGGGACAATGGTGATGTCCAACAATTCCAATGATTTCAAGCTTGGCTGAAGGTTAGAATCATATCTTGAGAGCCCAAAACATAGACAAATGAATAGTATTTAGATATATAAATGGGTGGACGGAAGATGGATGGATGCCTGGGTCTCATTGCATAAAAATAAATCCAAATCTCTAGGAAAGAGTCTTTATCCATGTTTTCTTTTGTTTGTTTGTTTTTTTAAATCCCTCAGGAAATTCTAATGCACATTCAGGGTTGGGAAAAAGTACTACATAAAATGAATCCAATAAATTCACTCTGATATGTTATCCTAGCCAAATACCAGCTAAATAAACACAGGCTTGACTCTGGCCTTCCCTTGTCTTCATCAACTCTACCAGAATCCAACATTACTTAATGTTATAGCCAACTCACCCATACCCAGGCAGGTGCTAGGTAGTAATTATTTTAAGGCTCACATTTAAGAAGCACTATGGCCTTTTTTCCCCCACGGTCACTATACATTTAGAGGAGCAGCTGAATGCACACAGGGCCATACCTACCAGTCTGTCAGTAGCCCGTGGTGTCTTACCAGTGCCATCTTGCAGTCCTGATGCTGGAGCCCAGCACGAACCTTACCCATGAATATTTTCCCCTCCCCTGCGTGGGAGAAATGAGTTCTCTTGTTTATGTATGAGATTAAAAAGACATACGGACACACAAAATTCAATAGATCTTCCCAGGGGGCTTCTTCTAAATCTTAAAAGTCTGGGCTGTGGGATGTCTGGGAGCCATTTTTCCTAACCCTCAGCCCATTGCTCTCCCAGAGCCTTGAAAGCTGAAGGCATCCCTGGGTACAGGGATGTACAGCCCTACACAGGGCTGCTGGGCTCATAAGCAAGTTGATAAGTGTCTCAGTAGAAACGGCTATGGGTTGAAAAGAATGGTTTCTGGCACTCGGAGTCTGGAAGGGAAGGAAGTTGTGTTCTGATGTGAGTGAGTTACCTTTATGTAAGTGAGACCATTAGAGCTGCCTGCCATCCACTTGTGGATTGTCGGGAAAGCCTGTGTATTTGCCTCAGGGTGTTTCTTTTTTCTATTACGACTTGTTGTATTTTTCCTGTTACGATTTGGGTGTTTGGGGAGGAGCCAGGTAACGTGACAGCAGGGGATCAACAGATGCGTAGGACTTGTTACCTGAAGAAAAGCAAGTCATGTTCTCCTGGCAAACAGGAAGACTTTCGCAGTAAACATGAATCACCAGTGTAGCTGTGAGAAAATAGTAGAAGTTGCCGCATAGAGCCTATTCCTGCAGTGTGCATGTGTGGTTGAGTGTATTTCTCTTGGTGAGTGCGTGTACAAGCCCACACGTGTGAGTTGATGTGCTTACACACTGGTGTGTGTATGCATGCATGTACTTATTTGTGCTTCTGCATGCATGTGAGGCTCTGGATGCTCAATGGCATGCTCAGAATTGCTGCTTCTTTGGAGAGTTGACTGTTGGAGACCCCAGAGATGTGGGGCTCTGTCTGCCTTCTCCCAGATCAGAGGAACTCCAGGGCACCTCCTATCCCTGCCATAGAAATGTCATGGGAGAAGCTCCCTGTTATTTCTGAGGCTCCTTACTGTTTCTCGTGCCCTTCTGCCATAATTTCTCTCTTAAGGAAAATCGTGAATTAAAAAAGAAAATCCACAGGTTAAACTTTAATCGCTGGCATTTACCATTGTCCTGGGACCGTGGAGGGAAGGAAAAGACAAGGCAGTTCTGCCTTTGGCACAGCAAGGGCTCTCCTTCATGTTCCTTACATGGCTGGGAACCTGTGTTTTGAGGCGCTGTGCACCCAGAGGACCTTGTAGAGGATCAGTTGTATGTACAGCCACGCAGCTAGAGATGGAACCCTCTCTTTGCTTACGTGGTCCTTTCAATGAGCTGTGCCCAGAGGCGGTGTCTAAGCTGCCAAGTGCCTCTTTAAACATCATAAGCTATTCTCTTTTCATCTCCGATGTTTTACCTTGTTCCTCCTGTTGGAATTCCACCCGGACTGGGCAACACGGCGTGGACTTGCTGCTTTTAACTGGCCGGCTCTTCCGTTTCTGTTGTGGTCAGAGCCACAACAAATGAAGGGTGATGCAAGTTCTCGTCTATCATCAGGACTTGGTGGCTTCATTCTGGAATCTCTGGAGGCTGGAATTCAAATCCGTGATTCAGAGATTGTCCTTTCACTGGCCTCAGAAGATAGCCAGTGGCTCTCTTCTCCTCACTCTGAACTAAGGACCCCTTTTTTAGAATTAAGAGAAAAGTAGTTCCTTAAAATTTAACACCCAAGTACAGAGCTTGGCTTACATCATGGTGGATTCAATACATGCAAGCATACATATAGCGGGCACACACACATGCATACAGCACACACACATACATGTGTACAAGCAAGCACATGTACACACATCCAGGCCAGGTCTCCTTTGGAGCCCTTCAGAATGTAGGCCATAACAATGGTCATTGCTTTCCTGGTCTTCTTTTTATTTTATATATATGTTTAGCATGCTGTGTCATTTCAAGTCAAATAGTGAATTATGCAATTAGGAAATTTAAGACTGACTTTCAGTTTGCCATGGCCAAGTAATGTATTTGAGTGAGTCCCTTTTGCTACTTGGGGCTTGGCTTTTATATCTAAGACCTGGGAGCATCGGACCAGTTCGCTTCAAAGGATCCTTCCTGTGCTGACCTACCACTTGGTCCCCCAAAATTAAATTATTTTTACTCCTAGTTTCATGAAACACTTTACTCACTGGTCTGTGCATGACCCTCTTTTGTACTTACTCTTTATTTCATTTTTATAATAACATACCAGCTACCAGAACTTTCACAGTATCTTCTATCTACTTATGAGCTCCTTTCATTTCAACCCCTGACTCCCCCTGCTGTCCCGAATCCTGTATATAGTTCCTTTTTACATAGCTTTACAACTTGTATGCATTTCTTAAAGGCATATTATTTTGCTTTATTAGTCTCTTAACTTTAATAAAAGATTATACACGACTTATAAGTTGAAACATTTCAACTCAATATTATGTTGCTACTAGTTATCTCTCTTGATGTGTGCAGCCTAGCACATTCATCTTGACTACTGTATTATATTCCATTGTGTGAAGATACTACAAGCATTTGTGCATTTGATGGGCATTTGGGATTGCTTCCACGATGTTGCCTTTGGCAACAGTGGTGATGAGCATCCTTGTGCGTATCTCCTATTGTGTATCTATAAGGTTTTCTCTTGAGTTCATATCCCAACTAGTCTCACCAATTTATGCTTACGCCAGCAAAGAATAGGCACTCCTATGTTTCCAAATCTTCTCCAATATTTGGTATTGTCAAAATTGTTAATTTTGGCTAGTTAAATAGGTATAAAATGGCATCTCATTGTTGTATTGCTCTATACTCCCTGGATTACTAGAAGAGTTGAGTATATTTTTGTATATTTGTTACTTATTTGCATTTCCTTTTCTGTGGGATACTTATTCATATTTCTTGCCCATTTCTTATTGGATTATCTGTTTTATTATAGATATATTAGTAGTCCTTTATTTTTGATACTATTTTGTTGGTTACATATGTGACTTGCCATTTTTTGCTTCTTGTAAAGTATCTTTTGATAACAAAAGTCCTTAATTATATAATATGGTCAATTCTATCAGCGTTTATATATTTAGTTAGCACATTCTGTGTCCTTCAAAAGTTCTTCACTAAAGCAAGGTGACAGAGATGATTCCCTATATTCCTACTAAAGCTGTATGGTTTTTCTGTCTGAATATGAGTCTCTGATCTATCTGTGGTTAATTTTTGTGTATGGTGTGAGATGGGGTGCAAATTCATTTTTTTCTTTATAGATAGACACTTTTCCCAGGCCCTTTCAAAAATTGCCCCTCTTTCCTCGATCCACCCAGCCTTATCTGACATAGGCCAGGATTCCTTAAATGCATTAATTTGTTCCTGAGCTCTCTGTTCCATGCGGGAACCACATATCACAACCACACACAGTTGTAATTATGTTAGCTCACACTTCATCTTGATCTCTAACAGAGCCCTCTCCTCCTCATCCTTCTTCAGAGACATCTTGATTATTCCTGCCCTTGGCTCTTTCATTTTAGAATCCACTTACCAAATTTAATGAAAACCCCTGTGGTAATTTTAATCAGAATTGCATTGAACATATAGAACATCATGGGTGGTAGTTGGCATCTTTACAATATTAAATCTCTCTATATTTAAGTTTTCTTCACTGCCTCCTAAGATTGTATTATTTTACCTACAGAGAATGATGCATTTCACGAAAAAATCAGAAGGTCTTAGAGACCTTGTATCCAGCATTTTCACTGGCCTTCTTTCATGTCCTCCAAAGGCCACATTCCCTCCTACCTGAGGCGCTGTGCATTTGGAGTTCTCAGCTGACAGAAAGCTCTTCCACTTCCTTTCCCATGACTAACCCATTCTCATATGACAGGGATCAGTGTGTACACTGCTTCCTCAGAAAGGCCCTTCCTCACAGTCTTACTTAAGTAGGACTCCACCCACTCACCATTGTTCTCTAGCACTGTCTTCCTGCTTCCTGTCCTGAAAACATGTATCACAATTCACAAGTACTGTGTCTTTATTTATAAATGTGTCTTTCTGTATTACAAGTGTCATGAAGGCAGGAATCACATCTATATTAGTCACTACTTGAGAACTCAGTGCTGTATGCAATACCTGGAAAAGAGTAGGCACTGAAACCACTTTTCTGTTTTGTTTTGTTTTGTTTCGTTTCGTTTTGTTTTAATGAATGTGGGTTGGAGAGTTTCCTTTTGATGGCTGAGGTATAGTGATGGTGGTTAGGAGTAACTCTTGACATCAGTTAACTGACAGATATAACCCGATAGGACCATCCAAAATCCTAAGATACTAGACTACATGAGGTTCCAGTGACCAGTGAGTTTACATTTAATGCATAGAGCCCTACTTCCAATAGGTCAGTTTGTCAAGGTGAGGGATCTTTTTTCCAGCTACATCTCAAGTACCTAAAACAGTTCCTGGCATAAAGTCGGCACTCCATAAATATTTGTTGCATGGATAAAACTGTACTCCAAACTTGAATCAAAGTTAAGAGAGCATATTTAAATATTGGCTTCTTTATGATGGCTTGATTTTTTAAAAGAATGTATTCTTAGTGTTAATGACATTGTAACAACACTGCATGGTGTTAGGGAGATGGAGAGAGGAAAGTAATCCCATTCCCAGGCCCTCACACGCCAGCCATTTTGCATGGGTTTATTTTTTTCTCATCTTTGTGCAATTATATCTTTTGCATGATTATGACCATATTGCAAAATTTGGGTTTTCGCTATGTCAAACATTTTCCAATTTCAGTGTAATCTACTTAACTATCCCATTTAATGACTTTCTGATCCCCTGAGTACAGAGGCTGTATTTTACTTTCTAATCATTCTATTGTGGGGTATGTTGACTGATCTTCCTAGAGAGTAAGATGGAATTTTGGGGATATGGTAAAATGACCTGGATCTCTTTAAACAGCTGGTTAAGCAAAGTTTGAATCTCTGCTTTCCTTTTCCTTCTCAGTAGATTTGTCAGTAGCAAGCAAAGACATTCACATGCCTTCCACTGATTGTAGAAATGTGCTCAAAATAATAACCCTCTTCGAGACAAACTATAAGAGACTCCTAGACTCACGAAACAAACTAAGGGTGGCTGGGAGGCGGGGGCGTAGGGATTGGGTGGCTGGGTTGTGGACATTGGGGAGGTTATGTGCTATGGTAAGTGCTGTGAAATGTGTAAGCCTGACGATTCAGAGACATGTACCCTGGGGCAAATAATTTTAACATTATATGTTAATAAAAATAATAATAATAATAAAAATAATAATAACCCTCTTCATTCAATAGGAATGGATCTGAGGGAAGAGATTAGAACAAGATGCACACATTTGGATGGAAATCTATAAACCCAAAGTTAGAAGAGATAGTTCTCCTATCTTTTTCCTTCTAGTTTTAAAATTTAAGGCTCCGTATGCTTATTTCCTAACAAATGGAGGTGCATATGGGATATTTGTATGTCCCCTCTCCTCCCTAATACCATTCCCATGGCAGACATCTATAATCAGCCAGGCCACGCTCTTCCCTTGGACCTTAACATAGCCTCAGGATCCTGCCCTCAGAGCACGCAAGAGGGTTGTCATAATGTCATCTGTGATGCTTCACTGTCCTCTTTGTCCTTTCCACCCTCTGTGGGAGCATACCATCTGCAATTCTGGAAGGTAGTTCTTTTTAATGATGGCACTACTGCTTGGGATAAGACACCTGTGCTGTGACTTCCTTCCAAGGAAGATGCCAGAGGGGGTAACTCAACACTGGAAACACTCCTCTAGAGTGTTTTCACAATTCCGACTAAAACACAGAGCCACAGGAGGACAGGAGCATGTGCGGTGGTTTCAAGACCGTGTTTGGGACTTCCCTGAAGGATCTCATATGTACAGGCTACTCTTCACAGTCCTCACCAACACATGTATTCTGTAATTTTAGCCTTCCCCAGCCAGTTCTTCTAACAATATTACAGGAAATTTGGGTATCAGAGAAAAAAAAAATCACATATAATCTCTTCCCCTAGCACAACAATTCTTTTCCCCTGTATTTTCTCTTTAATATGCATACATCTTTTACCTAACTATAATTACATAAAATTTGCTATCGTAATTTTTCATTAAGCATTTTATCACAATCATGATGCTTTTATAGCATCATAGAAACAGCTTATCTTTTTTAATGACTGCATAATTTCCCATTGAGTATATATACCCTAATTTACTTATCCATTCCACTGCTGCTTTTCTCTATGTCTGATAACACAGTGATGAACCTAATATGCACACGACAGTATTGTGTGATGGTGGAAGGGACATGGCCTTTGGGTCAGGTTGACCTGGATTCAAATTCTGGTTTGAATATTACCTGTTAGATGGAAGACTTTTGAGCAAATTAACTGCTCTGAAATTGAGTTATAGTCTTGATAAATTTCTTTTTAAAATTCACATAGGAGAAGCAATATTCAAGCCTACAATTCAGGACTATTTTTTTTTTAAGATTTTATTTTTATTTACTTGACAGAGAGGGAGAGAGAGATCACAAGTAGGCAGGAGAGGCAGTCAGAGAGGCAAGGAGGAAGCAGGCCCCCTGCTGAGCAGAGGGCCCGATGCGGGGCTCGATCCCAGGACCCTGAGATCATGACCTGAGCCGAAGGCAGAGGCTTTAACCCACTGAGCCACCCAGGTGCCCCTACAATTCAGGACTATTGTAAGAATTAGGTATATGTCGCTACCCAGTAGCCATTCAGTGTCATGACTGGTTTTCTTCCTCCTCTGTTCCATGTATTTCTGTCTTAGACATCCCCCCCCGATGAAATTACAGGGTTGAATAGAATGAACACCTTTGTAACTCTTGATACGTATTACCAGATTGTTCTCCAAACATGTGAGATTGCACCCGTGTGAGCCTATGTTTTGAGTCCTGTGCTTTTATGCCAATCACTCTGCCTGAGAAGCAGGCCTCTGGCAGCCCACCAGAGATTTATGTCAGCTTTCATGATACCTTCAGAGCAGGCTGATGTGTGAAGAGCTCATCACACACGTTGGCAGATCCATTTGCACTGTCCAAGGACATGGTGGAAACACATTTGCTTCATCTACTCATTGTTGGCTCCCTCTCCCCTTTGCCCTTAAGTAGCAAGTAAAGTGCCTGGTCTCTGACCGTCTCCCAGAAGGTCCTGGGGGCCCCCACAGGAACTGAGAACTGAGGGACGCAAAGCTATGTTGCCGTAGGCACTGCCACTGAACTACTTGGATACCCTATTGGGCACGCCCTCCCGTGGCCTCAATTAGTTGATCTGTGGAAGAGCACTTGGGTGGACTTGGAAGCTTAACCACTCAGTGTGTCCTCTGTCATCAGCATCATCTGGGAGTGCTCTGGAAATGTGCCATCTGAGGCCCCACCCCAGATCTGCCAGGTGAGGGTCTGCATTGCTATAAGATTCAGTGCTCATTAGAGATTGACATGTATAGCACTGGATTCTCTTCTGGTCAAGATTTTCTAACCTGCTAGCAACATTTGCTGGGAGCCTCAGTTTAGGACCGTGCTCTCCCTGCACCAGGTCTGTATCATCTCAGGATTTCCCTAGCACTGCCTATGGGTCTGGGTGGGAACAACCAACACCTTCCCTGAGTGACCAGAGCCATTTTGCTGAAAAACAGATCTTACTGTCACTGTCTTGTTTAAAATCCAGCTATAGTCCCAGTGGCTCTCAAGATAGTTTCTGAACCCCTCTTTGCCTTGACCAGCAGCTCATCCCTCTAGGAATGACGAGGGCCCTTGCTGGCCTCCCTGGCATCCTCTCCTGGTTTTGTATCCCCCTTCCCAAATTCCCAGGCTTTGCTTAACAGCCACACTACACTCCCCGTATTCCTATCCTCCTCCTCTCTAGGAGCTCCTTCCCAGGCCTCCTTTCTTGCATTTAAAGTCTATGTGTCCTTCAGAAGCACTCTAAAGGGCTTGAGGATCGTTCCAGGGACACTTGGTTCCTCTGAACCACCTGAATTAGAGGTCCCTTCTTGTTATGTTATTCTAGCACTTATTGTCCTATACTGTGTTTATTTCTGTATCTGTCTGCAACTAGGCTCAGAATTCTTAGACTTCCAAGAACATGTTTCGTTCCCTCTTGATTTCCCAGAACCTGGCATGTGGTAGGTCTTCCTCCTGGTCTGTCCATTCTTCTCAGGAGATCGAATCTCAGACATCACTGAGCTGCCTTGTCTTCTTACTTTTTGTTGAGCGGAAGAGTGCTCTGCAGCAGCTAGAAGAAGGGGGAGGGAGTAAAGGAGGGGCCATCACTTCTCCATCTCCCTAGAGGAATGTTACCACTTCTCCCAAAGTGACCTTCCATGTTCCAGAAACTGCTCCCTCCTCTACCCCCTCCTGTACTAAGTAACCCCCTCCCACTGCACTGTGCCTTGTTTCCTTTGTCCCAGCTAGGGTGTAAATAGCTTATTAAACTTTCCTTGAATTATCCATTTGTTTCCTGCTAGGACCCTATTGAGACCCCTGTTATCAGTGCCACACACCTCTCGGATTGCTTGTCATCGCGTAATTGACCTCAAGCCTTGAACCCTGCCAAGTGAGGGTCATTATCTCCATTCACTGCTGAGGCTTGGAAAGGGAATATAACTCTCCTAAGGTCACACAACTAGTAAGGGAAACCTGGATTCCTGCCGCATTGGATTACAAAAACCATTCACTTAACGAGTCAGCCATGGTGCTTTCTCTTAAGGCACTCAATAAATAATTACAGGATTGAGCCAGAGCTCCCAGTCATGATCAGCCTGCCTCACTGGGGTGGTCATGTGCTAGCATGTGGGAGTTCAAGAGGCAGCCTTGGGACAAAATGAGAGATGGAGGTCTGAACCAGCATGGGCCCTCTTCAGGTCCTCATTGTGTCTTCCCAGCCAGAACCAGCAAATCCTGGAGGAGGGCACCCAGTCAGGACAGGGACGGGCCCAGGGACGTGGGTGGGAGAAACCAGATGGGAGCAGGAGTCTTCCTGGCCCTCAGCAGAGGGGGCTTCTCCAGGCACGATTCTGTTGGCAGATCTCATCCAGCCTGCACATTTTTGCAGCTGAACAGAAGTATTGAAAGCCCTGGCCCTCCCCTCTTTTGCAACTGAATGGCGTGCATGCCCCACTGGCTTTGGGAGGGTTCTGACATGAATTTCTGACACAAATATGCACTGTCTGGTATGTCAGTTTCAAGGGAAAATTGCAGAAAGCAGATTGGCATAATATTTCTCAGCATTGGAAAGAAGTTTCCCGTTCCAGATTAGTTTTGGGGAAAAAAAAAAAAAAAACCTTTTCAAACATCTGCAGAGCAATGTTGGAATGGGCAGGGGTCCCTGCAAAGAGGGCAGTTTATGAAGTTTCATGTTTTCAAATCAAGTATGATCTTTATATAACAAGGGAAGCCTGTCCTGGGCCACGAGATGATGCCTTCTGCCTAGAGGAAGCCTTCTGCTTACCTTCTCTAAACCTTCAGTGAAGGCACTGAAGGTGCATCACCTTGCACCTTCAGTGCCTTCAGAGTACCCAGTGACCACGTTTAGTTTGTAGTTTCTGGGGAGCAAGTCCAGCCCCTAAGTGATGGTTTTTGGTGCTCAAAACAATGCTTCTTCAACTGGAGTCTGTGGAGTCCCATGCACGGGACATCTACACATTTCTGCTTCAAGATGTGCAGGTTTTTCTGGTGGAGAAACATAATAGGATGAAAGGCCTTTTATGTTTTCTTTTAGTCCTTAGCTTCTGTTTTTAACCTGAACTTTTTAACCTGAATATGTTCTTGCCATATAGTAAGTACTTAATAGGCAGTTCTAGAAAGGAAGGAAGGGGAAAGGGGGGACAGGAGAGAGAGCAGACCTGATGACCCACGTCAGCTGCTTTCAAACCCGGCTGAGCTTGTAAACCTTAAAGTTTTGCAAAGACAGGGAGGTCCAGGTCCCCTTAAAGCTGCTGAATCAGAAACTTCAATACTTAGAATTGGAGCCCAGAGGAGTCCCCCATGCAGCCAGAGGCACTGAAATCTCCCTGGACTGCCTCCTCTTCACTCCTACCTCAGCTCCAGCCAGGGCCTCAGCTGCTCTAGGACTCCTGCCTCCATCACCTGCTAGATCTTCCTGTGCTTGGTCATCTTCCCAAGACCCACCCTGCCCGTCAGCCATCAGTGTAACCCAGCAAACACCCAGGCCAGTAGGCGCGGACGGCCTTGTGCCAGTGGAACACAGTGCGAGCTCCCAACGTGCACTCCAGCCTTCACAACCTTGTTCGTCTCCTGTCTAGACGTCTCCTGCTTTCCTCTCTGTAATCCAGCAGCATCTTACACTAGCTACCCTTTGCCTCTGTCCCTCTGTGTACATTGATGCTTTGCTGTCGGGGCCCCTCTCCCTAACCCACTTCCTGTTTGCTGGGGTAATGCCTGCTTCTCAGTCAGCTCAGTCGTCACCTCTTTTCCAGGAGATTGCCTCTCACCTCTTCCAAATGGGTTTTGCAGTCCCTGTGCAATATCCCGGGGTATATTTGTCATTGCATCTTAGCAGTACATTTGTGGGCACACGCATGTACATATGTGTGAGTGAGAGAGTCACTAGATCTCAAGACCCGGACTTTGTCTTATATACTGTGGCTTCCCCAACATCTAGAACAGTGCCCAGCACACAGCAGACACTCAAGGCATGCTTGAGAAATGCATGACTTTATTTGGCCTCCCTTTTTCTCCCAAAGTGGACCCATACAGCTCTAGCTGTGGCGATAAGTTATTTAAGTTCAGAAATATGGAAAAGAAGCGTCTCCCTAGTCCTTGTCTTCTAGTCTTCTACTCCTGGTCTGCTTCTCTTCTAGTCCTTGTCTGTTTGCCTAAGTCTGTCCTCTTGCATGCATGTATCGCAGATGGATACCTTCGTTTACCTTAGGATTCTTACTAGAACCATCTCCCTGTATATCTGGTTGCCATCCTAGACTCCCTCCTGCATTCTTGTCTTGGGAAGAAAGATGCTGCTAAGGATTGTTTTCTATTTGCATTCTCACCTGAAAAAAAGCCTGCCCACGGCTGCAGTGACAGAGTCTATTTCGCCAGGCCCAGGAGCAGCGCAATTTGCTGTAATTGCTCCGCACTTGGTGTGGTCCGACGACTGCCGCGTCATCCACATAGACACCGAGTCCGGTGACAGCAGTTCATCATGTAGAACTGCAGTCACATGTATAAATGAGATAGGCATTCTCCAATGAGGCCTTCAGCAGGTCATCCTGCTTGCTGTTTGAGGCTTTTGAGATGCAGAATTCCCCTTCTACTGTCCTGTCCTGCAGATTCCATCAGACCCATATCACTCAGGTGGGGGAGATGGAGGGAGATGTGAACCATCAATTACTAACCTTGGTGCTTTCTGTCAGGGGCTCCGGAATCCATTGATGGGAAGCATATACCCTGACCTCTAGGAGTCCTAGGGCGTGCCTATGGTGTAACCTTGAAAGCCGCAATCCTGGCTTGTGTCAAGTTTCTATCAGTAAATTGAGAGTATTTGTTTGCATGGAGGAAGTGCACCTGTGACCTTGGATTCCAGCTGAGGAAAGCAGGGTTTTCTTTGTTGAGGTTTGGAAAAGCCTGAATATCTAAAGTCACTGATAGGCCAGCGACAAAAATGTTTTTGGGGCAAAACAAACAAACACCCCTCTTTGAGACTGATCCTTTCCACATCCAGATACCATTTGGTTAGTTCAGCAGATGCCAAATGAATAGAGAGCCATAGGGAGCTGTTAAGTTGGGGTTTAGCACAAACTTCAAATTTGTTATAAAAACAGCTTTTATTTATAAAACGTAATCATAGTGACAGAAAAAGAAGACAATTTCAATAACTCAGAGTCTCACATTTTTCTGTTTCCGTGGTTCCTTTTAGCCTGTCTGTATGCCTAGGGAATTTTTATATGGCTGTAATTATTGCACCTCTATGACTTTAAATGCTTTTTCCTCACTTAAAAATATATCATAGTTACAACATTATTAGCATTTTAATGGCTACATGATGTCCCATCAGGTGGTCCTACTGCAATGTATTTAACCACCCTGACATGGTGTCCAGTATTTCTCCTTCACAGATGAGGCCTCCGTGAACCTCTTCATGCATTTGCTTTTTTCCCCTATCTTTAGATGACCTTCTTTAAATAAGTTTCCAGAGTTATGATTAGGATGTCCAAGAACATAGCCACCTGCCATTTTTTCTGGGGTCACACTGCCCCCTGTCATGGCGCATCGCATCAGTCTGCGTCTAGAGGGAAGGGCTGTGGGCATGGAGGCCCAGGCCAGCAGGGCGCATGGTACAGGGTGAGCTCCGACGGACCAAGGGTGTGGTGAGAAGGGACCGTGGACCATGAACCACATGGAAAAAGAGAGACCCAGTTTCAACTTTGCCACCTGCCCCTACGTGGTATTGTGTGAGTCATTGGTTAGGGCCTGATACCTTGCTTGCAGGTGGGGGGAGTAATGATGACTCTGGCCAGGTGGTAACCAGGTCACTGACCGGGATGGGGGAGTGGAGGACCCTGCACTCTATGGGTTCACTTCTGACCCCCTTTTGCTCTGTGCTTCTCTCCCTGAAATGCATGCACACAGCCTCTCAGCAGTGTTTAGAGTGTGGCCCACAGCATGTCCCTGAAATTTGTCCTCTTCTCTGACTTTACCCCCCAGATGCGACACCAGCATCTCTTGCCCTGACTCCAGTAATGTCCCAACTGTTCTCCTTGCTTCCATGCTTGGCCCACATCTACTGCAGTCCATTCTATAGGCAGCAACCAGTGTCCTTAAGATACGAGTTTATTCATGCCACTCTCCTGCCTGAAACCCATCAAAGGAAATGATGGTGATATCAGCAAGCCATTACCCTCCCAAACCCTCCAACACCTCCTCCCAACACATGGGATTTACTTGTAGCCTTCTTGAAAACACACTATCAAGAACTTGACCAAATCCAGGTGAACCTGGACAGCACCCAAGAGCTGCTGGCCCTTCTTTGTGAACCCAGTAGGGTAGAGACATGATGTCCTACACAGTTGGATCAAGTTCTTACTCGCAGGGTATTTTCTGGACGTTAAACCTGGGACTCCCTTTTGGTTCTGAAGGATGAGGGGACCAGAAAAGTGGTGCAGTGATAGTGTATTAGTTTGCTAGGGCTGCTGTAACAAATGCCACAAACCAGATATCTTAAACAAGAGAGGTTTGTCCCCTCACAGTTTTGTAAGCCAGAAGTTCAAAGTCAGGGTGATGGATGATGGCAGGGTTGGTTCCTTCTGAAGACTCTGCAAGGGAATCTGTTGCCTCTCTCTTGGCTTCTGGTGGTTGCCCTTGGCATTTGTTGGCTTGGGGCTGCACACCTCCAGCTCTGCCTGGGTCTTCACATAGCCTTCTCTTCGTGTCTCAGTCCTGCCTCTGCTGCCCCAAAAAGGACACCTGTCATTGGATTTGGGCCCACATTAATCCAGAATGACCTCTTCTTGAGATCCTTGACTTAATTACATCGGCAAAGACCCTTTTTCCTGATAAAGTCACAGTCACAGGTTCTAGATGAACATGTCTTTTGGAGACCCACCATTCACCCACTGTAGCTGGTAAGTCCTCTGGGAAAGTGCAAGGTAGGAGGAGCTTTCTGGAAACACCTTTTTAAAATATCTCTAGAAAAGAAAGACAGACTGCAGCTCATTTTTCAGAAAAATGGGATCTAATCAGCCCCCTCACTTTTTGGTGTTGTACGGTGTCTACCTGAGGCCAGGGAGGAGCAGAAACTAAAGGGCAATCCTTCATCCACCAGGAACTGATCCCCAGGCTAACTCTGAGCCAACAGTGCATGAGCTGGATATGGCCTGGGGTGAGATTGAATGATTCAAGACAGTGCAATACTCCCTACAGAAGGAATCACTTCTCTAAGCACGATCCTAGGACTGCCCTCTGGGGTCACTTCAGCCTTTGCCAGGGGCTCCTCCTCCACTGCTCCTCATTGATTCAGCAACCACCAGAACCCCTCCAGACAGCGTTTCCCAAAATGCCCCCAAACACCATTAGGTCTAGGAGGTCCTAGACGATTCCAGACTATTTCCCATCTCCTGGGGAACTTCATCGTCTGTGGACAGACCGAGGCAGACCAGAGTCCCCTCCAAACAGATTTCTCAGTGTCTCGGGCATCAGTGACCAAGCCCAATGGGGCAGGTTCACGAGCAGATGGCTGAGCTGCAAGTCTAGCCAAAGCCCTTCCTGAAATAAGCCTAATGGAAAAAGAGGAAGAGAATATAACATCAACGGTGATTAGCCGGGGATAAGGAGAATAGAGACTAATTATTTTTCCTTTATGTTTTGTTTGCTCTCCCTTTCTCTCTGAGTTCTCTGCTGTTTCTGACAAGCATGGGTTTTGTTTGTAGTCAGAACAAAAGCTATATTTGCATAGAGGAGGGGGCAGTGGGAGCACTACAGAATGGAGCCCAAGAGCTCAGACATTCATCTAAGTGGAGACTAGCTCGGCTTTCCGTGGCCATGAGAACTCCAAACTTGGGAGATGGTAGGATTTGGACAGTCCTAGTAAGACCCTCCCATACATGTTCATGTCACGGCTCACTTTTTCTCATCAAAATTACGCTTGTTGGCAACCAATCACCTGTAATAGCTGAACACACACACACACACACACACACACACACACACACACCCCACTCACCCATAGCACCCCATATTCGTTTCCTGGGGCTGCCCTAGCAAAGTTCCACAAACCTGGCGGCTTTAAACAAAAGAAATTGATTATCTCACAGTTCTAGACTAGAATTCCAAAACCAAGGTGTTCGCAGCACCACACTGCCTCTGAAGGTTTTAGGAGAGAATGTGTCCCATGCCCTTTTCTTAACTGTAGGTGTCGCCCGCTGTCCTCGGTGTCCCTGGGCATGCAGCTGCGTCAGGCCCCCTGCCCTCCAGTCTTCTCCTGGTGTGTCTGCGTCTCTTCCCCTCTCCTTACAAGGACCCCAGTGGTACCGGATTAGGGCCCACCTTAATGATCGCATTCTAACTTGATTACATCTGCAAAGATCTTATTTTCAAATAAGGCCACAAGGTCACACTCCCAGGTGGAGGGGGTAAGGACTTGAGCGTTTCTTCTTCGGGATACACAGTTCTACCCACAACAAAGCACTGCACCCAATTATATCTTCCAGGCCCAGAGCGAGGCCTGCCCCATGAGACAATGTGTACAATGATTGGGGACAACTGTCCTGAGCTCAGACCCTCCTTCCTCCCACACCCAGTGCACAGTCAGCACACCCGTCACTGATGAGCCCCAGCCATCGGTGGCACGGTTGTGATTACATTGTACACCCCCACACTTGGATCTGCATGGCCATTACCCTCCTGTGTGTAGGCAGCAGGGGAAGAGTCAGCATCTAGTTCAGTCCCCAACCCCAAACCCCAAAGCTGCCTCCTCCCCATAGGAGGCCACAGAGAGGGAGAGGCCTTTGCCAATATAACCATCTGCCCCCAGTTAGATCCCAGCCCACCTCTCACCCACTCTGCTCTCTTGGTCCTCTGCTGACCCTCCACTTCCACGAGAGGAACCGGGAATGAAATGGCCTGATCGGGAGTGGGGAGGGGCCCCAGAGAAGAGGACAGTGGAGGAGGGGGCATGGGGCAGAGGCGCTCAAGCCTCCAGTTCCAGGATCCACAGCATAACATCCAAACCATGTGCTCAGGGCTGAGATGGGGAGGAGGGGTGTCTAGGGCGAGGCCAAGCTCTATGAGAAGGAGAGGGTCTAAAGCAGAGAGATGTGCAAATAGAAGAAGCCATAGAGACACACTTGGCCCCCGAATCTGGTCCTTTCCTGCTGTCCCTATACTTGTAGGCACCTCAAAGCTCCTGCCAGTAGCCTCTGGGGAGACCGGCTTGACCTCTGGCTTTGTCACACACAGGGTAGAGTGGACCTGTGTGTACAGTTGTGACACTAAAACATAGGAAGTCACGGGGCCACACATAATCCGTGTGCACACTTGCACATTCACAACAGAAACTGGCCTCCTTAGAGCCATCACGGACTCTCCCTGTGGGCAGCACACCATGGGGGTCACGTTCATTCATTCATTTTTTGGCCCATTTATTTAGTCAGTCTTTATTGAGTACCTCCTATGTTCCAGGAACTGTTCTAGACAGTTGGGAAACCTCGGTGGACCAGACAGACACAAATCTTTCTCCTCCGAGAGCTGATGTTTTGGTTCAAATAGGAGGCTTTATGAAGACTTGGCAAGCCTTGATCAAAGGCCAGAAGAGGCAGACTAGGTTTTTTAATGGCTTCTGCCTCTGCCTTCCCCCAGACCACAATGGAGGCCGCCCCCCGCCAGCAAAGCCTCTCTCCCACGGACGGGGCTGGGGTATGTGCTGTGGCTGGGCCTTCCACAATTTGGCCCAGCCCAGACCCTCCTGGCTGGCAGGCTCCTCTCCCCATCTGAGCAGCAGGTTCTTTCTGCCCACATAGAACCCTCCAGGTAGTCTGAAAGCTCCTCTTCCTCATGCGGGTAATCTGCACCCCTCTGTTCCAGTCTGATTTAGACATTGATTCCGAGGGCAAGCTGAGGGCCACAGTCCTCTTACATTCCACGTATCGGCAACAGACCACACATACAAGGTTGCTGGCTAGGTGGATTCCCTCTGCCCCATGGGTTTGTTAGCCATTGCTACGTTATGCCTAAAGCAGTTGTTTCTAACTGGGGATCTTCACTGTGGAGGCAGAGACTTAAGGGGAAGCACGTGGTCAGTTTTGGGGTCCTAATCCTGGGTCTCATCTGGACCTCTCTACTGTTTAATTCTGACACTGTAAAGGAGCCTCTTCTGACGGAAACGTAATGTGAGCCATCAGTATCAAATGTCACACTTTCTAGTTGTGGCATTTAAAAAGCAAAAGAAAAACAGGAAGAAAATAATTTTAATAATGTATCTATTTAGGGGCGCCTGGGTGGCTCAGTCGTTAAGTGTCTGCCTTCAGCCCAGGTCATGATCCCAGAGTCCTGGGATTGAGCCCCACATCGGGGTCCTTGCTCGGCAAGAGGCCTGCTTCTCCTGCTACCATTCCCTCTGCTTGTGTTCCCTCTCTCGCTGTGTTTCTCTCTGTCAAATAAATAAAATCTTTAAAAAAATAATAATGTATCTATTTAACCCAGCATATCCCAAATTGTATCCTTGTAAAACGTAATTAATATAAAAATATTGCCATAGGTTACAGTCTTTTTTTTTTTTTTTCCCCGCAGACTCAGACTCTGAGATACAGTGTATATTTTCCACTAACAGCACATTTCAGTCCATTCTAACTACATTTCAAGTGTTCAGCAGCCAAATTTCAATTTCCTCATGGGTACAAGGGTCATATGAATAGGTGTCCTGTGTCACTATGGGGACAAAAAAGGAGTTCTGTGCGGGAACTCCTGGAACACGGTAGGGGATCCATAAATGTCAGGCTTTCCTCACCGTCACATTACTCATCCATTTTGAGCATGTTGGGCAGGAGTTAACCATGTTTGCCTCAAAATACAAATGAACTTTTGAAACATTATAGATATGAGCATGTCCATTATTCTGTGCTATTTTGTTACTTTTCTCCAGCTGTTATTTTCTTTTTTATTTTATCCCTAAAACGTCCAGGAAGATTACTCTCTATAGGTGGTTAAATTGCGTCCTCCACCCCCCAAAAGATATGTTGAGGTCTTAATCTTCAGTACTTACGAATGTGACTTTATGTGGAAATAGGGCCTTTGCAAAAGTCATTAAGATCAAATCATACTGGATTATGGTGGGCCTAATCCAATAACCACTATTCTTATAAGAAGGAAATTTGGACACAGAAGCACACACGGAGAGAAGACCGTGTGGCAACAGGGGCAGAGATTGGAGTGACGTGTCTACAAGTCAAGGAATGCCAAGGAATCCCAAAAGGTAGGAAAAGACAAGGGAGGATCCTCTCCTTGTGCCTTCAGAGATAGTGTGGCCCCACCCACATCTTGATTTTAGAGTTCTAGTATCTAGAACTGTCAGAAAATAAACATTTGTTTTGGAAGGTGCCCAGGTTAAGGTCATCGTTGCAAGAAACAGCCCAAGGAAGCTAATATACTTCCAGTTAACTGTTTCTGCTTCCTCTGCCTCCATTCCATTCCTCAGCCCACTGGCTTGGACTTTATCACTCATTAATACTGTGCTGTTGGAGTTCACCCTGCCCCTTATATTCCCAGATGCCTGAAAGCTTGACTGCCCTGAGGGGCTGTGCCTCTGACCTGGATGTTGGAGATGCAAGACCAGAGAAGCTGGTCAGTCTCCAAGACTCTGAGCTCCACGTGGCCTTCTGGGACGGGTGCATCTCTGGAAGTCAGTGTCCTCACCTGCACATGCCAGTGCAGAAATTGACCTGACAAGGGACATCCCCAGAGACTTAGAGCTTCGAAGAACAACCAGGTGGTTGATTTGTTCAGAAATAGGAGAAGGGATAAGAGAACTCCCTTTTTGTGTGTGTTTGCCAGAAAGAAAAAAGACGGGATGCCCAGGAACTAAGGACTCTTCACAGAGAAGAACACAGGTGTTTGTAGGGGTTAAGATCCAAGAAGGCCAGATCACAGAAGGTGTGGAGCATGGGCTTATCTTGTAGGTTGTGGGACACTCAGGGATAGGCCAGACTGACCAGGAATTTGCCTGTTGGAATTTGAGCTTCATTTAGAAACACAAGACTCTATATTGGAGTATGAGAACCCCAGTTCTCCTTGAGGACAAAGTTTGGTGGACCATCTATTTTGGGCCCTTCACTCACTAATGTTTTATTCCCGTTTTTCCTTCTGCAGCTTCTGTGATACCCTGAGGTAAACTATAGGCTTTGGTCACCTTCCTCTTTTCTTTTTCACTCTTGCAGAAACACCATTACATCCCTTAGACTCTCAGTGAAAGGAGGAAGTTGATCCCATGCCCCCTCCAAGAAATCAAGCTGTTTCAAGTTCTTGCCCACATCTAGAAGGATTTCTTTCATTATTACTGCAATATTATAGATATAATCTGATAACATACTTTCTTCTACTTAGTGTTATGTCAGAAACCTTTTTTCCTCCATGTTGCTAGATTTCGTCATTATCTTATTCAGTGACTATGTAATATTTCATCAAACTGATGGACTCTAATTTACTTACCAGTTCCCCTGTTACTGGACCCTGTTCCTCTCATACAGATAATGCTCTTATCTCTATAACCAGTAGACCAAATGCTCACACAGCAGATCCAGTCAGAAGCCGCCATGAATTATGCACACGGTTGGGTTGCAAACAGTCTCTTCTCTTTCTTAGGAGCAGCAAAGAGGCCAATGGGTCCCCGGGAGTGGAGAGGAACTGAAGGATGTGGAAAATGACAAGGGACTTGCAAAGATAAATTTGGGATTGGATGATTTCAGGAAGTGTAATTGTTTCCCACGGCTTCTGTAGCTAATTACCACGACCTTAGGGGGTTTGAACAACCAAAATGTATTTCCTCACAGTTCTGGACTCAGAAGTCCAAAATCAAGGTACTGACGGGATTGGTTTCTTCTGGCGGCTCTGAGGAAGGAGCTGCTCTGCACTTCTCTCCTAGCTTCTGGGGGCTTCCAGGATCAGGGTCTCTGTCTCCCAGTTGCAGGTGGGCTCCTCCTCAGTGTATCTTCTACCCCTCTCTCCTTTTATAAGGATCCTCATCATTGGATGTAGGGTGCACTGTAATCTAGGTCTCTCTCATCTTGAAATCCTTAGCTGAATAACATCTACAGACACCCAATTTCCAAATAAGGTCACAGTTCCCACTTCCCAGTGGACACATCTCCTAGGGGTCACCATTCCACCCACCACGGGAAGAGAAGGCACCGAGATTCGTGAGCACAGTTGTATATTGCAGGTTCCTGTTACATACATATCACCCCACGATCTGCTTCTCTTTATCAACAATATATTAGAAACATCTTTCCATATCAGTGTGTAGGGGACCTCCTGGGTTCATGTCTATTGACTGCTGAGTGCTGCCTAGCATACAGTTCACTGTTATGTACATGTGTCTCATTTTTCTTAATCTTGTGAATTAATAATGTTTCATCATTATAAATAATGGTGGAGATGAACATCCTCACATGTGTATTACTACCTCTCATGGACTTTGTCCAAGATTTCTAATGAGTTGTCTCGATACCATTAATCAAGTATCTCTTCTCTACAAACTCATTACATATGTATATGTAGACATATAAAATATATGTGTGTATGTAGACTTAACATCTGTTGGATATTTACTAAATGTCAGATATCAGGCCCCATTGGGGCATTTCTATACGTTATTTCATTTAATTATATTAGAAACCTCTGAAATAGTTACTGTTGTTATCCCAGCTTTCATCTACTACATGGAAGAAGAATGCTTTCTAGAAAAGTTAATCAGCTTGCCTGTTGGTCCCATAGCTATGAGAAGCAGAGCTAAGATTTGAACCCAGTGCCCAGCCATGTAAACACCAACTACTCTTGTCTTTTATGCTAAATTTACACACACACACACACACACACACACACACACACACACACACACACACACACGCATTCTATTTCTGGGCAGTACTCAGTTGTATTGTCTGTTGGTCTGTTTTGCTCTGCTACCACAGGGTTTTAACCTTATACTTTATAACACATTAGTAATATCGGAGAGTCTTTTCCCCCACTTCCCATTCTCAGAAGTTTCTTGGATTTCTCATCTATTTGTTTTTCCAGGTAAATATGGTGGAGAATTTTGTTAAGTTGCAATATAAATGCTATTGGATTTATATTGTACCTGCATTGAATTTATATTAATTTAGGAAGGATTGATACCTTTGCAATATTGAATTTCTTATCCAATAACTAGTATGACTCTATAAAAACTTTCATGTTTCTGAATAGGATTTCATAGCTTTATTCATGTAAGTACTTCACATTTCTAGTTAAGCTTGTTCTTAGATTTTTTTTTCTGACTTCCATGAATAAAATTTTTCTTGCATTACATTTTCAAACTGATCATTACTTTCATTACATTTTCTGTTTGTTATGCATTATGAACCTATTAGCTTTTTTATATTAATTTTGCAACAAGCTACCTTTGTAAATTTTTCTAGTCATTTCTATTATGTTTATCAGCTGATTTGCCCAGGCTGACTTGCCAATAATAATCATTTTTCCTTCCATTTTAACCACAGGCATATCTTTCATTTCAACCTCTTGTTTAATTGCTTTGGCAATTAAGTCTGGAATCGAGGACCTCCTCGTCTTGTTCTGAATCCAGTGGAAATACTTTGGTTTTTTAAGCGTTAAACATGAACATGAAGTAAGATTCAGATATGAGAAACCTTATTTTTTTTATCATGTTAAAAAGTAGCCATTTCTTTCTTTTTTTAATTTAATTTTTTTATTAACATATAATGTATTATTTGCCCCAGGGGTACAGGTCTGTGAATCATCAGGCTTACACATTTCACAGCACTTACCATAGCACATACCCTCCCCAATGTCCATAACCCACCCCCCCCTTATCCCTACCCCCCCACCTCCCAGCCAGCCTCAGTTTGTTTCGTGAGTTTAAGAGTCTCATATGGTTTGTTTCCCTCCTGATCCCATATTGTTTCATTCCCCCCAGCCCCCCTGTCAAATTATTCATATCAGAGAGATCATATGATAATTGTCTTTCTCTGCCTGACTTATTTCGCTTAGCATAATACCCTCCAGTTCCATCCACGTTGATGCAAATGGCAAGATTTTATTTCTCTTGATGGCTGCGTAGTATTCCACTGTATATATATATATATACCACATCTTCTTTATCCATTCATCTGTCGATGGACATCTCGGTTCTTTCCATGGTTTGAGTAGACAATTATTTCTGTTTTAACAAGTCTTTTATCAGCAATGGGTGTGGAAGTTCTGTAAAAGCCTTATAGGGAGCTATTGACTTCCATGCAGTATTTTTTGAGCAGAGGTGGGCAAAGCAGTAGACAGTAAGCGGAGTCACTCCCCTCGTGGGAAGAGATGGTGCTGGGCTGGAGGGGAGGTGAAATTTCAGGGAATTAGCCTAAGGAGGCCACTCTGATGGGAGGTATCATTTAAGCAGAGACCTGAATTCATTGTGGGGTGTGCTGTGTGAGATCTTCCGGAAGATATCAAGCTGAGGAATCAGAAATGATCGGTGATCTTCTCTTTGACCTCTCAGCGTGATAATGAATGAAGCCACTCTTCCTAATATTGAATCATCGTGTACAGCCAAAGTAAATCTCATCTCATCACAATGTAAAGTCATTTGCATAGGCTGCTAAGTTGACAGTGTTTAATTTTAATTTTTTGCATCCATATTCGTAAGTTAGCTTGTCCTGTGGATTTCTAAGTCATTCTGTCTCAAGTTTTGTTTTGTATGTTAGACTAACTTAAAAACAGGAATTCTTATGTCCTCTCTCCTTTTTTTGGCCTAGTACCATTGCATTGATGTAGGAATTACCTGCTTCTTAAAAGACTGAAAATATTCTCTCATAAAACCAGATGTCCCAATTCTTTGGGTGTAGCAAGGGAACAGAACTCACTTGAACATAATTGTGTGGTTTAGTTTATTTAATGTTTATGGATTTATTTCCTTGTGGGTTTTTTTTTTTCAGTCAAATTTGTTAGTTTCTGATTTCTTGAAAATTTATCTAGGTTTTCGAATAGGATACTGGTAAGGTTGGTAAAACTCTTGTGCCTTATCATTCTAATTTTATCTTTGTCCATGGTAATTTGCCTTTTCTCATAAATAATTTCTGTGTAATAATTTAATTAAGGATTTTTTCCCCGTGTCTTATTTACACTTAAAAAATTGCCCTTTTAGCAGGACAGTGTAATGAATTTCTACAGATGTGTGCAGTTGTAGTAGTAGTTACTACCACTGTCAAGATACAGAATATTTCTGTAACCCCAAAAAAGTTTCCCTCTCCCCAGACCCCAGAAACCACTGATCTGATTTTTGTCCCTGTAATTTCCCTATTTCCAGAGCATCAAATAAATAGAATCTCACAAGATATAGCTTTTTGGGTCTGATTTCTTTCATGAAGCACAATACTTTTTTTTTTTTTTTTTAAAGATTTTATTTATTTGACAGCGAGAAACACAGCGAGAGAGGGAACACAAGCAGAGGGAATGGTAGCGGGAGAAGCAGGCTTTCCAAAGAGCAGGGAGCCCGATGCGGGGCTCGATCCCAGGACCCTGGGATCATGACCTGGGCCGAAGGCAGACGCTTAATGACTGAGCCACCCAGGTGCTCCCAAGCACAATACTTTTAAGGCTTACCCGCATTGATGCATGTGTCAGTAGTTCATTTCTTTTTGTTTCCTTTTTTATTGAGATATAATTGACATATAGCATTGTATTAGTTTAAGGTATACAGTGTAATGATTTGATATATGTCCATATTGCAAAATGCTTACCACAATAAGTTTAGCTAACATTCATCAATTTGTTTCCCATTTGCTGAGTAGTACTCCATTGTATGAATACACCAATTTATCCATTCATGGATGGAAATTTAGGTGGCTTCCAGTTTTGTCTACTATGAGTATTTGTTTACAAGTCTTTACAAAGACATATATTTTTATTTCTCCTGGGTAAATATGCAGCATTGGGTTTGCTGGGACATATATAAAGTATATATTTAACTTTATAGGAAACCACCATTATGTTTTCCAAAGTGGCTGTACCGTTTTTGCATTTCTAACAGCACTATATAAAAGTCCCAGTCATTTTGTATCCTTGTCAGGACTTTGAGTTGTCTTTTCCCCTTTGCCCTTTGGCCATCTTAATAGGTGAATGGGTAAGGGGTAAGATATCATTGTGGGGGGCGCCTGAGTGGCTCAGTGGGTTAAAGCTTCTGCCTTCAGCTCAGGTCATTATCTCAGGGTCCTGGGATGGAGCCCCGCATCAGGCTCCCTGCTCAGCAGGGAGCCTACTTCCCCCTCTCTCTCTCTGCCTGCCTCTCTGCCTACTTGTTATCTCTCTCCTCTGTCAAATAAGTAAATAAATAAAGTCTTTAAAAAAAAGATATCATTGTGGTTTTAATTTGTGTTTCCCTGACTAATAGCATTAAGCATTTTTCATGTGTTACTATTTTCTGTAGATCTTCTTTGGTGAAGTGTTTGTTCAAATCACTTGCCCATTTTAAAATTTGGGTTATCTCTTATTTTTGAGTTGTAAGAACTCTTATTCAGGATAGATGTCCTCTGTTCTCCTCTGTTAAATATGTGTTTTGTAAATAGTTTATTTTTGTTTGTGACATCCCTTTTTATTTCCTTAACTGTGTCTTTTGAAGGGTAGAAATTTTTAATTTTGGTGAACTCCAACTAATCAAAGGCTTTTTATTTTGTGCTTTTTTAGGTCATATCTAAAAAAAGTTGGCCTAGCCTAAGGTCACAAAATGTTTTGTTTTGCGTGGATTATTGAATATGGTGTGAGGGGTGGGTTTTTCCATTTTATTACAAACAGATGTTTGCTTCAGTACCATTGATTAAAAATATTACCTTTTATCTTCTATGATTTTTTTCCTTAAAGTTTTGGTAGAATTGCCCAATGAAACCGTGTGAGTTTACGTTTTTCTTATATGAAAGGTCCTTATATTCCAAATTCAGCTTATTTAATAGATACAGGGTAATGGGGTTATCTAATTGCTCTTGAATGAACTTTGATAGTTTGTGTCTTTCATATAGTTTATTTAATCTGTTAATTTGCTCTCAAATTTTATTGGCATAAAGTTGCTCCATATCATTCCCTTTTTTATAGATCTTAGATATCAGACCTTTTTCTGTAGTGTCATTTGCGAATATCTTCTCCCATTCTGTGGGTTGCCTGTTTGTTTTATTGACTATTTTCTTCACTGTGCAGAAGCTTTTTATCTTGATGAAGTCTCAAAATTTCATTTTCACTTTTGTTTCCTTTACCTTTGGAGACATGCCCTGAAAGAAGTTGCTGTGGCTGATGTCTAAGAGGTTACTGCCTATGTTCTCCTCTAGGGTTTTGATAAAGTCCTGCCTCACATTGAGGTCTTTTATCCATTTCGAGTTTATCTTCGTGTATGGTGTAAGAGAATGGTCAAGTTTTTTTCTCCTACATATAGCTGTCCAATTTTCCCAGCACCATTTATTGAAGAGACTGTCTTTTTCCACTGGATATTTTTTCCTGTTTTGTCAAAGATATTTGACCATAGAGTTGGGGGTCCATATTTGGGCTCCCTATTCTGTTCCACTGGTCCATGGAGTTGCGGGTCCATATCTAGGCTCTCTATTCTGTTTCACTCGTCTATGTGTCTGTTAGAATGGCCAAAATCAATAGGACAGTAAACAACAAATGTTGGAGAGGATGTGGAGAAAGGGGAACTCTCTTCCACTGTTGGTGGGAATGCACGTTGGTGCAGCCACTTTGGAAAACAGTGTGGAGATTCCTCAAGAAATTCAAAATACCCTATGACCCTGCCATTGCACTACTGGGTATTTACCCCAAAGAAGCAGATGCAGTACAAAGAAGGGCCACATGTACCCCAATGTTCATAGCAGCAATGGCCACAATCACCAAACTGTGGAAAGAACCAAAATGCCCTTCAACAGATGAGTGGATAAAGAAGATATGGTTCATATATACAATGGAATATTATGCCTCCATCAGAAAGGATGAATACCCAACTTTTGTATCAACACGGACGGGACTGGAAGAGATTATGCTGAGTGAAATAAATCAAGTGGAGAAAGTCAATTATCATAGGGTCTCACTTACATGTGGAGCATAAGGAGAAACATGGAGGGCATTGTGAAGAGGGAAGGAAGGGTGAATGGGGGGAAATCAGAGGAAGAGATGAACTATGAGAGACTGTGGACTCTGAGCAACAAATGAGGGTTTTGCAGGGGTGGGGGTGGGGGGTTGGGCGAGCCTGGTGCTGGGTATTGAGGAGAGCATGTATCGCATGGGGCACCCGGTGTGGTGCATAAACAAATAATCTTGTAACACTGAAAAAAGTAAAAGTGTTGGGGGGAAAAAGAGAACAAAACAAAAGAACAAAAACAAAACCTCCAAAAACAAAAAACAAACAAACAAAACATATCATTCCCTTTTTTTCCTTTTGATGTCTCAAACATCTGTGATGATGTCTCTGCTCTCATTCTTGATACTAAAAATTTATATCTTTTTTCTTTCATGATCAGTCTGGCTAGAGATTTGTCAGTTTATTGATCTTTTCAAAAAATCAGCTTTTGATTTTTGCTATGATTCTTCATGGTTTTTCTGTTTTCAATTTTACTGATTTCTGCTCTTTATTTCCTTTCCTTTGCTTCATTTGTATTCAATCTTCCCTTCTTTTTCTAGTTTCCTAGTGTGCAGCTTATATTATTGACATAAGAACTTTCTTACTTTTTTTTTTTTTAAGCTTTTATTTATTTGACAGCGAGAAACACAGCGAAAGAGGGAACACAAGCAGAGGGAAAGCGGGAGAAGCAGGCTCCCTGCCAAGCAAGGAGCCCGATGCAGGGCTCGATCCCAGGACCCTGGGATCATGACCTGAGCCGAAGGCAGACGCTTAACGACTGAGCCACCCAGGCGCCCCGAACTTTCTTACTTTCTAACTCAGGCATTTTAATGCTATAAAGTTCTGTTCAGGTACTGCTTTAGCTGGCCCCCACTATCCCACCTAGTTGAATATACTCTGTTTATGTTTTCAATCTATATGAAGTACTTTGGTTTCCCTTGTGATTTATTTTTTGGCCTGTGGGTTATTTATAAGTGTTTTGTGGATTGACAAATATTGGGGGACTTTCCAGATATCTTTCTGGAATTGATTTTTAGTTTAAATCCACTTTGATTGGAAAACACATTTTCTATGATTGCAGTTTCTTTTATATTTGCTGAAATTTATTTTATGCCCCAGTATATAGTTTACTGTGAGGACTATGCCAGGTGCACATGAAAAGAATACATATTTTGCTATGGTTAGATGTGGTGTGCTCTAAATGCTAATTAGGTCAGGTCAGGTTATAGTTTTGCTCACTCCTTTCTCTAGGTGTAATGATTGTCTCCTGTTCTGTCAGTTATGGGAGCAGTACTGGGAATTTAACTATGATTGTCGATTTGTATATTTCTCTTTTCAGGTCTATCAGCTTTTGTTTTATGTATTTTTGTTGTTGGGTATATTTTTGTTTTGTTTTATGTAGCTCTGTTATTAAATACATTTTAGAATATTTTTATATTTCTATTTTTTATTGATTTTATTAGCTGTTGGTTTATCTGTTATGTGTTTGCTTTCCAACCAATTCAATTTTAAATATGCCTTTAACTTTTCTTTTTTATTAATTTTTATTTTATTAGTTCCTCCTTCTTACCTTGGATTTTCATGAGGATTTTTTTTAATTTTCAATGTTTTTTTTTCTTTTTGAATTAAATGCCTTCAATAATTTATTTTCACTCTTTTTGTACGTAATGAAATAGGCAATTTTGGCAGCATTCCCTAAGTGTTTGTAGGAACCATAATAGTTATTGCTCTTTTCTAAAATCTCCGGAACAAAATGTGGTTTTTATTTTTTCTTTTTTTTTTTAATTAAATTTTGAGTAGGCTTTTTAAAATTCCCACATGGTTTGGGTTTTTGTTTCTTTGTTCCTACTTGTATTTCTTTCTAAATTTATTGAGTTGTCAGAGACTGTAGTCTGTTCTGCTTTTAAAATTTTAAAGTTTTTTAACCCAATCAGGTGGTATGAAAGCAGTCAAGAAAAGAGGTAACAAATCTATATTACTATTTTCTAATAAAACTCTATTTATAAAAACAGAAAGAAGGCAGGTTTTGGCACATGGGCTTTGTCAAACACTGTCCCGAAGGGACCAATAAAACATTAATTTGCATTATCTTCATTATCTTATATTTCCTTTAATATTCTTTCTGAACCTAACAGAAAACAAAATAAAATACAGTCACAAATTATTTCAGACTGCTGCTCCTCTCAAATATTTTGCTTTCCAACAACCTATTGGCATTTTTATAATTTGAGAAAGTTTTAATTCATCAATTTGTACAAATACTACCTTCAATTTGACATTATTCCTGATTTAGTTCCAATTTTACTATCATATAATACTCCATTTTAGGACAACAGCAGCTTAGATTTAATAGATCTATCAGTTACCATCTTTTCCCTTATAATTTCATTATTACATTGCAAGATAAATTATTCTGTTATCAGATTTAACTCTCTGGTCATCCATGTATAAGCAGCATGTAATTTTCTCTTAACAGGAAAGAAATTCAGGCTGGGTTTAACACAAAGGGTCCAGTTTTCCTATTTAAGGGGTAGGGGTTAGCTCTTTTGGAGATCATTCTTGATATGCCTTACAGATTCTCTAAATGTTTTTCCAAACGGCATTCCAGTAGAAGAGTTCATTTTTCTTAACTTTACCATGAAAACCTTACCTTACATGATAACCAAACTTTCCCAACTAAAATACATTTATGTCTCCATGAACTAAAATTCAACCTCTGTTACTTATCATATACTCCTAAACCGTTAGGTCCAACCCTGAAAGTCCTATTCTGTTCCACTGGATTATTCTCTGTTTCTCGGCAAATAATGTATTATTTTCTTTATAATGACTTTATTGTTAGCTTAATAAAAGGAAATGGTTCCTCTTTCTTTTTCTAGTTGCTTTTTTTTTTCTTTAGTGCTGCCATGCAGTGTTTTTCTTTCTCCGTCCAGCTTATTTCACTTACATAATGCCCTCCACATTCATCCATGTTCTCACAAATAACAGTATTTTTTTTAAGACTGAAGAATATTTCACCATATATATAGAAGAATACTCCACTATATATTTAACATGGACACACACACACACACACACACACACACACACACACACATCACACACCACATTTTCTTGATCCATCCATTTCTCTATCAACAGAAACAGGTTATTGGCTATTGGGAATAAGGCTGCAATGAACAGGGGAGTATGGATTTTTCTTCAAGATAGTGATTTCATTTCCTTTGAATATATACCCAGATGTGAGATTGCTGGATCATATGGTAGCTCTATTTTTAATTTCTTAAGAAACCACCACATCATTTGCCATAGCAGCTGTACCAATTTATGTTCCCACTAACAGTATACAAGGGTTCCTTTTTCTCTACACCTTGACCAGCATTTGTTATCGCTTGCCTTCTTGATGAAAGACATCCTCACAGGTATGGGGTATTACCTCATTATGGTTTGATTCGCCTTCCCTTGATGATTACTGATGGTGAGCGCCTTTTCATGTACTTGCTGGCCATTTATATGTCTTCTTGGAAAATATCTATTCAGAATAAGTTCTTTGCCCTTTTTTTCTCTTGCTGTTGAATCATGTGAGTTCCTTGCATATTTTACATATTAATCCCTTATCACATATGTAGTTTGCAAATATTTTCTTCCATTTCATAGATTACATTTTCATTTTGATGCTTGCTTCTGCTATTTAAATTTTTTTTAGTTTGGTTTAGTCCCACTTGTTTATTTTCACTTTTGTTGCCTTTGCTTGATGTCAAATACAAAAACTCATTGCTAAGACCAGTGTCAAGGAGATTACCTCTCATGTTTCCTTCTAGCATTGTTATAGTTTCAGGTCTTACATTCAATTCTTCAATCCATTTTGACTTGATTTTTGTGTATGATGTAGAATAAGTATCCAGTTCATTCTTTTGCATGTGGATGTCTATTTTCTCCAGTGTCATTTATTAAAGAGTTTATTCTTTCCCCACTGTGTATTTTTGAGAGCTTTGTCAAAAATTGACCATATGTGTATCAGTTTGCTTCTGGGCTCTTTATTCTGTTCCATTGGTCTCTGTGTCTGTTTTTATGCCAATACCATACTGCTTTGATTACCAGAGCTTTGTAATATAATTTGAAATCAAGAAGTATGATGCTACCAGCTTTCTTCTTTCTCAGGATTGCTTTAGCTATTTGGGGTCTTTAGTGACTCCCTTATGTGATAAATGTCATTGGGATTTTGATAGACTGCATTGAATCTGTAGATGGTTTTGCATAGTATGGACATTTTAACAATATTAATTCTTCTAATCCATGACCATGGAATATCTTTCCACTTATCTGTGCCTTCTTTGTTGTTGTTGTTGTTGTTGTTGTTTTCATCAGTGTTTTACAGTTTTTGTGAGGTTCTTTCACCTCCTTGGTTAAATTTATTCATAAGTATTTTATTTCTTTTGATGTTTTTTGTAAATGAGATTGTTTTCTTAATTTCTCTTTCCAATATTTTTTTCTTAGCATATAGAAATGCAACTGACTTTGTATATTGGTTTTATATTTTATAACTTTACTGAAGTTTCCATTTATTCTGATTGTTTTGATAGAGTCTTTTGGGTTTTCTGTATATAAAGTCATGTCATTTGCAAGCAGAGATAATTTTACTTCTTCCTTTTTGATTTGGATGACTTTTCATTATCATAACTCCAGCTAGGACTTCCAGTACTATGTTGAGTAAAAATGTGGTAAATGTGGACATCCTTCTTTTTCTGATCTGAGGGGAAAATCTTTCAGCTTTTTACTATAGAGTATTATGTTAGCTGTGAGGTTCATCAGATATATTTTTAATTATGTTGAAGGACATTCCATCTATACCTAATTTGGTGAGAGTTTTTAATCATGAAAGGATGTTGAATTTTGTCAAATGGTTTTTCTATATCTATTGAGATGATTATGTAGTTTTTATCCCTCATTTTGTTAATGTATATCACTTTCATTGATTTATGTATGTTGAACCATCTCAGAAATAAATCCTGCCTGATCATGGTGTGATAATCATTTTTAATGTACTGTTGAATTCAGTATGCTAATAATTTGTTGAGGATTTTACATCTATGTTCATCAGGTGTATTGGCCTGTAAAGTTCTACTATTGTGGTGTCTTTGTCTAGCTTTGGAATCAGGGTAATTCTAACCTAATGTAGTTAGATTGAAAGTGTTCCCTCCTCTTTAATTTTTTGGAGGAGTTCAAGAAGGATTGGTATTAATTCTTTAAATGTTTAGTAGCATTCACCAATGAAGCCATCTTTTCTTTGTTCAGAGGTTTTTGATTATTGATTTAATTTCCTGTTCCGAGATTAATTGATCTGTTCAGATTCCTTAGGATTGATTGATTGATTGATTGATTGATTTAATGATTCGGTCTTAGAAGTCTTGTATGCTTCTGGAAATTCATCCATTTCTTCTAAGTTATCTAATTTGTTGTCATAAATTGTTCATAGTAGTTTCTTATGAGCCTCAATATTTGTGTTACCGCTTGTAATGTCTCCTCTTTCATTTCTTGTTTTATTTGAGCTCTTCTCTCTTTCTTTTTGTTTGTCCAGCTAAAAGTCTATCAGTTTTATCTCCAAAAATCCAGTCCTTGTTCCATTGATCTTTTCTCTTACATTTCTAGTCTCTAGCCCATTGTTTCTAAGACATACAATTTGCCATGTGAACTTTAAAATAATTTTGTACTCAATTTTATGAATTAAAGTCATCAAGACTTTGAGTGACATTAGGTTCCATTATTGTATTGGCTTTGGAAGGACTGACATATTTAGTATATTGAGTTTTCTCATTCACACATATACTGTCTCTAATTGTTCAGGACATGTTTGTGTGTCTTCAATAAAGTTTATTGTTTACTTGCTTTTTTAAAATGTTAAGTCCAGAACCATTTTTGTCAAATGTATTCTTACTTCATATTATTTTAGTTTCTAATAATGAATGGGTTTTTTTGCTTTTGATTATTGCTATTGATCTTTATGTATTTAGGTCAGTTCTAGTCAAATTAGTAACTCCTGTATAAACTATAGTAGTTTTAAAAATAGTCTCTCAAATTTTGAGTTTACTGTCTCATCATTTGCAGACAGATTCAGTTTTATCCCTTCATTTTCAGTATTTTTCTTGGATATTTCATTTCTTGACTAAGTGCTTTCACATAAACAATATTAAATAGAAATGGAGATGGTGGATATGTCTGTTTTGTTCATGACTTTGGAGGAAATAGCTTCTGTATTTTACTCTTTAATGTGAGGTTTATTGAGGGTTTTTTGTTTGTTTTTATTTTTTGGCAGTTTTTTTTTTTTAAGGAGTCCTTATATTTAAGTAGTGCCCATCAATTCCTATTAGGATATTTACTGGATTTTATTGAATGTATTTTGGCAAAAAAAATCAGTGAAGACTCCATCTATGACAAGTGCCAGGAAATCTCAAATTGGCTTAAGCAAAAAGTGAATCCATTGGCTTCAATAGGCAAAAACACACAGGATAAAGCTGACTTGAGGCTAGCTTGTTATAAAGGTTCAAACTGTGTCACCAGGATCTGGTATTTCTTATAGACTCTGCCCTTGTGGCTACTTAATAGGGCTGCATCAACTCTAAAATCCATGCATTTAGCTTCAAATCCAGTAATGAGGGAAGTGATAGGTTTTCCTAGAATTCCATAAGATATCTTATTTCATCTCAATGGCTTTGGAAGGGCCATAGGCTTGCCCCTGAATTGGAGAATCTTTATAACCAGGGTAATGTGATGTGTTGATTGGCTTAGATGTAGAAAACAAGCTTCACCATCAGACTGGATAGAGACCCAACCAGTACTCCTCTGCTGAGCGGAAAGGAGCAGGTGCATTCCCAGAGGAAAGCTTTGGTTTTACTCACCAGCATAAGAGAAAACAAACACTATGCAGCTCAATAACAGATGTCGCTTCAGCATCTATTGATTCAACCATATGGCTTGTCCCATTAATTTCTGGTAGCAATACATTGTCTTGATATATTTGCTGATGATGAACCATCCTTAGAATAATCCTCGTTTAGTCATGGTTTATCCCTTTGATGCACTGATTGATTCCATTTGTTTAAAATTTTCCTTCTGTATTTGTAACAAAAATTGATCGCTGGCTTTATTTTTTGCATTATTTGTATCATGTTTTGCTGTTAAGGTTATGCTTGATACCAAATATTAATGGGAAAGTTTTCTTTATCTTTATATGGACCAAAATAATTTAAATGTAATTAGAATTATCTTTTATTAAGGCTAGATAAAAAAAAAAACAGCTGGAAAAAGGATCTAGCCTTGATAGGGTTTTATAACATATGTTTAAGTAACTTCTTACAGTCTTTCATGAGTTTTTATTCCTTGATTGAACTTATTTTTTCCCTAGAAATATCATTACTCTCCAGATTTTAAAATTTGTTGCTGTAAAGTTATTTATAATAATCTCTTTAAATTTTTAAATTCATTTAATCTCTTTCCTATTCACGGATACATCGCCTTTCTCTTTTCTAGTGTTTTATATTATACTTCATTTATCTTTATTTGCTTCACCAAATAAATGTGCATATGTTTTTCAAAGGACTAGCTTTAGCTTTTATTTACATATGTATTTTTTTCCTTTTTTATATTCTTATTTTCAGTTCTCATATTCTACTAATTTCATTTGGTTTATTTTTTTTTTCTAGTTCATAAAGTTGAAATTCTTGGATCACTTTACTCTGAGTATAGCTTGATCTGCTGCCACATGTTTTAGCATGAAACAATCCCTATCTTTTTCTTTTTTTTTTTTTTTTAGGTAGTTTATAATTTTCATTTGACTCTCATGTTTGATCTAAGGTTTGGGTATTGAAGATGAAGTTTCTTAACTTCCAAAAAATTAAGGCTCTCATTTTCATTGGGTCAGGTTGTAGTTAGAAATGTGATTTGTTAAAGATTGCTGATGGAATGGAATTTATTATGCTTTTCTTTTTAGCCTAATATTTACATATTTAGATATAGCTATCTATAGATATACATATATCAATTTAAGGAATTATATGGTTGGCTTGTATGTTGTTTATGACTATTATCCTTTTTATTTTTCTAAGTGTCAAATTCAAATGTTTTTTCAATCCTTTAAATTTAATGTTTTGTGTCACTTGTAATTTTTCAAACAAATAAGATGTTAGCACTGAAAAATTCATGTGTGTTTTGTAGAACAGCCTCTTGGTTTTACTAATAGGGAAACCCAAGATCAAGAAAGGAGAGAGGCCTTGTCCAAAGTCACAAAGTGCATCTGGCAAACTGGGGCTCTTTCTACTATACCCCATCCTCCAAGTGTCTTATGATCCAACTGCTTTTGTGTGAAACTACGAGATGACCAGATATCAGTAAAAATGAAAATAACAAAAAACATATAGTGACTGGTCTAAGAAGGAAGAGTTAATAAATGTTGGGGAGTATGTGGTGTGAGTTCTACTTCATCCAATGTAACCCAGCTTCTTCCTGTTCGGTGTGCCCACCATCCCCTAGGGCATTTCAGTGTCTGCAGGATCCTGCTGCCAGACCGGGGAAGATGGAGAGAGGGATGGATCCCTCTGAGAGGGATGGTTTTCTGAGGAGACCTAGAAGCGTTGTACGTCGCTTCCAACCTTTTTTGTTGCCAGAACTCAGTCATGTGGCCTGAGTGCACATGTACGTGCCTATCTTTGTCTAAGTGCCCAACTTGGTGACCGTCCATCTCGTGTCTACCATATCTTGTTCTTGGGTGGAGAAGAGGACTGGATGTGGATGTGGGGGAAGAAACTCACTGGAGTGCAGGGCCTCTGCTGATCTGGGAACCAGGATGAGGTTCCAGACCAAGTCTGGGGAATAGGAGGTTTTGTTGGAAACATGACAAAAGCCCAGAGTGCCTAGAAGGGTAAGAAGGTAGATTTCCCATACAAAGGAAACAGAAAGGCCCAGTGTTCTTTCACGTATTTGCAAATACCATAAGGATTACATTTAGAATAAGGAAACATCTTTGTTGGAGCTACCTATTTTAGCTATTCACAGAATCAAATATTATTGCATTCCTTGCAATACGCACACATTCATGCATGAGCACATGAAGGCATGTCCACACTCATGCACACCCACACCCCACAGTCTTCCTGACAGGGTCAAGACCAAAGGTAGCATGAGTAGCAGCAGATGTTCTTGCGAGCTCTGCAAGTTCTTCAAGATTAAATGCCTTATAATGCACACTTAGCATTATTTTCTCTTTTACTTTGCTGGAAACCAGATTGTTGATTCCCCTTCTCTATCATTCTCTCCCTCCCTCCCTTCCTCCCTTCTTCTTTCTCTTCTTTCCTCCCTCCTCTCTCTCCCCCTCTCATGTCCTCTCTCCCTTTCACTGCCTTTTTCTCCCTGCCTCTCTCCCCTCCTCTCTCTTCCACCCTCCCCCTCCCTCTTATAAAGGCTGCATATTATTCAATATAGGTCATCAGGTCAGACTTAAACCCATTCACAACTGCCTCAACACTCTTGCCAGCTTTTCCTTTTTTCCTGCTCTATCCTCCATGAGCAAATACGGCATCTTTCTGAGAATGAGCATGTAAATTTCTTAGCATTTTTCACAAATATCTTGGTTGTGTGCTTGCTTTCAGTCTCTTGGGCTCAATTATCTGAAAATAGACCCTCATCTGTTTTAGCCTGGGCTTGGTTAGTTGCAAATAATAGAAACCTACTCCACCTGGCTTAATCAAGAGAGGAGAATTTGCTGGAAAGGTACAAGGATAACTCATAAATCTCAAGTCAGAAAGCTTCGGGGAACCAAAACCCACAACAGAAACTGAGGCAGCAGCTGGCTCTGTCTCTCCTCATCTTTCTCACTCCAGCCCTCTGCTTCTTCTTCTAACCTGCTTCATTCTCTGCCATCGATCACCTTTTTCTGTTTTCCCACGACACCTTCACATGGCAGAATATGCCATCCCAACCCCTTACAGCAGTTCTTAACTTGATTAGAATCAGAACGACCTAATTCCAGATTCTCAGGACAGAGGGTCTGATTGATAGGCTAGGTGTCCACCAACTGGGGAGGTGGGTAGGAGGCTCTGGGGTAGCAAAGACCTCCCCACCACCCAGCCAATCGAGAGCAGCAGTTACAAAATATTTTAAATACGGTCCTACAAAGTAGCCCTGAGACAGTCTGCTCCAAGGCTTTGGGCTTGTTCCATTGATCTGCCTACTCTGTCTGGTGGTAAAGCCGACTATGACAGTGCCAGTGCCTGGGATTTGAACATCCTTTCATGAAGCCAGGGCTGGGAAACTCCATTAATAGCATGCGATCTGCATAATAACACCACTAACCGCATCCCACAGGGCAGGGATGGGGCCTGTAGAGCACAGTAGCACACTCAGGTTCACACACATATGTCATCTGCAGAGGTGGTGTTTGAATCCAGCTCTGCCTCGGTCCAGTCTTCCTCTGGGGCTCCATGCCTGCCTTTGCACAAGTGGGCGTGTGTGTGATGTGTGTGTGTGTCCTCACCTGTAAAACTATGGTTAAAAAAATAGCACATTTTTCCTATAAGCTTGTTATTGCAGTACAATAGTAAGATGAGTTGGGCAGAAGCATTTTGGAAACTATATAATACCATATAAATATTATTATCTCTTTATCCACTTACCTAGTCCCCACCACTCTGTCACGGTTTACATAAGCAATAGTTTGATTCCGCAGGACTTTCCTTGCATGTCGTTTTGCATGTCGCTATTCACAAGGACGATGGGCAGAGTGTGGGGGGAAAGGGGGCGAAATCAATAAGCCTCTGAGATGTTAAGCCTGAAATAATGCATTAAGACGCCAGGTCTACTAGAGTTTTCTTGTGTGGTTTTGTTTGTTTTGGAAAAGGTTGATTTTTTTTCTTTTAACCATCTTAACACTTTTAGTTATTCCACATTGAAATCTGAATGATCAAAACTACTTCTGCTCCTGTGTTTGTGTCCTGGCAAAATGGAGACCCATTATCCACAAGCCAGAGCCCTGGGGGGCATCTTGGACCACCCTCTTCCTCCAACCCCACATCCAACTGGCCACCAAATTCCTGTTTCCTTAGTATAGCTACATCAGTTAAAAGCAGTTAAAATCCCAGTCGTCCCCAAAAGGCCCCACTGTTGTTGCTGTCTTCATCCTCAGAATTGCTACCAGTTTCCTAAGATGTGCATTTGAATTGCGTTGCTTTACCTGCTCAGAGCCCCTCAGTGGCTCCCATTCTCTAAAGCCCAAGGGCTTAGTGTGACTTACAGGGCCCTGCATTTCTCTTCTCCTGCCTGAACACATCACAATGCTTGGCCCACCCTGAATGCACCACAAGCTTCCAGTTCCAGCCTTTGCAAGGACAATTCCTTCTGCAGAGAGATGCTCCCTCATCCTCTCTCTGCATTGTACCATTGTCTTTATCCAGCAAGTTGTGGCTCCTTGAGGGTGTGTTTCTTGCTGCATTCAGAGAGGGGAAGAGTTCCATCCTTACCTGGCCTCCTCTCTGCTTCCCCAGTTTTTTTTTTTTTTTAAAGATTTTATTTATTTGGCAGAGAGAAACACATCGAGAGAGGGAACACAAGCAGAGGGGATGGAAGCCGGAGAAGCAGGCTTCCTGCCGAGCAGGGAGCCCAATGCGGGGCTCGATCCCAGGACCCTGGGATCATGACCCGAGTCGAAGGCAGATGCTTAACGACTGAGCCACCCAGGTGCCCCCGCTCCCCCAGTTTTGCAAATATCTTTACATTGTCCCTTCTCACAACACATAGCAGTGATTTAAATACCATCTCCTCTCCAGACTAGAGCTCCTTGCGGGCAGAAGATACAGTAGCCATGCTTGTATCCCCAGGACCTAGCATAGGACCTGGCAAAAGACGCATTTTCAATAAAAATGATTTGAATAAATGAGTCAATCATCTGTGTCCATCTAAAATCTTGTTTCCTTAGAGGAAACAAATGGTACTGAAGCCTGCTCTCTATTATTCTAACAGTGATGGCCCTGAATTAGGTGCTAGGAGAGTTTTGCTTCCAAAGGTAATGATCAGTTTTACTCCACATTGCTGTCTCTTTAATAAAGAAAAAAAACAGGTGCACCTCAGTGGCTCAGTGGGTTAAAGCCTCTGCCTTGGGCTCACGTCATGATCTCAGGGTCTTGGGATCAAGCCCCGAATCGGGCTCTCTCCTCAGCAGGTAGCCAGAGGTAGCCTCTCTGCCTGCCTCTCTGCCTACTTGTGATCTCTCTCCTCTCTGTCAAAGAAATAAATAAAATCTTTAAAAAAAAAAAAGAAAAAAAAAATGAAACCATAATCCAGCCTTGGAAATGTGCATGGCTCTGACTTGGGTTAAAGACAACACGAGATATCTCAGGACCATGTCAAATGTTGGCTTGGACAGTGCCGATGCGTGCATTCCAAAGTGGACAGAGGCTATTTCTTGTCTTCCTGGAATGCCATCTGGATTCAAATGTTAATGTTCAATCCAATTTGTTGCTAAGGCAACCAAGTTATAGGCCATCTTCAATTTACAAAAGGTGATATTGCCAAAGTCATTTCATAAGTCAGATGTTTGAAAAACACACTACATTTTCCAGGGTGAAAAGTGATATAAATGGTAGCTAGAACCTACAGAATTGTATTTAACCTGTATTGTCTCAGTGCTTGTGCAGGATGAGTCTGTAAATACAGCCCATGTCTCCCGGGTCACAGCAAGTCTCAAAGCAATCTGGTTGGATGCTCAAGAGCTAGGGGAAAGGGAGCCTCTCTCCAGGATTCTCCAAAACCACCTCAGGATATCCTGTGTTTAGTCTAGAGATTTAAAAACCTGCTTCATTCAGCATCTGGATTACCTGGGAAGGATTTATTAAAAGATTCACTGGTTCAACTTTAGACCAGTCCCATTAAAATCAGAATATTTAGTGGGCTCCAGGAAAACGTACATATTTTTAAAGCCCTAAGTGATCCTGATATAATTTCTGAATTTTTTTCCCTCTCCTGCTTTGATACTAGGAGGTGGCTTGTCATATTGCTGCCCAAGGTCAAAGCTATAGTTATGTGAATAATGACTTCTGAGGGTACTATAGTTTCTACCGCCAAAGGATGATCTTGGATGTCCTTTGAAGGCTCTGATACTCAACTAATCCTGATGCCTGGACCAGCATTGCTGATGCTCACAGGGACAGGCTTTTCCTTCCCTGCTAAAGGGGGATAACTGATAGCCCAAAAACAGACCAGTGATGCCACAAGGACCAGCGACATTATCAGGATCATGGGACTTCATTAAAAATAACTAAAATAGCTCTTTTTTCTCCCATCCTTCTTATCCTAGGACTAAGGCATGCGTCCTGGGGGCAATCTAAATACAAGAAACTGTGTGGGTAACCCCTCCCTAGATACTAGCCCATCATCCCTGGATATCACATCATTGCTTTGACCATCTTTGTTCTTAAAATAAGCTACAATGATGAGCCCACTATGTCTTTTGTGTATAAAAAAGCCCTGGTGGACCCACCTCATCGCTCCCCATTAACCCAACTACAACTCCCCAACTACATCCAAGGATAAGCCTAAATTGAATTCAAGAGAGAATCCTGAGAAGGTCCGTTGAGTTGGAGGAAAATTGAAAAATTTGCTAGAGTTTATCTGTTAGATGGCTTAGCGTGTTAGAATAATGGTTCTCAGTGAATCCCATCTCCTCATGCTTGTGCGCTTTTGTAGTATAACATTGTCACTCTTCCCAGCAAGAGATGGAATCTAGTTTCCTGCCTTCTCAAATCTGTTTTGGCCATGTAATTTTTTTTGACCAAGAGAGTGTGGGAGGAATAATGATGTGCAGATCTGGACACTAGATCTTCAGAG
>CM053610.1:13584364-13634247 GCA_028646535.1 Procyon lotor
CCCGCCGAGCAGAGAGCCCGATGCGGGGCTCGATCCCAGGACCCTGAGATCATGACCCGAGCTGAAGGCAGAGGCCTTAAGCCACTGAGCCACCCAGGCGCCCCAAGATTTCATTCTTTTTGGTAGCTGAATAGTATTCCATTGTGTATATAAATGTATATAGCACATTTTCTTTTTTATTTATTTATTTATTTATTTGACAGAGAGAGAGATCACAAGCAGGCAGAGAAAGGGGGGGAAGCAGGCTCCTCACTGAGCAGAGCCCGACACAGGGCTCGATCCCAGGACCCTGAGATAATGACCTGAGCTGAAGGCAGAGGCCTTAATCCACCAAGCCACCCAGGCACCCCACCACATTTTCTTTATCCACTTATCTATTGATGGATACTTGGACTACTTCTGTATCTTGGCTATTGTAGATAATGCTGCTACAAACATTGAGGTGCATGTAACCCTTTGAATCAGCATTTTCGTTTTCTTTGAGCAAATACCCTGTAATGTAATTGCTGTATTATGTGATAGCTCTGTTTTTAACTTTCTGAGGATCTTCCATACTGTTTTCCAGAGCAGCTGCACCAGTTTGCATTCCAACCAACAGTGCAAGAGGGTTTCCTTTCTCCACATCCTCACCAGCACCTGTTGTTTCTTGCATTTTTATTTTAGCCATTATGACATGTGTGAGGTGATATCTTGTAGCTTTGATTTTAATTTCCCTGATGATGAGTGATATTGAGCACTTTTTCAGTTGTCTGTTGGCCATCTCGATGTCTTCTTTGGAGAAGAAGTCTGTTCATGTCTTCTGCCCATTTTTTAATTGGATCATTTGTTTTTTAGGTGTTGAGTTTTAGAAGTTCTTTATATATTCTGGACACTAACCCTTTATCAGTTATATGTCATTTGCAAGTATCTTCTCCCATTCCATAGGTTTCCTTTTAGTTTTATTAATTGTTTCCTTCCCCATGCAGGAGTTTTTATTTCGATGTAGTCCCAATTAGTTTGTTTTTGCTTTCGTTTCCCTTGCCTTGGGAGACATGTCTACAAAGAAGTTGCTATGGCTGATGTCAGAGAAATTGCTGTCTGTATTCTTTTCTAGGACTTTTATGGTTCCAGGTCTCATATTTTGGTCTTTAATAATTTGTCTTTATTTCGAAAAAGATGAAGTTTGCATGTGGAAGTGAGAGCATCAGATTGAAGCTTGTGAATTATTGTGAACTGATGGGAGGAAATTAGTCTGAAATGGAAGGAGAAGTTGGAACACCAGATGTGGCTGATAACATGCCGTGAACTGAGGGAGCAGGCAGATGTTTGAGGCGTGTGTGCATGCATTTTGTGTATTCCTACATGATTCGGTTCATTTGGGTGCAGTTTTCTGCATTACCATGTGTCTCTCTTGTACGAAATGACACGTGGCCAAAACTTATGTTCAAATTATTCTCTAATAGACAAGTTTGCATTTTCAAAATAAACGTCATAACAGAACTGACTGTCCTGAGCTTGCATCTCTGTCCCCTTCAATCCGGCTCCATCTGCATCTGACCTCATGAAAGTTCTTCAAAGTTCTCCCCTGTGGATACTACCCCTTCTAAGTTTCCAGGGCCCATGCAAGCTTTTCCTGTTGTTATATTGTGAAGTTCCAAATCTCTGGGGATATGGAGAGCAGCTGTGATTATGTTGCAGTCTTTCCTAGAAACCAAATTTAGATTTTCTGACTCTGTAGCCCCTTGCTTCTTCCCATGCCAAGCCAAGTGACTATGGGTCATTGAAAAGAATTTTTTTATTTAAAGGTAAATGTGACTTGAGATTTGAAAACAAAAGCGAAAACCAAAGTGGATTGTTTTTTGGAAAAAGCATCAGAAGAAAGATTAGTAAACACCCTCCACCAGAAGAAAATGTCAGCCTCTGTTTTCTTAACAAAATGTATTATTTTACTTTTTTTTGCTGTGCTTGATATATGTGAACAGCCCTCTTACCTCTCAGGTCCTTGGCTGACTCAAAGCTAGAACAGAGGGAAGGAACAAAGACATTTCATGCATGAAAAGGAAATGGGAAGAGGTATGGGAAGGTCTGAGAAGAGATATGGGAAGAAATGTTTGTGTTAGAACTGAATGAGTTTAAGTAAAATTTGTCTCCATCGAGATTAGCCAAAATAGAAGTGAGATGTGAGGGGAAATAGAATGCCTGTAGGGAACAAATTAACCATGAGGGTGAAGAGGTGGCACCAGGTGTAAGCATGGGATAGAGCCCTTTGAGAGCTACTGGGATCAGGAGAGGGTGTGGGGCTAGTGGGCAGAGCAGGACACAGCATGGTGGTGAAGGCAGTGTGCTCCAGTATGGCCATTGCTCATTGTGGCAGGAAGAGAATAGGAGCCCAGTGGAGCCCTTGGCAATCTTGTTGACACATGCAGGGTATCAGACAGTGATAAGCTCTTCTAGCGGGAGGAGGATAGGCTCTTATCAACAATGATTATCATGCTTATGCACACTAAAATTCAGCACATATAAACTCTGTTTTCAACATGTATGACTTGTGCAGTGATACCCAGAGGCAAGACTTATCAGGTTTCTTCAACATCAGGTTTTACTGAACAAATGAAACATCTCAACTTTTGCCAGTGTGGCTGACAGTTTATCTAAGCCTAAATGATTATTACATTCCCCTCTTCCTAGCCTTTGCGATCTTTTTTTCCCCCAAAATATGTTTATTTTATTTTTTCAGTGTTACAAGATTAATTGTTCATGCACCACATCTAGTGCTCCATGCAATATGTGCCTTTGGGATCTTAAAAGAACTGTAGGCTGACCCATTCACTACAGGAATGTCCAAGAAGGACCTCTGGTCTCTGGCCCTTTGGGTTGCCTCTGAGCTGTAAGCTGTCCAAACCCAAGGTGCTCTGGAACCTTTCTCGATGTTGTCCTCTCCCACCTTACCAAGTTCAGCAACGAGGACATTGACTACGGCTCTAATTCTTGAGGCTGCTGAGCTTGGTGCTCACATTGTCTCCATCCTAACATGTTTGTGTCTTTGCAGTTAGGATAATCGTGCTTCAGCCTTCCACGCTGCTACATTTATGTTCCCGGTCAAGCCCCTCTTCTGTTCTTGCTACAGCACAAAGGCTCCTCCTCCCTCTTTGCAAGGGGTAATTGAGAGACATTAAATAGAAAATTTTAATTTGCCCTTGTGTTGAAGGAGCTTAGAACTCACACTTAAAAGGATGATTGCTTTTAATTCTTATTTTAAGGAGGTCATAGTTAACTCCCTTCTCTTTTTCCTCCAAAAAAAACCTAAATACCTTTTAATTCATCCATCTGATACCTCACTACATATTATCAATTTACTTCTAGGTGTGGCCTTTGAACGAGGGTATTCTTATTTTAAAAGCAGTGGATAAAGCCAACTAATTTTCTCAGGGTCAGTTATAACACGGGAGCAAATCTAAATAACTCAGACCTGACTCCATAAGCTAGCTTCCTACTCCCACACAGCCATTTCCTGGTCAGTACTTAAGATACCTCTTCTCTTTGGTAAGTTTTTTCCCCTATACAACATCCTTTATTATCTCACACAGTTGACGTGTGTCAGGAATCTGAGAATGACTGAGCTGAGTTGTTCTGGTTCAGGATCTTATGAGGTGGCCATCCAATTGTCAGCTGAGGCTTTATCATCTGAGGGCTTGACTGGGCTGGAGGATCTGTTTCCAAGATGGCGCATTCACATGACTGTTAGCAGAAGGCCTCCATTTCTCACAATGTGAGCCCTTTCATGACATGGCAGATGGCTTCCACCAGAGTGAAAGAGATGCATGGAAGAGAGGGAGAAATCACAGTCTATTTTATGACTCAGCCTTGGAGGCGGAAGGGGACCACACATGGGTGTGAATACCAGGAGGTGGGGATCACTGGGGGCCAGCGTGGAGGCTGGCTTCCACAGGGCATTTACTTTGGCTGATTTTAGTGCCATGTGTATCTGCAACACCAGGGTGAAAAATGATTCCTGGTTTATACTTTTTTTAATGAATTAATCAATCCGTTTATATTTTCCATTAATTTTTTCCAACTAGAGATGGAAATTTTTCTAATTAGAGATGTGGATAATTTCAGAGACACAACCCACCAATTAACTGCATTCTATCTTTCATTATGTGTTCGTTCATTCATTAACTCTTTATTGATCATCTCCCACGTGCTAGACACTATACTAGTTGCTTGGATACAATGAGAGGGAAAATAAATATTGTCCTTACCTTCCCAGAGTTGTCAGTTGAGTAGGGGAGAAAGTTATTATGTGAATAATCACATAAATTGATACATTACCACAAAATGTGATGAATACTAAAAAGCATATATTTATGGGGATCTATTAGATTGAAAATCAGGATGTGCCCTATAGTATTCTTGACCTCAGAACTATTGACATTTTGGATTGGTTAATTCTTTTGTGGGGACTATCCTGTTCATTGTAGTATGTTAACAGGATTCCTGACCTCTATTTACTAGATACTCTTACCCCTCCCTGAAAATGGTGGTGAAAACCAAAAATGTCTAGATATTTCCAAATGTTTCCCAGGGGCAAAATATCCCCCAATTTAGGACCACTGTTTTATAGGAAATTTCCAAATGAAAAGTTTTAGGGGAAGGGGCATTTCAGGAGGAGGAAAGAATACGTTAGTGAGATTTTTGTTGACAGATAAAGATGTTATCAAATAATAAGACTCCCCCCAAAAAAAAACCAGTTATCTAATTCTGATTCTCAAGTTTAAATTCAGATCAAACTCTTGTTGGGGCCCCTTAAACAGAAATTCACACCCTGTAGCCAGTTTGCTTGTGCTGAATAAGGTGTCTCCATATAATTACTAAGAAAAAAACAGGTCTGGCCTGAAGCTCTCTTCCAAAACATATTTTAACTTATTGAATCTCTGGGCTGGCTAAAGTTGTTTGGCCTTCAGCCTGCTGGTTTATATCACTGCCCAAAGCAGGGTATTATCACTGAGAAATACATGGCCTCACTTTTATTGGAAAGATATTTATAGGCACTGCTTATATCTTATATGAATATATTTAATGTGGAAAGAGTATATAACCAGGCTGGGTATAAAGTCAGATTACTTCCACCAAGACTTGCCTTATTTCAATTTTGAACAGACAAGAATTAGCTTGTGTGCTTAGAATCCTGAAATCTTGAGTGAAAAGGGAACTTAGAGAATCTTATGGGAAAATCATGGCTTTTGGAATGCAGACACTTCTGGGTCAAATTTGGCCTTAGCTCTATGATCTTGGACACATAAAATAGCTTCAATTTCCTTATATGTAATGAAGATAATAATTCTTACTTTGCAGGGTTATTATAAGGATATATGGGATTATAGCAACATTTGACATAACAGTAGATGTCCAATAAATGAAATGTCCCTCTTTCCTTCAGGTGATCCACTTCATATTCCTCTAAAGCATCCCCAAGAGATGGTCCCCTTGAAATCTGGGAGCTAGTTTATCCTCAGCTCTTTCTTCTTTACATCCAGAAGATTACCAAATTCCCTCAAGTTTACTCCCATGTTTTACTTGGGCTGCCATCATTTATTTTTTAGGTACTTTGCAGTGGTTTTCCAACTTGCCTATAACCACAGATTTTGAAATCTAACCATGTCTCCCCCAAATACTACCTCTAATTGTCCCACAGGATCCAAAATTGGACTCTGGCTTACCTGTCCAGACTTATCTCTCTTAGGCACCCTGCCTTTCATCCTGTGCTCTAGCAGTGTCAAACTTCTGACAGAGTCCTACATGCTGTTTCATATTCTCATGCCATTTCAGATATTGTTTCTGTGGAAAGATATCACTCTCTCCCTGATCTTTGTCCTCCCACCAGAGTCCTACTGATTGATTCTCAAGAATCCATCATCCACCAGAGCATCTTCTGACCTCCAGCTGGCCTCCCTCCCCACTTTACCAGCTTTTTGCTTTGACACAAACTCGTACACATTTCTGTGCTGACATATATCATGCCTTATTGATTTAAGTATTTGCTTATGGGTCTGTCTTCTCTACTTGAGAGTGAATTACTAGAAAGCAAGAACCAGATCTTATTGTGTTCCCAGCTATTATCACTGATCCTGTACTGGTCTGTGTTCCATAAGCATTTGATGAATGAATTCATATTTAGCTTGAATCCCCACAGTGATGGGAACTGCCAGCATTGCAAGGCAGCAACATGATTTTGACCATGTGCCCCATGTCAAACCCACATTGATAGGTCTTCCATCGCTATCGCCATATATACTTCTCTACCCACCCCACTACCTACTTATCCTACTTAGAAATAATATATACAGTCCTCAGATGGCTGCCATTTCACTATTAGAATGCTATCAACATCATGCAGCAACAGTATTTCCTCTTCTTGGAGAATTCTTCTACTCACTTCTAGTGTGATAATGGTGTCCAGGTCCCTTATCCTCTTATCTTCCTGATTGGAATTTGTTGTGGGTCACCAGTACTATGGCTAGACCTAAACCCAGGATACTGAATGAATTTTGACACTATGGAGGGTCTTTGTCCTAATCATGATATTGTGGTATGAAGAGGAGACCATAAAACGTGCTTGCATTTACTCTTGTGTGTCTCTGCAGTAGGAGTAATAGTAGCTACCATTGTTAAGTCCTTACCAAATGTCATACACTGTAGAAGCAACAGCCCCGAACTAGTTACTCCCCCTCCAGTCCCTGAACTCAATTGCACAACTATCCTCCTGACCTCCCACACCCACTGGAAGCTCCCTGGTGTGACCTTGCATCATGGTTATCCTCTGGGGTAGTCCGAACAAAAAGGTTGGTTTCTGTTGATCTCTGCCTAGAAGCATCCTTCTGCCAACCTTTCAAGAATAAAATTGCATGACCACGTGGTGCTCACAGTTACTCAAGCCACAGATTATAGCATCTAGTCAAGGCACCCAGGAGGCCAGATTGGGCAACCTCACACATCACTGGTGAAGGCATCATTCAAGGTTCTCTCAGATCAGAGACCCCATGGTTCATTTCTTCATGGGTGTCCCTTTGGTTTCCAGAATGGTTCCAGTTTCAGATGTCCTGCTCTCTGTCCAAATTGCTAGTATTTTAAGCCACCCAAAGTTATTTAATCCTACTTATAATTACTCACATGTAGTGAGCACATTTTAGATACCAGGAATTTAACTCTTCACCTGCATAACTTCGCTGAGTCCTTTCAACCGCCCTAAAGCAGACACATTTTTGAGCTGAGGAAACAGGTTCACAGAGCTTAACTGACTGAGCCCAAAACATAGGGCTGTTATTTAACTGGAGAGTTGGGATTTGAACCCAGACAGAATTCCAGTGCCCACACTCCTGCACTGCGTTCCATACAGCCTCCTGAGTCAGTTTATTCTCATACCATAGGGCTAAGTGGGGATGCCATGGGCATTATGCATCTAGAATCCTGGAGCAAGGAAAACCTTCAGGAACACCAATGGGTGAGATGCTTTATGTATGGCACAACTGAGGACAAAGGCCACTGAAATAGCAATTTCTGTCCCATCAGATATCATCTGGGCCCCATGCCAGCACCTCTGGCTCTCCTTATAGCCACCATGATACTCCAGCTGAGAAAGTATCACAACTGACCCGCCAGGCTTTTTTCTCTATAATTGATTTCCAGTATGTGAGACTTCTCCCCACTTTGCATGCTCTTTCTAAGAGCTACAAACATCATTTTTCTCCCAAGCATTTTGTCCTCCCAACTTTGCCCCTAGATATATTCAAATCCTGCCTCACCTATTTTCCCGGACAGACCTGGCACCCACCTCCATGACACCCTCTACTTGGCCCAGGCAATCTGTCCTTCTGAAATCCATTCCTCATATCCACTCCCAAGATTGCCCCATCTCGTCCACAAAGACCCATGAGAGATATTGCCTCATGTTGTGCAGGAATCTGGAAATAGTCTGCCAGTAGTATACCCAGACAGGAGGCAGTGTAGACTTCTGGAGCCAGAAACATTTGAATGCTTTAGGACAAGCTCTAGTTTGAGGAGGCAGAAGAGCCATTTCTCCTACTTGGAAAATCTCCCTAGACCCCTGCCCCCCCCCCCCCCAGCAAAGACCATCTCAGCCCCAGAGTCCATCAAAACTTCAATTTTATCAGAGTTTCCCCTATGATGCCATTTTATGTGCTATTAAACAGAACAATGCAGCTCACCAGTAAAATAATCTGCAATAACAGCCCATTAAAAGCCTCCCTTAATATGGAACTTTCTAATTAATGTAAATGGGGTGCAAAGCTTGGAAAGCCAAGTTGATTCTAATGTTCAGGAAGTAGGTAAAATAGGAAAGGGTCTTATTTTTCATTAGCAATCTATTAGGGAATCTAATGAAATCTTTATGGCTTGGATATATTACCAAAAAGTTACAATTGCTTTGTTTCCTGCCTCATTTCTCTGCCACCTTTCTCTATAAATACTGGCAAGCTACGTGTTGGATCCGGGAAAATGAAATTTTGCATGGATTTTGTGTCTGCATCCTCTCAGGTTCTCAGAGTGTTTGGAGATGAAGGGAACATAGTAGATTCACCTTAGTTCCCACCCGTCTAAGTTGGAAGCTGAACCCCAAAGGGGGTTTAAGACTGAGTGTACTCATTTCCTTTTTTTTTTTCTCCCTTCCTCCCTTTCTCCCTTTCTCCCTTCTTCTTCCCTTCCATCCTTCCTTTCCCCCACCCTCTCTCCTTCCTCTCACTCTCCCTGAGATATTTTTTGAACCCTCTAGCAGTCAGGTTAGACTAGGTTACTTCTGCTAAATGTGAAAACATTAAAAGTTTATCTGTCATTTGTACTACTGTCCACTGTGGGTCAGTAGTGGGGGCAGAGTCACTCTGGAGTCGAGGCTGATGGAACAGCCACCATCCTGAACATCCCTAGTCATCCTGACAGAGGGAAAAGACAAGGTAGCAAATTGGGATCTGGCCCTTCAAGCATCTACCTGAGGGGTGCCTGGCTGGCTCAGTCAATAGAACATTTGACTCTTGATCTCAGGGTTGTTAAGTTCAAGCCCCATGTTGGGCTTAGAGCTTACAAAAAAATAAATAAAAAGCATCTACCTGAATATATAGGGTCCTTCTACTCATATTTCATCTGCCTGAAGTCGGTTATGCGGCCATGTGGGACTTCAAAGGGATTGTGGTAGTATTATCCTCTAGTGTGCACAAAAGGCCCTTCCCAGGAGTGCCTGGGTGGCTCAGTGTAAGGTTGAAGCCTCTGCCTTCAGCGAGGTCATGATCTCAGGGTCCTGGGATCAAGCCCACATCGGGCTCTCTGCTCAGCGGGGAGCCTGCTTCCCCCCCTCTCTGCCTGCCTCTCTGCCTACTTGTAATCTCTATCAAATAAATAAATAAAATCTTACCCAAAAAAGGCCCTTCCTGTGAGCCAACCAATGTAATAATAATCTGTGATATCACAATGAATTAGAAACAGACCCTGCTGTCAGGGACCTCAGAATCTATTGGGAGAACCAGAAAATTAAAAAAAGAAAAAAAAAAAAAAACCACTCTAGCCAGAGCATGGTAGATGGAGTGTAAGGCTGTCTCAGGAGCCCTGGGGCCAAGTGGGCTCATTTGCTCCCCTCCTTGTTGACCTTCCCCTGGAGCTTTGCGGTACCTAGTGTTGTGACCACCTTCCTCTTTCTTCTTGGGACTTAGTGCCTTGGGGGACGGCAGGGAACTCATGCCCTGATGCAGTTTCTCAGGTACCTGTTTTCAGTTTCATAGACCCTTGATCTAGGAGCTTATGAGAAAAGGAACTGTCTGAGACCAACCAGCCTAGTCAGGCCTGAGGCTCAGGAAAGGGAAGAGCCCAACAAGGGAAGGCCAAGTTCGGCAGCATGGTGGGTATGGGTTACCCTGAGTGCTCCATAGCCTACTGGTAGGCACCGGTTGCATCTTAGTGCCAGGAAGTCAGTCGTTTCAAAAGACAGGGCTCTGGAGGAGATAGTAGAGCAGTTTGGAGCAAGTATTTAGACCCCACAAGGACTGTGGGATAATGGAGAGGAAGATGGGGAGACTGAGGCAGGAACTCAGCAGTGAGCAATACTGAAGCATCAGATTTTCCTTGGTCGCCTTTATAGTCGCAGTTCAGCCCAAAACCCGTCTGCTAAAATTGAACTTCAGTTCTTAGAAGACTTCCCCACCACACATACACCATACAAGCCTCGGGCAGGATTGGCTCTGGAGCCTGAGGAAGCAAGAGATTAAACCTTAGGAAATGAAGGAAATCATTGGCTGTGGTGGGCGTACCATGGACAGCCAGACATCATACACTTTTACCCTATGCAACAGGCCGTTTTAGAGCCCAGAGAGAATGCTCTGGCTGGCTTTGTAATCACGTTCCAATCAGCTTTACAGAATGGTGAAATTGATTATCCTGCTGGTCAGGCTTTAGAGCAAGGCAGAGGGGCACTTTAATTCTTTGTTGAGTTCCACACACTGATTCAAGGAGACTTTAGCTTTTCTATCCATCCCCAAGAGGAAGGGAGTTCAAATTACCTTGAAATTACTATTTAGGGCCATCAAACCTTGGCCAGTCTGTTTCATTTTCCCAATAACCTAGCCAGGGCCAAGAACGAGAAAAGAGGAACCTGGCCTATTACCTCCTCTTTAGGAACATGAAAAAAAGGCAAAGTGAGAGATCAAGATCTAGGTCCCCACACAGGCCCAGACGTTCTATAGGAATGGGAGAGTGAGGGAGGGGTGTGGCCACTCTGAACTTGGGTCCAGTAGCTCTAGATCTCCCCCCAGGATGGTGTGATTGGGGTCATAGTCAATTGACTTAAACCAAGGTACTCCCACTGGTTTTTCTTTGCTTTCATTTTCAGTCTTGATGAAATAGTGGGGATTTTTGTATTGCTACAGGAAAATGAATAGAACTTAGTCATGTGTTTCTCCAGCCTGGGGGTTCGGAGAAATCTTCCTATAGTCAAGGAGCCTGACCTGGGTCTTGAACAATGCCCAGGAGCTACTCAGTTGGAAGGAAGTGCAAAGTCCATTACAGATAGGGGGAAGACCACATGCCAAAGCCCAGAGGCACTTTACTAGAACAGGTAGAGGGAGGGAGGGAGGGAATGGTGGAGAGGAGACTAAAAGGGCCTGGCATACTGAAGAGGTTGGAGTCTAAAGGCAGAGGAAGAGGCATGCACATTAAAAATGAAATATGAAGCAGATGCAGTACAAAGAAGGGCCACATGTACCCCAATGTTCATAGCAGCAATGGCCACAATCACCAAACCATGGAAAGAGCCAAGATGCCCTTCAACAGATGAATGGATAAAGAAGATATGGTCCATATATACAATGGAATATTATGCCTCCATCAGAAAGGATGAATACCCAACTTTTGTATCAACATGGATGGGACTAGAAGAGATTATGCAGAGTGAAATAAGTCAAGCAGAGGGAGTCAGTTATCATATGGTTTCATTACATTTAGAGCATAAGGAAAAACATGGAGGACATTGGGAGAAGGAAAGGAAAAGTGAATTGGGGAAAACCAGAGGGAGAGATGAACCAAGAGAGACTGTGGACTCTGAGTAACAAACTGAGGGTTTTAGAGGGGAGGGGAGTGGGGGGTTGGGTGAACCTGGTGGTGGGTATTGAGGGGGGCATGTATTGCAGTGGGGGTGGTGCATGAACAATGAATTTTGGAACTCTGAAAAAATAAAATTAATTTTTAAAAAATGAAATATGAGATCACAGGTGGAAAAATGCAGATGGAGTGGGCACAGCAGAAGCAGAAATTGTGGAGTGGGTCCCCTTGGAGGCTTGCTAGAGCAAGCTGACTTAATGTCACATCTGTCAGCTCATGTCTGGAATTCACAAGGAATTTCTTTTTTTTTCTCAATTACCCAAATCATTATTAAGTGATGAGAGTCCTACTATAATAGCTGATAAGTAGTGAGTACTCATTATATGTCAGGACTTTTCTAAGAATTTTGTGTATCTTATTTAATCTTTTCACAATCCCATGAGGTAACTATCATTAGCGTCCCCATTGTACAGATGAGGAAACTAAGCCTCAAGGAGTGGATCAATTTGCAGAATGTTACAGAGCCAGAAAGTGGTGGGATTGCGGTCCAAGCACAGGTGTCTGAACGTTGAGCCCCTATCTTAACTGCTGTACTATGATGCCTCTGGTGATGAAAACAGCTTATCTAGTCCTTCCTTCATTCCATGGAGAGGCACTGAGTGAGCTATGCAAAAGGCTTTACAGTAAGTATGGGGAAGCCTGGGGTGAGCAAGATGGCAAGTGGCGCCCTCACATGGAGCCTCCCGTCTACTGGGGAGACAGAACATCAGTAAACAGTTAATGGAAAAGAGAATATCAGGTTACAAAGAAAAAGTAAACTAGGGCATCAGGGGAGAAAATATGAGAGCATGAAAGACTCTTCAACGCCAGGTGAAGGAATTGAAGCTAAGAAGACAGTCATCTCAGCCATACAGTAAGTTGGCAACAGAGTCGAGAGGAGAATCCAAGACTCCTGGTAGACCAGTGATCCGGTGCCAGTCTGTTTTAGGCGCCAGAGCAAGATAGCCACAGTCCCTCTCCTCATGGATCTTATATTCTCTCCCCAACCATTGCTGCCTGGGCACCTGAAGCTTTACATATGTACTTTTTTCATCCACTGTCAGTTCTCCGAAAAGATGCCCTCTAGCTTTATTTCTGCTATACTCAGCTCATGGCTGGGAAATCTGAATAGGAGCATCTCCTTCTCTGGATAACCGCATTCCCCTGTCATGAGGAATGAGAACTTTGGGGGAAAGTAAGGATAAAAGATCTGTGCCTTTCTCTAACTTCCCAAAGAGCAAATATATTAACGATCGTATAAAAGAGGATGATCCCTACCCTGGTGCACTATTGCTTTCAGGCAATCAGCAAGCATGGGGTTGATGACCTTTTTTGAATAGGGCAGCAGGGAAAGGGGAAACCCCAGAAAAGTGAAAGGACGTTAGCTAACGCATCAAAGATTGCCCCTCATATGGAATGGCTTTTCTTCTCTTCTGCTCAACCAAGGCAAAGGACGGTGGGCTCTGGCTGAGCCTGCAGCTTCCCAGATGCCCTGCTGAGGTCCCAAAACCCTGAGACTCCATAGGGCAGCCTGCCAAGGGGGATAACTAAGGACTCCTCTAGATATAATTCCTGCTTTCATGGTGCAGAAGGGCATCATTGACCAGTGAAGCAGAGTCTGTTTTAGCAACCTTCTTTGGATCTAGAACAATTCATACCCTGTCTCTAAGCCTGATCCTTTATCTTGACACTGTGACCTCTCCTTTATATATACTAATTCATGAGATCTTCACAGCCAACCTCAAAGACAGGTGCCATCATACAGGCAAAGAAACCAAGGCACGGAAACATTAAGGACTTCCCCAAGGTCACATAGCTAGTGAGTAGATGGCTTCATCTTTAAATTCAGGCTTGAGGAGCGCCTGGGTGGCTCAGTCGGTTAAGCATCTGACTTCAGCTCAGGTCCTGATACTGGAGTCCTGGGATGGAGCCCACGTTGGGCTTCTTACTGACTTCTCCCTCTGCCCCTCCCCCTGCCCTTGTGCTCTCACTCGGTCTCGCCAATAAATAAATAAAATCTTTAAAAAAATAATAAAAATAAATAAATTCAGGCTTGGGTCTGGGTTCTTAAGCAGTGGGATATACCGCACCTGCTCCTCCTAGTCTGCAGCCGCCCCACTGCTAACGGTCTCAGCACTGTGGGGAGCAGGACCCCTCGCACTAGGGCTATACTGTTAATGATAATGATATGATTTTTACTGCTGCTTCTCTGACGCTGCCATGGTATTTGTAATACCTTCACTCTGCATCTGCCTGTGGGGTTCTTATTACAGATCCTAGCGCCCCTGCCCCCAACCTCATGCTCCCTTCCTCCCTTCTCCTCCTCCTCCTCCTCTTCTCCCTCTCCCCAGCTCCCCAGTCCCAGATCTGCTGCTGTACCTTCTCCAGGCATTATTTGCAGATGGAGAATGGAGGCTCCGAGATAGGAAATGCGTCAGGTGCGGGCCCGAGGCTGACGCATGGCAGCACGGGATTTTAGAGCTCGGTTATTTATCTCAAGCCCGCTGGAAATTTCAGACTGTTACAAAGAACTTGCAGTGGAGGAGGGCCTGCTAGTATTTCGAACCTCTCTGTGCCGAGAGGGAGTGTGAGGATCACCTGGGAATGTGTTAGAAATGCACGATCTCAGGCCCCCGCCCAGGCCTCCTGAATCAGAGTCCGGTCTGATTGCATGTCAGAAGGGGCCAGGGCACTGAAAATGCCCGCAAATCCATCCTGACACTGAATTCTTAAAGCCCACTAGGAAACAGAGCCCATGATGCCGCTGCACATGCCACATGCTTCAGAACAGGGAGTGTGAATGGCAGACTAGTACGGTAACTCGCTTTGTGTGGGGTTCAAGATGATGATGTTTTGAGAGCCAGAGATCTGAAGGGAGTGGGTCAGGTGGAGCCGACCAGACAGGTGTCAGAGGTGCATCTGGCTTCGTGGCTACCGTCCATGAACTTCTGCAAGAGGACCTGTTGATGTTGTAAATAACTTGGGAGGGGAACATGTGTGTGCATGCCTGCGTATGTTGGGGAGCATAACGAGGGACAGTAGGTCACCACCTGCCCGGAAGGACTTCAACTTAAGCATCTCTCCCCTCTGGGAACGCTAACCAGACCTGGTCTCCGTGGTGGGCCCCTGCTTGAAGACTTCAGCATTGTGCCCTGCCCCCGGGGCTCACAGACAGCTCTCTGGCTCTCCAGTCTGCCACCAGCCAGTCCTCCCTATGCCTGACCACGGCGGTGGCCCGAGAGCCTCCCCCCGCCAAGGCTGTTCAAGCACAGGCGAGGGGTGTTTACCTTCGGTGCCCTTTGAAGCACTCCCTCCGTGGCCTCATGCACCGCGAAATGGCTTTGCTGAGAAGGAAACGCAGTGGTAGAAATGGCATTCGTCCAAGTTATCAAAGAAAGGAGGTAATTGCAAAACGAACTCGGAGACAAGCAGCTGACAACCTCACTCCCTTTCCTGCTTTGTATCTTCTCTTTACATGGATTCAAACAATCACCACTGTGTTCTTCCTTTAAAAGGAGAATACGATAACATCGCTCCCTGGTTTAATTCCAGAGTCGGCTCCCCACAGCTTTGTCATAGAGCCGGAACCCTTTATCATGCCTTTCAAGGCCCTTTACTTATCTGACCCCAACTCACCCGCCCCCCACTGGCTCATCTCCCCCAGCAGATACGCCATGGCACAGAATTTCTCACTGTTCTTCAAACCCTCCGGGCTTTTGTGACTCGGGATCTTTCCACAGGCTGCTCCTTCTGTCTGGAATCCTTTCCCTCGATCTGCTCAGAAGCTTCTTAGTCCCATTTCAGGTCATAAGTAGTAACGCAAAAATCTGGGCTCTTAAACCATTGTACCTCCTGAAACTGCCCTCACAGAAGGCGCTAGCAAAACAGGGCTCTCGGGGGTTAAGGTGGGGGGTGAGGGTTAGGGTTTGGCGGGAACTTCTGGAGAGGCCGCCGTGATTTTGGACAGGAGCCCCCTGGTGTGTGCATGTTCCAGACAGGCAGCTGGACGGTCTGGTGGACGAAATGGAGCAAAACCCAAATCTACATAATGGAGCCATTGATCACTGTCACGACGTGCAACCAGCTGTGGCCTGGAGAGGATGCATTTTTCAGGAGAAGTTTTCCTGGGGAAAGGGTATTTGTTGATGTGAGGCTCTTAGGAGTACGGTGAGGGTTAGTCAGTGTGAGGAAGATTCTTTCCTGATGACATTTCAGAGACAGTTTTGCAGTGAATCAACTTAAAAATGTCTCTCCTCTTGCTCTTGGAACTTGGGACTGCTGTCTCTCCCCTGCAGGGTGAGAGCATTTCCATCTTCTATCTGGCGATTTCAGGGCTCTTCAGCCCTCTTCATGACAGCTTTCTAGCATAATTGGGGCTGCGGTTCTCCCCATCCGTTGTGATAGTTGGCTCACGGCAACATCCAGTCTTTGGGTTCTGGAAATATTTTAATTTGTATAGCTTTCACATTTTTTTTTTCTCCAAAGAGTTATGCAATCTTTACACCCTCCCATGCTGCTTTATTTATGGCTGCTGTTGTTCGTTGGTTTGTTTAATTCTAAGTGCCTGCCTTTTTTTTTTTTAAAGATTTTATTTACTTATTTGACATAGAGAGCACAAGCAGGAAGAGTAGCAGGCAGAGGGAGAGGGAGAAGCAGGCTCCCCACCGAGCAGGGAGCCTGATGTGGGACTTGATTCCAGGACCCTGGGACCAATACTTGAGCCGAAGGCAGTCACGTAACCAACTGAGCCAGCCAGGTGCCCCAAGCGTCTGCCCTTTGATAGCAAAGTCGAACCATTGCAGTCTAACCAAGCATCTCCTTCCACACATCTAACTTTTAGGGGACCTTCCTGAGCCTTTCTGCACTAAATGTGAAGTTGAATGTTTATCACTCTCTAAGCCCTCGTCCTGACTTCCTTTATACTCTTGTCACTCACTTGTTTTTAAAAAATGGTTTTACTTATGTTTACTTGGTTACCGCCTATCTCCCCCACTAGAAGTAGCGTCCATGTGAGCAGGTACTTGTCTCACTGGGACAGTGTACCCCCTGCCCATGGCGGGTGCTCAGAAGATGAATGTGGATATAACACATTTTTGTATGTGATGATATCTCCTTCCCATTAAGAAAGCCTTCTTTCTTTCCTAGATTATACATACTTTACCTTTTCTTCATAAATTGTTAAATTTTGTCAAGTACATTTCGATATCTTTTGGAATGAACTCTGACCCATGATAGGATTCATTACATTAGGAGAATCTTAATTGTGATAACCCTTCAACTTCTGGAATAGATTCTTATTGGCAGTAGTACATTGCTATTCAAAAATTGATATGCTGGTCTATAGTTTTGGTTTGGTTTGGTACTGGTTATTTGGTTATTGGTTATTTGGTTATTGGTTATTTGGTTATGATTCTGCTTTCTGTGCCAGGATGTGGTATTATTAAGTTCTTATGTGAGGCTTCTAGCCATGAGATCAGTCCCAAAAAGAGATCTCACATCAGTGCAATGCATGAAAGTGCCCATTTACTCCCACTCTAACAAAGCTCTGTGTTAATCATTTTAAATTTTCTTTACTAATTAGAAAAGCAGACCTAGGTATCTAATTTAAATTTGCATGTACGTGATTTCAAATGAGATTGAGTCTCTTTTCTCCACATTGACAAATATGTATCTTTGTGAATTTCCTGTTCATGTCATTTATCATTTTTCCCCATTCAAGTGTTCCTCTTTTTTATTGACTTGCAAGAACTTTTTCTTTATTGAAGACGTTGGCTGTCTGTCATACCTGTTTTTAGCTTTACCGTTTCATTGTTTTCTGGTTTGTTGTTTTCTTTTTAGTAGCTTTGAGGGTGGATTTTGACATTTTGAAAACTTGACTTTAAACTCTATCACTGTTTCTTAAGGTATACTTTCTTCATTTACTTGCATGTTTAAAATGTCAAGGCCAGAGATGGAACAACTAGCCACCTTGATTTCTCTTACTTTATGACTTCATTTATTTTCCTTTTGGCTGCCTAATTGAGGGAGGTTTCTTCTTGCTCACAACTGATGTTCTCCTCGAACCTTAGAACATAGCGGACCTTGGTAAGGTTTCTGAGAAAAAATGAGCAGGAGCTTAGTGAGACCGAGGGGTAGGTCTGTTGGAGGGAAGCTGCAGGGTTCCCCTGGGGCATTACAGAAGTTGAATCTAGGGGCCCTGGAGTCACCCCATTCTTGTGTAGATGTCAGGGACAGAGAGGGCAAGAGAGGTGCCCAGGGCACTGAGTTGGATTCAGGAGGCCCTCCCTCTTGGGTGTGCAGACTTCCAAGAACCTTCAGTGTTGCTCCCTGTGCCCCCTTCCACACGCCCCCGTGCCTGTGAGAGGAGGGCAGTGCCCAAATTGGTCCGTTCGCTCCTCCCCACCCCTCTGGAACCTGGATCCCCCTGGGTCCTGCATGACACATGCTGTGAGGTGGTCTCCCTGTCATCCTTGGCCTGTAGCTTCTGCCATCAGCCATAGGGCTCTGCGGTGTAATGAGCACAGAACCTGCGACCGGATGGTGGACACATGATCCCTGATCTCCCACTTCGCGGCCGTGGCCCCTCCCCCACTCTCTTCTCCTCCCCACCCTCAGTCACAGGGTGTCACACCTCTTCTGCCCACCACCCAGAGCTGCACTCAGAGTCAGATTAAGTCTGCACTTTGCAAATGGCAAAGTTCTACACATATGTCCATGATTCCCATTATTGCTGCTACAAATTAATATTGGCACCAACCGGTTCATTTAATGTCGGAAGCCGCCTGCCGCTATAGCCAGGACCACATCCAGGCTGTTAGAAGCGTCGACGCAGCAGAAAGGTCATTTGGAGATGTGACAATCAAAAAGGAGTGAGCACTGTTCCCTCTGAGAGTTCCTGGCAATGGCAGGATCCTGTCAGTTTACAAATGAAAATCTAAATATTTAGAAACCCTAAGCCCCTGCCTGAAAATAAGGATTGAAAATGAATATTTATGAGCCGAGAGTCCCGTCACTCTGTCCTCAAGTGCTTCCTCTGGTGACACATCTGAGCCTGTTGTCTCCCACTCTTGGGAGAATCAGAGCCCTGCTGGGCAGCGTCCCACCACGGGAACGACCTAGATGAAGTCACTCACCCTGTCTGTGCCTGTCTCCTCAGTAGGAAATTGAAAGAGTAATGCTTAACTCATAGTGTTATTCACCAAATTAAAAAATACAGTGGATCCTGGGGAACTTAGCAAAGCACCAGGCACACAGTAGGTGCTCAGAAACTGTGAGCAGCCTCCTCACGCTCTGCCTTGGCTGGGATCTCTGTCTTTTTTGGGGGGAGGATGGGGTCAGACTGTGAAAGAAGTTTCAATGTTTGTGTTTCCTTTTTTTTTTTTTTTTTAAATTGTAGTAAAATACACATGACATAAAATGTACTGTCTTACAGAAGTCCGAAGGGGCTTCTCATCTTTATTGGTTGGACCCTCTGCTTCTTCATTACACCCTGGATTCTTAGGGAAGCAAAGGACCTTTGGAGCCTCCTCGTGCAGGGTCTCTCTGCCATCCTCCCTTCCCCAACAGCCTGAAGACAAACTGCATTGAAATCCCAGAAGGAGGTGAGGCTTGCTAAAAATGTTGGCCACATTCTAGAGCCACACTTGGAGCCTCAGCCTGGGACTACCCTCCATCCGATCCTTCTAAGGTGATCCCAGCCTTGTCCCCGAGTTCACGTAGGCAAGGGTAGGAGAGCTTAAACCCAGCAGCTCACCTAAGCACAACTATCTGTTTCTCCTTCAGCAAAAGGGCTGATTCTGGAACATACTACTCAGTGTGATTGAAGGCCCTTACTCTCTTTCCCCTGAACTAGAGAGGACTAGGCTGGAATTTCAGGCACTGGGCTTGATAGGTAGAGGACAGCCCTTGGTCTTGAAACGGGGGCTGATCCATTCATTCCACAGATATTCCTTGAGGGTTTACTCTGTGCCCTAGCTGCTGAGTGACTGTGGTCCCTGTTCGCCTGCTAGGTCAGAGTGGCTGATATTAATCAGAGAGGCAAATAAATAAATGTGAAATTGTGTACATGAGATGGGCAGTGAGGCTCATCTTCCAGGGTCGCTGTAGGGGAAGATTTGAGGGGGACTATCAGTAGCCTTTTTTTTCATGTACTCTCCGAGAGTGGTACCTTGGTGATCGATGTTAAGACTGTAGTGGGAAAATGGTAGAGACTAGCGTAGAAAAACCGCATCAGCCCTAAGACGGAGCCCTCAGGGCTCGGACCCTGAGTCACAAAGAAGCTGTTGGCAAGTGATGGTGTCTTTTTGATATCCTTGTTCCTCACCCTCCGATGGTGCAGATCCCCCTCCCCCAGCACCCCCATCAGCCTATCCCTGTCTCCAGCCCGACCCCCAGCCCCGCTGCCCTGCTGCTTTGTGCAACTCTAGGGGCCCCATCCACGTGGACGCAGTGTGAGCAGTGCTTCCTAGAGTTGCGCCCAGTGGCCCTGGCCCTTTCAGAGACAATCATGGCGTGCCAGACTTGGGCTGGGAAGGTCTGCCTGAGAGAATGACAGTGGAATGGAGAATCGAAGGGAGAGAAGGTGTGCTGTGCGGCGTGAACAGCCTGGCCCCACACCTCTGCGGTCGGGGCTGCAGGGCGGACACCAGATGTGGGGAAGAGGCTAGCACATCCATACAGGGGGGTGTATGCGGTCGCTGAGATGGCAGGGAAGTGACAGCAGGGGCCAGATCACGCAGGATCTGAGGGCCACAGCGTAAATGGTTGTTTTATCTTAGGAGCGGTGGAGAACCATGGAAGGACTTGGGTGTTTCGCAGGAATAATGGTAGATGCATTTACTAAGGGCTTACTCTTTCCCAGGAGTTGTTCTGTGGGCTTTTCCAGTATTATCCCCATCACTTCCTCATTCACACCTATGAGATAGGGACTTCATTCCCCCCATTTAACACATGTGGAAATGGAGTTACCACAAAGCTAAGCAACGTGTCCCAAGACTCCCTACTAGTCAGTGCAGAGCTCACATTCTTGACCAGTGCAGGCAGCTGTCTCCTGGTTCTGGGGAGTGACTAGGGACTGGTATTATCTGGGGGGTATAGCGGGAGAACCCCAGTCTGTCTCCTGAGGGAAAGCCCACCCCTCTGCCAGGGACATGGCCAGGCCAGGTGGGGTGGGGTGTCTGTGTGTACACGTAGCCCGAGGAGAGGACTTGACACCCGGGACAGGTGCCAGGCCCCATCACCGGCCCTTATCTGGAGTTGGTGCCGAGGACTCTGACAAGGCAGAAAAGCCCTTATCAGCCCACACAGCTGCTTCCTGGGTTGTTTCCCCAGGGAGCTACATGGCAGGGAAACGAAGGCATCGACATTCAGTTCAGCTTGCTGCACAAACCGTGCAGCCTTGGGGAGCACCAGGTGCCCACCTGAATTAATGCAGTTTGGAGTCTGCACTTGGGTGAATCCATAGCTCGTGAGGACTTGGGATGGGGAAGGAAGGACCATGGACCCAGAGGAGAGGGCATGGATGTGGCTACAGAGATAGAGGAGCCTATAACTTGTGACTCTCTGCTGAAGAAAGGGCAAGGAATGGATTGAAGATCCAAATTAGGTGATGGTAGAGATATCTTCTCATCAGGGAAATACACTTAAGAAACAAAGGTTCCTCAAAATAGCTCAGACTGGCTTTCTAGATAATCCTGGGCAGTGGATAAAAAATGATTTAGTGTCATGGACATGTACTCAGAAAGTCGAATACCCAGGTGTCTCTCTCTCTCTTCCATTGTCCCTGCTTCCTTTGGTCTGTCTGCCCCATCTTCCTTTCTGCACACGGGCTTTACTCTTGGCTTGGTTGTTGATTTCCATGCCACCTGTTTCAAGGACTGTAAGTCCTCAGCCTGCAGTGGGATATCTCTGGCCCCCACCACCACTGCACCTTTGAGCTCCAACCCACCCTTCTGACTTAGCACAGTCTCTGTCCTCTGAGCAATTGAAGGCAAATTGGCAGGTGTGTCTGTGGCACCATGGAGTCCATTGACTCAGAAATGGCGACTTCGACACACAGATTCAGGATGGAAAGGATGGACAGACAGGGGATACCATTAAACCTCTCCAGGGGCACCCAGATTTGGAGACAGATAGCACACCCCTCCTCCGAGTGGCCAGTTTGTTGTGGGAATATTCTCCTGGCTCCTGAATTCTTCCTTTGGAGGTAAAATCTGGGCCCTGCGATTGTTTATCATTGAAGAAAAGAGCCAGACCCGGAGAGGCGGTAACTGGTGGAGGCCTCCCTCCAACCCCATGGCAGGTTAGGCAGCCCAAGGTGGTATGGCCACTCCATCCCCCCATCCAAGGCTGACAGTGAACCCAGGAATGTAGAGGTAAGACAAGAAACCAATCCAGACAGGTCTCCATGGGAGTGTTTCTTTATCTATATTCAGAGTACTTTAAAGAGTATTTGAATTGCTATTACTTTAGCAAACGTCTTTCATGCAAATTTTGATATTTTTCAATGAAGAAGCTTTCATCTGAATCAATGGAATGATTCTTCCCACCTCCCACGTGAAACACCCAGGGCCTTCCAGTTGCATACCTTGTACATGCTGAAGAGAGAGTCTCTGAGTTGCCTCCTTCATATTTGAGAGATCTGTGAGCCTTGCATCTTGATGGGAGGCTGGAATTCCAGGAATGGACCTCAGAAAGAGATGGTGTACTTTATTAGCCCAGCAGCATACCTGAAGCTCTGCTGGGCCCGCAGCTCTAATTCCTCTACTTAAAGAGCAATGAGTTTCAAGGTCTCAGGCTTCATGGGAGGCTAACACTAAAGGCCGCACCTGCCAAAGCCCTGGGATCATCCATTTCAGAGAGTATTGCTTATAATAGCCTTTGACCTCCTCAAATCAGCGGCTCCCTCTGAGGTCCAGCTTGGGGAGGGCCATGCTGAGCAGGCAGCAGCCACCTTCCTAGACACCTCCTCATCATCCTGATTTGTGTTCATTTTTCCTGCCTGAGGCCAACTCCCTGCTTTGTGTTTGCCCCTGACTCACCCAGCAGTGGCCCTGGAAGGAATCCGGGTGGGCAGCTGATAAGGACGCAGGGTTCAAAGGCTAGACACTGCAGTACCCTGTGGATTCAGAGGGCAGGGAGGTGGACCCAGCTGTACCATCCTGCCTCCCAACTACCCAGGGCCCAGAACCTTGCTGAACTCCCAGAGGCTCATGGACCCCTGCCTCCCTGGCCTGAGTTGGGGCAGCCATTAATCACCTTTTAGGCCAGTCCTAACGGCTAGATCTGTCTCTAGGGCTGCTTCTCAGTCCAATACAGCCCACGACTTTCAGGGGCCCCCATTCCATCCAGACCAAAAGCCTAATCTTACAAGGACCCCATTCACCCCCCTCTCACCCCATCTCCCATCTGCCCTCCTTTGCTCACTGACCCCCTGCCACACTGGCCTCCTGGCTGTTCATCAAATCAGCCAGATGTGAGCCCAGTTCAGGGCCTGCCCTCCAGCTCTTCTCTTCGATATCCACTTAGCTGACTCACCTCCGTGGAGTCCTCACTCAAATCTCACCTTGTCGATGAGACCCACCCTGCCCGGGTCTCCCCCAGCACTCCTGTACCTTCTCCTCTGCTCTCTTGTGTCCTTTCTCTTTTCTCTGGCACCTATCATCTGCTCACATACTAAGTAACTGCATGTTACATTTTGTATCCTTTTCTCCCGGCCTCTCCCTGCACCCACCGGTGGAGGGAAACCTCCAGGAGGGCAGAGGTTTTTATCCATTTGTTTACTGACGCATCTTGAGTGCCTGAAATAATGGCTAGTTTTTATTAGCTCAATAAATAATTGTTGACTCAAATTGAATGAATCCATAGGTTGCCCAAATTCGCCTGAAACACCCTCTCATGTTGCAAATTGAGGTCTGACTGACTTACCTGCTATCCTACTAAGTTCTAGGCATTTCCAAGGGTTTTATCCACATGGACATGCTTTAGCTCCACAGCAAGCCTTTTTTCTTGATGATGAAACTGAGTCTTGTTGAAGGTCCCCTGGCTGCTGAGCATCGTGATCAAGAGTCAACCCCAGGACCCATAATCACATGTACACCTGTTAATTTAAGTTTTTCAGAATGCAGGGTTTGGCTTTGTGTCTTCTCTGAGTCTTTAAAAGATTCGAAGCTGATGAGATTCAATATCTTCCTATTCCAAACCCCCTCCCAAGTAAAAGGTAGGGGAGGGTTTATACCTAAAAAGAAACATAAGAATCCGTGAAGTCCACTTTGCTCTGAAGTGAAAAAAAAAAAAAAAAAGGCAAAATCGCAAAGCCAATTTCCTTTCCATTCGGCAGCTTGGCTGCCTGGCTTCTCCCTTCAATGGGTGCCTAATGAGGCATGGCTCTGGAAGACCAGGCAATCAGTGTTCACTTCCTGGGTTTGACTCTGCCATCCCCAGCTCAGGACCCCGAGTCATAGCCTTTGCAGCAGGCCTGCTCACACGCACTGTGGAGAGTCAGTGGACTTGTAGGAAGAGCCGGGCGTGGAAGCCAGCCAGCCTTGTCTGACCCCAGCCCCCGTGTTCTCACAGCGTTGCCCACAGGCAGAACCACAGAGTGAGTAAGAGGACCTGAGGTTCCTGTCCGCAGAGGCGTTCTGGGTGATTCCCCACTGACCCCAGCATTGCCTCTAAGGGCACCTCACTCGGGTGGGACAGGAGGAGGAACTGGGTAGAGATGTTTGGGTTGTCGATGACCAGTTAGAGCCCCTTAGGCACCACAGGTGCAGAGATGGGTCTCACTGGCCTCTACAAAGGATTGGATGGGAAGGCGAGAAGGTGCTAGAATCAGCGAGGAGCTGGGGCATCAAATCTACATCTTCACAGAGGACATGGGCTTTTTAAAAGGGGAGAAACCCTGTTAGCCCACAGTTAGCAACCTTTCAGTTCTAGGAGACTGTGCAAGGAGAAGGTATTGGAACACAGAGCACGTGTCTCTGTGGAGATAATAAACCTTGGCATCACCCCTCTGCCAGACGGCACCCAGAGGAGGAAGAAAAGCCTGGTCCCGGTGTGTCAGGAGACTGAGGCTGCCCCTCAAGGGTGCCCTCTGGCCATTTGGCATCAACTCAGCGTCCAGCAGGGGAGAGCGGGCATCGAAGCTGCGATCCACGAGGTTTTGGTGCGCTCAGCTGAGCTGTGGCCAGGCTGAGGGACGGCACCCCGGGTCTCTCCCTGTGACAGAGAGTACATACCCCAGGAATGGCCTGCCGGCCCGGGAGGGGGTCCTAACTCCTGGCAGCAGCACCAGCTGCGTGGGAGGGAACAGCGTGCTAGAAGCACGAGCCCCGCAAGGTTATTACACCGGTGCCATGCTTGGCACTACTGAAAGCTTTTCCGCAGAACCCTTTTGTCCAGTCAGGAGTCCTCACTTTACAGATAAGAGCCATAAGGGCTGTTTCTGCCTGTTCTAGATCAGGCATTCTCAACACAGTGGTACCCCCAACAAGAGATGATAATCGGCTCTTGCGGGAGGGAGTGTGCTCCAACAGCCTCCCTCGCCCGTGTGTGTGTGTAGACAGATGTGTGCAGAGCCCGGGTCCCGCTGTACGGCCTGCCTGCAGAATTAACATTTCATGGCGGAGGTCGAGGGGAAAAATGACTAAGTAGGCTTCTTAAGAGGTGATGATGACAAAGAAAAAAAGAGTTGAGAAACCCTGGTCTAGACCTGCACGGGCGAGGCACTCCTTACCTGGGGCTCTTGAGCCCCTGACCTGTGGCTGCTCCAGATCAAGCTTCGTAGGAAATATAAAATTCACACCCACTTTCCAACACTCGCGAGGAAAAACAGGATGTAGAATATCCCGTTCATCATTTTGCAAGGATCATATGCTGAAACATCAACATTGTGGATATCTTGGGTTATTATTAAAATTAATTTCTTTTATTGATTTGTTTGTTTTGTTTAATGTGGCTCCTAGAAAAGATACAGTTACAAAGGCGGCTCACATTCTGTTTCTAGCGGGCGGGGCCACGCTGCTGGAGACCACCGGCTGCTCAGAGGAGGTGCCGGGATTCGTACCTGAGTTTTCGGACTCCCTCCCAGGCTGTCTTGTTATCCCGCAGCTGTCTCCTCAGAGAAGACCCACTTACTGTGTGACCTTAGGCGTGCCCCTTCGCCTCTCTGAGCCTTCCTTTCTACTGAGTGCTTTGTAAATGAAAAAGTTCCCTCCAGCTGTGAAGTTCCATTCTGGACCCCGCTGAGGGCTTGGGGTCACTACAGATAGGAGGGTGTGGGCTCCCTCATGACCTGGTTCAGCAGAAATGACAGTTCCCTAAATAGTATCGCTACCTGCTGTGTGTCTGCTCCCAGGGAAATACCACACAGGCAAGATTAGAAAAAGGGAGAGCTTCTAACCGGAGACCAGCAGAAGAAAGTGTTAGAACAAATGACCATTTTAACCAAGAAGAGAGGAAAACAAAAGCTTTCATCTCTTGTGAGGAGGCGATAGGAAAAAAAAAAAAAAAAAAAGGCTTTCACAAAACCTTTCCCTGCTAATAGGGGCTCATAAAACATTTTACATATGTGCTCTGCTGGATCGAATTGATGTTCAGATCTCCAATATGCCCACCCTTTTATTCCTTTCCTAATGTCTAATTTGGGGGGGGGAGATAAAATCAATTCTATTTTAATTTCATGAGGAAAATGCTGAATGAGAGAAAAATGCAGTAGAGTGAAGCTTGAGCCTTCAGCCCCCTGCTGTCCCAGAATATGTTATTATGTGATCAGCGAAGTTCTCCCCAGCAAGCCCTCTGGAATCTACCCCCTGCCTCGGCCTTCTGAGGAGGAAGCAGGAAGCTCCAGATTAGGAGAGACCCTCTGGGGTGCTCAGGAAGTGCAGTCTGGGGCAGGCCCCCCATCATCCCCATTGTCCAAATTCACTTCCTCCCCAGTCCTCCTGAACCTTGGCTTCCGTATCCCCCCAGGTCTCTAACCTGGAGCTGTCCCTGTACCTCCAAACGCCAGGCACGGTCTCTCATACCAGCCCATCCTTCAACAGACAGGTTCCCACAGCAGTTCCAGTGTCCCAGCGCCTGGAAACAAGCCTGGCCCCTCTTCAGGAGGACAGCAGAGCCCTGAGGTTAAGCAGGTGGAGTCTAGATTCCCACTGCCTGGGTGGCAAGCCTGCTCTGCCTCTCACTGGCTTTGAGAAGCCTGGAAAGCTACTTACTCTCCTTAAGCCTCAGTTTCCTTGTCTGTAAAATGGGAATAATAATGGCACTAGTCTCCTACATGCATGATGATTAAATGAGTAATGTGTGGAAAGTGCTTTGGTGTGGCTCCTGGAAAATGTTGAGTGGCAATAAATATTAACTCATCTCGAGAGTTAGTATTATTGTAATAAATTTCTACAAGGTGGTGGGAAGTGGAGGGTTGAGCCTTCGGCTTCTGACCTGTGGGTCCATGAGTCCAGATGAGCCCATCAATGTGACTTAGGCATTTTGGGCAAAAATGCCACACAAAGGATATGCCTTTCTCAGAGCATCTTACCAGGCGGCTCCTGACGTCCATATGTCTCATTACTGGAGTTGCTAACTTTGATCATTTGTTTGGGAAGGTAGCAGGCACTTACTAGGAGCATCTACTGTGTTTCCTTCCCGGGATACAGAAATGAATAAAACGTTACCCATGCTCCCAAGAAACTGTCAAGTCTGATGGACAAATGGTGTCCTCATTACCATTGGTGTATAAGCAACCGTGCTAGAATTTAGTGGCGGAGGGCAACAGCTTTACTGTGCTCACAGGTTCTGGGCTCAGGAACTCTAAAGGGCATGGCAGAGATGGCTTGTCTCAGCCTCCTGATGTCTAGCGACTCAACCAGGAAGACTCAAATGACTAGGAGTGAGCGGGCAGGGAAGTGGGACCATCTGGAGGCTTGCTCCCTTCCCTGACCGGTGCCCAGACAGCTAAGACTCCCAGCCTGGATTCGGCGGGGGCTTTCCCCAGAGCATCTCCACACGCCCTCTTCGTGGGCCCCATGCTTCCTCACAGCATAGCAGCGTCTGGCGCAGCAACTTGCATGTTGTAGACTCGAGTGTCCCCCTGTGGACAGGTCCGAAGCTGCATTACCCCTGTGACCCATCCTCAGAAGTCACCCACGCCATCCCTTCCTCCGTGTTCTATTTGTCAAAGCCATCACAAGTCCTTCTGGACTCACGGAGGGGGAGAAAAGCTCCGCCTCCTGAGGGGATGCGTGTCAAAGGATCGTGGCCATGTGTAAAAAGCACCAAAAAAATGGAGAAGCACTGAAGCGTCTTTCTACTTACACAGGTTTGGAAACCCAGCCCCAAGAGAAGAGCTTCACCAGCGTGGGCCTTATTAATTATCAAATACACGATTTAATTTAGTGTCACCTGCATACCGGACAGGTGTGGACCCAGATGCCCGGGGTTGTTCGCCAAGCCCCTCCACGGGGTGGCAGACGCACCCACTGCAAAGCCTTGTGATCTGACCGCCGCAGGGAGCCGCCACCGCCATGCCCCACAGACCCCACCTCTGGCACCTGGTCACATGTGGACGTGTGCAGAGGGTCAAGCACGAGGTGCCGGGCAGGGTGGAAAATGCTGGACTTCGGCATCGGAATGACTTCAGTGTAAAGCAGGCTGTCCCATGCTCTGAGTCTGTTACATTTTCATCCTTAATCCTCATTTATTCAGTAAACCTCATTGACTCCTGCTCTGCGCCAAGCTGGGTGCTGGCAATTACAGCAGCAAACAAATGGAGTCCAGGCCTTGCCCTCAGTGAAGGATTTCCCCAGGCTGTCTCTGCCAGAAAGCCTGTGGGCAGCACTCACTGCAAGGTTCCGGGGAGCAGGGTCAAGGGATTATCTGACCGCTCTCACGTCTCCATGCCCAAAGCCAACTGGAGAGGAATTGGTCACGCAGTTTAGCAACTTAACCAGGTTAAACTCAGCAGAACAGAAATCAGCTGAGTGTGGAGTTGGAAGGCAAGCCGCTTGCATCTAGATACCCAGGAAATATTGCCATGCAGACTAAAAGCAATTGGGAATATCACTAGACAGACTCATTAAGCAAGAAGGTTTCTGTGAAAATAACAAAATCATAGCACCCAGGGCACCCCAGCACGAGATTAAAAGCTGAAAGGAGGTTCAAGCTTCATATTATTAAGCTGCGTGATGACAGTTTAGGAAGAAAGAATTTAGAGCCATCCGAGTTGGTGGTTGGCTCTGTCACGGGGCTCTGACTGACTGCGTCTTTGGAATTCAGAGCAGTTCGAGGAGTGAAACTATCAGAATATCCCTCCCATGTGGGGAAGCCCGAGGAGGGGAGAAGAGGACGCTGAGAGAAGCCCAGGGGTGAGGACTGGAGGGGCTGCGGTGCTTTGAGAGTGTCTGTGGGGGGAGGGGACACATATTGACAGGAGCACACTCAGCTGAAGTCCAGAGCCGAAGGCCTAGGCGGTGATTTAGGGGAGGGAGGGAGGGGAACAAGATATGTACTCAGTAAATGTTAGTTCTTGTTATCACCTTGTTATGACCTCCTACAAGCCAGCTTTGCAGCGTGGGGTGCTGGGTGGTAAATATTCATGACCCTGGCCAGCTGGATTCTGAACTCGCTTCCTCCTTGTGTTTGATCCCAGAGCCATAAGGAAACCAGCCAAAGTCAGCGTACGGGATATTGATTGGAAATCAGTAAAAACCATATTGGGCAAACCAGCCAGCTTCCCTTCTGCAACACGTCTTTGATCTGTGGCCACTGTGGGAGTGCACGCAGGCCTGGGACAAGCTCCCCGCGGGGTGGCGGTGGCAGGCCTGACAAGCCCACCCGGCCACTGCAGGCTTCCGTCCCTGTGCTGGCAGCTCCGGGGAAGGAGTGCGGCCCAGGCAAGGTGTTGGCAGGGCAAACCAAACCCCCAGGCTGGCCCTCTGACCCTGGGAACCAGAGAAGCCTGGCAGGCCTTGGCAAAGGATAGCGGAGCGATTTGGCGAGTGAAGTTACAAAATGCATCCTCGGCGCTCCGCTCCATAAGTGGTGGTTCTGGGCTTCAGGGTAGGTTCTCCGAAGACTAGAATCCATGGTCTTCCTTCCCCTACTCTTCTCATTCCTGAATGTCAGCATGCATGAGAATCACCGGGAGAATCTGTGAAAACAGAGTCCTGGGCCCCAACTCAGACATTTTGATCAGTAGCTCTGGGATAGGCCCATGAACCTGCATCTCTAACCAGCCTCCAGATAATGCTGATGCTATCTTTGCTCTGGACCACAATTTCAGTAGCACTGTTCTTAAATTGGGGTATGACCCTGTCTTTCTTTTGATAGCCCACCCTCCCCTTTAATGGCTCTCTGTTACCCTCAAGATAAAAATCTAAACCCTCAAGTATTCACATAAAGCCTTTCATGACCAATCTCAAAGCAGGGCTGTCATGTTCTGTTGTATAGTTCGTGCACTGCACAAAGACACACCACTAAAAGGATGAAATACACAAAGCACTGAACTGTATTTGTCAGGAGGACTGTGACTGAGCATGAAGAAGGGTCTCTCTTTTCCTTGTCACAGAGGCACCCTCAGCTCACCGAGGTACCAGGGGCTGGGATGGAGGGTGCCTGCATCTGCCTAGAGAGCTGCCTTTTCCTAGTTTCCACAGAAGCACTACACAGGCCAGCAGTCATCCTACCCAGGAACATCTCTGCAGCCTCCACTTCCTCCCTCCTCCCCCCCAGCCTCTCTCTCCTCCTTCATCCAGTTAACACCTTCACGCTCTCTGGGAAAGACTTCCTGACCCCAGAAACCGTCTCTGTTACATGCTCCTGAGAACCAGCCTCCCTTCCTTCAGAGCAGTAATCCTTCTGTGCCCTTGCCACTCATGCCTGTGGGCGTGCCTATCTCCCCCACCTGACTGTGTGTTTCTGAAGGTTCCCCGGGGCTTAGCACAGGCCGAGGCAAGAGCTCACCCAATACTTGTTGTAGATTCTATTCTGCAGCCACAAAGACTTCCCAGGTGCCAAACCTGGCACGCCACTTTTGTTATTTTGTAAACATTTTATTTTGAAATAATTCTAAATTTACATAGAAGTTGCAAAAATAGTAGAGAGTTCTGTACCCTTCACACAACTTTCCCAGATACTAACCTCTCACACAGCCAAGGTGTATTTATTCCAACTGAGAATTCACGTGAGTGCCTGACTGTTGACTAGACCTCAGATTTTGTCCTCAGATTGCCTGAGTTTTTCCACAGTGTCTTCTTCTCCCCTCTAGGTTCCCATGTAGCACTTAGATGTCACGTCTCCTCCTCCTGCTCCCCTCTGTGGCAGTGTCTCAGTCTTTCCTTGCCTTTATGACCTTGACATTTTTTGAGTCCTGAGCAGCATTGAGTCTGGGTTGGTTGGATGTGTATTTTTTTTTTTAAAGATTTTATTTATTTTTTTATTTGAGAGAGAGATAGAGGGACAGCAAGAGAGAGTAGGAGTGAGGCGGGGAGGAGCAGGGGAAGAGGGAAAAGCCTGCAGGCTTCCCGCCGAGCAGGGGGCCCGATGTGGGGCTCCATCCCAGGGTCCTGGGATCATGACCTGAGCCAAAGGCAGATGATTAGCCAACTGAGCCACTCAGGTGCTCTAATGTTTGCTTAATTGGTGGGTGAGATTCTAGGGAAGAAGACCACAGAGGGCAAATACCCTTCTCATCACATCATATGAGGGGCCCTTGAGCTCAGTATGACTGATCATTGCCAGTGTTGACCTTGATCACTTGGCTAAGGTGGTGTCTCCCGGGGCAAGGAGAGGGGCCCAAGAACCTGTGTTCTGCTAATGAAGCTACAACGGAAGCTAGTAACCCTGGGGGAAGGCAGGGCTGTGCAGGCAAGTCATTCCTCCTCAGTGGGGTCCACCGAGCCCAGCATTCACACTCCCACTCGTGCCTGCAGCCTTTACTGCTGCAGTGCTCCCCTGGTGAGTCCTCCTGCCTCCAGCATCCCCTTCGAGGACACCTTTCCTTGGCACGAACGACAGTTTGCAATTCTTCTGTTCACGTAAGGGGCCCGGCTCTACCGCTGTCAACCCTGTCTGCATAGCATCTCCTAGAGAAATTTAAAACTGTACTGATGCCAAGGTCTTTGTGTCCGGGGCATTTGAGTCAGTCAGTTCGGGTAGGGTGCAGGTATTAATACTCCAGAGTCCGCGCTGAGGACCATGGGCCCAGGCCCACGCTCTGGCAGCTTCCCCGGGAGGCTGTCTGCACTCTCCCCAGCAGAACCGGTCACTCCCCAATCTGTGTTCCTCAAGGACTTGGTTCCTTGCTCTTTCCATCAGTGCCTCTGTTTGTCCCCAAAGTCGGGAACTGGGTTAGAAACACGAGGAGCAGCAGGACGTGTGTCAGTCATAATCATTTTCCTGCTGTCGTCACAGCTCTCTGCTCTCTAGGAAAAGCAAGGGCCCCGCGGCCGAGAAGTCGCTGGCATGTGCATTTAGCCATCTGTTCAGAAGGAACGGGCTTGCATTTGATTTTTTAATTTTCAGGAAACCAGAAAGACAGCGCTAACACTTCTGACAAGAGGTGATGACCTTGAATAGGTCTCTCCTTGTGTGTTTACCTTGGAAGTCGCCAAGATGGCAGGGACCGTGCCTGTAAACCCTTTTACAGCGGGTGCCAAAAAAGGGAGAAAATACTTCAACCCTTAGTTTTGGGTTTAAAGAAAAATAAAATTAATTTAACCATTTTTTAAACAAAATGAACTGATGTTGCTGGTAGCCTCGTTAGGACCCCATGAGGGTGAGACCTCCAGAGGGTGGGCTGGAAGCCATGTGGAGAAAGTCAGAAGTAGGTGGGATGTCTGACATAGGGGGCTGACTCCCCCTCCCCCAAGGGGTTTAGGACAAAGCAGGGGTGTAGCGAGAGGGGAGGGTGCTGAGCTATGGAGGATGCGTCTGGATCATCACGTGATAGGCAGGCACGTCTTTTCTTTTTTTTTTTTTTTTAAGATTTATTTTTATTTATTTGAGACAGAGAGAGAGAGCATGAGAGGGGAGAGGTCAGAGGGAGAAGCAGCCTCCCCGTGGAGCAAGGAGCCCGATGTGGAACTCGATCCCGGGACTCCGGGATCATGACCTGAGCTGAAGGCAGTCGCTTAACCAGCTGAGCCACCCAGGTGCCTTAGGCAGGCACGTCTTGACCCACTTCATACCACCGCTTCTGCCAGCGGGGGCTGTTAGAGGTTTCCTCCCCTTGGGGTCCTCTAGTTGTGAGTGAACTCCTCAAACAGTGCTCGGGACCTTCCAGGACAGCTCCGTGTATCCTAAGTGACTGCTCCAAGTTCTTGGCGCATCATGGTGCGCACATTCGTGCACCAGCTGAGATGAGGCCACAAGGGAGCAGAGGCAGCGGAGAACATTTCGTGAACAGTGGATTCCCGTCTCCCCTCCCGGCACACTGCCCCCCAGGACACAAACCTTCCCTCACACTGGCTTTGACTCGTCACCTCTCTTGGCCTCAGTGCGCTCAGCTAAGGAATGGCAGTGACCCTAAAGAACCCACACCATTTGGGGGCAGGATTAAATGAAATGGTTTTTAGGTGCCTGGCACATAGCGAATGCCCCCAAATTGTGTTTTTGTCATGATTGCGTCTTCCAACCGTCCCCCTGCTTCTGCATCCTGGCCACTTCCCTCACCCCTAGTTTATCTCGTATCTTCTCTCTCCCCACCTCCACGCAGCGTCTCATTCTCAGGAGCAGAATCTCATCAGCTGCTCTGTCTGCTTTTACCCTGTACCCAGCCCAGTGCCCAGACCACAGCACAGCTCAGAGCATGTGTAAGAAACAAGTAGGTCCTTCCTGGTGGGACTCTCCGAGGGAAATCGCCGCCTTCTGTTCTCCGTGCCTCCCTTGCCCCATCCTCTGCAGCCGGGGCTAGAAAGGCTGCTTGTTCTCCACAAGGTGACCTATGGTCCGTGGCGGCCAGACCCTTGTTACAAAGGCAGAAGTGGCTCGTGGACTCCTCTGGAGCCTCACTCCTGATCAAAGAGGCTGCCTTCCCTAGGGAAGAAGGGGGGTGTCACTCTGCAACATCAAACAGAAACCCAAATTAAAATGATTACTTAACCCTTGAAGAACCATAGGCTCAGAGCAGTGAACCACATGGCTCACACCACACAGCAAACTAGATCATCCAATCAGACATGCGAGGGAAGCAGCGTGGAACAAGATCCAGGTAGGATCCTTGCCCTTGTGGAACTTAAAGTCTACTACAGGGGTCAGCAGACTTTTTCCATAAAGCAGCAGAGAGGATGTGTTATTACTCGGTATGAGCCGTAGTCTCTCTGCCATGACTTAATCCCCCCTCGTAGTACAGAGGCAGCCACAGCGGTCCCCAACTGAATGGTGTGGCTGTGCTCCATGAACCCCTAGGTCCCCACATGCACGGTGAGGCACCCTTGGATTCCAGGCTTTTTCAACCCTTGGGCTAGTGGAAAAGGAACTCATGAAAGAAACAATTGCATGGCTCACTGTAAAGTCAGTGGTTCAGAGGAAAGAGATGTTCTTCTGGGAACATAAACTAGGAGGGCAGGAGAGTTGGAGAAGACCCTCATGAAAAGTGTCATTTGCAGGGGGAGGGTGCCTTTTTTATATATATATATTTTTTTTAATTTCAGTACAGTTAACGTACAATGTTACATGTTGCAGGTGTACAAGACAGGGATTCAACATTTCTGTACATTACTCAGTGCTCATTGTGCTAAGCATCCTCTTAATCCCCTTCACCTCTTTCACCCCTCCTCCCACCCACCTCCCCTCTGGTGACCGTCCATTAGTTGAAGTGTCATTTTAAGGGAGATCTAAAGATGAGGAGTCATTAATTAGGTCAAAGGAAGGCATGGGAAAGGAGTAAATGTTCTCAGTTGACAGAATAATTGATGCAAAGGCCCTGTGGCCAGTGGAACCATAGCTCCTTTTAGACACTGGAATAGAGCCTTGGAACACAAGAGGGAGGGCACAGAGGCCACCTCATGCAGTGAGCTGATGAAAACCACAGGCTAGGAGTGTGCTCTAAATCCCAAGAGCAATGGGAAACCATTGCTTTTCTTTTTCTTTTTTTTTAATTCTAAGGGGTGATATGACTAGATTCTCCTTATGAAGTCCTCACTCTGGCTTCTGGCTGGGAATCTCCCTGACAGTGATCAAAAGAGACTTGGGTTGACAGGCAGTTCAGCACCCTTTCCCCCACTAACTCTTTATTTTATGTTTCCTATTCTAACAAATCTCACTCTCCCTCTAGTTCCCAAGACTCCCGTTACATTATGCATTTTATGGGCACAGCTCCATCCTATTCCGTTTTTCTCACCTCTTGGCTTTACTTCCCCAGCCCGGTCCCTCACTAACTTCGTAAAACTTGCAAGTTAAATTTTTCAAAGACTGTTTCTGACAAAGCAGTGGGAATTAGATTTGGTGAAGCCCTTCATAAAAAATTGAAGACACGCTATATTAACATACATTGATTTATTCATAGTGTTTCATTACAAGTAAGTGAGGATCCTGTAATACCAGGAAAGGTTAGGAGAGCAGGGGAGCGCGGTATATTATATTGACAGCTCGGTGGAAATTGAGTCGCTTTTGGATTGAATTTGGAGCTCAGGAAAGGAATTGGCTAGTAAATAAGGCATGAGTTTTACCTCCCCGTGTCTGTATATCAGTGTGGTTGCCACCAGCCCAGGCAGGGGGACAGGGACAGAATTTCAAAAGGCTGCAGGGGCACCTGGTACACTGAGGGCTGCCCCCAAGCAGAGCTCTCTGGATGTCTCTGTTCCTGTGCCACCGGGAAGCTGGCACCCAGCTGCGTGCCGGGGGCTCAGCTCCCCCATTTGCTCACCAGCCTCCAGCCACACTGGGCTCTCCACAGTCCTCCCAAGCCTGTTCCCACCCCAGGCCTTCACCCAGGCAGTTTCCTCTGCCGGAAACCTAGAATGCTCTCACCTCTGCTCTGACTCTGTTATCTTCGGATGTCAGCTCACTTCTCCCCCGAGAAGCCTCCATGAGCGCATTGTCTTAGCTTGGTGATCCTGAGACACAGACGCTAATACAAGTAGATGATGTGAGAAGCGGGAGTGGGGAAGGAAAAGGAAGGTAGCCAGTGGTGGATGTGTTCCCCAGCTGGCTACCTTTGGAGGCAGTCAGAGGTAGTCAGCTGGGGAACGCATCTACCACTGGCTACCTACCTACCAGAGGAGGACTCCTCCTCCCTCTAGGAGTCCCCTGGGATGCTGTGGGGGCATCACATTGGAGGAGCCCAAAGAATGTGTGCATCACCTATCGTCAGTCTGGTCGCCGGAGTGGGGGGGTATGGGGGAGATGCAAATTACCCAGAGCTCCCTGCGAGCGCCCCACGCCCTCAGAACAGCACTCATGCACAGAGGGGCCAACGTGTTCTGTGCCTCCCTCCGAGAAGCGTGGAGGAGGCAGACGTGACCAGAGGGGAAGCAGGGAACAGGTTCACCAAGAACCTGCGGCACAGGGGCCTCCAGTCGGCAGCTCTGCTTGCAAAGAGCCCAAATCCTTTGGTTCCCTGGGTTTCCCCTCCAGGATTTGCTCTTTCCCAAGCAGTCCAGCCCCGCTCCTCAGCAGGTGACATCAGTTGCTACACCGCTGCTGCTGGACCGAGAACAGAGAAGTGACCTCTGTCTCCAAAATGTCTGGTGTCCTTGCCAGAAATGGCAGGCTGCTTATTTTGGATGGAAAGTTGGTGCATTCCTATTTCCGTCTGGGTCTGGTCTTCCTGTCAAGGCTGAGACGTTCTTGACAGAAGACAGAGGGGTGTAAGGTGGCTGTGCCATTGCCTTACCTCGCTCTGGAGTGGAAGGCACCCGGGCACAGGGTCCAGCCTGCATTCACGCAGAGCACAGTGCAGGTCCCAGAACACAGGCCTGCATGGGGAACATTCAGGAAGGAGCAAATAAGTGGATGAGCAGATGGATGAATGCCTTCTTAGGGTAATGATGCGTTGTCTCCCAGCCGGGCGGCTCCTTATGGAAAGAGGAGCACAGCGTTCAGACCCGGCAGGCCTGGCTTTACTCACGTGTCAGCGGGAGAACACTGCATCACCGTGAGAATGCATGATCTCTAGTGACACGTGACAGCCAGCACGGGTCCCACCAACATAATGCGGAGTGAAAGAAGCCAGACACGCAAGAGTACTCCCTGTACGGTTCCATTTGTATAAAGTACAAGACCGGGGAAAACTAGTCTGTGCTGTTAGAAGTCAGGACAGAGTTACCCTTGCTGGGGGAGGGGGTGGGATGGGAGGGGGGGCAGGCAGGCTACCTCTTGGTTCCAGCGGTGGTCTGTCTCTTGACTGGGTGCTGGGTTATCAGCCTGTGTCCAGGTAGTAGGAATTCACTGAACTGTAGAGTGTTCTCTATGCACATTATACTCTAATAAAACATTTTTAATAGAACAAACTAGATGAAACAAAAACACAGTGCTGTGTTTGTCACCGTAACAATGGTGGGAGGTAGGCATGTGGCCCTCAAAATGTGATCTGTGGGGGCTGGTGCTGGGATGCCCCCGTCTGCTTCATTTCACAGCAGGGTAGGTGCAGAAATGGGGAGCGAGTGCTTAGAAACTGCCCCAGTACCTTGACATTGCTGCAACACCCAAGTGTGGGACGAGAGGATGGGTGCCCTTGCAGAGCACAGACCTGTGTGGCTCTGACCAGACTCATGTGGTGAGTCTCAGGCCTTGTGGTCTGCAGATTATGATGGCCCCGAGGTGGATGGAGAAACACAGAACTGGGCCTTCCTCGGAGAAAGTTTAGAGAGTGCTGATTTCATGCAAGTTACTTCTCCGCCCAGCCTCAATGTCTCCAACATTAAAACGAGAATGGGTATCCTGATGTCCCAAGGCTGGGGGAAGAGGAACAAGATAACGCATGAGAAAGTGCCAGAGAGCTCCACATGGACTAAGGGACGTGGGAACTGCCTTTCTAATTAGCCTTCCAAACCATTCTTAGGGGACGCCGCATGTAAATGCCACTCTTGGGGCTGCCCCATAGGTCAGCCACTGGCCCCACGCGGCGACTGAGCTTCAGAAACATGGCTAGTCCAAAGGGCGATGTGCCTTAAGGACAAACTGCAAACTAGATTTCTAAGACCTAATATTGAATAGCAGAATATAAGATACCGCGTTAAACTTTTAGGTTGATGACTATTGAAATGATTAACCTTTGCAAATATCAGGTTCAACAAAATGTATCATTGAAATCCATTTTACTTTCTTTTTTACTTTCTTCTCTTTTTCACATGACCACTAGAAGACTGAAAAGCATGTGTGTAGCTCACAGCCTGTTTCTGTTGGACTGCTGCGCTCCCGTGTATCAACAGTGCGGTAATCGAGGTTGGGTTAACGTGTAAGGTGGACAGTCACAGCAGAACTTGCTGTCCAAGCCCACATGCCTCCTTCGCCTTTCATCTCCTGATGTTCCCCTGGATGAGCTCCATCTAGCTTCCTGAGTGAGGTATTTATCTGTTTGTTTGCTGGCTTGTCATACAGATCAACTACAAGGCCGTTGGCTCCCTGGACCCAAGTGCCGACCTGTCCAGCCAGCGGGGGAAAGTCTTCAAGCTCCGGAATGAAACCCACCATCTCTTTGTGGGGCTGTACCCGGGGACCACCTACTCCTTCACCATCAAGGCCAGCACTGCCAAGGGCTTTGGGCCCCCTGTCACCACTAGAATTGCCACCAAAATTTCAGGTATCTCTCTTAATAGAAAGGGGAAAAGGAAGAAACGTACTCTGGTTTATTTATTTATTTTTTTTCCCCATCCCTAATTTTCCTGGGAGCCAAAAAAGGGCAGAGCCAGCTGTCACCTGGTGGTATGGAGCAATTAGGACGATGCAGTCCCTCATGTGTTAGCATTGTAGTCTTGTGAAGAAACCAAATCCACGAACTTCCTAAAGTGTAAAAACCATGCTAATTACACTAGACCAGTGGAAACACTAAGTGATTCACCAAATAATTTACCACACAATTGCATTAAATAGTAACATTTTTTTTCTCATACAGATTGGTTTGTAAAAATGTGATTTCAACAATACTCCTTTTGTCAGTATAGGCATAGCATAAGTTCTCATGAAATGTCTGGGAAGGAAGGGAGGGAGGGAGGAAGAGAGGAAGGAAGGAAGGAAGGAAGGAAGGAAGGAAGGAAGGAAGGAAGGAAGGACGGACTAGTCGCAAGCCACAGAGGTCTGAGGTTTCTCCTGCTGTCCCCGGGGAGGGTCCTCTCCGCCACCAGGCAGCATCAACAGAGAATTATCTCTGATCCCATTTTACAATTTACATTTTTTGACAATACCTGTGCCATTCCGGCCTGCATACATACATATTTTGCACAGATACCCACAGTGGTTTTTGCAGCTTAATGGTTTCACTTATCTTTATACCGTAAGCGTTTTCCATGTTGGTACATTGCTTTCGTGATAATGTTCTGTCAAGTGGATGGACGTAATTTAATTAAACGTTCCCCCGTGGTTGGATATATATGGTGCTTCCGTGTTTTTATAACATAACACTTCAATAAACATGCTACAGAATAAAGTGTAATTCCTTCGTTTGGATTATAACTTCAAGATTAAATTCCAGAAATTGAAATACTAAATTAAAAGGGATGTGGGTTTTAATAGCCCTTAATACAAATGGCTAGATTGCCTTCCCAAGGGATTAGATTTTCGTACTCCTATCAGTTGGGGCTGAGAGAAGGGAGGGTCTCATGAAAATATAAAAAAGAGAGAGTGCGCTCTCGAAAAGATAAGAGGAACTAGTTCATCGCTGCTGTAATTTGCATTTCAAATGTGTTGAACAAGGTCGACTCTGCCTTCACGTCTTTGTTAAGTACTTAGACTTCCTGCTTTTATCTGTTTATTTGGTGGGGAACTTTTTGATTCCAGAGGGCTGCTGGTTACCTCCCAGAGAGCCTTCCCCAGACTCTAGGGCACCTGGAAGAGACACGCCCCCCACCCCAGGGGCAGCTTGGAAGGAGAGCAGAGGAAGGCCTGGGAAGCCTTGTGACTCTCACCCAGCGGGGTCCCATGTCCCCCTACTGGTCACCCCGGGTATTGTTAGGGATGGCAGCAAAGGCGGGTGGTGAGCTGGGTTTGGGACCTGTGCTGAGTGCCCTCCTCTCTCTGCTCTCTGCCCAGCTCCATCGATGCCTGAATACGACACAGACACCCCACTGAATGAAACGGACACGACCATCACGGTGATGCTGAAGCCCGCGCAGTCACGGGGAGCCCCTGTCAGGTGAGCAGGCTTCGTCCCTTGGACTTTGCCAACAACTACACTTTGCCTCCGGGGTACAGCTTTCAGATTGGCTCCGTTCGGGGGCACCTGTGGGGGTTCAGTCGCTTAAGCATCTGACTTCTGATCTCAGCTCAGGTCTTGATCTAAGAGTCATGAGTTCAAGCCCCATGTTGGGCTCCATGCTGAGCAGGGAACCTACTTTAAAGAAAAAAATTTGACTCTGCTTGGTTCAACAAGCACGCATTGAGCATCTTATATGCCAGGAATGAGTGCAGCACAAGGGATCAAAACGATTTGTTTATTCATTCCTTCAGCAAACATTTATTGGGCACTCGTTCAGGGCCAGGCACTGTTTAAGTGCTTGGGAGACAGTGGCGAACTAGCCGTGAAGAAGTGATTTTCTAAAGAAAGTCACACTTGAGTTGGGAAGCAAGAAACATGAGAACATAATCACAATACAGTGTGTGCTTATGGAGATAGATGTACATGGGTCGTTCTGAGAGCCCAGGGAAGACATTCCCAGCTGACAGTCTGCAGTGACACCGAGCTGCGTCTTAAATGTTACATAAGATTTAGGACCTTTATGTTGGAGACCCCGGTGTCCCCTTGCATTACTGTGAGCCTATAGATCAGCAAGGCGACCTCGTCAGCTGGCATCCCACCGTGTGGCTCCCAACAGGGGAGGGTTCTCTCTATCTTGCTACCGACTGCTGGCTCCCATGTGGGGTGATGGGGTGTGACTTCGGCAACAGCCAAAGGATTCACATCCTGCTTCAACACTGTTGGGTAACTTTGGGAAAGATACTTAATCTCCCTGACTCTCAGCTTTCCTTATCAGGAAAGCATAGATGGTAGCTGTTTCATGGAGGCCAAATAAAAGATGAAAGTGCTGAAAGCCAGGCAGACCTTCGAGAGTTAGTTCCTTCCTTAGCTTTGCTGCTTCTTTGTGGCACTTAGGAGGTTCTATTCAAAACAGTTTTTTGAAAATCTACCCTCACTATGGAGTCACAGTGTTGCTCACTTCCTCATGGTCACAGGGCCAGTAAGTGATGAGATGGGACTTACATCCTGTTCAAATTTCCAAAGCTTTTCAAGATCCTAACTAATTCCATTGGCGGGGAAGAAGGGGCTTTGTTTTTTATGTAGGAGCCCCTAACTTTATCCCAGCACAAAGATGCAAAAACAACTTCTTTTAAGACAAAAGTTTTACTGAGAAATAAGCCATCTTGGTCTTGCCCAGTGGCAGGATCGTGTTAATTTTTCTCCAGAGGATCCAGGGTCCCATCCTCAAGATGAATCAGGTTATATATCTACAAGCCTCTGAAAACCCATCAAGCCCAGCTGAACATAGATGGGAGTCGTTACCACTGTGTTTTATTGGGCCACTGTTACGTTCCAAGAATTTAACCTTGACTAACCCATTCGTATCATTATATCCCTGTTAGAAATGAGGAAACTAAAAGTTCATGGTCACAGAGCCAGTAAGTAAGTGATGAGGTGGGACTTAGCACCCAGGCCTGCCCAACTCCAGAGACCAGGAAAGGGGTCCTCTAAGTGGCCCAAAACAATGTTCGTGGGGAAGCTTTCCCAGTTGTCCCCAGAGGGGGACCCCTTACACTTTCCCTCTGAGCCTGCATACTCTTAGTTTGCACATCTGTTTAATATGCTCACTGCATCCTAAGACTGCAGTAAATTAGGCGGTAGGAATGGAAATGCCCCAGTAGCAGCAAGAAAGGACAATGAGCAGGGAACATAAAAGCAAGGTGAGTCTACGAAACAATCACGGATGACTCAGCAAATGAGGAGGTGGACCTACTGTGGCTCCTGTGGCCCCTCACAGCCAGGGAGGTCCGTTCACTATTCTGGTCCAACTAAAAATGTAGCATGAGGTTCTGTGTCTTCAAGTGAAAAGAACCTGCTAGCTTCCCTACAAAGTTGCTACGTGCCTGTCTCCGTACATCAGTTTTCTGTATCCTCACAGCATTGCGATAATCGTCTCCCCATTTTGCAGATACGGAAACTGAGATAAATAGAAGCCAAGTAAGTTGACCCAGGCCATGAGGCAAGCAGTGGTACAGGTGGAAACTAAACTCAGTTCAGTTGACCCTAAGCCAGCGCTCATTTCACACTACCTCCCAAGGAGAAAGTTGTGCGTGACATATTTTGGTGACATTTCCATTGGGGAAAAAAAATTTAAATGTCACTGCTCAAAGGGGCAATGCTTGGTGTCTGGAAATGTCTGGCTGCTTTTCTTCCCAAAGCTCTGGATCACTGAGGGTGGGTATACGCTCAGTTTTGGGAATTATTTTCAGACTGCTGCTTGGGCATTTGCCAAGAAGGGAATGACACTAACCAGTCCTGGCCGGCATGACTTCCAGGTCAACGGCAATGACAGCAGTGGCAATGTCACAGAAGGTTTCAGTTACCTGAACCCTCTTTCACCTTGAACTCTAGGCACTAGGATGCTCATCTATCCGGGAGGCATTTGACCACTAGATCATTCAGCGTGTATTTATTGAGCCCCTGCTATGTCCCAGGAACTGAGCTCAGCAATGGGGATAGAGCAAGACACAAGGTAGACACACACCTGTCCTCTTGAGGCTTGGCATCCAGCAAGCGTGCGTGCGAATGGGGAGGGAGGCGGGGCATGGAGCAGGTAAGCAGATACGGCAGAACATGATACTGGGAAGCCTGTGGGGACAGGGTATTGATGGCAAGACGGATGGGCACAACCCTGGCCAGCAGGCCAGTGAGAAGGCCCGCAGATCAGGGAAGCATGGGCATCTAGAAGACAGTGAAGGCTCTCTAACCACAGGACACAGTGAGCCCACTGGATGGATTGGATCATGGATGCCTGGAATTGTATTTTATGGTTGATAGCTCCTTTAATTCCAATGTATCTTGTGATCATCGCTTACCCAGAGAGTCAGCTAAGGGGAAGTACCATCTCCCTCTCAGAGGAGGAAGCTGAGCTCGAAGATGCTAAGTGGTTGGCCCAAGGTCATGGAGCTCGTTCTCCGTGCAGCCCATGTGTGGACCTTGCTTCCTGCTTCTGAGTTCATTGCTCCCTCAGGAGGTTCCGCATTCTCTGCCCAGGATGTCAAGTGAGGACTTGGTAACCTTTGGGTGAGGCTGTTGAGTGAGCTCCCATTGACTAGGGAATTTGGGACAAGCAAAGTGACTTCGCAGGGGGCCTCCAGCCAGGGCTGTCCAGGCCCGGCCTGTAACTTGCGAACCCCGGCACATCCCCGAGTGGAGCAGCTGCTCCTCCAGCAGCCTTAGTCCTGAGCCTTGGCTGCAGGCCCCGCCCACGCAGCTGTCTCCTGCCTTCTGCCAGCAGTGTTCTGGCCCTGGCTCAGACCTTCCCCCTTCCCCCAGCCAGACCCCAGCCCTGCTCTGCTGCTCGCTGCCCCTGGGAAGCGCCAGGGGTCCAACCCTGCCTGGTAGAACAGAGCTTGCAGGAAGGCGATGAGGACAAGGGCAGATTGTCTTGTGGGGCTCCCACACCCCCATCCCCCAGCCCTCCATCCAAACCACCTCAGAAGCTTGGCCTATTTTTCTAATACTCCACAATGGAGATTTATTGCTTTTGCATTGCTTTCCCTAGGCCTTCCAAGATTTATTGGTTTTTAAGTGACAGAATCCCAGAATTGCTTAAAAGATCAATCAAATAGTGACTAGAATCTAATATTCAGCTCCAATTCAAACCCGCCAAACCTTCTTCCCCCACGCCCCACCTGTCACACTGATGTATCTGTGGGGACCTTCATAAGAAAGTAACTTGGCCGTGAATTTATCACCCATGATGCGGTCTCTGAGGCAGAGCCCCAGATTCTGCAGCAACCCTCCCCCCGCGCCCAGATCCCCAACTGGCTTCTTTGGGGACATCCTTCCATCCCCCTGCTCTCCTTCCCCTCCCATCAGGCATGACGACCTGTCCACCCCACTCCAGAATCAGCTGTGGGGTTAGCTCTTTCTCGTGCCCCTCTGCCACGCTGCACCCACTCCCCTGACCTGCCACGGTCAAGGCCTTGCTGGCCTTGCTTGTTTGCCTGCCATCCATTCCTTTTTTCTTCAGTCCCTTCCCCACTGAGCTGCTGGAGTGGCCCCGAAAGTTCTTAAGTGGGTCACTGGCTCTCCACCACATGAGTCGAGGCCCATGAGAATCTGCCTGGGACCTCCGCTTCTGGTTTTATTCCCCTTCACTCTGCCTCCTACACCAGTGTCTACTCAGCAGGGCCCAGGGAGTTTCCTTCCGCGTTCTTTCTTTAACTGTCTTATGCACCCGCCAGTAGGTTTTCCTTGGTTCAGTCTCTTGCCCGCCCTTCACGAGCCTGTGAGCTCCAGCAAATCAGAGGCTTGACCCTGGTGGATCCCCTTCCCCAGGGACAGTGTCTGGCACTTAATAGGTCCTCGGAAACACAAGTGAGTGATTCGGCACGTCTGTTTTGCACGCCTGTGAGATGTCAGGTCCTGGGGCTGGAAATGCATTCACAGGCGCTGCCTTCAGCTGCCTCCGAATCCGTAAGAGCACCGCCCGGTAGAACTTCCCGCAGCGATGGAAATGTCTTGCGTCCGTGCTGTCCAGTCAGCATCTCCAAATACCTGTGGCTGTTGAGCACTTGAGATATGACCAGTGTGACTGAGGAACTGGCTTTTTAATTTTTTAAATGACTTTGAAGAGTATTTCAAGGTGATTCATTGCTCACGGCTACCATTTTGGACCATGCGGTTCTGTCAGGAAGACAATCAGAGAAAGGAAAAAATGCTTGGTCAGAGGTTTCTATGAGAGGTAGGTGCAGAGGCATCCGTTATGAGTCTGACAAGCTCAGGTGCAAAGAGGGCTTCCCGGAGATGGTGTTGCCAACTCTGAGAGCTGCTTGCTGAGGGGAGTTTGCTCAGGGAAGGAGGGGGAAACAGCACACTGTGGGTGCCGAGGCAGAGAAGGTACACAGTGTGTTCACGAGGTGGAGGTGGCGAGAGCCGCAGCACCCTCGGTCAAGGAAGAAGGAGGCAAAGGAACAGGCCAGGGCCAGGTAAAAAAAAATCTTCGGTTTGGACTTTGTCCTAACAGGTGTGGGAACCCTTTGTTCTCCTCTAAGCAGTTGAGCCCTTGCCTGGCCCCTCTCCATGCCGAGCTCGTCCTCTCTCCCCGGCCAGCGTCCCGTTCCCACCCTGCGGCCGAATGCATCGGCTCCCCTCAGGGCTCCCACTCTGCGCCGGCCGCTCCCCGGTCAGGGACCTGCGGCCTGCTCTGAGCTGATGCCTGTTGGCCACTCGGACACCAGGAAGCTCTGCCTGCAGGGCGCTAGCAAGGGCGTGATGCTTCAGGGGCTGTGCCGCCATCTCGGGGAGTGTCACAAAATCCTCAAAACAGTATTCCTTCCAAACATATCCCCAGATGTTGGCACATTTCAGAAACATGAAACCAAGCAGATGGGCCGGGGCATCTCCACTGCCACAAGGCCAGCAAATCAAGGGCCAAGAGCAGCGCCCTCGACTTGGAGGAGAGGCCACTCCATGTTCTGAAATCAAAGGCAAGCAGATCCAAAGCATTCTCGGGAAGGGCCTGGGGCCCCACAGGAGCGTCCTTTAGTAAGACCTTATAAACACAGGGGGCCAGACTGGGGACCTGAAATCGAAACCACGCAGGAGAGGGGAGAGCAGATCCCAGGAGAGGAGTCAGGTTTTTCCGTTCACAATTCTTTAAGTCAGTAAATACATTTGAGTTTGAGCAAACAGCCACGTGCCAGACATCGGGCTGAGCTCTGGAGATCCAGAAATGAGCAAGTAGGCCCATGTGCAGACATCCTAATGGCAGAGAGAGCTCCCTGCAAATGCTGCCGCAGACACTAACGACACAGGCTGTTCGCAATCGCAGCCAATTCTCCTTGGCTCGGGGCCAGCTCACCCCCCCCCTCATTCTGGCTGCCCCTGAGCTGGCCAGTTCTGTGCAGAGGGATGGGACCTCCCCCCTGCAGTGCCAGCCCCCCTCCCTCTTTTCTTCTTGGCTTCAGTGCTTCCTCCAAAGCCCCCACAGACCTCGGTTAGTGTGAGCAAGCAGATCCAGCTCGGAAACACACGGGATTGAATGCCAGGAGGGGACGGGAGTCCAGGCATGCCCAGCCTCCAGTCCACGTCCTCCGCATGGGCCATTCCGAGGTGTGTGCCACGTGGGTGCTGACACACCTCTATTGGGATTGAGCCCGGGTTGCCTGCAAGGGGAGCCAACTCAACAATGCACACCTTACTGGTTTTTCTTCCTTCTGTGTCTGACGGTTTTACCTAAGAGGGGACCACACCAGGCTGGAGAGTCAGGAGATGAGGTCAGAATATTGAGGAGGGCATGTATTGCATGGAGCACAGATGTGGTACATGAACAATGGATCTTGTAACACTGAAAAAATAAAATAAAAGTATTTGGGGAAAAAAGAGAAAGAAAAACTAAAGGGAGGCCAAGAGGACAGCAGGGGACAGAAAATGCAAGGGCAAGTTGCCCCTGATGAGCCTGGATGGGGACGTTGCTCTCCAGGTGAGAAGAGATGGCCATCCATGGCTGAGCAGTTGTGGCAATGGAGAGAGGACCTTGAGCAGGGAGAATGGGCAGCGGCCTTGGTGATGACTTCTCTATGCGGTGGACAGGTAGATGGGGAGGAAAAGACATTGTCCTGGGTGATTCCCAGGTTCTGGCTAATTCATGGCATGGAGGATGGTGCCATTCTCTGAGTTAAGGAACACTAAAGGCAGAAAGAATTTAGGAGGAGACATTATCCAGGAGAGACCAGTGGTGATGAATGTGGCCGGGGTACCTGATGGGGGATTAGGAACCAGCTGGGCAGAAACAGGGCTGGGATTTGATGTGTGTTCCAGGCGAGTCCTGGGGACCATCGAGGGACCTCCTCCAAAGCTAGGACTTGTGACTTGCTTTCATGAGATGCTTCAGACCTAGTACACAGTGGGGCAGCTCCAGCTTGGAGGGCTGGGAGTATGACAGTCTGTGTACATGGAGACAGAGGATCTGGCCAGGGGCCTCTGATTTCCACTGCAAATTCTCTTTACTCCCTGATGAGAAACCTCTGAGCCCTTTCATTTGACAGGTACAGGGAGTTAATACTATGACTTTAAAATGCACAGTGACGAGCTGCCGTACAAATTAGAGATCCAGTCAACTCCTAAAGAAGTAAAACACTTCATTGGAAAGAAGAGGAAAAATTGCCAGATTTCTTCCAGGATTCCTTTAGTAACCATGGAGCCCAGATGGGGAGCACATAAAACAATCACAGAAGGCTTCTGCTGGTCCCATGGAGCTGCAATGAGCAAAACTGGCATCATTACCATTTGATTCTCAGATATGAGGACATGATGGTGTCTGATTAGGAAGGGGGAATGAACATTTTTGAGGATTTATTAGCATGGGGCAGTCTGAGGGGTTCCTGTGTCCCCGTCCACATTGGGAGAGATGGAAAATGATAATTACACTTAGATACTCTTTCTCAAAACATCATTGATTTCACTTAGTTTCCCAGCTCTCTGGTCTCCTTTGCTGGGGCCCAAAGACGAGGAGTGCTACATGTCCCACTTCGGTGGAGGGATGGGCAAAAGACATTCCCACATAGACTGCAAGAAGATTTAGCTCTGAAAGTAATATCGTTTGTTGCCAAGTCTATCCACATGCCGGGATTTTATCACACCAGATGAGGAGGACGAGGAGGAGCCAGATACAAAAAGAGACAACCAGAAATAAGACCTAGTGGGATAAATACTACCACAGGACTATTCCCAATGGGGCTGTCCCATACTCTAAATATGGTGACGAAGGGCACACATAACTATGATTAAAGGGACATGTCACTACCATCGAAACTAACCAAAGAGACAGGGTCAGTCTGGTGAGTATGACACAAAGCCATAATTGGAAAGACCATGCAGGAAAACAAAAAGGGAGAACGATGGGCCCCAGGTAATGTAAGTGGGTTCACATTCACTTCAGCTCACCCTAACTCTATTTCAAGTTTCCTCTTATTGACCCCCAAACAACCCAACTTACCAAGAATTGGTTCCAGTGTTGACGGATGCTGGATTTTATTCCTTAGGCTCAAACCAAGGAGGAAAAACAGGTGTTTCAGAAAGAATATTTTAAATGGAGCAGGAGGAACAGTTGCTGGAACATGAAGAACGAAAGAGTGTTCTATTTTGGGCCGTCTGCCATCTGGAGAGATGGAAACAGACTGTCACTGCATGAGGGAGAAGAGAGTGTGTTTGTCATGTTCACCTCCTACCATAGGGACTATTTAAATTCAGGAAGGCTGGAGGGCTAGAGAGGCGTGAGAGAGGGGGTTTAAGATTGGAGGACCATTAACATTCAAGCGGTATTTGAAGCATGGGGGGAGCAGGTGACCTTATCCAGGCAGAATGTCTACGAGAAGAGATGAAGAACAAGCTAGACAGCTCTGGGAAGCTCCATCAAGGAACCGTGCAGGAGATGGTGAAGGGCTGGCCAAAGAAGTAGAAGAAACACCAGGGCAGAGTTAAAACATGAAAGCCAAAGGAAAGAGTGTTTTTTTAAAAATAGGAGATAGTTGAAGTTTTATAGCTCAGTTTTCTCTAAGAGCTCCCAGCAGCTCTTACCATAGAAAAGAAGAAAGACACCTACCTTGATCCAGGGCCATGGGAGAAGGAAGATGATGATGTCAACAAAAGTTCTTAAAAGTGGGTCATATGGTCCAGGCTTGGGTTTAAAAGCCCCTGGAGGTAGATATGCAGATAATGGAGACTTTGAGGGCCAGGTGACCCCAATGGTGATGAGAAAGCTGTGCAGAAGGTACAAGGCTGGGAGAGGCGGGACAGATGGGAAGTGGCATTCAGAGAGTAAAAGGATGGAAGATAAGGTTTAGTAATGGAGCCCTGCAATGGGAGACTATGGCTCCGGGTGTCCCCATGTTGGCAGCAGTAGTGGATGGATGGTAATGGATTTAAGTGTTTCAAGGTGAAGGTCACTGAAGCCAAATATTTCAAGGACCGAAGAAGGCAGACTAAGGATGGGCAGGCTGTCTGAGTAGATGTAATTCTTGTAATGCAAATCCTCCCACTCCTGGGGAAGTGGTGAAACCTTTTGCAGGAGCCACAGTGATTCTGCAAGGTGTCTTCTCCCGGGTCTCACTTTTGCTCCAACTTTTTTTCTGCTGACTTCTATTTCTCACAGTGTTCTGGGCCCCATGACAGTTTGCAACACTGCTTTGTCTCAGATCTTGCACAGCTGATAACGGATGGTTCTCAGTCTCTCTGTCTGCAGCCGCCCAAAGGTCAGACTTTCAAGTCGGCCTCCATCAAGTGCATTTCTATAGCCTGATCTATTGATGTTCTTCTGAGCTAGTGCATGGATCTGTGCCACGTTAGAATCCAAGGAGGTTTGCTCTCATCCAAAAAGCTTTCTGCAGAAGGCTCGCCCCGGCTGCCTGTGGCTGGCTGCTCAGAGACTTGCCTCCTCTCCGTGGCAGTGAGAGAGGTGATCTTAAAAGTCCTGGCTTTTTGGTAGGACCAAAACAACTCAGAGATTAGAGTCTCAGCCATGAGGTGGAAGAAATTTGTACTTACCCCCTTTCATGATGCAGTCCATCCTTTCCTTGCCTAGCTCCACCTGTTTACAGTTTGCTGTTTCCTGGTGCATTTCCACTTGTGTGTAGGCTCACTAAGCAATTTCTAAAGATTATAAATGCATAAAGTAAGTATTCATAACCAGGACAGGGGTAGCCGCTCCAGTAACAAGAAGGATTCAAGGGCAAGACTTTATTTTTTTTTTTTTTTAAAGATTTTATTTATTCGATAGAGAGAAACACAGCGAGAGAGGGAACACAAGCAGAGGGAATGGTAGCGGGAGAAGCAGGCTTCTTGTTGAGCAAGGAGCCCGATGTGGGGCTCGATCCCAGGACCCTGGGATCATGACCTGGGCCGAAGGCAGACACTTAACGACTGAGCCACCCAGGTGCCC